>CM076572.1:160184934-160869297 GCA_034641835.2 Pinus albicaulis | reverse complement strand
TAGACTGAAACAACATTTATTTACTTTTGCATTTGCAGAACAAAAGCAATTTCAAAGGCTACCTGGCTGATCTTCAGACTCTGTCTATAGCTTATAAATCAAACAATAATAACAATAAAATGATTCAGATCCCCAGTATGGTCGCCACTATGTTATCACTCAGGTTTTCCTAGAAGTTGTGTAAGAGGAAATTATACCCGAGGTAACCACAAACCAATCTTTTAGATGCAGAATCTAGCCAATCTGCATCCAGAGAGGGCTCTCTCTTTATGATTTATCTTTGTTCTTAGAAGGTTTTAGGCTAGTTATAGATTCAAAGTTTGTTTTGGGAAAATGGTGGAATCCACAAACTAAGGGCAAGGTTGAGGGCTTTCAGTCCATTGGGCTATGGAGTCTAAGGATGGCTTTACTGGATTTCTTTTCTAAACACAAGATGGTATTACAGGGCAAGATAGCCAGACAGAGAACAATCCTTAAAATTTAAAGTGGATGGATGGTCTTGAAGGGATGAAAGGCAGCTAAGAATCTTTCACCATATTCAAGAGAAAGAAGAGAAATGACTACAAGAAAAGAGCAATGAAGGATTCTTTGTTACAGTAATCAACAATGTTTAAATCAGCAAAACATGAGCAATTAAGAATTCATGCTTATAACTAATCCAGAAGAAAACATCGAGAATAATCACATTTGAAAACAGAGTACAATTAAGAAAATTCTGTTTCAATCCTTTATGTAAACTATTCAGAAATGGATATGATGATAACATAAACTAATATAAAATTTAAACACAAGGGTTGGAAAACTTATTGAACTGGAAGTCCAACACATGAATCCTGCAACAAGTCCAGTGCTTCAAAACGTCATCCAATAAGCCACAAGTAAATTTGTCCAAAAGCTTTTTATTCCGAAAACCTCAATGTTACAGCAGAGTAATAGAATCCACCCTCAACTCTCTCTTTGAGGGTTTATTTATACAAAAAATAATCCTAACAATCTTACTCTATCCTAGCCAATAATCCAGGCTGACTTAAAGCACATTTACAAACAAACAAGAGACACATGGTCTCGTAAATAGAATAATGAGTAACGACTGATGTGCTGTTCCTTTCTTCATGGACGTGCTAAGGATAAGTGCTTAAAATAGGGCTCTGTGCTGTTCTTTGCGTATTCCTTTGACTTGTTGAATACTCTTTCTTCTCACGGATACTCTTTAATCTTTCATCTGATACTCTTTCATCTGCTTTCCGTTTTTACCATTTACTCAATAGTAAAGATAAACTTTCATCCTGAAAACATTTTTTTACAAAACTTCCAGCATTTCCTTCCACCACTGATCATCTGGTATCATTGTTCTTCTGAGTTTCCTTAAAGTTTCATCTGCTTCAGTAAGTTTATAAAAAGTGGGCTCGTTCGGAAATAGATACTTTAGTTCATGCTCTAGATGAAATAGATTCCTCACTTTTTCATAAATACTTTTCCCGGTTGGTATTACAGGTTCTGATGAGCTAGTAGAACCTATAATGTATTTTAAGATGAGGCTTATCTTTCCTATGATATTCTATCTACTAGTTTAATCTTGAGCATAGACTGGCATCATCATCTGTGTTGTGGTTTATACTCTTCGAAACGTTGATACCTCTCTGTAATGTTGTCATAAAGAGACTTTCTTCTAGATTTTGCAAAGTCTTCTGAGTAATCCTTGCTCAAAACCCCCCATCTGTTCCATGTTAATTCTCTCATTGCAGCTAAACATTTTGTTCTTGAATTAAAATTTGAATGACCATTGGCGTCTTGTCGCTTTTTAATTCATGTGTTCAGTTTTATTTATTTCTTTAGTATCTTGATTTAAACTTCATTTATTAAAATAGCTTGAATGGAGGACCAAATACCTCTTATTAATTCAATGATGTTGCACCAAAGAATATCATTTATTTCGTTCAGAGGCTTTTCTGACTTGTTGAATACTTTTTCTTCTCACGGATACTCTTTAATCTTTCATCTGATACTCTTTAATCTTTCATCTGATACTCTTTCATCTGCATTTCTGTTTTTTACCATTTACTCAATAGTAAAGATAAACTTTTATCCTGACAACATTTTTTACAAAATTTCCAGCATTTCCTTCCACCACTGATCATCTGGTATCATTGTTCTTCTGAGCTTCCTTAAAGTTTCATCGGCTTCAGTAAGTTTATAAAAAGTGGGCTCGTTTGGAAATAGATATTTTAACTCATGCTCCAGGTGAAACAGATTCCTCACTTTTTCATAAATACTCTTCCCAGTTGGTACTGCAGGTTTTGATGAGCTAGTAGAACCTACACTAGTAGAACCTATAGCTGTATGTTTAGCATGAGCTTTGATTCTTTTCTCATAAGTTTCCAAGTCCACTATTTGATCCTCTGTGAGCATGGGACTTGGCATTTCACTGTCGAGCAGAGCTTGAAACTTTTCTCTGAAAACGTTGATGTCGACCAAAATATCAGTACACTTTCTTTCTAGATTTTGCATGAAAGTTCTCTTTGTGAAAATTCTCTTTGCTTCCAAAACTACACCTGTTCTGTCATCAATTCCTAGCAATGCTAGCTGTTGTTTTGTTCTTGAATTCAAAAACTGAATGAGCTGCTGGGCTAGCTCTGGCTTGCCTCTTAATTCATGTCTAGTTTTGTTTATTTCCTCTTGGGCTATCTTGACTAACTCATTCTTCTCAAAAATAGCTTGAATGGAAGGCCAAATATCTCTTATTAAATTAATGATGTTGTCCCAAAGAATATCATTTATTTCATTCAGAGGCTTTTCCAGTGTAAGATCTTTTTGCAAAGCCTCAACCAATTTTTCCAACCTTTTTATTTCTCCGAGGTTGTCAGCAACTGTCTTTTTGGATGTGTCATATTTTCCCTCCAATTTTGTTAATTGTAATTTTGCTTCTTGGAGTTCTGTGACCTTTAGCTGCAAACTCTCCATCTGTTTAATCAAATCCTCAGAATCCAAATTAGAAATATTCACCTGAGATGATTGTTCCTGTTGTCCTGTAGTATCTGTTGCTGAAGCCTGTTTGAGAATTTCCTGTTCCTGCAATGCCTTTTCCAGCTCCTTCTCGGTTTCATTTAGTCGCTCTGTCAAATTTAAGAGCAACTCCATCATTTCTTCTTGTGAATTTCCTTTTATTACTTCCTGTGTTTGGGGGTGCCTTGAGGCTGGTATTTTCAACTGTTTTCTCAGTGCAGCTATATCATCCTCTTTCTTTTTTATCAGTGCCTCAATACCTTTAGTGTCTTTGGGATTGTGACCCAAACCAATAATGATCTCTTCTAGAGACTTTATTCTATTGTCTTTGGCCTGTGAGGAGGCCCTTTCAATTTTCAATGTTGCAGTAGTATTATTCAAGGAATCTTGTAGTGTTAAAGCTGCCATGGCTTTGTTGGTGAGAGTAGAATAAACCATTTCCCCTGTTTGCCTATGAAGCTCTATCTGATCCAAGGGATGGATATCTTTTGCTAAAACTTCAAAATTTTCTCTGATGTAATCTGTTGCTGAAGTTGGCTTTGGCACCTTAGCTTTGAAGTGGCTCATTTTCATTTTACCTTGTGAAAGATCAAATGCTGACATCAACCTTTGCTGATTGTGAGGAGCCATCTTCATATACTGATCGTAGACCTTCATTTTTAATGGTTCATTCCTTGTTTTGATATCAATGAAGGTTTTCTTTATGTCTCCAGTATCTGTCTTGGGCGGTCTGAAAGAAGATACTTCAGTGCTCAGTTGCTTTTGTATCCCTTTCTGGCTTATATTTGTTTCACTTGTTGTACCTGTTTGCTGACTATCTTCCCTGCCATCATCAAATATTTCATCTATGATCTCTACATCTGGAGGTAGATCAGACTTGTGTTTTTTAGCTTGATAGACTCGTGGGGCTCCTTTTGAAGGTGTGGTATCTGGAGCTGACCTCTTTTTCCCTATTTCCACATTCAGTGGAGTTTGCATCTCTGGAGCTTGGATTTGCTTTGCTGGTGTTTGAGAAGCTTTAGATTGTTCCGGTGTTTTGGAACTCTGTGATTTTTCTGCCATGACCAGGGTTTCAATGACCTGAACTATAGGTTCTTTTCCTTTACCTTTAGGCTCTGCTGTTACTGATGGACTGTCTTCCTGTATAGCTTGTTGTAGAGTGGATGTTGAAGATGTGCCAATATAGGGTACCTGCATTTGATCATATGTTTCTAGGTCAAATTTCTTCTCGGCATCTTTCATAAGTTTATTCAATTTGTCAGCTCCACTTCCCTCTTCAATAAGTGTTCCTTTAACCCATTCATCTTGATTTGCATACTGTTCTATGTCAGGAATTCGGTGATGTATATAAGGAGATGACTTATTTTTTAACCTTCTTTCACAAATGAAACCAAAGGGGTCATAAGGGACCCAACGGAAAGATGTCTGGAATTTTCTCTCTAATATAAGTTCTGCATCTCTCTCAGCTTCTCTAGAATTGCAAATGAAAGGACCTAACCGGCTTTTGATCCTTAACTGTGCTTTCTTCTTTACATTGCAGAAATGGATTACATCTGAGTTATTCATCTGTCTAAAGTATTCCAAAGCAAAAATTCTCATTGGTGCATATCTGGGTAACTTGAATGGATGTAATTCACATCCATAAATCCTGATAACTGTATGGTTTTGGTACAAGTACCAATCCCCAACTTTGTAACTCTTTGACAATTGCAGGGTCTTTCTAATCTCAGTACTAAGCCTGGGGGGAGAAACTCCTGTTAACAAGGCTGTAGCAGGATGTACAAACTGATCAATGAATTCTGAATAAGAGTAGGGAGAATCAGAGGACAAATGAATGATGGGGGACCAAAAAATAATAGACCTGGGATTACCTTTAGCATCAAGTTTCTGAACAGGGAAAGGGAATTTGTCTGAGTGATAGAAAATTATGAGGTGATAGATAACTGAGGAGTACTTGAAAACCTTTTCATCATCTAGCCTTAAAAATTGATCATGGATTTTGTTGGCAATGAAGGAAGCATAGTCATACTTAATCTCAGGAGGCTGTCCAGGGGTAAAGATAGATAGCAAAGCCAGAGTTATCTCGTCAACATACTCACTGGTATTGAATCCTAAGACAAAGGATATTACATTCACAATAAGCCTTCCCAATTGATTGAAAAAGTAAAAACCATAAGGGGGAGTCCCTTTTGGCTGATGCTCAGGTAACATGAAGTACTGACACATTGCTTTCAATTTCTCTGGAGTTAACAGTCTGGTTTTCTCAATTAGCCCTTCCATGGATAGAGGTGCTAATTCTTGTTCTGGCTCAAATTGTAACATATCATTGATAGCCTGAGGTGTGATAGGGAACAGAACACTTTGATCAGGAGCTAATACAGCTCTTTGTGCGGGATCATAATTTGCATGACAATAATGAATGATTTCAGGGAAAACGTGGACTGTAGGAATAAAATACCTTGGGAGATTGGATTCCCACAACCCTATAAGATCTTGCCCCTTTCAGTGTTCGTCTCTGCAGCGACAGAAACTCAAACGGGGACTTTCATCAAAATGCAGGTCTTTAATTTGGAAATCTTCATCTATTAGAGGTAAATAGTCTAATTCCCGGTGAGGAGCATTCAATGGAGTGATATTTAAAGCTGTCGGGACCTCCATTTTGGTTCTTGTGGATTCAAAATGGAGGTTTTCATTTTTTCTTGCAGACCGGGCGGGATATCTGACAAAAGAGGAAATTGGAACAATTCGCAGGTTTGGGAAGCAAATTCACAGGTTTTAAATCTTCAATGAGGACTCAAAGAGGATTTTTAACCACTTTCTAAGCGAAAAAACAAAGGAAACTGAGTTTTTCGTGCAGTCGGGGCGTAAAATGATAAATACCTGTTTTTAGACGGAAACTGGTTCTTTGACAGGTAATGAGTAATGGCAGGGACGTTCTTCAACACGGGCGCAGCAGAATTTTGGGGCGAAATGGTCAATTACAGCGGAAATTTTGAAAATCGCAGCGGGAGCAACGTTCTTCTCAGAACAATGAAAATGACTAAAAACACGAAAAATGGCTTATTTACAAGTTAAAAGGGTTTTTGTCGTTTTCGAGGTGATGACGTCATTCGACGTACGGGGTGACGTAAGGGAGTGGGACCGGCGGTATTCGATAAGCGGTAAGCGGTGAGCCCGCACCGCTTATGGAGGAAGGCGGTAAAAATCGCAATGGCAGCGATTCCACAGGATGCTTGCCACGTGGAATGCTGAATAGTCAAACCCGCCCACTCCCCGCTGGCTAAAAAACTCACACGCGATGGGCAACGGGATTGATCAGGACCGTTGATCAACGGAGGAATGATCTAACGGCTGGAGGAAAGGGAAACTTGTGCGGTTTCGAAAGTGGGCCCGTCGGGGTTTAAACAAGTTTTGACATGTAATCTAATCACCCCGGGGAGAAGCTAATAGGCGGGACTGGTTGTTAATTAGTCCAAATGACTAATTAACCCCGTGAATTTATAAAATGAATTGCGGCGGGGTTTGGCCATGTGGAATGCCACGTGGAATGCTGAGTATGGTGGCGCAGGATTCCGTCGTAGTTTATTCTTGTTTTTGGTGTTAAACACATATGTTACGTGTCTAACGCTTTTCTATATATATTTTATTATACGATGAATAAATTAATATAATTAATTCATCATAGGGGCGGAATGTATATATAAGGTTATAGTTTTACCAAAGGGCTTTATAAAGCAGGGTATTTATTTTAAATGTGCGGGACTATATATACTTTGGTAAAACATTATAATAAGAGGGTTTTGGGGATATTTATTAGAAAAGGGAGTTATATACATAGGAAAAAGGGATTTCACTAGGGATTTAATATAATAGAGTTAGGTGTTAATATGAAAAAGGACAAGGAAAAACAAAACACCTTTGTACATCTAAGAAAGTGAAAACTTATGAAGTAAATTGCACATTTTTATCTTCAACACTTAAACTTAGAATAACAAGTTGTTTTGAGGAATTTTATGGAATGTGGCATCAGTTTCCTAAGTAAAATAGGATTTTACTTAGGAAAAGTTAAAAATGGAAGATAATCAATGATGGATTATTTCAAGTGCTTAGGTCTTTTGATCATTAGGCCGAGGGTCCGGTCCCTCCAGAAGTCAAGGAAATGCCTTGAGCCCCTTTGATCTCCAATTACCTTAGTACTTTTTTGGGGGAAATTAGTAAAACTCTTGAGGGGGGAAATGATGAGGGAGGTTAATGAATTTGACTTTGCTTGCTGTGATTTTCCAGTGTATTTCTTGCTTTAGTACTTGTGATGAAAGTAAAGGATCAACCAACATATAGCAGCACCATTCATCATATAACACTTTGTAGCACCATCTACCTACCCTATCTACTTAACACTACCATTTTGTCTTCTTTATTAGGGTGCATTTAGACTTGCAAACCCTTTTCAATCTTTTCTTTTTACATGATGAATCTATCTATTTCTACCCTTATTACATCCAAGGGCTCAGATTAAACTGTTGAGCACCTTTTATTCACTCTACCTAGCTACTTATCTGCCAAGATTAAACCGTTTGGCTAGATATTTATTCTCTAATCTATAACATGAAATTGAAATATGACTAAGCCAAGTTTAAACAGTTTGACTTATTCATGAATTGTGGCAAAAGTTCACAAGCTGCACACAATTGATTTATTACAACAGATGAAAAAGTAGTGGCATTTAGACTTGCACACTTTCCTTGGTCTATTTTTTTCTTGGGGTTCATTTCTTTCTCTTTTTGACCATTTTTATTCTTTTTACCCTTTGATTTTTCTTTTAGGGTATACCCTCTTTACATTTTTTAAATTTTTTTTGATTTTTTGGTTTTTCAAGAATATGGAACACCTTTGCTCAAGTAAGAAGGTTTGAACATATTCCACACTTCCATCAAGACAATCATGAAAGATGAAACCTATTGATATAGGAGGCTAACACTGCCTCCACTTGGGGATGGCTTTTCCTTGTGGAAAGTCAAGAACAGTAGATCAGATGCCTCAGAATGTCTTCAAACTGAAAGTAAGGAATTTTCCTTCTTCTGGTAGCTTTATTTACATATGATAGTAAAACTTTTTGGAACTTAGGGCCTTCACTTCGGGCTTCAATTCCAAGAAGTCACCATCCAATCCAAACCGCAGTAACAAAAATAAAACAAGCAAACAATATATTATGTACAAGTTAGGAACATTTAAACATTCTAGTAAATTGGATCAAAATAATGCTTAAGCATTCGACCATTGACTGGTCCTTCTTCAACTTCTGAATTGTCCAAGTCCTTCAAAAAATAAGTATTGTTTCCCTGCAAGGCATGGATGATATAGGGCCCTTTCCACAAGAAATCAAACTTCCCATGTTTCCCTTTTTCTTCTCTTCTAGAATCCCATCTTAGGACCTTGTCTCCTAATTGAAAATCCTCTGCTTTAGTCCTTTTATCAAACATTTTCTTTAGCTTTTCCTGTAAGACTTGTGATCTTTGGTACACCTCTTCTCTGGTTTGTTGTAAGTGGATTGTTTGATTAATTCTTCTTTGAATGTCATTTGGCTCCACTTGAGCCTCTTGAAGTAATTTCATGACAGGGATTCCTAAAGATGAAGGGAATCTTGCTTCCAGACCATAAACTAACTCATATGGACTAGTCCCAATGGATTTCTTGGTTGTGAGTCTGTCCGCCCATAATGCATAGGTCAGTTTCTTGTGCCAGTTCTTTTTATTTTCTTCCAACAATTTCTTAATGATATTGATCAAACTCTTATTGGAGGATTCTGCTAGTCCATTACCTTGGGGGTAATAGGCTGTTGAATGGCCTAAAGTAATATGATATTTATGGCAGAAATTTATCATTTTCTTTGATTTAAATGCAGCAACGTTGTCTGTTATAATCTTTTCTGGACATCCAAATCTTGAAAGTATGTTGGTTTCAAGAAACCCTATGATTACAGAATCATTGGACTGTCTACATGGGATGGCTTCAATCCATTTGGTGAAATAGTCTGTAGCAGTTAAAATCCATCTATGTTGTCCTGAAGAAGGGGGGTGAATCTCTCCAATAAAATCTAAACCCCATTGTTGAAAGGGTCTTTCTGTGGAAACTGGTTTTAAAGGCATAGGTAACAACTTTCTTTTACCCTCAAATATCTGACATTTGTGACAGCTTGTTACAAATTTCTTTACATCAGAAAATAATGTTGGCCAGTAAAAACCAGCCCTTAAGATTTTGTCTGCAGTAGATTTCCAGTAGAGATGTCTTCCACAATCCCCTGCATGAAATTCATTAAGCACTTTATCAGCTTCATCTTTTAAGAGACAATTCAATAAAATTCCTTCATGATTCTTCCAAAATAAAGTGCTATCTAAAATACAATATTTCAAAGATGTCATCTTTAAAAATCTTTGCTTAGTTCTGGACAACCCTGGAGGAGCTTGCAGTTTTAATAGAACATGAATTATATCAGTATACCAGGGTGAATCTAAGAAAGCTTGACTGATCTGGGGAGTCGCCATCTCCTGCTCGTTATCCAGTTCATTGATATCCAAGGCTTGGCAATTGGTTTCTGTCATAAGTTGTGCTAGGCCTTGGCCTTTTATCAGTTGGGTTGGCTTGATTTCAATATCATATTCCAAAATGGTAGCTATCCACTTACCTCGTTTACCTTCAATGCCATCTTGAGTCAAAATATCTTTAACTACTGCATTGGGCACATATGCTATCACATGAGAATATAATATGTAAACTCTAAAATCTTTGATTGCTTTTACCAATGCAAAAGCCTGTTTTTCCATAATATTGTACTTTAGAGGTGCATCCCTCAGTGCTTTACTAAAAAATGCTATTGGTTTTTCACACCCTTGGTCATCTTTTTGAAGTAAAACAGCTGCAACAGTATGTTCAGAAGCAAATGAAAAAATAATAAAGTCTCTATCAAATTTAGGACTGGTCAGAACTGGTGTCCTTGTTAAAGCCATTTTAATTTCCTCGAATGATTGTTTGGCTTCTACAGTCCAGTCAATGCTCGAATCTTTCCTCAACATGTTAGTCAGTAATCTAAGTAACTCGGCTAGACTAGAAATAAATCTTCTCAAGAAGTTGATTTTTCCTATAAATGCTTGCAATTCTTTTATGTTTCTGGGGTGGGGTATTTGCAAAATTGCTTGAATTCTTTCAAGATCAATCCTAATGCCATCTTTAGAAATGATATGTCCTAAAAGCTTTCCTTCTTCCAAACCAAACAATGACTTTTTAGGGTTTAAAGAAATTCCATATTTTCTGCACTTTATAAATACTTGCCTTAGGTGACCTAAATGTTCTTGATCCGTTTTAGAGAAAACGGTCAAATCATCTAAGTAAATAACCAGAAAATCATGTATCTCTTTAGCAAAAGCAATGTCCATCGCTCTTTGAAAGGTAGCTCCTGCATTCTTGAGTCCAAATGGCATTTTGACATATTTAAACGTACCCCATGGTGTGGTAAATGTTGTTTTATCCTGATCATCAGGATGAACCAGAATCTGGTTGTATCCTGAAAATCCATCTAGTAGTGATATTCTCGAAGATCCCACTACCCTTTGCAAAATGTGATCCATTTTCGGTAGAGGATAGTTGTCTTTTAAAGAAACTTTATTCAAATTCCTTAAATCAACACACAGTCTGATTTCTCCTGTCTTTTTTCTAGTTGGTACTAGGTTAGAAACCCATTCTGAAAATCTGATAGGAGCTATAATCCCTGCTTCAAACATTCTTTTGATTTCCTTTTCAATTGAGGGTAATAAAACAGGATTAATTCTCCTAAGTTTTTGTTTAAAAGGTTTCTGGTCTGGTTTCAAAGGTATAGTATGTTGAATGATGGATGTATCATAAGATTTGAGGTCTTCATAACTCCAGGAAAAAACATCCTGGAATTCTTTTAATAGTTCAACATATTTCACCTTTTGTTCTTTTGGGAGAGATTTGGACAACTTAACAATTTTAGGATGTTCAGGTGTTCCTAAGTTGCATTCCTCCATATCGGCTTTAACAGGTTCCATTTTAGGTCTGAATGGAATATCGTTTGAGTCAAATAGATCTTCCAAAGGTGTTAATCCTTTGGGTAATTGATTATCTTTTAAATTGATGATTTCTGTCTCATCTATGATCTCATCAAATTCCATTTGTTTCAAATTTTGCATGTCTTTTTCAGTGAATGTGGTTGGATGCAGCATATGAGTTGCATTTTCTCTTGAAATTTCCATTTTTTGTTCTTTTTCTTGATCAAATTTATCAGCAGTCATGTCTTCATCTATATTACAGTTAGAAAACTCATTCTGAAGTGTCAAAAAACTATTGATTTGATTGTTATTCACAAATACTTGCCAATTCAAAACATTGTCGGGTATTGCAGGCCTGTGTCTTATCTCAGCTGAAAACTGATGATTAGGATCAAAAGGCAACTTACATGTACTAGCAAACATTGCTAAACTGTGAGCATGCAAGTTTTGTTTCCTGGGAATCTTGGCAAGTTGGGCTTGTAGAAATGTGTTGAGAATCTCTACAACTGTCTCTCGGTATTGTTTCAGTCTCATGTCCTTTGTTGCACATTCTCCTTTAATTTGTTGGATAATTAGTTCAGAGTCGCCTATGATTGATACCCTAATGCCTCCTAACTTTTTGACATGTTTAAGCCCCAATAAAAGAGCTTCATACTCTGCCATGTTGTTAGTGCATTTGAAATTTAACCTATAAGCATGACCCTCTGCATGATTGTTCTCTACATCGTGTAACCAAATTCCAGCTCCTGCACCTAGTCTGTTTACTGAGCCATCAAACTCTAAATGCCATAGAATTTCATGTTCGTAATCTTCATCAATTGTTTTAATAGATTTTCTGACAAGAGCTAGTTGTTTAGTTGTTTCATGTTTTTCTTGGTCATCTGGTGTTTCTTTGTTTTCAGATATTTCTTCAATTTTGACAGTGGTTTTGTTTATGATTTCCTTTTCAGGAGCTCCTATTTCAGTAGGAAGATCTGACTCAGCATTGTATAAAATAAAAGAATCCATGTCGGAATGTACAGAATAAACAGGGAAGTTTTCAGGCTTCTCATGGCTACTCACTAAGTACTTCATCAAAGTTTCTCTATATAATCTTTTAGGCTGACCAAAAACTGAAATAGTTGCATAAGACATGTCTAATTGAATAGATCCTCCAAGTTTAGCACCCCAAGACCTAGACAATAACATACCATATTTGGGTGGAATATCAACAACTACTATGTCCATTAAAACAGACTTAGCAGGGTATTGGACCAAAGTGACACACAGATCTTTAATTAAACCTAAACATTTTACCTGACTGGAATCAAACGAAAACAAATCTTTGTATGGTCTAGTAATATCTAGATTCAATCTTTCCATTACTGCTTTTGGCATCAAATTGTGAGATGCTCCAGAATCAAGCATTGCATTATGGAGTATCTTGTCATGAACATTCAGGCTTACATAAAATGGAGGAGTTCCCCCACTTTCTGGTTTGCCATTAACCTCAGGGCCAAAAAGAAGTTTGGGTTGATCATCAAGAATATTTACTGAATCATCTAATCCAGTAATGTTAATGTTTAAAGACTTGGAAATCCGATTCCTATAGACATCATGTTTAGCCAATTCTGATAAAGGAACAGCTATCTTGAGTTTGCCTATTTCAGCTTCTAGATTAAAGGGTTTTTCTGTTTGAGCTTTAGCGTTTTGCACAGTTGGATTTTCTCTGTTTACTGGATCTTCAATGTTTTTCTCTTTTTCATGAATGAAGTTTTGCTTTGAAGATGTTTCAGGACTAACTTCTACTGTTTCTTCTACAGTTCCTACTTGAGGAGATGTATTGGATTGTTGTTTGTCAATTGGTTGGTTGTCAGAGACATCTTCAATTATTGGATTTGAAAAACGAGGAGTTATCCTAGGCAAAATTTGTATTTGGGGAATGTTTTGTACAGGGGAAGTATTTTGTACAGGGGGAATGTTTTGTTTTCCTTTGACATTTTGTTTTGTGGTTTTCTGTTTATTTTTCTCTGGTACATCTATCCGTCTACTTCTCAAGTTGTACCGCTTATGAACCTCGTAGATTGCTGTGTCATAGCCTTCTTTGAAATCAAAAGTCTCACCTGAATGAGTGTGGAATGTTTCAAGGATATGATTCTCTTGATCATCCTGAGATAGGAAGATTTCTGATTCATCTTTGTCCTCATTGACATTGTTTATTTCTACATCTTCTGTAGGTCCTTCTGAGGTCGAACCTTCAACAAAGTTTTTTTGGAAAGGTGGTCTAATGTTTTGATCAGGGATATTCTTTCCAATATTTTGGTTCAGATTCCTCCTAAAGTTTGGGTTTCTTGCAACATTCTGGTTATCAGTAGCAGACTATCTTTCAATGGTTTCCACTCTATCACCTAATCTTTCCATACCTTTAATGATTACATCCAGCTTCTTTTCAAAAGCTGAAGGTTCTTCCTTCATAGGCATTCTTCTCTCTGCCCTTTCTCTGGCTCGTTTTTCTATCAGATTTGCTTCTACACTCACCACTATGCTCTGCATTTCCTCTAGTGTTTGTGGAGCTCTTTCCCTAAGAGAATAAGCTATTTCAGAGTCAAAACCGTCTGGGAATTTGACCAACACGTTATTAGGTGGGGGTCTTAGATTCAGAGGAACCGCATGATATGATTCATTAAATCTTATGATGTAATCTGGTACGGTTTCATTTGGTCTTCTTCTTAATTTTTCAAATTCTGATAGGATCTGGAGAGGATCTTTCTTTTTCTCCCATCTGTTCAAAAATGCCCTATACAAAGCTTCTAGGTCAGCAATACTGTTCGGGGTGAGAGCCCTAAACCAAGTTCTAACTTCTCCAATAAGACTTTGTACAAAAATTCTCATACGGATATCATCAGTATCAATCTCATAAAACTCAAAGTAATCTGTCATCCTTTTGGTGTGTTGTTGAGCTGTGTAGGTACCTGATCCGTCAAAAGGTGTGATCTTACTTGGGTAGTCTGGTGGTAAAGCTGGAGGGTTGGCTGGTAATATTAAAGGGGCATATCGATTGGCCATTGGAAGATAAAGTGGAGTAACAAGAGTAGCCGGTCTAGTAGGAGGAGATGGAGGTCTGACAGGTGGAGATGAAGGTCTGACAGGTGTTTGAAAAGTGGCTGAGTTCGGAGATGCTTCAGTTATTACAGAAATGTTTGAGCTTTCTTCAAAGGCTTGCTCAGATTGAATGGAGTTATGAAATTCTCTGTCAAGATGATGTGAAACAAATCTATATTGCAATTCTTCAATGAACCAAGGATCTGGAATCAACCTAGATAATTCAGTCTCAGAAAAATTTACAAACAAAGAAGTTTCAAATCTCGCATCAAAAGGAACGTCATCAATATAAATAATTTTCACAGGACAAGATGCAGATCTAGAAAGTGGTCTAGAACTACCTGTACTTTCCTGACTTCCTCTTTCAGAACTTTCTTGACTTCCTTGTCTTCTAAGAATCCTAGGGATCAGATTTGGATTTTCAAAAATTGGTGGTGGATTCGGGTCAGGGTTTGACCTAGTATGTCGAATCCTTTCTGAAGCCAGTTTTCTTAGAATATGTGTTTTTGAATTTTGGGTTTTACTTGAAAAATAAATACAACTTCTACAAATTCTTTAAGAAATAATGATATGTGATTAAGATTTCCTCAAAGATCTGTTTAAACTAGAGAATCTGATTGAAAAATTTTAAACTAAGATTCAACTTATAAGCTAAATCAGAGATAGACTGAAACAACATTTATTTACTTTTGCATTTGCATAGCAAAAGCAATTTCAAAGGCTTCCTGGCTGATTTTCAGACTCTGTCTGTAGATTATAAATCAAACAATAGTATCAATAAAATGATTCAGTCCCCAGTATGGTCGCCACTATGTTATCACTCAGGTTTTCCTAGAAGTTGTGTAAGAGGAAATTACACCCGAGGTAACCACAAACCAACCTTTTAGATGCAGAATCTAGCCAATCTGCATCCAGAGAGGGCTCTCTCTTTATGATTTATCTTTGTTTTTGAATGATTTTAGGCTAGTTATAGATTCAAAGTTTGTTTTGGGAAATTGGTGGAATCCACAAACTAAGGGCAAGGTTGAGGGCTTTCAGTCCATTGGGCTATGGAGTCTAAGGATGGCTTTACTGGATTTCTTTTCTGAACATAAGATGGTATTACAGGGCAAGATAGCTAGACAGAGAACAATCCTTAAAATTTAAAGTGGATGGATGGTCTTGAAGGGATGAAAGGCAACTAAGAATCTTTCACCATATTCAAAAAGAAGAATAGAAATGATTACAAGCAAAGAGCAATGAAGGATTCTTTGTTACAGTAATCAACAATATTGAATCAACAAAACATGAGCAATTAAGAATTCATGCTTATAACTAATCCAGAAGAAAACATCGAGAATAATCACATTTGAAAACAGAGTACAATTAAGCAAATTATGTTTCAATCCTTTATGTAAACTATTCAGAAATGGATATGATGATAGCATAAACTAATATAAAATTTAAACACAAGGGTTGGAAAACTTATTGAACTGAAGTCCAACACATGAATCCTGCAACAAGTCCAGTGCTTCAAAACGTCATCCAGTAAGCCACAAGTAAATTTGTCCAAAAGCTTTTTATTCCGAAACCTCAATGTTACAGCAGAGTAATAGAATCCACCCTTCAAAACTCTCTTTGAAGGCTTATTTATACAAAAATAATCTTAACAATCTTACTCTATCCTAGCCAATAATTCAGGCTGACTTAAAGCGTATTTACAACAAACAAGAGACACATGGTCTCGAAAATAGAATAATGAGTAACGGCTGATGTGCTGTTCCTTTCTTCATGGACGTGCTAAGGATAAGTGCTCAAAATAGGGTTTTGTGCTGTCCTTTGCGTATTCCTTTGACTTGTTGAATACTTTTTCTTCTCACGGATACTCTTTAATCTTTCATCTGATACTCTTTCATCTGCATTTCTGTTTTTTACCATTTACTCAATAGTAAAGATAAACTTTTATCCTGACAACATTTTTTTACAAAATTTCCAGCATTTCCTTCCACCACTGATCATCTGGTATCATTGTTCTTCTGAGATTCCTTAAAGTTTCATCGGCTTCAGTAAGTTTATAAAAAGTGGGCTCGTTTGGAAATAGATATTTTAATTCATGCTCCAGATGAAATAGATTCCTCACTTTTTCATAAATACTCTTCCCAGTTGGTACTGCAGGTTCTGATGAGCTAGTAGAACCTATATTAGTAGAACCTATAGCTGTATGTTTAGCATGAGTTTTGATTCTTTTCTCATAAGTTTCCAAGTCTACTATTTGATCCTCTATGAGCATGGGACTTGGCATTTCACTGTCGAGCAGAGCTTGAAACTTTTCTCTGAAAACGTTGATGTCGACCAAAATATCAGTACACTTTCTTTCTAGATTTTGCATGAAAGTTCTCTTTGTGAAAATTCTCTTTGCTTCCAAAACTACGCCTGTTCTGTCATCAATTCCTAGCAATGCTAGCTGTTGTTTTGTTCTGGAATTCAAAAACTGAATGAGCTGCTGGGCTAGCTCTGGCTTGCCTCTTAATTCATGTCTAGTTTTGTTTATTTCCTCTTGGGCTATCTTGACTAACTCATTCTGCTCAAAAATAGCTTCAATGGAAGGCCAAATATCTCTTATTAAATTAATGATGTTGTCCCAAAGAATATCATTTATTTCATTCAGAGGCTTTTCCAGTGTAAGATCTTTTTGCAAAGCCTCAACCAATTTTTCCAACCTTTTTATTTCTCTGAGGTTGTCAGCTACTGTCTTTTTGGATGTGTCATATTTTCCCTCCAATTTTGTTAATTGTAATTTCACTTCTTGGAGTTCTGTGACCTTTAGCTGCAAACTCTCCATTTGTTTAATCAAATCATCAGAATTCAAATTAGAAATATTCACCTGAGATGATTGTTCCTGTTGTCCTGTAGTACCTGCTGCTGAAGCCTGTTTGAGAATTTCCTGTTCCCGCAATGCCTTTTCCAGCTCCTTCTCGGTTTCATTTAGTCGCTCTGTCAAGTTTAAGAGCAACTCCATCATTTCTTCTTGTGAATTTCCTTTTATTACTTCCTGTGTCTGGGGGTGCCTTGAGGCTGGTATTTTCAACTGTTTTCTTAGTACAGCTATATCATCCTCTTTCTTTTTTATCAGTGCCTCAATACCTTTAGTGTCTTTGGGATTGTGACCCAAACCAATGATGATCTCTTCTAGAGACTTTATTCTATTGTCCTTGGCCTGTGAGGAAGCCCTTTCAATCTTCAATGTTGCAGTGGTATTATTCAAGGAATCTTGCAGCGTTAAAGCTGCCATGGCTTTGTTGGTGAGAGTAGAATAAACCATTTCCCCTGTTTGCCTATGAAGCTCTATCCGATCCAAGGGATGGATATCCTTTGCTAACACTTCAAAATTTGTTCTGATGTAATCTGTTGCTGAAGTTGGCTTTGGCACTTTAGCTTTGAAGTGGCTCATTTGCATTTTACCTTGTGAAAGATCAAATGCTGACATCAACCTTTGCTGATTGTGAGGAGCCATCTTCATATCCTGATCATAGACCTTCATTTTTAATGGTTCATTCCTTGTTTTGATATCAATGAAGGTTTTCTTTATGTCTCCAGTATCTGTCTTGGGCGGTCTGAAAGAAGATACTTCAGTGCTCAACTGCTTTTGTATCCCTTTCTGGCTTATGTTTGTTTCACTTGCTGTACCTGTTTGCTGACTATCTTCCCTACCATCATCAAATACTTCATCTATAATCTCTACATCTGGAGGTGGATCAGACTTGTGTTTTTTAGCTTGATAAACTTGTGGGGCTCCTTTTGAAGGTGTGGTATCTGGAGCTAGCCTCTTTTTCCCTATTTTCACATTCAGTGGAGTTTGCATCTCTGGAACTTGGATTTGTTTTGCTGGTGTGGGAGAAGCCTGAAATGGTTCTGGTGCTTTGGAACTCTGTGGTTTTTCTGCCATGACCAAGGTTTCAATGACCTGAACTATAGGTTCTTTTCCTTTACCCTTGGGTTCTGCTGCTACTGATGGACTGTCTTCCTGTAATGCTTGCTGTAGAGTGGCTGCTGAAGATGTGCCAATGTAGGGTACCTACATTTGATCATACGTTTCTAGGTCAAAGTTCTTCTCAACATCTTTCATAATTTTATTCAATTTGTCAGCTCCACTTTCCTCTTCAACAAGTGTTCCTTTAACCCATTCATCTTGATTTGCATACTGTTCTAAATCAGGAATCCTGTGATGTACATAAGGAGATGACTTATTTTTTAACCTCTTTTCACAAATGAAACCAAAGGGGTCATAAGGGACCCAACGGAAGGATGTCTGGAACTTCCTTTCTAATAGATTTTCTGCTTCTCTCTCAGCTTCTCTAGAATTGCAAATAAAAGGACCTAATTGGCTTTTGATCCTTAATTGGGCTTTCTTCTTTACATTGCAGAAATGGATCACATCTGAATTATTCATCTGTCTAAAGTATTCCAAAGAAAAAATTCTCATTGGTACATATCTAGGTAACTTAAATGGATGTAATTCACATCCATAAATCCTGATGACTGTATGGTTTTGGTACAAGTACCAATCCCCAATTTTATAACTCTTTGACAATTGCAAGGTCTTTCTGATTTCAGTACTGAGTCTGGGGGGAGAAATCCCTGTTAACAGAGTTGTAGCAGGATGTACAAACTGATCAATGAATTCTGAATAGGAGTAGGGAGAATCAGAGGAAAAATGAATGATGGGGGACCAAAAAATAACAGACCTGGGATTACCCTTAGCATCAAGTTTCTGAACAGGGAAAGGGAATCTGTCTGAGTGATAGAAAATTATGAGATGATAGATAACTGAGGAGTACTTGAAAACCTTTTCATCATCTAGCCTTAAAAATTGATCATGGATTTTGTTGGCAATGAAGGAAGCATAATCATACTTAATCTCAGGAGGCTGCCCAGGGGTAAAGATAGATAGCAAAGCCAGAGTTATCTCATCTACATACTCACTCGTATTGAATCCTAAGACAAAGGATATTACATTCACAATAAGCCTTCCCAATTTATTGAAAAAGTAAAAACCATAGGGGGGAGTCCCTTTTGGCTGATGCTTAGGTAACATGAAATACTGACACATTGCTTTCAATTTCTCTGGAGTTAACAGTCTGGTTTTCTCAATCAACCCTTCCATGGATAGAGGTGATAATTCTTGTTCTGGCTCAAATTGTAACATAGCATTGATAGCTTGAGGTGTGATAGGGAACAAAACACTTTGATCAGGAGCTAATACAGCTCTTTGTGTGGGATCATAATTTGCATGACAGTAATGAATGATTTCAGGGAAAACGTGGACTGTAGGAATGAAATACCTTGGGAGATTGGATTCCCACAACCCTATAAGATCTTGCCCCTTTGAGTGTTCGTCTCTGCAGCGACAGAAGCTCAAACAAGGACTTTCATCAAAATGCAGGTCTTTTATTTGGAAATCTTCATCTATGAGAGGCAAGTAGTCTAAATCTCGGTGGGGAGCATTCAAAGGAGTGACATTTAGAGCAGTTGGGGCCTCCATTTTGGTTCTTGTGGATTCAAAATGGAGGTTTCAGTTTTTCTTGCAGACCGGACGGGATATCTGACAAAAGAGGAAATTGGAACAAATTGCAGGTTTGGGAAGCAAATTTACAGGTTTCAACTCTTTAATGAGGACTCAGAGAGGACTTTCAAACACTTTTTCAGAGAAAAACACAAGAAACCAAGCTTAACTTGCAGTCGGGGCGCGGAATGATAAATACCTGTTTTTTAATGGAAACTGGTTCTTCAACAGGTAATGGACAATGGCAGGAACGTTCTTCAACACGGGCGCAGCGGAATTTCTGAGTAATTTGGTGTATTTGCAGTCAATTTTGAAATTTGCAGCGGGAGCTTAGTCTCTTTCGAAAACCAAAATAACTAAAAAAACGCGAAAAATGGCTTAAAAACAAGTCAAAAGGGTTTTTGTCGTTTTCGAGGTGATGACGTCATTCGACGTACGGGGTGACGTAAGGGAGTGGGACCGGCGGTATTCGATAAGCGGTAAGCGGTGAGCCCGCACCGCTTATGGAGGAAGGCGGTAAAAATCACAATGGCAGTGATTCCACAGGCTGCTTGCCACGTGGAATGCTGAATAGTCAAACCCGCTCATTCCCCGCTGGCTAAAAAACTCACATGCGATGGGCAGCGGGATTGATCGGGACCGTTAATCACTGGAGGAATGATCTGACGGCTGGAGGAAAGGGAAACTTGTGCGGTTTGGAAAGTGGGCCCGTCGAGGTTTAAACAAGCTTTGACGTGTAATTTAATCACCCCCGGGAGAAGCTAATAGGCGGGAATGGTTGTTAATTAGTCCAAATGACTAATTAACCCCGTGAATTTTATAAAATGATTTGCGGCGGGGTTTGGCCATGTGGAATACCACGTGGAATGCTGAGTATGGTGGCGCGGGATTCAGTCGTAATCTTTTCTTGTTTTTGGTGTTAAAACACATATGTTATGTGTTTAACGCTTTTCTTCATATATTTTATTATACGATGAATAAATTAATATAATTAATTCATCATAGGGCGGGGATTATATATAAGGCTATAGTTTTAACCAAAGGGCTTTATAAAGCGGAATATTTATTTTAAAATGTGCGGGAATATATACTTTGGTAAAACATTATAATAAGAGGGTTTTTGGGGATATTTATTAGAAAGGGGAGTTATATACTTAGGAAAAGGGATTCCACTAAGGATTTAATATAGTAGAGTTAAATGTTAATATGATAAAGGACAAGGAAAATCAAAACATCTTTGTTCATCTAAGAAAGTGAAAACTTATGAAGTAAATTGCACATTTTATCTTCAACACTTAAGCTTAGAATAACAAGTTGTCTTGAGGAATTTTATGGAACGTTGCATCAGTTTCCTAAGTAAAATAGGATTTTACTTAGGAAAAAGTTAAAGATGGAAGATAATCAATGATGGATTATTTCAAGTGCTTAGGTCTTTTGATCATTAGGCCGAGGGTCCGGTCCCTCCAGAAGTCAAGGAAATGCCTTGAGCCCCTTTGATCTCCAATTACCTTAGTACTTTTTGGGGGAAATTAGTAAAAATCTTGAGGGGGAAAATGATGAGGGAGGTTAATGAATTTGACTTTGCTTGCTGTGATTTTCCAGTGTATTTCTTGCTTTAGTACTTGTGATGAAAGTAAAGGATCAACCAACATATAGCAGCACCATTCATCAGATAACACTTTGTAGCACCATCTTCCTACCCTATCTACTTAACACTACCATTTTGTCTTCTTTATTAGGGTGCATTTAGACTTGCAAACCCTTTTCAATCTTTTCTTTTTACATGATGAATCTATCTATTTCTACCCTTATTACATCCAAGGGCTCAGATTAAACTGTTGAGCACCTTTTATTCACTCTACCTAGCTACTTATCCGCCAAGATTAAACTGTTTGGCTAGATATTTATTCTCTAATCTAAAACATGAAATTGAAATATGACTAAGCCAAGTTTAAACAGTTTGACTTATTCATGAATTGTGGCAAAAGTTTCACAAGCTGCACACAATTATTTTATTACAATAGATGAAAAAAGTAGTGGCATTTAGATTTGCACACTTTCCTTGGTCTATTTTTGCTTGGGGTTCATTTCTTTCTCTTTTTTGACCATTTTTATTCTTTTTACCCTTTGATTTTTCTTTTAGGGTATACCCTCTTTACATTTTTTAAATTTTTTGATTTTTTGGTTTTTCAAGAATATGGAACACCTTTGTCCAAGAAAAGGGCTTGAACATATTCCATAGTTCAATCAAGACAATCATGAAAAATGACACCTATTGATATAGGACCTAGTTAAACCAGTCGGAGCCACCACACCAAACGGAAAAGGAGCTGCTTTAAGGTCCGGACCGGGTGGTTATCCCCCAATGTTGTTGCAGCGATTTTCGAGGCTTCAACAGAATCATAATGAGTATTTCTATTCTTCCTCCTTTCACAATCAACTGCTTTATGTCCATACTTGTTACATGAAAAACAATATCCCTTGAATAAACCAGAGTACCTTTCTGAGTAGAATCTGTTTGTTTGAGGCTGAAATGATCTGCTCCTGCAATTTGCTGCAACATGCCCATAATTATGACATTTTAAACATTAAACATTATTGAATGATTTCCTTTGAGATTTCATCATTGTTGATTGACCTTTTTTTTCTTTCAACTCTTCAGGTTTTGTATTGACTTCCTTTGAATCTTTAGCACTTCCTTGTGAACTAGATTCTCCTTTAACAATTTCATGAAAACCAAGACCAAGTTTGATAGAAGGAGACCTTTGACTACTAAGACTATTATCCAGAATCTTAGTACTATCTTGAAACCTCAAAAGTCTAACCTTTTCTTCTAATTTACCTTTGAGAATGTTTATCTCAACCTCCAGGGCTTGACATTGCTTTGTCATGCTTTCTTCTTTCCTTCTTCCATCTTCTACTTGATCCTTCAGATTTATAATCTCTTCTTTCAACCAATTTTTCTTTACTTCACATGTTTGTTGGAGCTCTTCATTCTTCTTCTTCGATGCTTTGAGATCTTCTTTCAGAGATATGTTTTCTGCTTCAAGTCCTGCATTCTTCTTATTTGATTTATCCAGGTCTTCTTTGAGGGAAATGATTTCTGCTTCAAGTCCTTCCTTTTCAAATTATTGTAGAGGTTCCTCACTCTTCTTACTTGATGCTTCAAGTTTTTCTTGTAGAGAGATGATTCCAGCTTCAAGACTTTCATTCTTCCTTTTTGATTTTTCCAGATCTGTTTTTAGAGAAACCTTTTCTGCTTTAAGTCCTTCATTCTTCTTATTTGATTCTTCAAGATCTGCTTGCAGAGAGATGATTCCATCTTCATATCCTTTACTTCGACTGTATACATCATCGAACATCCTTTTCAGTCTAAATATCAAAGCTTTGTTAGCAGATTCCTTCTCATTAAATTTTCTTTGTTGATCTTTGATAACTTCTTCTAGATCCACAACTTTTCTCTCACTATCTTCATCATTGTTTGCACCAATAAGAAAATTAGGACCCCAATCACTATCAGATTCATTTTTGTCAAATTTAGCTATGTCCTTACTTTGAGTAGCCGTCTTCTTTTGCTTCTTTGCCATGAGCACTTGTAGAGCTTGGTCAGAATCTTCTTCATCTTCACTTTCACTATCATATCCTTTGCATATACAGTTGAGTAAAATACAAGAGCAACGATCAATACCTGTTTCATCTTCTTCAATTTCTGCTATACATGATTTCTGAGGCTTCTTCTTTCCCGGAGTAACCTTCTTCTTTTGCTTCTTTCCCATTGCGATGGATCTCCTTCAAGCGATCAAGCTTCTGCAGAAGGACCCCGCTTTGATACCAATTGTTGGGAAAAATACTGAGAGGGGGGGTGAATCAGTATTTACTGCATACTAAAAAATTTTCACTTTTTCATTCCTTAAAACCCATACGCTACTTTCCTTTAGTAAACTCGCGTATACACGCGGATATCTTTCATGAAACTCGCGTATACACAGAGATCTAATTATGTCATTAGTTCTTTGCTTATATCATTCCATTATTCATTCATTAGATGTTCTATAAACAGTAAACATGTGCAGTAAGAACAGAATAAACCATCACACATAAGCATCACACATGAACACCAGGATTTTAGGTGGAAACCCAAGTCGGGAGAAAACCACCACTGCAGTTGCTCAGCCTTCAATATTTTATTATAGAGAAAACATCTTACAACATATGTGCCGGTGCAGACTCCTACCAGAGACGCGTGACCCACCGCGCTCGCGCACAAACTCTCTTCTTGGAAGGGGAGCTCCAACCTCTCGACTCGTTTACCAACCTCTCCGGAAGGGAGCTACGACCGACTGCGATTGGGGCCTTCTCCCGGAAGGAGCTACGACCCCTGACCGAAGGCTACAACCCCAAGACCACCTTGGACAATGTTTCATCAATTTTCACACCGGATCCAACAACTTCAAAAGAGAACGTAACTCGCAGCCACGTTTCATCATATTTCGCACCGACCCTTTCCATACTTTTAAGCACAATCAATCATGAAACAGACATATAAGTCACCGATGTATACGTAAACCCAGCGTAATGTATCGTACATTTCTTACCACAAACTTCAGCAAACCCTAGTTTGCATACGCGCTTTCCTTTCACTGATGTCGCGTATATACGCGCTTCCGTTCACACAAACCAGCGTATACCTCTGTACATATTACAGAGCTCATTTCATTGCGCATACGCGCTTTCTCTTCAGCGAAGTTGCGTATATACGTGCTTCCTCTGCGGCGAACTAGCGTATAGATTTTCAACCATTATAGAGCAGCATACTTCTTCAGATCAGATCATCAGTTCAGATTTACCCTTTACTCGTATTTTCGCATTTTCGCCTCATCTCAGATCTAAGCTTTCCATAAACAGACCTAGCAGATACAAATACATTCCAGATCTAGATATTCCGCTTCATCATTTCTTCATAGGTGCATCATAGATTCAGATCAAACCTTTACCCTTTCCATACAGATATACTTCACAGAGAAGTATTCATTCAAGCTCAGACATCTTGCTCCTACTCTCATCATTTTCACAATGAATTTCTTCTCCTTATATAGGTTTATCTTTTTTTTCAATACCACGGGCCCCTTTTTCAATACCATGATCCAAACAATACCATGAGCCTTCAATACCACGGGCCCCTTTTTCAATACCATGAGCCAAAACAATACCATGGTGGTTACCCCTGGTTTTGCACTTTTTGAGCGCTTTTGCCCATACGCGACTTGGCACGTTCTTTTCCGCGTGCATACGCGACTTCCCTTAGACAAATCTGCGTATTCCTAGAGACATACTCTTTTTCACCATAGCTTTAGCACATATTGAATTCCTTTCTTCATTACCTTCTGTACTCTCTGTAGATACATCATATTTTCATCTTTAAACAGGTTCATCAAGACATATTCTATCAAGCACAACTTCATCAAGTAAGTTGCCATCATCTTCATCAGGTGGGTTGCCATTCAAGAACAACTCTCTACATCATATTGCTAACAAACATCATTTACCAAGTCCATCAAGTCAAGAATAACTTCATCAGGTGAATTTCCATCAAATACAACACATGTCAACAATCGCATGTCTTCACCTTCATTCAGTGGGTTGCCATCAAGGACAACACTCTGCATCATATTGCCAACATAGAACTCACCTTGGAAACTAAAGAAAGTCGAGGTGACGCAAAGGCCAACTAATTTAGAAGTGTCCTAATCATAGATACGCTTAATGACATCAATGGCTTCCTAGATGGGGATTTTATAAATAAGGAAACAACATCAAAGCTAACCAATAGTTCCCCGAGTTCCAACCTAATGTCCCTCCATTCTATGATAAAGAAATTCAACTCCTTAACACAGTAGTTGGTGAGACCCATAAGGGGTTTAAGCTTTTGATATAAGAATTTATCAATATGATAAGAGGGACCACCTATTGTGTTAACAATAGATCTTATTGGGGCCCAAGATTTATGAATCTTGGGAAGGCCATAAATCCTGGGTGTGAGGGGATAACTCTCAGTAAGCTTTCTCGAGAGAGGATAAAGGGAGGGATTCGACTTAATGGAGAGGGTAATATCCTTAGAAACATATTTAAGGGGATTCTTTTTAAGGTTACCGTAACTGCCACTGTTGGAGAGATGGTCTATCATTTTGCTGACATAGTCAGATTTATCCATAATTACAATGGCACCACCCTTATCAGCCTTAAGGAGGAAAACATTAGGGTTGTCACTCAGGGTTTTAAGGGAAAGAACCTCAGGCTTACTTAAGTTTCTTTTGGGTGGCTTAGCCTTCCTAAGAACAATGAAGCAATCTTGTCTAATAGTCTCCTTGATATTATCTAGAAGATCTCTACTGCCATATTCAATGTTAGAGATAATGTCATCAATGGGAATCTTCTTCGGGGCAAGGGCGAAATTAAGCCCCCTCTTAAGGAGACTGAAAATAAGAGTCAAAATGTGAACTAGAAAGTTTAATGAAATTTTTCATAGAAGATAAATTATTAATATTATGGTTCTTAATATTATTACTATTATTAATTGTATTATTATTCTTAATTTATCATTATTATCCCTAACATTAATGTTGCTAATATTATTAATATCATACTTATTACTATTACTAATTTTGTTTAGGGTAATTAAATTATTGTTAATTGCCATATAAACAATATTATAAATATTATTGTTCTTAATACTGTAAATATTATTATTATTATTATTTATGCTTAATTTATTATTTATATTTTAATTCATATTATTAGGGTTCCCATTATTTTTTTCCCAAGGAAAAATCATAATTTTTGTTAAGTTTGAAAATTACATGATGTAGATGCATTGCATATGCATGTTGTGACTGTTGTCACTTACATTTAGTTCCTCAAGAATTTCCCCATTGGGTGTACATAAAAAAAAGCCTATGATATATCATAATTACAATTTTTAGATTAGGTCTGTCCATACTATCTTGTCAAAAACTGTCAAAATCTATCAAAAGTCTATCTAT
Source organism: Pinus albicaulis (assembly GCA_034641835.2). NCBI lineage: Eukaryota > Viridiplantae > Streptophyta > Pinopsida > Pinales > Pinaceae > Pinus > Pinus albicaulis. The sequence continues at coordinate 160,842,568 of CM076572.1, read as the reverse complement.
ATCCTTCAGGTTACCATTATACATTGGTGAAGATATGAATACCAAGTTGTGGAGGAAACTCAAGTTTATAAGCATTTTATCCCAGCTTCCAGAAAAGTGTAAAGGGATTGTAAGAGAATGGATGGAGATTTTGATGCTAGACTTCTTGAAAATGTTGTTTTTGAATGTAAAATCATACATGATCAGAAATTTGGAGTGGACATGCAGTGTGTCGATGATATCTAAGTTCCTTCACAAGCTATTGATTTTGTTAGAAAAAATTGTAAACTTGTAGATAAACCTAGACGATTTAGTGACCATATGACACAAATTATTGTTGGAGGTTGAAAAAATTCTATGAATTAGGTCAAGGTGACATAGATCAAAACAATGGGACTACCTATTAGTAGCCATAACAAATTTCAAAAGGGATGTGAGATATGATGGAAATAGCTACAATATTGAAACAAAATTGCAAATATTTAAGGAACCATTTTCAATTTTTTTGATATCTTATGTGAAGCAATTGGGAACTCACATAAAGACAAAAACCAATTTTGGTGAGTGTGCAGATTCTCAAAAACACAATGATGTTAATTCTTCTTCTTCTTCTTCTTCTTTCTTTTTTTTTTTTTTTTTTTTTTTCTAGTTTCATCATTTATCAAACCTCCACTTTGGGTTTTTGAGGTGGTGTGGGAACACACATGTTATTTAAAAAATAATTAATATGCATTCTTAACAAAATAACATGTGCACATTCCTCTATGCAACTAAAAAGGGTTTTGGGTTTTTATTATTTCCCTAATCAAACTATGGAAATTTCCTAGTTTCCAACATAGATAAATGTATGCATGCCCTTGTTGATGATTCCAAGTCTCACAAGTCATCTAGCTTTAGAAAATTTAGAGTTTATTCAACTTTATAAGTAATTCAAATTTTATCTCATCTTTCATTTGGGGGTATGAAATAAAAAATCCAAGTTATAATTATTATTATTATTATTGTAGATTGATTACATGCATTATAATGGCTTAAAACCCAATTATATATCAAGTAAACAACCCTACAATATATCTATTAGAAAGCATTAAATGAAAGGATAATATGAACAAAACAAAAAAAAATACAAAATATTTAAATTGATTAAAATATTAATTCAGGAGATTAGGAACACAAGGGAACCACCACAAGTTTCAATAGTGACATCCTTTAATATAATTGTTACTTCCATTGACCATGTCCATGGTTAGTTGATAGGTATAACTGCAAATAAGGCTAGGATGAGAGAATTCTACTCCATTAAAATTCGTAAATAGTAACTTAAATATTTGAATATCACGAACTAGATGATTATGGAGTTATTTATTGACCTTACATCCACCCAACCCCATGAATTAAGGAAGAAACATCTTTGAATGGATTGATGCACATTTAATCCATGGAAAAATAATTGGATGAGTCATATGTTTATAAATTTTTATAAACATCCTTATAATAATAAGGAGGTTACATTATATTTTCTTCAAAATTTGTGGGCCAAGTTCATGATCATTATTTATGTTAACTATTTTGACATAAGTGACTTTCAAGGGGTTGGTGTTAAATGTATCAATGATATAACAAACATTAGGTGTAATCCTTTAAGGTGGCAACCCACTCTTAGGTGTATGTATAACCCTCATACCCCAAACACACCCACTCCCCCCATACAGGCACAATTAAGTAATTTATTATAATATAGTTAATTTTTGTTGGCCTCTGAGCAAGATTTGATGTAGGGATATCTTAGATTTGAAGTTTTAGGGCTTTTGAGCGACACTAATTATATATCATTGACTCCAGATAGCAGGCTAATGTTTCTATATCAATTCAAGTAGCACCATATATATTCTTTCATTGTAGGCTTACTTTCCATGGACAAGTGGAAGATCCTATCGAGAAGGGATTTATGGATGGAATGTACATATGCTATGATATGATACACCACCATCAAGGAGTGAAGATGCTAGTTCTCCAAATATAAACATAGTCATGGATATAAAATTTGGTATTGCAGCACCTCATAAGAACATGTTTAAATGAATATTTGTTTGTTTACTTCAATTATAACTTAGTAGCATTAAAAAAATTGTATTTTTCCAAATGTCCAAGTTGTTTAGGAGAAATGAATCTCAATGTTGTTGTGTTCCCATAGGTTCCTACTAAAGAATTTGACCAACAATATACACTTAGAATCAATATATGACCTTTCACCCAGGTAGTATATGTTAGATTAAATATACTTTTACTGCAAGACTCACTATCTTAGTCTAGTTCAATTTGATGTTTTTGTAGTAACCAAACATATTATAAATTTCTACAAAAGTTCCATCATTCCCAATTTCTCCCCGTTGTATACCCACCTATTTACACCATCCACCCAACCAAGTTTATTCCAAATTACATACTAATCTTACCATTTGGACCACCTGACCATTGACATTCCCATTTCCTCCCTATTATTTGGGGTGTATCACCTATGATACCCATAACCTTTTAATTTAGACCCTTCGATCATCCCCACATCCATTCTCCCTATACCATTCCATCATTAGACCCCTCTTGTTGGTGCATCCACTATTACAACAATTAGTATTGCATCTACTATAGCTACATCTACAAATATTTCATCTACAAATGGTACAACTACATCTTCCCAAGTCTGCATTATTTCATAAAAAAAAACTCTATCTAAGTGCTTCACTTCCTATCATTGCATCCAATGTTTCATATAATGAATAATGTTTTATTTATTATCACATTTGAACATAATTTTACACAAAATATTATTCTCATCTTATTATAGGAGGAAATGTAAATGGCTCCAACATTCATTGTTTGGGAAAATTCATAGCTCATTCAAAATTAATTGATCTAAAGGAAAAAAAACTGTCAAGAAATAAAAAAATAAAGGAGAACAATGATTTTTCATCATTACCTTTCTCAAACAATCAAACATCTACATTAATGAATCCTCACAAGATTAAGGCTTGAGCAGATCTTCTAGGTTTTAGATGACTAGAAGCTTCTTTAAGTTATAATGCCTATGTTTATACCCCAACCATGTTCATGGTAAAATAATCAAACCCTATTTATATAAACATCATAATGGACCCTATATAGCATCTCATAGGACATCTATCTAGCCGCCAATAGGGTTTTCTGTTTGATTCAAACCCAAGTTCATGTCACTTCATGTCACTTCACCTTTAAGAAATAAGGCCTATATACCCCCTCCATAATCATGGTGAAGTCATTCAAGCCCATATCATTTCTTAAAATAATCATATGTTTCCCATATCCAAACTTAAATGTAAATAAAAGTCATGTGTGGTGGTATAAATCAAAAATCTTGGAGTTGGCTTCCTATAACATCATTTTAATCACATAGATTAACTTTCCTCCCTTCACAATTCCTACGTCCCATTAATCATCCTATGTTATCAAAACTTTATAGTTTTTCCAAGATCTCCACTCAACGGTAAAATATGCCCTGTGGTATATTTTTTAATGTTTCATGCATACTTTGCAAGAATCATTAGTAAAAATTTAATCCTTTATGTATGAGGAATGGAATAAATAGCCATATGATGAATAATTAACCAAATGAATATTTGATGTTTTAAATTAGTTTAATTTTTAGGTTTTGGTAATAAAATGAGTCAGTTTTATGATGGATAGTGGACTAAATGAATATTTGGTGGTGTAACTCGGCCAACTTATTATGTTTGGTTGTAACTGAGTGAATGGTTTAAATTGTTCAAGTGTTTATATTAAGTGGTTAAGTATTTATATTTCAAAGGAAGTAGGTTAATTCAAATTATTAATTCATGGGAAAGTTTCAGATTATGTTTTTCCAAACTAGGGTTCGACTTTTACACCTTAATTTTGGCTAGGTTTCATAATGACAATCTTATTCTTGGTGAGGTAATGTTTCATAATGACAATCTTATTCATGATGAGGTAATGTTGAGTTTGGTATAGAGATTCTGTATATACTTGGGAGGTGACGACCTCATATGATATAGAAGAGGCATACACTTTGAATATTAGTTTATGTTCTCTTTTCATACAAATTGTTCTAACTTGTGGTCCTTCGGCAAATAGAACGCCGATTTATAAATTAGTGAGGCTATTAACCGATAACAAAATTATGTATTTAGCAAATGAGAATTCAAGCTCATACTTCGGAAAATCCGAAACTAAATAATTATAAAAAAAGGATTTTATATAAACTTATATAAATAGGTATGAAAATCTAAAAATTGTTAAAGTATTTTAATTCATAGAAATTTGGAAAAAACTTACCTGTATTAGAATTTATAGATATTTTCAATAAATATAACATATATTTTAAGACATGAGTTTGTTATTTAGAACCCTTAAAACAATATTTAGGATCAACCTTTTGAAGCCATAGACATAATTTACTACTTCTCATCCTTATGAAAGATGTTGTCACAACCATTGAGCTTAGTTTCCTCAAAGGAATCTATGATTTCATCTTGTACACGTAACTTTGATTTTTTCAAGGAAAATGTCATGGTTTTTTTAAATGTATTTTGTGCTTCATAATAGGATATATATATATATATATATATATATATATATATATATATATATGTATGTATGTATGTATGTATGTATGTATGTATGTATGTATGTATGTATGTGGGGTTAATTTGATTGTCTTTATTTGAATTTTAGATAGTTTGATGTTTATTTTTAGTTGATACGTTAATAGCTATAGCTAGTAGAGATGTGTTCTACATTACAATATGAGATAGATTTCATGTAAAAAGGTAAACAAGTTAGTACAGAGGTGTTCTACACCATAGTATCGGGTAGATTTTACGTAAAAAAGTAAATAAGTAAACGCAAACTCTTAAACATACAGACACATAAATATAAAAGGTAATTTTTAAAATTTAACATTCAGCTTAGTATGGGGTAGATTTTATGTAAAAACATAAAAATGTAAATCTGTAAAAGTAAACATAAAATTAATGTTTAATATTTAACACTTTTAATCTAATTTTGGTCTTATTATGGGGTGGATTTCATGTAAAAACATAAAAATGTAAACATGTAAAAGTAAACATAAATCTAAACATAAAAGTAATGTTTAACTTTTAACATTTTTAATTTAATGTGAGTCCTATGTAAAGAGGGATACGAACACTCAAAACGAAGTATGGTAGATAAATAAAACCTATTTTTATACTTACTGCAAAAGTATGGTAAATAAATAAAAATATAAATAAACTAAATTTATGGTAAATAAATAAAACCTCCTTTTATATTTACTTCATAAACCTCTTCATATTTAAATAAAACTCAAAAAAAGGGTTTTATTTATGTGATGCATACTATAAAAATACTATTTTAATACCATGGCCTAAATACTATGGGCCAAATACTATGGGACAAATACCATATTTATAAAAAAGGTATAGTAAATAAATAAAATATAAATAAATGAGAAGTATGGTAAATAAATAAAACTTATTTTTATATTTACTCCATAATCCTCTTTATATTTAAGAACACTTAAAAAAAAGTTTTATTTAGGTGAAGCTTATAAACCAAATACTATGGGCCAAATTATTATTAATACATACCAAAAAAAATTATTAACCATAATATTAATATTAAAATATTATTATTATTATTATTATTATTGTGCCAGAGGCATTCTACAACTTAGTATGGGGTACATTTCACGTAAACCCATAAACATGTAAACTTAAATATAAATGTAAATGTAAATGTAAAAGTAATGTTTAATTCAGCCCTATTTATAAATCAATCTACAGCCCAATATGGGAGCCTAGTATGGGGTAGTATGGGAGCCACGTAAACCCATAAACATGTAAATATAAAATTAAACATAAACATAAATGTAAATGTAAATGTAAACATAATGTTTAATTCACCCCTCAGCATGGGGTAGTATGGGAGCCTAGTATGGGAGTAGATCTCACATAAACCCATAAACATGTAAATATATACTTCAACATAAACATAAATGTAAATGTAAATGTAAACATAATGTTTAATTCGGCCCTATATGGGAGCCCTGTATGGGACTAGTATGAGAGCTTAGTATGGGGTAGATCTCAGGTAAACCCATAAACATGTAAATATAAACTTAAAAATAAATGTAAATGTAAACATAATGTTTAATTCGGCCCTATTTAAAAATCAATCTATAGCGGAGTGATGTAAACTTAAACATGTAAACCTAAACTTAAACATAAATATAAACGAGATATGGTAAATAAATATAAATATAAATAAACTAAATATATGGTAAATAAATAAAACCTCTTTTATATTTACTCAATAAAACTAAAAAAAAATTATTATTTAGATAAATCCTATGTACCGAGTATCATTTTAATACCATAAACTAAATACTATAAACCAAATATCATATTTATAAAAGAAATAGAATATATATTTTATATTAAGTTAATATTACAAATATTATTTATAAAATGTTTATATTACATTATATTTTGAATGTAAAAAGTAAAAAATAATTTTTATAACACCATTTATGTTATTTGTATTATCATTTTGTTAATAAATAATATCTAAAAATAATATCAAATTTAAATTATTATTGATATTCTCATTTAAAGGTCTATATATTGATATCTTTTTACCTCACCTATAACCATGTAAATTAATAACCTTTTAGGAAGAATCCACACACACACCATATATATTCATCCAAACGTTACCCGGATTTTTTCCTTATCAAATTCCATCGAAGTTCGTTCTAAGCATTTCCTTTAAGAGTAATTTAGTGCACCTTACATCTCATAATAGTTTTTTCGAACTCCATATTTCGACCTCAAAAGTTAATTACTTTGCTAATACGATGGGAACCGTTCTTTCAAATGGTTTCATTTAGCTTTTTTCAACTGCGTATTTCGACTTCAAAAGTTAATTATTTTGCTAATACGATGGGAACCGTTCTTTGACATGGTTTCATTCTTGTGTGATGATTAAATATGTAATATCCCTAAAACACCGCACACGGGTAAAATAGTTTACTTTACCTGTTTGAACTTCATGATTTAATAAAGTGAATATGGTGGAAATATATATGTTGGAATTTACTATTTTTTTTTAAAAGATTATTATTATTTACCTTATTGTTATTTACCATCCAGTTTGTTAGGGTTGATTTAGTTGCAAATCTAGTAACCAGTTATTTCCTTGAACAGAGAAATGCTCAAGCCTTTAGTCAAACTTGGACGGATAACCACCGTATTGTAATTGTTCAATGGAGTAGGTGTAACAGACCTCTTATGTGAATTCAAATGGTAAATATATTTTTTTACCAAAACAGTTGTATCAAGAAAATAAAGAATCAGTTAATGTAAAACGAATTACTGAATGGGGTATTCATTCTTTACAGGAGTATTTTCTATCCTTGGTAGAAAAAGAGAGTCGGCGTATTTGAATTGTGTTACTGTGCGTTATATTTACTCTTGTTTACTCATCAAAGTGATATATTAAGACTTCAACAAATGTTCTGCCTCCACCATCTGCAAGAGAAATTTGGCGAATTGCAGGCGGAAGTATTTTCGGGGTTCGATTTTTCTACCCTTAATTATTCAGTGTAGAATTGTTGTGCAACCCTCTGCACCTCTAAATATGCCGTTCCTTGAATATTTCATATCTATTGCATTGACGACTTCCCACGCGCAAAGAGATCATCCCGGACAACATCATCAATTCATGTGGACCCAATTGGAAGCTAAACGAGTTCTACGTTGATGCCAGAAAGTTGAAAAGTAGGCAGTGAGTACAAGAAGCCAATGCAATCATGAAATAATCTCAAAAGTTGAATGCAAACAATGTAGAAAGAGGTCGCTTCCTTATGTAGAATGGAGCAATCAAAATTCTCCAAGCAAGGATTGAAGTTTGCTACGGTGGTTATTCTTCCAGGAAAAAGATAAGTATTCATGCCTTGTATTTTTTTTAAATATTCTGCATAATTAGTGCAAGTGAAATATAAATTCAGAAGGTTATTTTACTAAAAAGAATTCAACGATTTAATTCATGAAAATATTTCATGGGTTTAAAAAGAATTTAGTAGTTTAATTCATGAAAATATTTCATGGGTTTGAAAAGGATTGCAGTAATTTTTCAAGGGTTTGAAAATGATAAGAATTAAGGTTCTTATGTGAAAAATAAGACTGCATATAAATATTTGCTTTGGTGAATATATTTATATATATAACTTCTCTTGGGAAAATATTACGGAAAACTTTAAATAATAAGTAATAATTTTGCTCATCTTTCTTGGGATGAGTTGCACATAAAGAAGAGGGTATTTCCTTAGTTATTTGGAATATGACTGAAACAAATTTACTATTGATTATTTACCTCAGTTATCTTTCAATCGCATTATAAATCAGTTTTATTCCCATATCAAGATGAAGTGAATATATGAGGAAATATTTGATGGGAAGATATAATAAGTTGGGATTTTCTTGAATAGATTAAAGAGAGTAACTCTTTAATATAAATATTTATATAATATTGTATAAGCAAGAAAATAGAAGATGCATGCTCTTTATTTTAAAAGGGATTTTGTATTCATTTAGTTTATGAAATGATAACAAGTCCAATGTATTATCTTGAATAGATTAAAGAGGGTAACTCTTGAAATATTTTCATGTGTAGTGAAGAAGAAAAGAGAAAAGTTTCTCACATTAATATTCTTGGAAGAGTTTTATGAATATGTATGTATACATTAACCATGTTGTAAATATTAGATATTTAATAAATTGTAAATATTATATATTTAATAAATTCATGGATAGATTACCATAGTATTGGTAAAGATTAGTTATTCAATAAATCTATGTGTAGATACCATGGTGATGGTAAAGATTGGTTGTTTAATTTGTTTAATAAATCCATGCATAGATACCATGGTGATGGTAAAGATTGGTTATTTAATAAATCCACCGATAAAGGAACTATTCAGTTTTATTTCTTTAGATGAGAAAACTGTGAGATTACTTTTATATTACCATGATTATGATGTTAATTCCTTTTGGAAGAAGATCATGCTGAGGCATGCAACATAAGTAATAACTTTCGTTGGAAAGAATATAAAGATTTTTAGGTGGGAAAGATAGCATGTGGTGCTACACTATATTGGAAATGATTGTTTAGTATATTCTTTGTAAAAGAAGATATGTATTTATATTCTTAATTGCATAGTTTTACAAAAAGAAAACATATGTTTACATGCTCACTAGCGTTGAGATTTCCTTTGGTAAGACTCGTAAAGGAAGCTATGTGCTTCGTTCGAGACTCTTCTAGAAATTATATGCATTAGCATGCATGGAAGAAACATTTGATATGTTAGATTGCACTCCATGTACTAAAAGTAACAACTCAAGGGTTAGCTAATTTGATTAAATGATGTAAATTGCATGCATGAGTATCATAACTAAGTATCAGTTTATTTTAAATGTATGTTGGGGAGATGTGGCTATTGTCTTGCAGTGCTTATGCGACAGAAACATTAGTTATTGTGATGACTTATAACCAGCACATATGAGGTATGTGTTGTTAAAGGGAGAATGTCAAGGTACTTTACTTGCATGTCATGAATATACATGAGTAGATGGAGAAACTTCTATAGTATAGATATGTGAAATGGTTTATTATACTTTATGAATCTTGACATCAATGTATGTTGAAGGTGACATTAGCAGGGTATGATGGTGATATGTATAAAGGAAATATTATGCTTAACCTAGTGGTAGGTAAATGACTATGGTTCATGCAGATGAATACAAACTACCGGATGATCCAGTGTACGATGGACCATTGTAGGTACATCCATGCCATCAAGATATGAAGATATGAAGACCCGAGGGTAAATGGTATCATATTTATTGTAATGGCTTTAAGCTATATATTTTTATATTTTCTTGTAAGATTTATAAACGATGATTAAGGGATGGTCTCCCTTATAAGCCATTGAGTGAGGGCTGATCACCCTCACGAGCGTTTAATAATAAAATTAAACATTGTTGTTTTTCACCCTACGGGGTTTCCAGGGTATATTGGTGTTCAATGATGTGATTGCTTATTGTGTCAAGATGATGATGTTGATTCCCTTTCTTGTTGTGATATTTATAATGTCAAGTATGTGATGACAACATGAAAAATGAAATGAGTGGAAGGTTACATCATATGGTATTATGTTAATGAATTGTAATGGAAACTGTAAATGGTTAAGGAGCTTAATATCCTTATTCTAAAGTTACACTATGAATGGGTAAACATACTATGTAATGATGAGTAAGAAATATTTAATAGTGAATGGATAGTTACCCATGAGTAAATTGTATAAAAAAATTTAACTCCTTACCTTTCCATGTGAAGTTATCAGGGTATGTTACATTAGGAGAAAAAAATGTTTCCACGAAGGGTTGGAGAGATATTTTCTACCACTGCCTTGAGGTAGACCGTGCATCCAACTGTGTAGATGAATCTATATGGTGAATGCAGGGGACTTATATGGTTAGACAACGCCTTCTAAAACTTAAAATGCAACACAATAATAATCGCGCAGTAAAATTCTTTGGACTCGGGGTGGCTGTGATGGAATTCGTTGCATAGGCTGTGTCTCCCATCTATGGAAAATACAGGAAAAGAATTAACCATTTGAGAGATAAGTACCTATCATATTTTATTAAAAGAATATATATTGAAACATGCAATAGTAAAAGAAAATTTTCTTGATAGAAAAATATGTTTGTACATAAAGAAATAGTAAACAATGTCTAGTGTGACGGGCTTCGTTGCACACGTTGTGTGTCCCATCTATGGAAAATACCAGAAAAGAACCGACCATTTGAGAGATAAGTGCCTATATTATTTTCTTAAAATTGAAAGCATAGGTATTGAAACATGCAATAGTAATGGTAGCTAATTTGTTTGATAAAAAAATATGGTTGTCGATAAAGTAATAGGAAACAATTTATTTTATTCTCAAGTGTGGCATGCTTTTTATTTAAAAAGGGATTTTGCATCTCTAAAGTTTATGAAATGATAAGAAAATTAAGTCTTTTTCTTGAAAATGAATATAAAATAAAGAAAGTAATTTATGATATATTTTTACTAAAATATGGTTGTGCACAAAGTAATAGTAAACAATTTATTTTATGTTCAAGTGTGGCATGCTTTTTATTTAAAAAGGGATTTTGTATCTCTTTCGTTTATGAAATGATAAAAAATTTAAATTTTTTTATTGAAAATGAATATAAAATAAAAGGAGTAGTTTATGATTTATTTTTACTAGCGATGAAAAAGAAAAACAAAGACCAAAAGTTAATGAGATTAATTTTATTGGATGGTTTTTCATATATATATATATATATATATATATATATATATTACCCATGTCGTTTATTTAAAAACTGAAAGGATTTGAATGCATAAAATTTTCATAAGAATTTTGTGCATGAATAAATAAAAACATAAAAATTCCTTTTTTTACAAATATGCATATGAATCTTATTCATACAAGAATAAGAAAATATGTTTATTATTGAAAGGAAAGATTATGTGTATTGAAGTATGGGAAACATGTTTTATTTTGTTATAGAAAATATGTTTTCAAGTGTATGTAAAGAAAATTGTTAATTTTCTTAAAAAGAATAACTTCTTGAAAATATTGCATGGCTAGATGAATTATGTAAACTTTTTGATTTAGGTGTATAAAAGGTTAAATTAACCTTGTTATGGTTGCCTAGTTTATGTATAAAAGATGGTTATCTATGATAATTTCTTGAAAGAGAAGCATGAGAAACTGTATGTAAGGTTATATTAACTTCCTTTTGAAAATAAGTATGTATTTGTTTACATAAAATAATAGTTAATAAGGTAGAATTATAATAAGGGAATATGCTTTGCCTATATTAAAGAAGAGCTATTATGATAAGTTCTTCCATGCACAAAGAATAATCATTGCGTTATAGAGATATATTATTTGAATGGATTGAAGAGATATTGAGCTATGTTTCTTTAGGAATAATTAAATGTGATTAATTTATGCTATCATAATTATTATGTTAGTTTATTTTGGAATAAGATCATGTATATGCATGCAATATTTGTATTAGCTTTCGTTGCAAAAAATATGCATGTTGGGTTAGTCTACAATGGGAAAGATTATTTGGGAAAGAAGATGGATTACATGCATAAAAGCCATAGTAATGTGCTTGTTTCCTTGGAATAGATATGTGAGTAATGGTGGCATAACCTTTGGAAATAATACATATATTTTTATGTTTTACTACGTTAGTTTTATGGAAAATAGAAATTTTTTTTTGCATGAATTATTATGCTAACATTTCCTTGAAAAAGAAACATGCGTTTTCATGCATTATTGTGTTAAGCATTCTTTTAGGAAGATTATTTTGTAAACTATATGCATTTTCATGCATAGAAACAACATTCATTGTGATTATATTTCTTTACGTATTTTCATGCATCAAAAGTAATAGCTGAAGGGTTAGTTATTTTGATAAACTTTATGTAATTCACATGCAAGAAGATCGTAACTGATGTATTAGTTTCTTTTAAAGAAATGTTTGGAATTTGTAGCTATTTGTATTGCTAGAAGGCGTGCTTATGCGAGGGAAATATTAGTTAATGTCATTACTTATAACTAGCATATATGATTTGATGTTAAAGAAAGCATATCGTGATATTTTACTTGCATGTCATGAATGTACATGAATAGATGAAGAAACATAAGCAGTAAATATTTGTGAATGGGTTGATTAACACATTATGAATCTTAACATCAATGTATGCTAAAGACAACAATAGCAAGAAATGATGGTGACTTGTGCAAAGGATATATTATGCTTAACATTATGGCAAGTAAATAATTAATGATTCATGCAGATGAGTGCGAGGTCGAGGATGGTCCATTGTAGGTACAACCATGCCATAAAGATATGAAGATTGAAGATTAGTGGGTAAGTGTTATCATAATGATTGTAATGGCTTTAAAGTAGATATTTTTATTTAAACGATATTTCCTTGTAAGATTTATAACAATGGTTAAGGGATGATATTCCTTATAAGCCATTGAGTGAGGGGTGGACATCCTAATGAGCGTTTAATAATAAATTTAAATGTTTGCTGGTTTTCACCCGGTTTCGAGGGTATATCAGTGTTCAATGATGTAATCAATTATTGTGTCAGTTTGATGATGTATATTCCTTGCATGATATGATGTTGATAATGTCAAGTATGTTATTAATTAATCTGTACAAAGGAATATTGAAATGAATGAAATGTTACATCATACAATTTATGTTAATATACTATAATAATGGTTGTTAATGGTTATGAAAAATACTATTCCTCTACTAAATTTACTCTATGAACAAATGAATAGTCTATCTAATGATTAATGAGAAATATTGAATAGTGATTTGGATAGTTACTATGGGTAAGTTGTATAAAAAAATTAATTCTCTGTATTTCCATGTGAGGTTCTCGGTGTATGTTACAAGTGGTATTAGAGTTGAAGGTTGCAACACTAGTGCCTCTGATAATTGTTAAGTGAAAATAAATCGAGGTATGATACTAATTGACATCAACTCAGATATCAGTCTAATAACCTACATATTAAATATGCAATTTTCTGCTTTTGAGATAAGATGTGTGATTCATGTTTATAACTGCATTTAAGAGTATTAAGTAAATTTTTTTTTTTGTAAAACTATGTTCATGATATTTGAATCCTATTGAGGATAAAGAAAATAAAACTTTTGTTGTAATTATGAACAACCAGAGTACTCACTAGTGAAAGTGAGAGGTTACTATCAACATTTCCATATACGACATATCACTGATACATTAAATGAATATAACTAAACTTACCATTCACTACTTAAAAAGTTTGAATGTGTATAATGATGGTGTGTGAAACTAATGCATGAATGCAAAATATGGGGAAAGTTTTTGAAGAGGAAGATAGAGTGTTTTAAAATGAAATTAAATGAACCATTTTAGATGTTAAAACTAAACAATGAGTCGATTAGTGAGACTTGACTATAATGACTAGTTGTTGAATGATTCATGTCACGGTTGCATTAATATTATTAATATCATTAAATTGTTAATTATGAATTACTAACTAATAAAACTTATATACATGAATTGGTTTTAATTAAATCTTATTACAAGTTGTGAACAGGTGATTATGGTAGTTACTTCATGTGTTAGTGTGTTGGTAACAAAATACTATGGGAATTGGATATTTTTGGAATGTTACCCTAACCGTTATTGACATATAAAAATTAATGAATACTTGTATATACTTTATGCATGACAATATTTTATATGTGAAACTAAAATTATTGCAAAAGTGAATATGTATTTAATCAATGCATATTTATGACTAGCGTTGTTGGTGAGGTTAAGCATGGATATCTTAATGGAAACAAGAAAACCTTTGAAAGTAAAATGTTGCAGTGCGAATTGCAACCGTAAATGACAAAGTATATTTTTATGATGTGCGTGATTATGTTATTTGGAAAATCATAATATATAAAACCTACATGTCATTTATGTTTCTTACCAATCTAGATATTGTGGACTCATGTTGAGGGCCAAGTATGATGTATGATATACATAAAAATTTATTTTTCTTGATGAATAATGAGAATACTGTTCATGATGTAAATTACTATAGGAAAGAGTGGTAAAAGAGAAATTTAACATGCCAGACATTTTCGACAGATGCAAAAGGCCATAAGGCCTTGGGTTGATGGAGGTTGTTTGCCTGTAGAGGTTGATGGTGCTTGCCTGCCCGGATTTCCTTTCCCTAGAGATAGATGATCTCAGTAAGGGAAAAGAGATGGCCAATATGGTGAATATGGAAAAAGCTTGAGGAAACTCTGTTGATTTTGGAGAGTGTTGGAGGAGGCCCAAAATTCATCATAGATGGGATGCTGTCAAAGGAATAGGTAGGACGTTGCCAAGATGAATCCTATATTAGACCTTGTGTGGTCATTGGAATTTTTAAACTGGGTTTCCAGTGGAATTCGAGACTGGACCTGGTATGGTCTTTGTCAAGGAACTATATAGATGTGAAAATGACTCAATATGGTTATGGAAACCAGTTCCCATTTTTTGGGATGAATGTTTTTTTTGCCTATTGTGGTTCTCATGGCTAAAAAATAAAATAACTAATGAGTTATATGTTATGTTAAATTTATTTTTTCTATATAATTGTGTAAATATTTTATGCATATTGTATTACTAATTGTTTTAATGTCCTAGCAGGAGCTAGGACAATATGCATTTGGTAAATTTATTGATAATTTCTATGTTTAGAGAGCTAGGTTCTCTCTCATTACTTTTATAAGTATTGTGTGGATGTCCTTAGTGGGAGCTAAGACAATGTGCATGTGGTGTAGTGATTTATAGTTTTTATGATTAGAGGGTTGGTTCTCTCTCGGTACTTGTGCAAATACTTTGGTTAAAATATAAATTGATATTTCATTATTGAATGATAATTCAAAGTATATTATTTGATTGAAAATGTAGTGATTGATGTGATTATGCTTTATTTGTTATTCATACATTATAGAGGCATTTTCTATGGATTGTTGATGGGTTGTCAAACCATTGGATCGTATGCATAAAAGTCACCATGAATTCCAAGGGTAATTCATAAGTAAATGTAGCTATAAATGGTAGCTATATTTTGTAGCTATAAATTCTTATGACTATTGATCAAAACATTATTGTTCATTTAATGGTATTACTTGGAAATGAAAATTATTTATTTTGAAGGGGAAGTATCCCATTTTGGATTGTTTATGTTGTTATATCATGAGTAAAAATTATAGTTTCAATGAGATAATAACATCAAGGACGATGTTATATTCAGGAGGGTGGGGGGGGGGCTATGTAATATCTCCAAAACACTGCACATGGGTAAAATAGTTTACCTTATCGGTTTAAACTTTATGACTTAATAAAGTGAATATGGTGGCAATTTATATGTTGGAATTTACTATTCTTTTTAAAAAAAAATTATTATTATTTACCTTATTGTTATTTACCATGAAGTCAGTTAGGGTTGATTAAGTTGCAAATCTACCAACTATGTACTGAATTCTTTCCTTCCAAGGAGGAATGCCCAAGAATTTTGTTGAACCTGGACCAGTAACCACAATATAATATTTTTTCAGGATTAGAAGAAAAAAAATGTTTCCACGAGGGGTTGGAGAGATATCTTTTACACCACTACCTTGAAGAAGAGAATGCATCCAATTGTGTAGATGAATCTATATGGTGAATGCATGGTATTTATATGGTGAATACATGGGTTTTATCTCTATCTACTACTTGGTCATATGCAAGTAAAACAATAATCCCTTCTTCTCGGTTAGGAAACACCTTTTAAAACTTAAAATGCAACACACTAATAATCATGCAGGGTAATTCTTTGGACTCGAGGTGACTGTGATGGGCTTCATTACATAGGATGTGTCTCCCATCTGTGAAAAAGACCGGAAAAGAACTGACCATTTGAGAGATAAGTACTTATCATATTTTCTTAAAAGCACAGGTATTGAAACATGCAATAGTAATAGCTAATTTTCTTGATAAAAAAATATGTTTGTGCATAAAGAAATAGTAAGCAATGGCGATTATGATGGGATTCGTTGCATAATCTATGTCCCATCTATGAAAAATACCTGAAAAGAACTGGTCATTTGGGAGATAAGTACCTATCATATTTCCTTAAAAGAATAGGTATTGAAACATGCAATAGTAATAACTAATTTTCTTGATAAAAAATATTTTTGTGCATAAAGTAATAGTAAACAATTTATTTTATCCTCCAAGTGCGACATGCTCTTTATTTAAAAAGGGATTTTGTACCCATCTGGTTTATGAAATGATAAGAATTCCAAGTTATTTTCTTGAAAATGAATGTAGAATAAATAGGGTAATTTGTGATATATTTCCACGAGTGGTGAAAAAGAAAAAAAAAATTAATTAGATTAATTTTCTTGGATGGTTTTTTATGAATATATATATATATATATATATATATATATATATATATATATATTATGCATGTTGTTTATTTAAAGACACGAAGGATTTGAAAATAAATGAAAATAGAGATTGTGCCTTTTAAAAATATGCATATGAATCTTGTCCATACAAGAATAAGAACACATGCTTGTTCTTGAAAGGATTATGTGCATTGAAGTAAAGGTGATTGAGTTAAAAGAAAAACACATGTTTGCATGCACAATAGATAGTTATGTTCTTATAGAAAATATGTTTTTGAGTGTTATATAAAGAAATTTATTATGTTAATTTGTATATTACACATCATGTTTATTTAGAGACTCGAAAGATTTGAAAATAAATGAAAATAAAGATTTTTCCTTTTAAAAAGATGTACATGAATCTTGTCCATACAATAATAAGAACAAATGCTTGTTCTTGAAAGGATTATGTGCATTGAAATAAGGGTGTTTGAGTTAAAATAAAAACACATGTTTGCATGCACAAGAGATAGTTATGTTGTTATAGAAAATATGTTTTAGAGTGTTATATAAAGAAAGTCACTATGTTAATTTTCTTGAAAGGAATAACCTCTTGAAAATATTGCATGGCTAGATATATTATGTCAAGTTCTTGATTTATGTGTATAATAGGTTAAGTTAACCTTGCTATGGTTGCCTATTTTAATGCATAAAATTGGTTATCTATGATAATTTTTTGAAAGGGAAGCATGAGAAACTACATGTAGAAAGACACCAAAACTAGGTTATATTAACTTATTTTTGAAAAGAAGTATGTATTTGTTTGCATGAAAACATTAGTTAATAATGGTAGAATTCTAAGAAAGGAATATGTATTGCGTATATTAAAGAAGAGCTATTATGATAATCTCTTGCATGCAAAAAGAGTAACCATTGTGTTATAGAGATATGTTATCTGCATGGATAACAGAAACATTGAGCTATGTTTATTTAGGAAGAATTATATGTGATTATTTTATGCTATCATAATTATTATGTTAGTTTCTTTTGGGATAAGATTATATATATGCATGCAATATTTGTATTATCTTTCGTTGTAAAGAATATATAGTTATATGTGGAAAATGATAGCATGTTGGGTTAGCCTACACTGGAAAATAGTTTTTGGGAAAGAAGATGGATTACATGCATAAAAGCCATAGTAATGTGTTGGTTTCCTTGGAATAAATATGTGGGTAATGTTGGTATAATCTTTGGAAAAGAATACATGTATTTGTACATGTTTTATTATGTTATTTTTATGGAAAATAGAATATGTTTTTTTTCATTCTTTATTATGCTAAAATTTCCTCGAAAAGAAACATGTTGTTGCATTCTTTTTTGTGTATGTACATGAATAGATGCAGAAGCATCACTAGTATAGATTTGTGAATGATTTGATTAATACTTTGTGAATTCTAACATCAATGTATGCTAAAGACAACAATAGCTGGAAATGATGGTGACTTGTGCAAAGGATATATTATGCTTAACATGATGATAGGTGAATAATTAATGGTTCATGCAGATAAGTGTGAGATGCAGGATGGTCCATTGTAGGTTCAACCATGCCACCAAGATATGAAGATTGTAGAATAATGGGTAAATCCTATCATAATAATTATAACCATGCCACCAAGATATGAATATTAGTGGGTAAATGTTATCATAATGACTGTAATGGCTTTAAGGTAGATATCTGTATTTAAAGGATGTTTCTTTGTAAGATTAATAACAATGGTTAAGGGATGGTCTCTCTTAGAAGCCATTGAGTGGGGTGAACACCCTCATGCGACTTTAATAATAAATTTAAATATCTGCTAGTTTACACCCTAAAAAGGTTTCGAGGCTATAGGGTATATTGACATTCAAAGATGTAATTGTTTGTTGTGTTAGTTTGATTTATATATTCAAGTATGTAATTTAATCTCAATGAACGAATCATAAAATGAATGGAAGGTTACACCATAAAATTTATCTAACAGTGATTTTTAATGGTTATGAAACTTATTATTCCTTTATGCATTGATAAATAGTTTATCTAATGATTAATGAGTAGTCTTGAATAATAATTTGGATAATTTTGTATTTTTTTTAATCGATGTTTCTTACAAAATCGGAAGAAATCTTGGAAAAAAAGTCTATCACGAGATTATTTTGGAGGAAGGTTGAAATAATATACAAATAGTTTTTGATAGAAACACGAGGAACGTAGGGACAGACTGTTGGTTGAAATAGATATTAGAAATTGGAGAGAGCATCCATTGAACAAGATTCACAAATAATTAATTTCTATATCAAATCACATGAATACATTACAATATTTATAGTGCTGCTGAGATCCAACTAATTCCACTCTTGGAGGAAGAAGTTGAGAGAAACTCTCAACATCCTCCAACAAACCAAACCAATCCCTAATCTGTATTATGCATCATAAATGAGACATTATCTCAAACACCCCCCCTTAATGCCTACATTACAAAAATGGAGAACACACTAATTTAATACAAACATTTGTGTGCCCTGGTCTTCATTAACAATTGTACCCACTCTGAGATCTCATAGACAACGCTCTTTTCTCCACCATTTTCGAGCTACCATTCAACCCATTTAAAATACATTTGTTTCTGACCAGCAATGTTGAATTTGTAAGATCAAAGATTTTTGACACCCCCGAAGAAGAGTCACGACACTGAACTATCCTATGGAAATATTTCCATCAGTGAAATAACTCCGAAGAATAAATTTCAACAGTCTATAGGAAAATACTCTAGGTACAGAATATGAACAGTGATCAATCCTACAAAGTGACCTTTACACACAAGGATCTCATTGTATAACCTGTAACCGATGCTTTTGAAGCCCGAAGCACAACAACATCCATCAGCATATAACAAATTCACACAATCAAATTAGCCAATTGTTCTCTCGACACCGAAGAACGTCGAGAACGACTAATTTAAATAATGCTAATTTGTTCAATAATTGGTTCTGCACTACACAAATCTCACAACAATAAACCCACAAAATCCAACGTAAATAAAACCAATAGCATGACCAGCGACAATTGTGTTGACTTTCTCTTCATTCCTTGCCTTCTGAAGTTGAATGCGTTTTGTCACCACAGAACTACGCAATTCTGTGCTTGATGCACAGCCTCTCCGCATGCATTAATAAAGCGCCACTGCTAATATTATGAAATTTTATACATCTAACCATCATTTTAGTGCTTTTCCAGCTTTTCAATCTGACTCGTGCTAACTTCTTTAGATATTTGACAAATATTATGAAGATTATATTTCATTTTCAAAACTGAAGAAAAGCAAGATGAAATACCGAGAGCTTAAAACACCTGTTTTATGAAGTGAGTCTATTTCATTCAACCCTAACACAACTTATCTGATTGTATGATCTCGATCATGAGTGTTAAGAAGACTTTGATCAGACTCCTCCCCCAAATTCAAAACATCACTAAGTCTGGCTGCAACTAGTCGTTCATTGCATTATTTATTTCTTGCTCAAATATTTTCATAGCAGTCGACAGCAGAGAAACAGGAACAAGGAACCCTTGAAGGGCATTCACGGAAGTCTTTGTTAAAAATGAAACGTTTAGCGCTTGCGGATAAACAGGAGAAGCATACACTGCCTTTCCCCCATCCAAAATCCACTTCTTTGAGATCCACCATAATCTTCGAAATGTCTGAAATGCAATAAACACCAACGAATTTACTGTGTGGACGCCCATTCAGCTCCGCCAGATCAATGAAACATCGCAAGTATTCTTCTGTCACCCTTCGTTTCCCTTCGTTGATCAATTCCATGGCGAAGGACAATGGTTGGTGAGTCAGATCCCTGAATTTTGTGATAGCGTAGGCGGTTGTATTAGAATATCAGGAAGAAAGAAGCTGATAATAGTAAACTGGCCGTAGAGAAGGGCCTCCGATAAAGCAATCACGCATTAGAGAAAACCCTAAGTCGACGGCGGACAGCGCAGAAACTTACAACAATTTCTAACAAAAAAAAATAATTTTCTACATTCACACGCATTAATCCTATCTATTTACATAGATTACAATTTATGGCTCTCACATATTCCTGGCCATGCCGTGAGGGATTTAAACCAGTAGAGGCTCTGATACCATATTAGAAATTGGAGAGAGCATCCGTTGAACAAGATTCACAAATAATTAATTTCTATATCAAATCACATGAATACATTACAATATTTATAGTGCTGCTGAGATCCAACTAATTCCACTCTTGGAGGAAGAAGTTGAGAGAATCTCTCAACATCCTCCAACAAACCAAACCAATCCCTAATCTGTAGTATGCATCATAAATGAGGCACTATCTCAAACAATAGATACGCCCTTCCGCTTCTTATGAATGGAGAAGCATTATATTGTCTTTTTAGATATTTTGCTCTGACGTTAAAGTAAACCATGCTTTCAAGTGATTTCATTCCTCTGGAACGATCAAGTCGTGCAAAAAATACTTGGCAAAAAGAGAATCTGTCACTATATTTTTGGAATAAGGTTGAAATAATATAGAAATAGTATTTGACAGAAACATGAGGAATATAGTGGTAGACTCCATACGATTTTACGTTGGTTGAAATAGATACACGTTTTTTTGGAGATGGAGAAACAGTACATTGTGTTTTTAGATAGTTAAATAATAAATACGCTTATGGATATGAGGAGACGTAAAAAGACAATTGGGCTCTCAACGAAAATGGGTGATGTAATCTGACGAATTAAAGTAATTGAAAAGTGGAAAGTGAAACGAGTTGTGCTTTTAGAAGTATGGAAAACTAAATGGAGCATATATATATATTTATATAAACTAATTAATTATTTAAATTAAACATAATATGAGTTAATAACTATAATATAAATGTAAAAAAACATAAATTATAATTTTACATTTTTTTTAAATGGTCTTTTTCTTTGTTTTGAATAGTTGTGATTAAAATTATGATAATATCATTATGGGGAAGTTATATTTTTGCATTATTTGAATTATAATTATAAATATAATTAATTAAGTATTATTAAAATATTTAAAATAGTTAAAATACGTAATTTTAATAATTAAAATTAATAATAATTTAAAGATATTTTTAATGATATTAATTGAATAAAAATAATTTTATTCAATTAATTAATTTTTTAAATCTAAAAAGTACTTCAAAATAATTTTTGAATTTCAATAAATTCTATATCAAATATGAATTTTTGGAATTTCAATAAATTCTATATCAAATATCAATTTTTGGAATTTAAGTAGGTTAAGTAAGTCATGTATGATTATTTCCATTATTTCTCATGATTTTTGAATAGTTCACTTAGCATTTATTGCATCGGGTGATATTTATAGGGGTGAAGAGGTGGGATTGAAACTAATGAAATGAATCACATATCCAATGACCATTTTCCTGGGAGTTAGTCGTAACATACTATTTCTCATGATTTTTGAATAGTAAGTCATTCATGTATGACCATTTCAATAAGAGGTTTTGGTAATTGACTATTTCTCATGATTTTTGAATAGTAAGTCATTCATGTATGACCATTTCAATCAGAGGTTTTGGTAATTGACTATTTCTCATGATTTTTGAATAGCCCACTTAGCACTCATGTATGACCATTTCCGTTAGGTTGTGGTAATTGACTATTTCTCATGATTTTTGAATAGCCCACTTAGCACTTGATACTCACACGGTGAAGAAGTAATGATTTTTGAATAGTAAGTCATTCATGTATGACCATTTCCATGAGAGGTAGTGGTAATTGAATATTTCTCATGATTTTTGAATAGCCCACTTAGCACTCGATGCTCACATGGTGAAGAAGTGAAGAAGTGAGATTGAAACTAATTGTAACATCCCTGTAAACCGTTGGAATTTACATTTTTAATTACCATGTTTAATATTTTACCAAAATAATTGTATCTAGAAGTCATTACGGTTTCGTCCGGTTGCAACTGCCAAGTCTTATCCCATATGAAATGCAATCTTACGAAAGAGGAAGGGGCATGAAATTTTTTTCTCTGTCAAGATCGTTGGAATGTTTTATTTTTTCGTACATGCATTTTAGGGAGATATTGTCTTCCCATCGGATTGACTAGTCCTCTTACAAGTGTCTTTGTGTGTTTCTCCTGTAAACTCCATTATAACTGTTACTATTTTTTCTTACAATAGCACTAACTTTCGAAGAAAAGGGATGGTTGTTTGGTTGTTTATCTCTGATGGTCGACGGATGGAGAGAATTCAGAGGAAAGCATTGAATACCACGTGTAGGTTTTCACAACAGTGAAAGAAACTACACGTAACAATCAGAGCTGACCCTTTTCTGCAAGAAATATTTGCATTAAAAATGCAGTTAAGAACTCAGGTTTTAGAAAGATATTACATCCTATTAATTGTCTTAAAATTTTGCACAATTATCTTTAGTTATATGGATAGTGGATAATCACTCATAGTATGTTTTGGGAAGAGTTAAGTATTTAATACTTGAAATGTGTAGATGGTTCAAAGATAATTAATGCATTTTATGGAAAATAATTATTGAATTTTTTTTCTTATAGAGAACTTATGCTATTTTTTCTTAGTAAAGAGAGATATTTTTCTCTATGTAGATAAAGATAATAATTATGTTAACCTTTTATAAGAAAATATATCTATTTACAACAATAAGAGATAAGTTCTTTATATAAATACATACAACAATAAAAGATATTGATCTTAGTGAATTACCATGGTAAAAGACATAATCTATGTTAGTTCTTGAAATATTGTTGTGTTAATCTTTTAGAAAGATATTGTTCTTAGTGATATACCATGGTAAAAGACACGAGGAAAGTTACTATGTTAATTTTCTCAAAAAGAATAATCTCTTCAAAAGATTTGTATTATGTTAATATTTTTCCTTAAAATAGTATTTCATGATGATAGAATTCTAAGAAGAGAATATGTGTTGGCTACATTAAAGGAAAAACTATCTCTCTTGCATGCACGAAGAGGGAGAGTTATCTCTCTTGCATGCACCAAGAATAGCCATTGTGTTATAGAGGTATGTTCTTTGCATGGACAAAAGAAATACTGAGGTATCTTAATATTTAGGAAAAACAGGTGAGTACCTTTATTCTAACAAAAGTATTATGTTAGTTTATGTTAGATCCTTTTGGAAACCCTAACAAACAAAACATCAAAAAACCATAAAAAAACAAGCTGAAAATGAAAAGTTGTATTCTGGAATAACCTCTTTTTTTTCGAGTTAAATTTTCAACATTTTTTAAAAATGGAAGAAAAAGCCATTTTTTTTGTGCAACATACACCCCGAAAACAAAAATTTGTATTGTCGAATAACCTCCTTTTTTTTTGGGGTAAATTTTCAACATTTTTAAAAATAGTCGTAAAAACCAAATTTTCTTGTGCAAAAAACACTCCGAAAACGGAAAGTATTGAGACAAAAATTTTAGAATAATAAAAATTTATATTAAAAATTAAAAATAGAAAAAAGAAAAAAAGAAAAAACATTTTAAAATAATTGAAAAATAAAATTAAGAGAAAAAAATAAATAAAAGGCATTTAAAAATAAAAATAAAAATAAACAAATTAAAAAAAACAAATAAATTAAACAAACTAAAATAAAATTAAAATATACAAATTAAATTTAAAAATTAAAAATTAAAAATAAAATAAAACAAAAAATATTTAACTTCAAATTTTTTATTAAAAAATCAAATAAATTTTAAAAAATAAATTAAATTTAAATTATAAAAAATAAATTATATGCATATATTAAATTAAATTAAAAAATCAATATTCTACATCTTATTAAACTATAAAAAAATAAATAAATTAAAAAAAAATTAAAAAAAAATTAAAAAAAAATTAATAAATAAATGAATAAATAAATAAATTTAAAAAAAAAAATCGATTAAAAATGGAAAATGGAAACAGATAAATAAATAAAAAATATTAAATGAAAAAAAGAATTTAAAAATGGGGCCTGAAGATAGGTTTGTTAGTTTTGATGTTGTCTCCCTCTTCACCAATATCCCTATTAAGGAGGCCATTGAAGTCATTAATCGGATCACTGAACCTAACAGAGCCTTTTTATTTGAGATTTGCTTATCTTCTACTTTCTTTAGTTTTGAAGGAGAGTTTTATGAGCAAACCTATGGTGTTGCTATGGGTTCTCCCCTTTCTCCGATTGTTGCTAATCTCTTTATGGAAGATTTTGAGTCCAAGGCTCTTTCCTCTGCTCTGCACCAACCAAAGCTTTGGAAAAGGTTTGTAGATGATACTTGTGTCCTCTGGCCTCATGGTAAGGAAGAGCTTGATTGATTCTTCGTACATCTTAATAGTCAATCTTCCTCCATAAAATTTACCATGAATTATGAGATGGATGGGACCCTTCCTTTCCTTGATGTTCTTATCTGTAGAAAAGAAGATGGTTCTTTCTCTCATTAGTTTTTTCGTAAAAAATCCCATTCTGAACAATATCTTCGGGCTGATTTGCATCATTTCCCTGCTCAAAATTTAGGTGTCCTCAACACCTTAGCCACTAGGGCGTTGAGAATCTCTAACGAGTCTCACCTTGAGGGAGAAAAGACCCATCTCCTTAATGTTTTTTGTTCTAATGGTTATAGTAAGTCTCAAGGACTTAAAGATTTTCTTGAAGAAGAAAGAGGTCCCTTGGTTAAAAATAAAAATCCTAATCAATGGTCCTGCAATGTAAGGCTTCCTTTCGTTCAGGGTACCACTGATAGGATTGCTAGAATTCTTAGGAAGCATAGGGTTTCCTCTTCCTTCAAACCCCTTAACATGATTTGCAGCTCTCTTAACTCAGTTAAAGATCCTATGAACCCTAGGGATGGAAAAGGTGTCTATCTTATTCCTTGTTCCTGTGGGACACCTTACATTGGTGAAACGGGTAGGTCCATTAGCCAAAGGATATGTGAACATGCATCTGACATTAGACATGGCAGGTCCCGCACCTCTGCCCTAGCTGAACATGTGGAAAAAACTAACCATCATATCTGCATCGAAGAGGCTAAGGTCTTAGCAAGGATTGATCATTTTCATCATCGTAAGTTAAGAGAGGCCCTTGAAATTGAAAAAAGCACATAAATCTCAATAGAGATGACAGTTGGAATATAAGCAGGTGTTGGATCCCTGCCTTATATTCTTAATTTTTCTTATATATATATATATATATATATATATATATATATATATATATATATATATATATATATATAAATTTATTTTATTTTTATTTTTATATTTATTTATTTATTTATTATTATTATTATTATTATTTTATTTTTATTTTTTGAAAAGATAGAATTACATTGTAATAATATATAATTATAATAAAATAATATTTACATTTTGAATAATCAATTAACGATATTAATAAAAATAAAAATAATTTTTTTTATATATAATTAAATTGACCTAAATAATTTTTATTCATAATTAAACTATTAATTTCAATATCTTACTAGTCGTTACGATTTTTAATTATATTAATAGAACTATTTTTATATTTTATATATATATTTTATATTTTATTTTTATTTTTATATATTTATTTATTTTTTTCTTTTTTTTTTAAGATAGAATTACAATATAATAATATATAATTATAATTAAATAATATTTATATTTTGAAAAATCGATTAACGATATAATAAAAATAAAATTTGTTATATTTTTAATAATAATTTTTATTTAAACTATTAATTTGAATATTCAAACTAGTCGTTTCAATTTGTAATTAAATAATTAAATTAATGTAACTATTTTTATTTTTATTTATTTATTATTATTATTTATTTATTTATTATATTTTTTATTTTATTTTATTTATTTTTTTAAGATAGATTTACAATAAAATTATATATAATTATAATAAAATAATATTTGTATTTTTAATAATCAATTAATAAAATTAAATAATTTTTATTTATAATTAAAGTATTAAATTGACATAAAAAAATTATTTTTATTATATATATATATATATATATATATATTATTTTTTAATTAAACTATTAATTTTAATATTCAAACTAGTCGTTTTGATTTTTAATTATTTTATTATTGGAACTAAATGTTTTGGATTTCATAGTCAAATTAGTTGATTCTAACGGTTTTCTTTGCCTCTCTTACATCTATTTAAACTTAACGACTGATCTGATCTCTCACCTAGTCCTGATGATGAACCACACTGGTTGGTTCGAAATGCGTCGACTTTGTTCATGATAATGTGATTATTAACGAAAGATTTCTTCATAATCTATTGATGGATCACAGAAGCCAAAAATCTGTTAATACAAAAAATTAATTTAAATAAAAAATATTAAATTTTACGTAATTAAAAAAAGAAACAAAATTTGAAAAAATAAATATTAAATTTAAATAAATTAAAAAATTAATTAAATTTTAGTAAATTAAATTCAAAAACTAATATTAAATTTAATAAAATTAAATTAAAAAACAAATATGAAATATAATAAATAACAATAAAAATTAAAAAAGAATATTTGAAATTAAAAAAAAAAAAAAATCATAAAAAAAAAATCGAATTAACAACAAATTATTTAATTGCGTCATCGAGGTTGCGACGGGCGCCGACCACTTGGCGGGCGGGGGGCTGCTTGCAGCCTCCCTGCCCACCCAACGTCCGACCCCCGCCGCCACCTGAGTGGGAGGTCGATTCCGGGAATCGACTTGGGCAGGTCGATTCCCCGACTCGACCTGCCAAGTCGATTCTCGGAATTGACCTGCCCAGGTCGATTCCTGGAATCGACCTTCCCAGGCCGATTCTAAGAATGACCCTCCCCAGGTCGATTCTCGGAATTGAACTCCCCAAGGAGATTCCTGGAATCGACCTCCCCAGGTCGATTCCGAGAATCAACCTCCTTAGTCGATTCCCAAAATTGACCTCCCCAAATCAATTCCGAGAATCGACCTCCCAAGGTCGATTCCGGGAATCAACCTCCCCAGTTCGATTATGGGAAACTACCTTGGGAGGTCGATTCTGGGAATCGACCTCCCCAGTTTGATTTCGGGAATCTACCTTGGGAGGTCGATTCCGGAAATTGACCTCCCCAGGTTGATTCCCAAAATCGGCCTCCCAAGGTCAATTCCCAGAATCGGCCTCCCGAGGATGATTCCCGAAATTCCCGGAATCGACCTCCACAGGTCGATTTTGAGAATCTAACTCCCACCGCTATCTGGGCGGCGCAATTATATATATATATATATATATATATATATATATATATATATATATATATATATATATATATATATATATATATATATATTTATTTATTTATATATTTATATAAAATTTTAATAATTTTTTTAACTGTTTATATTATTTATTATATTTCATATTTGCATTTTTAATTTAATTTAATATTTTATTTTAATTTTTTTTTTTTATATTATTAAATTTAATGTTTTTAGGTTTATTTTTTTTAGTTTATTTATTAATTTTTTTAAATTTTAATTTAAAAATGCTTTTTGTTTTTTTGTTTTTTATTTTTTTTTTCTTTTCTAAATTCTTAAAATGGTTTAAGTTTTAAAAACAATTAGATTTTTGTTTTTTTTTCTTTAATTATTTGAAAATGTTTTTTCTTTTTTTTTGGTTTTTAATCTTATTTTTTTTATTTTAAAATTCCGATTTTAATTTTCTTTTTAATTTTAATTTAATGTTTTATTATTTTAAACTTTTATATTTTTATTTTCTTATTAATTTTTTTTTTTTTTAATTTAAATTATTTTTTATTTTTGTATTTTAACTTTATTTGTTTTTAAGTTATATATATATATATATATATATATATATATATATATATATATATATATATATATCTTGAAGGTTTTGCTCTGAGTTTTTCATCCTTTTTTGGCCTCGGTGGCCCTCTAGCCTTTGCAGTCTCGAATGTGATTTCCCTTTCTTTTTTCACAGGGTGGGTATATTTTCTTCGGTCGTGGGTTCTGGGGTTGTACTCATTATCTTTTTCCTTCCCTCGCTACCCTGCACGTGACTCCCTCTGATTTTCTTTGCGGCTTAGCTGACCTCACCATGAACCTTGATGACGTTGATCTCATTTACAGTCTGGAGGTGGGGCTCGTTCTCCCAAGATAATTCCAGTTCATGAAAAGAGCTACCTCATTTCACTGTACTTCCCAAGGTACTCAGATTGATCATCCTCCTGCGCACTCCTTGGCCTCGCATGATGGCACCTCTGCTTCCACTAACAGTGATTGTACTGCGCGTCTTAGAATTAACACCCATGCTTCTGATCGTAAAATCAAGCAAGCCAGGAAGGGTGTTCGTGCGAAACAAAATTCGATCAAACTTATTGTGGGCAAAGACATTGCTATCTCAGAAGTCCCTGATTACTTGGATAAAGCTTTGGTGGGTCGTTTTTGTGGAAGAATGTCTTCCCTGAACTCTTCAAGCTTGGCTTTTTGAACAATGGTTTCCAGTGCTGGGTTATGTCCCGTCCTTCCACCAACTTTCTCGCAGATGGTTACTGTTCAAACTAGTTAATTCAGATGATAAATTTAAGCTTTTTAGTCGTGCATGGAATTGGGGGCCTGCGGGTTTAGTACTTCAAAATTGGGATGTCCATTTTAACACCGATAATGCACCTCAACATTTGCGGAGGGTCTGGGTAATCTTACCAGGTCTCCCTCATCTTTTCTAGCAGCGCCCTTTGCTTGAGGCCATTGGAAATAATTTAGGAACTTTCATTTCTCTTGAAGAAAATTGGGACTCAAAATTAGATTGAAGATGCACAAAAATACAAGTTGAATTGGACGTTCGTGATGGCTTATATGAAGGAATATCTCTGGAACTTCATGGCAGCTCATGGTATCAGAAACTTGATTATTGGAAATTGTCATTCTGATGTTTCCTGTGCAGACAAGTTGGCCACCTTGCTGCCCAGTGCCCTCGTCCTGACCACTCCCACCCCAGATACAATAAAGAATGGAGGAAAGTAGTTAAGGATGATGAAATTCCTCTCTTTCCTTCTGAAACCAAGCAGGATTCGCCTGGGGTTTTTATGGAGAAGGTTGAGATAGTACCATTTGTCATAGTGGTCCATACCACTATGGATGGAGATTCGGTGCCACCAAAGGCCTCGACCAAGTTGGTGCCTGATGCTGCCACTCCAATATCCTTAGGTATGCTCCCCTGCTCCTCTTCACCTCTCTCCTCTTTTTTACTGCCATTATCTGATGTTTCGTTGGACAGACTTGACTCTCCCCATCCCCCTTCTTCTTTGAGATCCCCTCCTTCTTCATTGGGTTTGGTCCCCCCATCCTCCTCTCCTCCTTTCCCCCCAGCTTATCCTCTTCTCCTCCTGCTCATCCTCACCCATCCTCGATCCCCTCTCCTTCCTATGTCTCCAAATTGTGATCCCGCTCTTCTCTTCATAATATCCCTACTATAAAAGGTGGCCTGGTCTCTGACCCGTCACCCAAAATCAGTCTGGGGAAAAAATCTCATTTATCTAAAACTCAATCACAAGCCTTTGTGGACATCAATGCAGGAAGACAAAAAACCATACAAAGGGCACTTGGAGCTATAAAATACCCTTCAAAGGGTTCCAAATGATCCTTCTCTCCATGAATGTGAGGGGTATTGCATTAGGGGAATTTTGAGGTCTAAAATGGGCCTCCTAAGAAAAATGTACAATCAAAATTCACTTTATGAGAACGAATCATATTTTATGGGATGACATCATCCCTAATGGTTGAGGCGACATTTCTTGAGTTAAAGGTACTTACTTGTCACATTCTCAATGGTGGATAAAAACTCATGGTTAACCATGATAGTGCTCTAAGTACTTTTAAAGTCAAAGTAAAGTACTCATAATAAATGTGATTTCACACTTTTTGAATCAAAATATATTATTGTCATTTCATATTTCTTGAGAGAAACAATGCATATCTCTATACATTTATTATATTATATTATATTATTTTTATATAGTATATTAATTACATGTTATTATAAAATTTAAATAATATAAATTTTAATTAATAGCATATAATATAATATGCTATTAATTAAGTTATATAATATGCTATTAATATAACTTAATTAATAGCATATTATATTATATTACAATTTTTTTATTAATTTTATTTTGGTAAAAATTTTGAATTGAATTTAACTATGGTTGCATGGATTGTGGTGCAAAAAGTGAATTGAAAATTCATAAATATTATTTTATTGGTTTAGCTATTATTTTATTATTTCTTTAGGAGGCCCATTTTAGACCTCAAAATTCCCGTAATTGGGGGCATCCCTTCAAAACTTTCCCTCAAGCGGTTAGTTCAATCTGTTTCTCCTAGCATAATTCTTCTTCAAGAGACAAAGTTGTCGGGGTCCTGAGTCGTGGATTTTTTTCTCAAAATGGCTAAAAGACTGGACTTTTACCTCCATTGACCTTATTGAGTTGGCAAGAGGGTTGTTGATAGCTTGCAACCCTTCAATTTTTGTCTTATCCTCCTCTTGCCACCAAGCATATATTCTCTCATTGTGCTTTGACTAGGAGTCTGGGCTTTCTTTTTCCTTATTAAACCTTTATGGCCCTTGTTCAGACAAAAAATCATTTTGATCATCCCTGTTTTCGTCTATCCCTAATTTCCCTCTAAATCTCATCTTGGGAGGTGACCTCAATTTCACCCTTTCATCCCAAGAAGTGTGGGGTGAGTTATCCCATGTTGACCCCCTGGCTCCTTTCCTTGTTAGACTCCCATTCCCTCGTGGATATTAAACCCCATAAACTCTCTCCTACGTGGTAGAATATGCGTAAAGGAGAAGATGTTGTGGCTAAAAGACTCGACATATTTCTTATATCAGAGGACCTTTTTGATAAACCTCTTAGAGTTCAGTCCTGGGTTAATTCGGGTGGTTTGTCCGATCACTATCCTATTTTTCTCTCTATTGACACTCCTGAAATAAAGCCTCCCCCCCCCCCCCCTTCAAATTCAATCCGGCTTGGCTTATGGAGGAGGATTATAAGTCTCTAATTTCAAATAATTAGAAAAATCTCTCATCTGATTCCCCTTTCCCTTTTATGAAACATTGGGCCTCTAATATGGAAAATATAAAAAAATTAACAAAGAACTGGTTCCATAACTTCCGTTCTAATCAAATTTAAAAGAGATTGAACTTGAGCTTGCCAATCTCTACTCCTCTTCAATTGGTTTTTTTCCCTTTACTAATTTAGACTCTTTAAAAACTATCAAACATAAGCGTCATGATCAGCTTTCAAAAGAAGAATTTCTATGGAGATTAAAAAGTCGTGCAATCTGGATCCAAGCTGGGGTTGAAAACACCAAGTTCTTCCATCGATATGCTTCACACAGACGCAACATAAATACTATTCGAGAAATAAAGGAACCCAATAATATAAAATTTCGGTCTTTCAAAGAAAAAGCTCGTGCTGGTGTCCAACATTTCAACAATGCTTTCACAGCTCCTAAAGGATGTCCTATTCAGGAAATCTTAAAAGTTCTTAAGTTGTTCCCAACTTTGATTTCTGAAGAGATGAATGTGAATATTACAAAGGTGGTTGATGAGGAAGAATTAAAATCTATTCTCCTCTCTTTTAACAAAGATAAAAGTCCTGGTCCGGACGAGATGACAATATAATTATATCTGGGATTCTATGATCTTTTGAAGGATGATATGCTAAAATTTGTTAGGGAGTCCTAATCTTCTGGGAAGGTTCTAGGCTCCTTAAACTCTACGTTCATTGTGCTCATTCTCAAGAAGAAATCTCCCCTATCTTTTGGGGATTTCTATCCCATCTCTTGCTGTAATTTGATACACAAATTTATCTCAAAAATCATTGCACAACATATTAAGCCCATCCTCAGCTCTATCGTCTCAGAAGAACAATTTGGCTTCCTCCAAAATCGTCAAATTCATGATGTTTTCTTAGCTCAAGAGGCTTTCCACTCTGTGCAGCTAAATAAAAAGGCATCTTTTGCACTCAAATTGGACTTATCCAAAGCATATGACAGGGTCAATTGGACTTTCCTTTGTCTATTATTAACACAAATTATAATGAATGTGGATTTTGTCAACTGGATCATGAGTTGTATTCAGTCAGTCTCCTTTGCATTTTTAATAAATGGTGCTCGATCAGAATTCTTTGAACCTACAAGAGGGCTTCGTCAATGCCCATTATCCCCCTTTTTGTTTCTATTAATTGCTAAAGCTTTGAGCCGTATCATAAATCAAGCTTGCTGCTCTGGTGCCTTTAAAGGTATCCCCATTGCTGGTGATGAAATCCTGACTCATATCCTCTTTTTCGATGATATTCTCCTTTTTGGCAGGGTTACAAAAGGTAATGCTTCCTCCCTTGCTAACAGTCTGGATTTGTTTCAAAAGGCCACGGGGATGATGCTAAATTCAGAAAAGTCCTGTCTTTTTCATAACTTATCCTTTGATACCCTATTGAATGAAATCCATGCATCATTACCTTTTCCCGTGTTTAACTGGGAATATGGGTTTAATTATCTGGGTTTCTCGCTCAAACCAAACTCATATGGATTCAAGGACTGGATATGTCTTTACCAAAAATTTGAAAATTGAATAAAGCTATGGACGAACAGAAGCTTGTCCAGAGGCGGTCACTTAGTACTCATCAAATTTGTCCTCGAGAGCATCTCAGTTTATTGGGCTTCCATTGCTACCATCCCTAAAGGTATCCTTCATAATATCAGGAAACTTTTTTTCTCTTTCTTATGGACTATGTTTAAAAGGGATGAAGGTATCCCCTTATCTAATTGGAAGTCTTTAGCTTTGCCAAAGGAACTTGGCGGTTGGGGAATAAAAAATCTTCCCATTTTCTATGAAGCCTTAGCAGCAAAAACTTTATGGATAATGATGGTGAATCCAGCTTCCCTCTGGAGATGAATTCAATGTGCTAAATACCTGAAGGGCTTGTTGGTCTTAGATTGGATTCACATGCAGAACAAATCTCACAAGAATGGCTCGATCTACTGGAAAGCCCTGGTCCAAGCATATCCTCTGATTGGAGATTGGATTTTGTGGAACATTGGGAAGGGCGATAAGATTCAGATCGGTTTGGACTCGTGGGTTGGAGTGGCTAATTCTTATATACTTTCTAAAAGACTCCGTCATATCCTGAGCTCAAATCAGATTCACACCATTTCTGATGTAGCTGCTTCATTTCCTTAGGCTTGGGGATCAAATGGTTGGAAATCTGTGGCCTCTCTTCTACTCAATGAGGAGGAATCTCTTGAATGGTCAACCTATGTTCTTCTGCTGGTGAAAAAATTCATACATTTAGACCCGGAAGCCGAAGACTCTCTGGCATGGATGAAAAATTCTAACTCTAGAGCATGTTCTACAAAATTAGGCTATAAGACCTATATGGAGGACCACTCTGTTTCAGACAAGGAAGATTGGTGGAAAATCATTTGGAAATCTCCTGGGAACTTAAAATCTAAGCTAGTACTATGGTTGGTCTTTAAAAATAAGCTTCTAACCTGGGAAAATTTACAAAAAGAGGATGGGTTGGGCTGAGCATGTGCTCGTTGTGTAGATCATACTCTGAATCTGTGCCTCACCTTTTTCTCTTTCTCTAGAATGCAGAATCTGTCTGGTCTAATGCTTCAAAAGCCTTCTCTTCATCATGCTTGGATGATGCAGACGCCTTCCTTGATCATGCTTACCAGTAGTGGAACCTCCCTGGGGTAAGCTCTTATGCTGTGATACCCTCTCTTTTTTATTATGGGATATGGTGGGCTCAAAATTCTGCCATTTTTAATGGGTAAATATCCCAGAAGAGTTGACAGCTTATTTGATTATCTAATGGACAAAGGAGCATTCAAGGCAACCCAAAATAAAAAAATCAAGAACCATCCAACCTCCAATCATCAACCATTCTATTCCCTGGGCTTTTTTCGATGGTGCAAGCCAGGGTTCCCCTCCACTTGCCGGTGCAGGTACCATGCTATTCCTCCCTTCTGGAAGGAAGTTCAAGATCAAATTCCCTCCAGGTCAAGGTTCAAATAGCAAAGCTGAACTGGCAGCTCTCTGGGTTGTTTTATTTGTTGCTCATAACAAAGGAATTACATAAATGCAGAGTTTTGGTGACTCCAATGTTGTTGTAGAATGGGCTGCTCAGAGATCTCGAATCATGGCTCCACATTTACAAGCAGTATTAAAAGCCATCCAACACCTCTTTTCCACATTCTCCTCTCTGGTTTTCAGACATGTTTTCAGGGAATTAAATGAAGAAGTTGATCTCTTATCAAAACAAGCCCTGATTTTACAGCCTGGTCGTCTCATTATCACTAATGATTCCTCTGTTGAAGAGGAACAGTGTCTCTTCTTATCCTATTTTGAGGTTTTTTGTAAAGATTTAAAATGTAAATCAGAGAATATAAAGTCTGATACTAGAACTATACAGCTCACGGAACATTGTAAAAACCCTGTTTTTAGGGCTGATCCGTTATTCTATATGAAGAAAGATTTTTTTTCCATGGAAATATATATATATATATATATATATAACTTAGAAAAATTGTTTTTGATGTTCTTTTTATTTTTTTGGTTCAACTTTTGTTTTTTTATTTACATTATGTGTTTTTTCGAATTTTTTGGCCTTTTTTTTATTTAATTTTCCATTTTTTTGGTTTTATTTATTTATTTTTGTTTAAATTTTTTTGTTTTTACAAGTTAATTTTGATTTTTTTTACATTTTTATTGGTTTTTTTATTTTTTTTATTTTTTATTTTTTTATATTTGAGTTTTTTTTGTCATGTTTTTCTTATTTTATATTTATGTTTTATTACCAACATGAAAATTACCACTCTAAAAAAAATGGTTGATGATGCATCAACACTTTTCAAAATTAGTCTGAAAATCACTAACATTTTAAAACAAATGTTCATACTTCATAAATAAAAAATTAAAGTG
Source organism: Pinus albicaulis (assembly GCA_034641835.2). Taxonomy (NCBI): domain Eukaryota; kingdom Viridiplantae; phylum Streptophyta; class Pinopsida; order Pinales; family Pinaceae; genus Pinus; species Pinus albicaulis. Next base: position 160,806,420 of record CM076572.1, on the reverse strand, counting down.
TAAAAAATATGCCAAAAAAAGGGGTGATTCTGCATCACCACTTTTCAAAGTTGGGTGCTTTTTTTTCTACCTCAAAAAACTAGGTACCAGTTCAGTTACCTATTTGATTGGTAACTATGTTCATGTAGAAAGACAAAGAAACTAGGTTACATTGACTTCCTTTTCAGGAGGAATTATGTATTTCTTTACAAGAAAAGAATAGTTAGTGATTGTGCTACGTGTTAAGTACATTGAAGAAGAAATATTATGATAATATATGGCATGCGCAAAGGATAGCCATTGTGTTATGGAGATATATTATTTGCATGGATAGAACAAATATTGAGTTATAATGTTTCTTTAGGAAGAATTATTTGTGAGTGCTTTGTGTTATTATAACCATTATGTTAGTTTCATTTGGAATAAGATCATTCATATGCATGCAAGATTTGTATTATCTTTCATTAGAAGGAATATACATTTGTATGTGGGAAATGATAGCCTGTTTAGTTAGCCTACATAGGGAAATATTCTTTGGAATAGAAGATGGTTTACATGCATAAAACCCATACTAATGTGTTAGTTTCATTGGAATATATATAGACATGTAATTGTATGCTTTACTCTAAACAGGTGTTTGGATACTTTGTTTTGTTAAGCATTTCTTTTGGGAAGAATATTTTGGAAACTATATACATTGGCTTTCTTTACATGCACCAAAACTGATAGATTAAGGGTTAGTTATTTTGATTAACTTTATGTAATCCACATATACGAAGACTGTAATTGATATATTACAGTTGTAGCAATTTTCATTGCAAGAATGTGTGTTAATGCGAAGGAAATTTTAGTTAATATATTATAGACATCCTTTGATGGTTCTACACTTATAGCTAGCACATGCGTAGTGTTGTTAAAGGAAGCATGTCGTAATATTATGCTTGCATGTCATGAATCTACATGAGTAGATGGAGAAGCATTGCAAAGTGTAGATTGTGAATGTGTTGATTAGTACTTTATGAATCTTGACATCAATGTATGTTGAAGACAACATTAACAGGAAATTTTGGTGACTAGTACAAAGGAAATATTATGCTTAAACTGGTGGCAAGTAAATGATTATGGTTCATGCAGATGAGTGCGAGCTGCAGGATGATCCAATGTACGATGGTGCATTGTAGGTACGTCCATGCCACCAAGATATGAAGATATGAAGATTAGTGGGTAAATGTTATCATATTTATTGTAATGGATTTAAACTAGATATTTGTATATTTCTTTGTAAGATTTATAACGATGGTTAAGGTATGGTCTCCCTTATAATCCATTGAGTGAGGGCTAAACACCCTCATGAGCATTTAATAATAAATTTAAACATTTGCCGGTTTTCACCCTACAGGGTTTCCAGGGTATATTGATGTACAATGATGTGATTGATTATTGTGTCAAATTGATGATGTTGATTCCCTTTTTGTTGTGATGTTCATAATGTCAAGTATGTGATGACTACATGAGTAATGAAATGAATGGAAGGTTACATCATACAGTTTTATGTTAATGTGCTACAATAGAGGTTGTTAATGGTTAAGCAACTTAATATTCTTATAATAAGGTTTCACTATGAATTGGTGAACATTCTATGTAATGATGAGTAAGGAATATTTAATGGTGATTTGGATAGTTACCCGTGGGTGACTTGTATAAAAGAAAATTAACTCCTGCATTTCCATGTGAGGTAATGTTACACCAATGAAATGAATCTCTGGGGCTTGCACTTGATAACCATGAATTCCTCTGAGGTTACCCATCCCAGACCTCCTCTGGCTCGTCTGGATCAAGTGCGATTAACTGTGGAGTTTTTCCCACTATCAAGCCCACTTAGGTTGCTATCCTATTTGCAAAAGCTTACCATGTATTGTGCCTCATGAACCATTCAAGTAGAGCTCCCTTACTCTAATATAAGAAACTGTGAAAACTTTTACACCTCAGTACTTAAATCCTATATCATCTTTCTGAAATGCATTTAAAAAAATAAGAATCTAACATACATTCTCTTAAAGTTTAATATATATAAAGGTTTTTATTTTATTATTATTAATATTTTATTAAAATTAATTTAATTGTTAAATTATTATGATCTATTTTGAAATAGAAATAGAAAATTTAATAATTTTTAGATGAATAGTAGTGATTTAATTTCTAAAATATTTTAAAATAATTTCAATAATATACACAATAAAATTTAAAATTTATATCCAAAATAATTATGTTTTCTTATTTTCTTCGAGTAAATCACATCTTTATTTTCCAAATCTACTCATTTTGATTCATCATCAAAACTTAGACATCTTTATTTTCCAAATCTACTCATTTTGATTCATCATCAAAACTTAGACTAATGATCCCATCGAGAAATGTTAATATATGTTATATTTATTTAAAACTATTGGGGAGAAAATTTAAATTGTTATTACATATCTGACGAATTAACAGGAAAATAGTTAAATATACTCTCTCTCGAGCCTCCCGTCCCAGCATATGATCCCGCGTCTACATTGCGATTGATTCTGCGTCTACATTGTTTAAAATTTCTTCGATTACAAGATACATGTGACTTTGTCTTCATGAACCGTCTCTATATTGAAATTAGAAAAAAAACTCAAACTGCTATCCCACCAAATGTGAAAATCAATTCGGTGACATCAATCGATGACATCATTTTGATCGATTGATGAAGTATGTTAGGTTGGAAGCTTATCTTCTTATTGGGATCGATTGGCCTACCAATGAATGTTCAGACTGCTCCATATGATGGCCATGTGACCACGTCGTGCTACCAGGTTGCCATTCTTGCGACTTAATCTAAACCGACCAGTGGAGGCCATCTCCATGTAGATCCGAACTAGTTGGTAAATGTTACAGATGTGTCATTATTGTAATTTAAAGTCCATGTGTGTAAACTTTAAAGGTCCATTTTAAAATGGTGGGAAAATGCTGTTTGTTTTTTCACAATTAACTACCGGCTCAATCAACAAAAGTATTTCAATTGACCCATAAAGGAGAGACAAAACCAAACTTATGAAGACCACATAATATCCACGTCTAACACGTTTCTCAATTCTATATCTCTGAGTGACTGCCCCGGCCCACAATTTATATTACAACTACTACCACGGCTCAGCGTGGGATGTGTGGCCATGCTCCTGCTCTTCTAGTCAGGACAAGAAGAAACACCATTCACCTGCGTTGTCTTGTTTTACCATCAAAGTAATCTACCATGACCAATGTTTCAGCATCTCCGAACAATAGAGACCAGTCCAGTGTCCCGCTTATTGAAAAAAGGCAAGGCACGCCCTCTGCTCAATATCGCATGTACATCGACATACCTAAAGCCAACACTCTGCCAAAGACGGAGACCGTTCGGGTGGGGACGGAGCTTCCACATAGTGAAGACAAGAGAGGCCCCACGAATAGAATGGATCCAGAACTTGAAGAGTTAAAAGGTTTCAAGGAGCTTGGTTTTGAGTTCAGCCATGACGAGATGACCCCGCGAGTACTCATTCTTCTACCTGGCTTGAAGCGATTGATTGATCATGAAAAAAGCAAGAAGATTAATGTAGGGTTTCAATAATCCGCTTTGGAGAAGTCGGAACTGCCAAGCCCACATGCAGCACAACTGGATCTGAAAGAATATCTCAAACTCTGGGCTCATTGTGTAGCTTCAACACTAAAATCCTAGTACCCAGATTATAAGAAAGTTTCTGTTTGGCCCTTTCTCGGCGGAATTCCTGACTATGATATCTAAGGTTTTGTATCATAACGATATGCTTGTAGTTAGATCATCTTCATCATCCACCTTGTTACTATCCGGACATTGATATGTACAAAATCACATATTATTTCAACGCTATTTTAACTGGTGCGAATTTGGATTTTATTCTTAACAATTTTTCTCACAAGTTTCGAATATCAGTCAAATGGTCTGTGATATTTTCCTTTAGTTATGCCTGACTTATGGAAAGATTAGTTGTCTCAACCCAAAATGTCAAAAATTTTGCTTAAAATGTTCTCACATCATAATAAAAGATGCAGTGCCTTTTACAGATATCAATATAACCAGAATCGCAGGACACAAATCACTTCATATAATTTCTACATAATGCCTCTGGTTTGTTGGAATCCAATTTAATCTTGAATCTATATTTGAGCGATCGTGTATAATTATAATATTGTAAGAAGATTCGAACTCGGAAGGATTTGATCCTTTGAAGATGATAATATTCGAACTCGGAAGGATTTGATCCTTTGAAGATGATAATTGCGCCGAGAGGCGCATTCTATAGCCCAGTATGACCCCGATGTGTAAGTATGTCGGAAGCCAAAAAAAATGTCGGATTGAACAATAGCTTACATAAACATATAAATGAACAATTAAAAATTTATTATAAATAAATTTAAAAGATATAAACTTAAAATATGAAGAGTTTACTAACACTCAAAAAAGAGATATGGTAAATAAATGAAATATGGTAAATACGTAAAAATATAAATAAACCATAGCTATGGTAAATAAATAAAACCTCTTTTATATTACTCAGGAGGTAAGGTAAATAAATAAAAATATAAAAAAACTAGAGGTATGGTAAAAAAATAATGGGAAAAATTATTATTAATACCATGGGCCAAATACCATGGGACAAATTATTAATAATACCATGGGCAAATACCATGGGCCAAATAATATATTTATAAAATAGGTATGGTAAATATGTAAATATAAAAGAGGTATAAAGAGGTAAGGTAAATAAATTAAAATACATCAAATACGATTAGAAATCAAGATCTAATTATATATGAAGTATAAGGGTCAAATACCATGGACCAAATTCTTATTAATACCATGCAAAAAAAAACATTATTAACCCTAACATTAATATTAAAATATTAATATTATTAAATTTAATATGTTTAGATTAATAGAATATTAAATTTATTACATTGTAATATATATTAATATATCATGATATATGATAGAGGTGGATAAATAGGGGGAGTGACAAGGGAGATATAACTAAAGGAGAAGGGAGAAGAGGAATGAAGAGAGAGACAGTGAGAAGAGTGAGAGAGTTAGAGAAGGGTAAGAGAGGGAGAGGGAGACATAAAGATGGAGGTGGGAGAGAGATAAGGAGAGAGGGAGGGAGAAGGAGAGAGGATTGGAGGGTAGAGAGTGAGAGAGAGAGAAATAAGGGGGGAGGGAGAGGGAGGTAGGAAAGAAAGGGAGAGAGAGAAAGGATGAGAGGTGGAGGAGAGAAGGAGGGATAGAGAGATGGAGTTGGAGGCGGAGCAAGGAAAGGAAGAAGAAATACATAGAGAGGGAGTGACAAGGGAGAGATGGAGAGAGAGTGTGTATGCTTATGGGTGGGATAAAGATACATAGGAATGATGGAGACAAGGGGGAGAGAAGGAGAAAGGAGGAGTGATGGAGACAAGGCGGGAGAGAAGGATAAAGGGATAGAAATAGTAAGATAGTTGGAGAGTGAGATAGAGTGATGGGGGAAGAGAGAGTATTGGAGGACAGAGAGAGAGAGAGAAAGAAAGAGAGCTGGGGGGTCAAATAGAAGGAGGTGAGAGAGGAATGATGAGAGAGAGGAAGAGAGTGATGGGGGAAGAGAGGATTGTAGGGGAGAGAGAGAGAGAGAGAGAGATGGGGGAAGATAAAGGGAGTTAGGAGATAAAGGGAGAGAGAGGAAGGAAAAGGAAGGGGACTTGAAAGAGAGGAGGAGAGAGGGAGGGATAGAAATATGGATTTGGAGGGGGAGAGAGGGAGGGATTGAGAGATGGGGGAAGAGAAAGGGAGGTAGGAGAGGAAGGGAGAGAGAGGAAGGAAAGGAGAGGGGACTTGAAAGAGAGAAGGAGAGAGGGAGGGATAGAAATATGGATTTGGAGGGGGAGAGGGGGAGGGATTGAGAGATGGAGCTGGATGAGGAGAGAGGGAGGCAAGAGTAAATACATAGAGAGTGAGTAGTGTATAGAGAGGGGGAGTGACAAGGGAGAGATGAAGAGGGAGTGTGTATGTTTTGGGGTGAGATAAAGAGACAAATAAGGAGATATGGAGAGAAGGGGGGAGAGAAGGAGAGAGAGAGGCATATGGTAACAAAGTTGGAACGTGAAGATAGAGAGAGAGATGGGGGGAGAGAAAGGAAGATAGAGAGTGAAGATAGGTAGGGAAAGATATATGAAGATGGAGAGGGAGAGAGGGGGAGGTAAGAATAAAGACCTAGAGGGTGAAAGGTGGAGAGAGAGAGAGAGAGGGAGTGATAAAGAAGATGGTGAGAGAGGGAGAAAGGGTAGCAAGAAGGAAGAGAGATTGAAGCGAGAGAGAGAGGACGAGGAGGAGGGAGTGATAGATAGATTGGAGAAAGAGAGTTTATGTTTTGGAGTTGATATAGAGAGATAGAGTGAGATATAGATATAGATGTAAGGTGAAGAGAAAAAAAGAGAGATGGAAAGAAGGAGGGAAGGACAAGGAAATTGATAGATGTGGAGTGAGAGAGAGTGTGTGTATGGTGGGGTGAGATAAAGAGAAAAAGGAGAGATGGATGGGTATATAGATATATATTGGGGAGAGAGGGAAGAACGTTTCCTACAGTAGATGCATTGATTTCAGTGTAGATGGTGATTTCTAATCCTATTTGATTTCTTGCACTAGATGAATTGATTTTGGTGTAGATGTTGATTTCTAATGTTATTTTATTACTTGCACTAGATGGATTGATTTTAATGTATATGATTTCTAATCCTATTTGATTGATTTCACTTGATGCGTTAATTTTAATGTAGATTTTTATTTTTGGTTATATTTGATTTCTTTCACTAGATGAATTGATTTCAATGTAGATTATCTTTAATCCTAGTTGATTGCTTGCACTAAATGGATTGATTTCAATGTAGATGGTGATTTCTAATCCTATTTGATTTCTTTCACTAAATGCCTTGATTTAAGTGTAGATGGTGATTTCTAATCTAATTTGATTGCTTGCACTAGATGCATTAATAAATAAAAATATAAAAACATAAAAGGAGAGGGGTCTTGAAAGAGAGGAGGAGAGAGGGGAGGAGAGAGAGAGGGATAGAAATATGGATTTTGAGGGGGGAGAGGGGGAGGGATTGAGAGATGGAGCTGGATGAGGAGAGAGGGAGGAAAGAGTAAATACATAGAGAGTGAGTAGTGGAGAGAGAGGGGGAGTGACAAGGGAGATATGAAGAGGGAGTGTGTATGTTTTGGGGTGAGATAAAGAGACAAATAAGGAGATATGGAGAGAAGGGGGGAGAGAAGGAGAGAGAGAGGCATATGGTAACAAAGTTGGAAGGTGAAGACAGAGAGAGATATGGGGGGAGAGAAAGGAAGAGAGAGAGTGAAGAGAGGTAGGGAAAGAGATATGAATATGGAGAGGGAGAGAGGGGGAGGGAAGAATAAAGACATAGAGGGTGAAAGGTGGAGAGAGAGGGAGTGATAAAGAAGATGGTGAGAGAGGGAGAAAGGGTAGCAGGAAGGAAGAGAGATAGAAGCGAGAGAGAGAGAGAGAGGGAGAGAGAGAGAGAGGAGGAGGAGGAGGAAGGAGTGATAGATAGATAGATAGATTGGAGAAAGAGAGTTTATGTTTTGGAGTTGATATAGAGAGATAGAGTGAGATATAGATATAGATGTAAGGTGAAGAGAAAAAAAGAGAGATGGAAAGAAGGAGGGAGGGACAAGGAAATTGATAGATATGGAGTGAGAGAGAATGTGTGTATGGTGGGGTGAGATAAAGAGAAAAAGGAGGAGAGATGGATGGATATATAGATATATATGGGGGAGAGAGGGAAGAAGGTTTCCTACAGTAGATGCATTGATTTCAGTGTAGATGGTGATTTCTAATCCTATTTGATTTCTTGCACTAGATGAATTGATTTTGGTGTAGATGTTGATTTCTAATGATATCTGATTACTTACACTAGATGGATTGATTTTAATGTATATGATTTCTAATCCTATTTGATTGATTTCACTCAATGCATTAATTTTAATGTAGATTTTGATTTTTGGTTATATTTGATTTCTTTCACTAGATGAATTGATTTCAATGTAGATTATTTTTAATCCTATTTGATTGCTTGCACTGAATGGATTTATTTCAATGTAGATGGTGATTTCTAATCCTATTTGATTGCTTTCACTAAATGCCTTGATTTCAATGTAGATGGTGATTTCTAATCTTATTTGATTGCTTGCACTAGATGCATTAATTTCAATGTAGATTTTGATTTATAATTATATTTGATTGCTTGCACTAAATGCATTGATTTAAATGTAGATGATTTCACTAAATGCATTGATTTAAATGTAGATGAATTATAATCCTATTTGATTCCTTGCACTAAATGCATTTATTTTAGTGTATATGGTGATTTCTAATCCTATTTGATTGCATGCACTAGATGCATTGATTTCAGTGTAAATGTTGGCTTTAAATCCTATTTTCCTACTTGCACTAGACTCATTTAGTTGAGTGTAGATGTTGATTTCTAATCATATTTCATTACTTGCATTAGATGCATTGATTTTAGTGTAGATATTGTTTTCTATTATTATTTGATTTCTTGCATTAGTTGCATTGATTTCAGTGTATATGTTGATTTCTAATTTGATGTAATTGTATGTATTATGGTACATTAATTTTAAAGTCATTGGATTAATAGTGTGTGTGCAATTATTTCAGTGTAAGCACAAAAAATTATTGACAATGTACATTGATTTTTGTGTTATAGTAACTCAACCTATTAATATTGGAGAGCAAGAGAGACAACATATGATGTTTACTACAACAACTCCAGCTAAATATTTAAATGGTTTACGATTCCAACTTTCATTTTCAAATAATCAATATGAAAATATGACAAAACTAACATGGGTGAAAATAAGAATAGTAGAAGAAAATAGTTGAAATCGATCACAATGAAGACTATTCTTAATTGACTACATTATTATTATTCACAGTTTCTATCATTCAATATTATTACATTGTCACTTTGCATTCAAAATTTTATTTCATCATTAAAGTTATTTTACAATATTTATCATCTCAACAAACTGAGGTAACTAATCAAATTTAAAATTAAAATGACTCAATAAATCTCAGACATATTTAACATATTTAAAATGGTTATGTTAATATTAGATGTATTTACATATTATTGATAAAATTAAGCATATGTTCCTCATATTATCGATATATTTTCTTTGGTCGCACATGACTAGAACCAGCCTAGATCCATCTTAACTCCGGATCTATCAAGCGCCGAGAGGGATCAAATCTCTCGAGGTGAAAACCTTTCCTTTGAGGAAAGGTTTTCACCTCGAGAGATTTGATCCCTCTCGGCGCTTGATAGATCCGGAGTTAAGATGGATCTAGGCTGGTTCATAATAAAAATGGCTATGCTCATTTTAAATCTGAAAACCGTCACTCGTTATTCATTTCCCCTAACTTATGGCGAAGTAGACTTCCTCCTAATATGTTTATTCATTAACAGTCGCACAACTGTTCTGTGGTTTGAAATCGACACAGGAATTTCCTCTAAAATTTCTCTCGGCATGCGATCTTCCACTTTCTGTAACTTTCCAATATGTAAGTTTCTTCCGCGGCATCCATGGCCAGAACTGGACAGTCTGCATTTAAGGTTGATAACCTCACATTGAGGTTAATAACACACATGTTATATAGCTAATTACCTCGAGTAGACCACTATACAGCACTCTCTCTCATCTTAACAACAATATATAGCTAGTTACCTAGAGTGGACATATTAAAACCTAAAGGTTTTTGTCCGTCCGTGCATATTATAGATCTGTGTTTGTATTGTATTTTCAAACAAATGATCTCGCAATTTTGGAACTGTACTAATTATGCTGGTTCATGGAAGAATTAATGGGTCCACACCGTATTCAGTGTAGAGATCTTCCGGAAGGATTGGCTATTGAAAGAAAACCCTAGAAATGTTTAGAAAAGCTTTAACACATATTCTATAGGTTGGGAGAAACAATATGTGGTTAATGAAACAACAAACGTTTTTATCAATTTTATATCCTATATATTTCAAATAATGTGCACAACAGTATTCAAAATAATGTGTATAAAACAATGGTCGGAATTATTTTGATGAGATGGGTGGTGTTCATATTTTTAATAGTTTTCTAAACTAATTTAGTATTATAATGATTGGTAAAATGTTCATGGCTAAACATATTTATCCAAAATAAACATATTTATTTATTTAATTAAAAGTTATAAATATATCTAATTTACAAGTAGTTAAATATGCTATAATAGTAGTCATTTGATTTTACCTCAAAATTTTCTTTTTTCAACAATGTTTCAAGATTTCCCTTTTTCAAAAATATAATGCACCTGTTTCTATTTCTTTTCATTTGTAATAATATCATTTTTTTTAATAGTAATAGTTATGTTGATAGGTGTGTTTATTTCGGAACATGGTTTGGATAATATTAATTTAATTATCAATAATCATTAGGTAGATGGTAGATATTTAACCCCCATAAAATATTCTTAATAGTAGTGAACATTGAAAATTGGCTCTTGTAACATTTATGAAAAAGTTGCTCTATTTAGTGAAATAATCATAGTAGTATATACAAAGTTATCAATTTCACGAAGTTAAAAGTATTGTTAAATAATACTAATAATAAGAAACAAGAGGAGGAAATATTGGGATTATATTGAAATAATTGCAAAAATAACAATAAAAAATCATTTGAATATATAGTCACCCTTTTTTTTATATCTAGACTAAATATGAACACAGATTGAAATGATCTTGATCTCTTTTTATTTAAAAATATATAATATTTTGGTACTCTTTTATAAGAAACAAATAACAATTTAAGTAATATCTTCCATTTCTTATTCTCTAAATTCTTTAAAAAGTTTTACTTATTTGAATGACAATGTGAAAAGAAAGTAAGAAATTTATATGTGGAAAGAAAGTAAGAACTTTATTAGAAACCGTTTAGCTCAAATGCTAAGTTTATCATTGGTACCAACAAGGTAGATGGTGATGATGATACTTTGAATGATATGTGTGTGGAAGTCCAAGACATAATGTAAAAACATTAATGCTCATTTTATAAAACATAAAAGATAATCGGGTCTTCTTAAGTTGGGAGAGTTTATAAATTTTTAGCTATGATCTATAAAAGTGTAGAGGGATTGTAAGAGAGTGGATGGAGATTTTGATGGTAATAGCTTTGAAAATTATTATTACAATGTAAAAATATACATGATTTAAGTTTTTTTACATGCTATTAATTTTGTTGGACCAATTCATAAAATAAGTGGATCTAGTGACTAAGAGGCATAACATATTGTTGGATATTGAAAACATTCTAAGAAATAGGTCAAGGTGACATAGATAAAAACAAAAAGAATATTAGTATCCATAACAAATTTCAAAAGAGATGTAAGTTATGATGGAAAGAGCTACACTATTTTAACAAAATTGCAAATGGTTAAAGAAGCATTGTCAATTTTATTTTATATCGTTTGTAAAACAATGACATTGACACATAGACCCTACCCAATTTTGGTGCATTAAAAACTGGAACATAAAATTTCAAGAATGTGTACCACAAAGAGGAAAGGGGTTAGTAGTTACTTGGTATATTGTCAATGTTTCATGCCATAAAGAATCATTCAGTAAAATCCTTTATGTACGAAGAATCGAATAAATAACCATACGATGAGTATTTAACCAGATGAACATTTGATGATGTAAATTACTTTATTTTTTATGTTTTGGAAATAAAATAGTCACTGATATGAGGGATAGTGGACTAAATGCATATTTGATGTATATTTGGGGACGTAACTTAGTCAACTGATTATGTTTTGTTATAATGAGTGAATAGTCTAACTTGGTAAAATGTTTATAGTAAGTGGTTAAGTGTTTATGTTTTAAATGGATTATGTGAATTTAAATTATAATTTATGTGGAAGATTTCAGATCTTGTTTTGTCAAATTGATATGGCTGGTAAAAATAGTCTCATGAGATGCTTTATTGAAAGCCTCAAGATAAATGAAAAAAAAAATATAATGATCCAATTTAAATCACTTTTACAACCTAATTTTAATTACATGTCATAATGACAATCGTTTTCCTACTGAACTAATATTGAAAAAATATAATGATCCAATATAGAACACTTTTATACCGAATGCTAGTTACATGTCATAATGACAATTTTATGTTGAGATTTCTTTTAATTAAATTTGGAGAAAATCTCATGAATATGAAAACAATAGGATTTGTTGCTAAATTGACTCCATCTAATCTTGATGTGGAGTTATTGCATCATATTTTTGTTGTGATTGGATTTATGATTCAGTTTCTACTTCCAGCTATAAAATGTAAGCCCGTAGAGGAAAATGAGCATGTGGGATGTGAGGTGAGAGGAACAGAAGTGCAGATGAGAAACTATGTTATTGTAATTCTCCTATTGATGAATGAGATTTCCATTGCCTCTGTTTGGTAGATGTAGCCCAGATTGGTTGGGTGAACCATGTTAAATCTATTGTCTCTCTATTTTCTGCTATGCGTCTGTGTGTTTTATTTGTTTTTTTCCGCTGTGCTAACTCAACAATTGGTATCAGAGCCTACATGTTAGTTGTTTTTTATGTTGCTGTGCCTAATCCAAGAGCTGTTGTGCAGAGCGTAAGAAATATGGAGGAGTCGTGGGTCTGGATCGAGGTTGAAAGGGCATGGTTCTGCGTTTCAATTGAGAGAAGCCACAGCCCGTGAATTGGATTGTTGATGGTGTGGACTATTGTGTCAATGTCGTGGCAGCCGTAACCATGGACTACAAAGCCACAAACCGTGAATTGGATCTGCTAAGTGTGTTGAACCATGAGTTGGAGGACTGCGTGTGAGCTGGAAGTTGCCGACAACACCATGAGACTGTGAGCTGTGAATGCCACCGCCGTTAGTTGCTGTGTAGTGGACCATGACTGCAGTGGAAGTGTGGACCGTAACGCGTGACTGTAGCATTAGTTTGAAATGTTCACGTCGTTTGAATAATAAGAAAGTAGAGAACTACATGGCTGTGTCAGAGATTGTCGATTGCCCAAGGAATACAGATTGAAGCTTCGGCATTTGAATCATTCCATTTTGAAGGGTCATTTGCTATGAACGAAGACGCTATGATGCTGGTGGGTTCATGTTTTTTCGTTGGCCATTTGTATTTTCTTTACTAATGAAAAACTTGACATTCTTTATTGTTGTAGATCATAGTTTACATTTTTTGTTCGAGTTGGAATATCAGCTCCATTCCTTGCATTAAATCAGCTCCATTCCTTGCATTACCGAACAACTCCATTCCTTGCATTACCGAACTTGAGAAAACCATTCGAGATTCAGACAGATGCTAGTGATTACGCCATGGGTGTATTTCTCTTACAACATGGTAAGCCTGTTGCATTTCATTCTGAGACATTTAATGGTGTTGTTGTGAATTATCCTACATATGATAAAGAGTTGTATGCGTTGGTAAAAAGTGTCAAAAAATGGAAACACTATTTTATGGGCAAAGAAACAATTGTTCATACCAACCATCAACCTTTACAGTACTTTCAATCGCAAAGTAAATTGCAGCAGTAACGACATTTCAGATGGATGGGATTCCTACAACAATTTCACTTGGTAATAAGGTACAAGAAAGGTATTTACAACAAGGTTGCTGATATGCTTTCAAGGCCTATTATTAGTGCTAGTACTTTGCTTATGAATGATTCTATTGTACATGAGAGCTACATAGAACAGTATGCATTAGATGTTGATTTAAGGATGTGTATGCTAACTTGAGTGAAGGGAATCATGTTCAGGAGAATGATTATCATTTGCATAATAATTTGGTGTTTCATATGGGAAATTTATGTATACCATAGGGGGAGAGACTAAGCATCATGAGAGAGGCTCATTCTTCTCTCATAGCTGGACAGTTTGGGGTAAGAAAAATGGTGGCACATTTACATAGGTACTGTTATTGGCCTCGCATGGTAGATAGTGTTTCACGTTTCATTAGAGGTTGTTCATTATGTGCTACAAGAAAGCCTAGCAATAGGAATCTTGGTTTATATATGCCATTTCTGGTACCTTCTATAACATGGGAAAGTGTTTCTATGGATTTTGTTGGATGGATACCATTATCTAGAAATTAGCATGCTTATCTTTATGTAGTAGTTGATCGTTTCAGCAAGATGTGTATTCTTATGCCATATAAGAAATCTATAACTGCTGATTTATATTTTCAACGTGTATGGGTTCATTATGGCTTGCCTACTTCTATTGTTAGTGATAGGGATTCTAGATTTGTGGAGAATTTTTGGTCCAATTTATGGAAGATGATGAACACCAAGTTGAAGAAGAGTACTACTTTCCATCCGCAAACATATGGCCAAACAGAGGTAGTGAACAGAACCATTGTACATATTTTGAGAGCTTATTGCGGCAAGCATCCCAAGATTTGGGATGAGTATTTGTGTTACATTCAACATGCTTGCAACTAGGCTAAGCACTCTTCTACAAATAATTCACCTTTTGAAGCTTGTTTTGGGTATTTTCCTAGGTCACCTTTAGATTTTATTCTTGAGAAGGATGTTGCCATTGATGGTCATAGTGACATTGACAAAGCTCGCATGTTCATTGAAATAATTTAGCTCATACATCAGCAAATTCAAGAACAACTTGAAAAAAGTCAAGGCAAGTACAAGGAGAGGCATGATAAGCACATAATTGATCATAAGTTTCAAGAAGGGGATGAGGTATGGTTGCATATTAGTAAGGAAAGAATGCAAGGAGAAGGTAAAAATTTGAAGCCTATTCATTATGGTCCATTCAAGACCCTTAAAAAAGTTGGAAATAATGATTTTCAATTAGATTTGCCTTCATACATGCAAATGTATTCTGTTGTGAATGTGGAAACTTTACGTTTGTATGAACCTCCTTTAATTGCTGATTATGAAAGTGACATTCAACTGTCATCCATAGAGGATTTCTCGCCAGAATTTTTGGATGAGTTGAAAGAGGATGCTATCCTTGACAGAAGGACATGCACTTCAAGGAAGGGAAATGCTGATTATGTTCGGGTTGGTCTTAAAGGCAGCAAACCAAGTAAGGAAAAGTGGATTGAGGTGGAAAAGATGAGGGACCTGTACCCTTATCTTCTTAACAGGTAATTGAAGGCTTTTGGGGTCCAAAAGCTTCCCAATGGGAAGGTGTGATCAGGTAATCATGTCCTAAGTGAAGAAAATGCTCAAAATTGGAACTGGTCAAAATTGGTTGAAACTAGAACAACTTGATAGGCCTCATCGATACAATCCTGATGTCGCAAACAACACTCAAATCCGACACTGTATGTGAAAGTTATTCAAGTTTGAAAATTCACAATTTCATGCAAAAGACGAGTTTGACTAGGGTTGACTTTGATTAAAAAAATATTAAAAAAGAATATTCCACAAAATATTCTAGGAATATTCCATAGAATATTCCATGGAATATTCCTTCATCAGCCTATCACAACTCGACATTTGTCAATTATGGATTGCATAGTGGATTGATTATGGGATTTAGTGGCCAATTAAAGGGCACCACATGGCAGGCCTGAAGGCTGCCACATGGCCTAGGGACTGAAGTTTTTGGAGTGGTAATTTTTTTTGGAGTTGGCAGGATTCGATCGCGGGTCGAGTGGGTGGTAGCCCCAAGGCCTTACAGCCCGAGCTCGTGGTGGTTCTCAACCACTATGGGCCACCACTTATATATAAAGTTTGAATATAGATTGGTTGGGGTGGAAAGGGGGCTAGCCCCTAAGGGCCAGGCCCCTATACATAAGACAATGCACTCGAACCCATAGACCTCAACCACCGGAAAAATGTTTAAGTTGCAGTTACAGTTATACAGTTGCGGTTACATGGAATCACGACAGCAGTTTCGTGAAGTTTTAATGCTACGGTTTGAAAACCGTTAACTCCACGGTTATGTCGGCGGGTTGGGCGGTGGTCCATGTGACCCCACTACCTAACAATAAAATTCACATCTAACGGTTCTGACAGATTGGGCGGAGTCCACATTTTTAGGCGCCTAGTGCCACATGTAGCAGAGCTAACTGCAGTTACTCCAAATTAGTGGAGTTTCTTTAGGCCAGATTGGAAAAAACTTCAGTTGGTCATAAATTTCACATTAATGAACCTTTTGGAGTGATTTTTTAATTTTATTTCGGATATTCTCATCATTCTGAGGCCATTGGAATAGGTTTCAGAGCCATTAGAGGTGTCTTTCATCCATTTTTACTTTAGAGAAGCTTGGGGAGCCATCAGGGCCATGAGGGAAATGGAGCTGCATTGGACTACACTTCACTGTTTTAGGTGAAATCAGAGTCAGTCTTAGCTTCTTTCTGTGTTCTGAATTAATTTTCACAGCTGGTTTGGCCTGTTTAGGCCTTTTTCTCACTGTATTACTAATTTTAGCATCATAATATATCAAGGACTTACCCATTGGGAGCCTTGGACCCGGAAGATGTAGCCCAGGAGGGGTGAACTGCCTCATCATGTTGTTGTGTGTTTATGGTGAATTTATTTTGCTATTTTATTCAGATTAAAGTTGCTAAACAGTAAATTAAAACAACACTCCCTCACACCAAATTTTATAAACAGTTATCAAAAACACTTTGTTTCACTTGCAAGACTATCCAAACACTTTTCACACTTAATTTAATGGAAATCAATACTTTGAACAACAAAACAAATACTTTCATTTTGAGATCAAAATTATACTACAAATTGTATCTTCTAAGGTCACTGACAACTGTAGCTAGATGATAAGCCTGATGAGCCTTCGCTCTCGGTATAATCTAGGGAATATTAGTTCCTATTATTAAATCCTTTTAATATGCTTATGCTTAGGAGGTGGTCTTATGGTGACTGATGTCACTTCTTATAGTCTTAAAAATAATATTTTCTATATATATGCCTAGAATATAGCACCAAACTTGATGTGACATACTACTGTAATATTAAGGAAATACTTTCTCTAAGATGATAACATGAAGGAGAGTGATGGCTCAGTTTATAATTATTGGCTTTGAGTTTATTTTATGCATAAAATGGGTTTCAGTCCTCCTGAAATAACACATAACATAAATTTATGAAACAACACATAATTCAAATATTTTGGAGTGATTCTAGAGCATGTCAAATGTGCTCAGAACCTCGATATATAGATTAGAATAGGACCTTCATTGTTCTGCCTTAGGTTACAAAACTATCCTTTCAATTCTCTAGAACAAAAAACATCTCTGCCATTTGTGCTAGTGTATGTGCCCAAAATAATTGAGCCTTAAGCATATATAATTTTATTTCCCCATCCAAAAAAATCCCATGGAGGTCTCATCTATATGTAAGATAGATAAGTCTAGCAATCTAACCCCTCACAATTTTTTTTTTTTCTAATTTCCTAAAATTAGTGTGAGTCCAGATTCCAGAACATAGATATTGTGTTTATTACAAGCACATCACTCTTTATGATTTGTATCATAATGTATAAAATAAATCAGGGATATAATAATGGATCCATATTTGGATCTTTGAAAATTTAATTAAAATTTCAAAGTATCTTCTAATAGTGAGACAAGGTATGCATTACTTTTATAAGCCTACAAAACCAAACTTTTAACACTTTCCATCACTGGCGAGTTTTGTTGGGAATAGGAGTTTATGATTTTTAGCATAACCTTTACAAGGGATAAAGGGTATGATAATGGATCCATCTCTGTCTCTCTCAAAATTAATTTCAAAGTAACTTTTCATAGTGAAGCAGGGCATACATTTACTTGTATAGGGCTAGAAATCCAAACTGTTGACACTTTCCATCACCAGAGAGGTTTTTCAGGAAGAGAAGTTTCAGTATAACATTTTGAGAATCACTTTACCTGAGCAAAAAGAGAAATCATTTGCATCTGTGATCTGAAAATGGAGTGGACTGATTATAATTTTGTCCCGTAAGTTCTCATGGTTATGTATCTTTACTGGATGAAATTCAAAATGAATGCTTTCTATTGACTTTATTAAAGATTATTTTATAAACAATATAAAGCTATTTTGTTGCAGATTGGTTCCAAGGTTTTTTTCTGCCAAGATAAACCTTAAAACCCATACAAAACAAATAAGAAGCCCAGACTTATGTCATAAAGGGGCGAAAACAGTCAATGATAGTAGGGTGTGATAGAGACAACATAGAGTTTCATGGTTTGAAACTTAGATTTAAATTTTACACATAAGTGAATTTGGGTCTCTGTTAGTTGAATGTGTCCAAATGTGACTGCATTTCTTATGCTTTGACCATCCAGGTGGTGCGAAAATGCACTGGAAGAAAATTATCCCCCTTCAAGCCATAAATTTCCTATTTGAGGTGTTTGCGATGAAGTTGCACCAACTAAAGATTCTCAACCTGGTTTACTAGGGATAGTCCGAGACACCTTGGATATGCCGTTTTTACATGATGTTAATATATGTTGAATACATTTTGTTTAGGAATTGATATTATCATGTTGTCAATCTTTGTACATTTGTCATTCTAAATGTGCAAATCCTAAATTGAAATTCCTATAAAAATCCTCAATGTGGCCATAAAGTGAAGTTAATTGTTTGCTTGAAATCTTTGTATGCAAGAAATATGAGCTATATTCATATTCAGATTCTTGATCAAGGTGTTGTTGGGATATTGTCAGTCATTAATTGTGTCTAACCTTAGGAATGATATTTTCTGGAGTGATTCTTTGATTACAGTTGCTATTGGCATTAGGACTGCTTTTGTGATAACTAACTTGTTCAATCATAGAAATAATCACGTGATTGGGATATCAATCCATGGTTGCGAGATGAAGCCTTGGTAAGTTTTTCTTTGGTAGAATATTCCCCCATTGTTGAATGATGGTATAGTATATTGAACAATGAAATCTCTTTAAGTATATGTATCCAGGTGTACTACAAAATTTTAATCAAGGAGATTGAGGTGTAGTCCCCATGCTCCCATTGGACTTAGTTAGATTAGGTATTATAATTGTAATTACGTTTTCACTTTGTTTTTCCAATTTCATCCTATATATTTCATGGGGGTCTTGGTCACATGTGATCACCCACCTAAATATGTATTTTATAATTACAACCTTAGGAGACTTGGTTAAATATGGTCACTCTCCACCAATGTTGTACCTCTATAAATAGATATTCCAATGAAGAGTGTACCATAGGTGCACCTTGCAACAATCTCCTCTTTACTTGCATGCTCGGTTTCTTGGGTTTCTCTCTTTCTTAGATGAAATTATTCACATTGCCAATGTGTGCCCGTAGCAATATCAGGGTCTCTTTAGCGCTTTGCAATTTCAAACACATTGGGTGTTTTCTTGCTTGGAGTTCTCCTTGAGCTTCCCACTCCAAGTGGTTATATCAATTTCTAGGCTTGTTGATACAACCAATTCTTATATTCAGGCCATTAACAGGCATCATATTTTTTCTCAGGTTTCCCTCGTCCTTTTTTCATATCCACTTTTTTACAGTGTTTATTTTTGCAAATTTTCACAACTATTGTTTTTATTCGCAATTGGTGTAATCATTGGTCCTTTTGGCCTATTCTATGTTTTTTTGATACATACTATTGGTTTTTTGTCCATTTCACTTAATAAACCTATAGAAAGGTTCCATTCTATTGATTAAACAAGTGTAAAGATATCGTTTCATTGATTTACCCCGCAAAGGGTCTATTCCGCTAATCAAACCCATTAGATGATTTAACGCTTGCAATTTCTTTTTCCCATGCATGTAAACTCAAATCATTGGCCCACCTACAAATGTGGCCCACTTGGTGTCTTAGTTTAAGAACACTCTTAAAAATCCTTAGCTCCTCGTTAAACTCATGAAATATTACTTGCAATGATTCCAAATTGTTTTGACAATTTTTCATCTAGGAAAATTAAAGGAATTTTCACCTATGATTAAATCATAAATCATTAGGGACTTGGATGTTGTGTATATGTAAAGTTGTTTCTAGACTATGTTTGACAACTATTGGTGAGCTTCTCCTTCATTTGTTCTTGCAAGCCATTTAGTCCTCCATCTTCTCTATGGAGGGTGTAAATGTCACTAGTAACTGACTAGTTTCCTTCCTCCTCACTTTTATCATGGAAAGTGATAGACGATATGTTTCAAATTCTTATAACCAATTCATCAAGGGAAATATAAGTAAAATAATCACTAGTAACTGACTAGTTTCCTTCCTCACTTTTATCATGGAAAATAATAGAGGATATGTTTCAACTTCTTATAACCAATTCTTTACAACTTAAGGGAGAGGTGTTTTGCGAAGGATGATTAAAGTTATTGTAATACTTTGTTGTTTTGTTTAAATCTTTCAAATTTTCATTAGGTGATTTGGAGATATGAACTAATTTAGTGGAAATTTTTATATATTTTACATTTGAATGATGTTCTTTGTTTTATAGATGATGAATTATGATGTTATTATTTTGTGTATAGTGATTTATTTTTGCTTTTGGGCTTGGGCCTTGCCACAACATTTTAATAAAAAATTGCATAATGGTTTTTGTGAACATTACACTTATTTTACTTTGAAAGATACTTACAAATCTAGTAATTCTCAAATCTTGGTAACCATTGATGCAGGTTTCTAGATCGGTTTGAAATTTTACTTCTAGAATATTCAGTGAGATGTCAAAAGCTAATCCTGGGATGAAACTATCAAGGAAAATGGATGTATTATCATACTTTAAAAAGCCTCAATCCAAGAATACACATTCTCTTCATGCTTCAAGCTCCTTTGGAAAATATGTTACTGAGAGAGATGTTAACTCTTATGAAAATGCATCTGATATCCATATGATGGATGAAAGAATAGGTTCCTCAAGTGATCAGGGTGAGATAAATGTAGTTTCAACAAAAATTAGTGATGGAAATGTTAAATATATTTCCTTGGAATGTGACACAAACCATTCACGGAAAAGAAAAAAAGGCCAGTGGACCGTAGGGAGAAAATTCCAAGATGATTGGGTCTCAAGTTTTCCATTTATTGAAGAAATACCTCCTACAAATGAGGATTTACGAGAATTTAGATGTATTGCATGTAGTTAGAAATGTTGCAAGGTAGTGAAATTTCAGGTGAAGCTATATATAGTACAAAAGCATGCAGGAAAGGTGTATGAAAAGAAAATTGTAAATGGTAAAGAGAAATCTATTGTCAGATGGAAATCTTTGGAGGAATTTCGATATATCCAATGTGTGGAAGAATACAAAAAATATTTAATAAGTAAGAAGAAACTTGTGGCAAGTGGAGGAAGCATCATATCTCAATTTGAAAAGACAATGGAAAGAAGTTTGTTATCCAAGACGATACAATTGAGCATTGTATTCAACATCTTATCTAAAGGTCGTCCTATGACAGATTATCTAGATCACATGAAATTTCTATCTTTTCTTCACGTGCCAAACTTTCCATCTTCTCATTGGTCCGTAACTAGCGGTTGGGAATGGGCAAGATATCTAGCTCAAGTAGAAAATGATGATTTGAAACAGGAGATTGCAAATGCTAGGTTTTTTGCATTTTCTTTGGATGAAGTTACGGCTATTGATAATACTTGATGGATCTGCATGAGCATATATATGGTTAATGACCATATTAGGCATTCCTATCTACTTGGGATTAAAAATATGAGAGAGAATTATACAACTGGAAATATTTGGGAACTTGTTCTTAATAGTTTGAAGGAAAGTGGTATGGATCATTTAATGATTGCAAAAAAGTTGGTATGTGTTGGAGCAGATGGAGCATCGGTAATGAAAGGACAAAGGAATGGTATTTGTTTTAGACTAAAACTATCAACTTTGCCATATATGCTTAATATTCATTGTATGGCTCATAGGATGAATCTTGCATTTAAAATAGTAAGCAAGTTTACATCAGTTTCAAAAGTTGAAGACTTGTACGTGAGACTCATGCATGCTTTTCTCATAGTCCCAAACGATATTTGGAGTTTCAAAAATTTGCAGATAGTGTTACGGATGGAAAAAAACTACTGAAAGATGTTGATACAATATGGATCTCATTAAATGGACCAGCTCAAAGACTATTTAGTTATTTCAAATATTTGGTAGGGTTGATGTATGAAAATCGCTACAATGTAGACAAAGCTCAAGATCTTCTTTTTCGACTAACTGATATAGAAACATTATTGACATTGGTTGGAATTCTTCCTATGCTACATGAAATGAATGTCCTCGTGAAAACGTCATATAATCACACAATGTATATTGCCAAATACACAAATGTGAGAAAGTCAGCATGCCTTGCATTGGATAATTTGTATATGATGCCAGACTCTTTTACTGGTCCAGAGTTTACAAGTTGGACTAAGATCATCAATATAGAAAATACTGAAATTTTCTTGACGTTTGATGAAAAAGGGATACTATGTATTGCAGTGCGTGGGTATATGGCCCCCTTTCATTATATTAGTAAGATGGGATGAATCACCAAATATTTCCCCGTGTTAAGAGACCAATTTGATAATATTGTGATCTCAGTGAGACAAAATTTGATAGAAATTGCAATATCACTATCATCAAAGATACGAGAATGATTTCCTCGAGATGAATTGTTGGAGGCCATGTGTGTGGTATACCCTCAATATTGGAACAATTTTCAATGTCCAAGAAATTTAAAAGCGGATTTTCAAAAGAGATTAAAATGTTTAGTAGACCACTTTTGCAAGAAAGTCTCGATACATGGAGAACATATTGAAGGTATTTTAGATTCATCAAAATTGTATCAACAAGGTGGATGCTTTGCTGAAATACTGTGGAAGCAATATCCTTTTTTGGAGAATCCTAATTAAAATGGTGCTATAACAAGATTATGGACTACTTTAAGTGCTAGCCAATACCTGCAAGAAAACATATCAGAATATTTTAAATTAGCAGATTTGTGTCAAACCATGATTTTGGGATCAGTGGAGGATGAGAGAATGTTTAGTGCACTATCATTCTTGAATTCAAAGTTGAGGAACAAGCTTGATAAAGATGTGGATACATGTTTAAGATTATATGTAACAAAGTATGACATTAACAATTTTCCATGTGAAAGAGCACTAACGCTTTGGCGATCAGATTGTGATAGAAGGGGAGAAAACAATATAACAAATTTATCTAATGAACTTGATACAAACCATAATGTTTTGGAGGCTCATAATGACAACACATTTGGAGAAGATCATGTTCACAATGTAGAAAATGATGACCAAGATGAGAACTGGGAAATTGAAATACCCTAGGACTGTTATTTTGGTATACATGTTCCGTTGATCATGGAAGATTACTATATGTCAAATTCAGGTAAAAATGGGTTGTATATTTTGTATTTTTCATTGTAACATTGCAGCTACATTTCTTTCATGAGTGTTATTTTAAGATTGATGTTTCATATTTAATCCTTACATTGTTTGTTTCTTATTTGTGATAGGAAATGAAGCTGGATTTGATAAGGTTGGGACCTATTTCTTTTCACATAGATAGTGTCTGACTAGTATTAAATGATAAATAAATAATTTAACAAGGCTAACGCAAAACATCAATGGGCTTATTCAAGTACATGAAACTACCTTGATGTCTAGCTCTAACATCTTGGAAAATTTTAATGGTATACATGTTGCTTGTGTTTGGGGGATTTTTCTGAGTTTCGAGTTTTATATTTTGTTGGAAAATAATTATTGATATTTGGAAAATGTGTGATTTTATATTGGTATTGGAAATGAAGCTGGTTTTGATATTTGATTGGAAATGAAGTCGGATTTGATGAAGTTGGGACCTATTTCTTTTCACATAGATAGTGTCCTAGTATTAAATGATAAATAACTAATTTAAGAAGTCTAACGCTAAGCAACAATGGGCTTATGCAAGTACATGAAATTGTGTTGATGTCTAGCTTTGATATCTTTGAAAATTTTAGTGGTTTGTTTGTTGCTTGTTTAGAGGATTTTTTTGAGTTTGAAATTTTTGGTTTGTTTTGGTCAAAGATAATTTTAGTCCCTTGAATGCTTATGGTTCTCATATCATGAATAGATTGAAATATCTAGTTTATTATTAAAATCGTTATTGTTTTCTTTATATATTTGGTGGTTTGAGGAAAGATATTTTATTTCCTTTCACTTTGTGGCGTGATTTCAACATCTTCTTCTTATTATAGATTTTTCTTGGAAAATAATTATTGATATTTGAAAGGGAAATAAGCCCTAGGTAGCTAAGTGAAGAGAAAAATGGTCTATGTACTAGGTTCCTATGCATTCATCGTAGGAGACCAATTGGCATGAGACCGACATTCCTTTTATGCAATTACACTTTTGATGCCAAGGCGGAGCTGAGTTCATTGACCTGGGAAGAAAAGTGGCGGTTGATCATAATGATAAGGAGATTAGAATGTTGGTTTCACAAACAGTTGACCATGCCACCAGTGCTGGTGGAACCAAAGGAACCACATCAGCTTATTATGATTCTTTCCAGATTGCTCAAGGTGAAAATGAGGTTGTTTTTGGAAGCATGGAAGGTAGCAGTGGTTTCCTAACATTTAGTAGCAAGGTATTCTTATATTGATTGCAGATTCCCGGAATATCTTCAAATGTGATGATTACAAGAGGGTCAATTGTTTGACCTTTCTAGTGACAGTCAAATTCCTAGATATTCCTGGAATCTGCAATCCTCATAGGTTCAGCAATCAGTACAATAGCATGTGTTTAGTTTTAAGAGGTAACATGTTTAAATCCAAAAGCACTAAATACCCCTTCCTAAATTCACATATGTATTCCTTAATAGATTTTAATATTGAAATAACTCTTTATTATTTTAATTAACTACAGGGAGACTTTTTTGGGAGGTTTGATTGTCTACTCGGTGTTCTATGTAAATGAATGATTGTGTTCATGTCATTTGTGTGCAGGAGTTCTTGATACGAAATGTGCACTCCCTTCAGGAATAAAAAGGGCATGTAGACAATTTTATTTGCTATCTTTTGCCTGGAACACCCTATTCACATTCTCAATATACTCCAAGTGACCTCTTAGATTTTACTAGCATTGATATATAGTACACTTTCTCTCTCTTCTTCTAAATTTAAAACTATATGTCGTTGTGTAAGCAGGAGCTCGTCTTTACACATTGCAGGATACTAATTTGCAATACGTTACATCTTCTTCCTCATTGTTCTTGACATATACAAAATACTGGAGCTCCTCCAAAAAAGTAGTAACTTGTGGTGGGACAGTGACAGTCACTCGTCACAGGCTAAGAGCACTTGAAAAATGCCAGGTATAGATTCATAATAGCCCAATGCTTAATTTTCCTATTATTTCAAAAAGTTACTAATGTATGCAGGATCTAAATCAATTTTGTGTTAATGAAGGTTGATTACATACTGGGAGATAATACTATGAGCATTTAGGATGTCATACATGGTTGGATATGGTTCCCTCTATCCAAAAATTATTCATCACATAGCCTCTTCTCTGCCCTCCAAGGCCAATCATCCTCAACCCATTCCCTGTAAAGAAGGCTTCCAATCTATGTACAACAGTGCACCCAATCCCAACATTTTGGTGGGAGCTGTGGTGGGAGGCCCAGACAACATGGATAGGTTCACTGATGTGAGAAACAATTATGATAAATCTAAACCTTCCACCTACATTAATGCACCCTTAGTGGGTTCCCTTGCTTATTTGGCCCAGGGACTGATGTTGTACTTCTGAAATTTCTTTGTGCCAGAGATTTCAGGGTGAATAATGCATTCATCATGTTGCAGAATAGTGTGGCATGGAGGAAGGAATTTGGAGCTGACAGTATAGTTGAAGAGGATTTGAAATTTGATGAGAATCTGAATTAAATGGCCTTCATGCATTGTTATGATAAAGTGGGCCACCCTGTGTGCTACAATGCTTATGGGATTTTTCGAGACAAGGAGCTCTACCAGAAGATCTTTGGAGATGATGAGAATCTGAAGAAGTTTCTGAGATGGAGGGTCCAAATTCTAGAGAAGGGCATCAAGCTCCTTGATTTCAAGCCTGGTCATGTCAATGCCATGATTCAGATCACAAATCTTAAGAATATAATGAAGAGATAATTGAGAGCTGCATCAAATCAAATTCTTGCACTTTTTCAAGATAACTACCTAGAGATGGTAGCAAGAAAGGTATGTAACTTCTCAAAACACAATTTTTTTTTCCTTTTTCGAGCTTGCCTAGAACAATCTATATTAATGACTATAAATTAATAGAAGGATAATGTTAGATGTCCTCGTAGATTTGGTGTTTTGAGAATTTTGGCACACCAAAAACTGGAATTTTTGATGCATCTCTAGATATTTATTTATTTTTTGACTTTAACGGTTAAGTTGTATTGAAAGGCGGCAAAACAGTTGCCGCTTACTTGGGAATTACATCGCTGTTTGACCAAGAATTCCATGTTACACAGATAGGGATTTCTCACTTTGGAGCAGTAGGAGGGGTCGCCATTGAGGTCGGACCACGATAGTAGGAGCTGCTTTGATGCTTGCGGAGATGACTGGAAGCCCTTTGGAGGAAATGGGTCGCTAAATCCATGATTGGAGATGCTTTGAAACTTCAGGGATTGACAGGACCGCCATTTGCTGTCTGTGATTCATCCAATTTACCGGAGTAGGAAATGCTCTGTTCATTGAGCTGCTCTGAACATACGTTTGAAATCAACGCCTGCTCTTCGTCCTTCCACCAGATCCATGGACAAAGGCAAAACATACCAACTTCTAGGTGAACCAGAGATGCTAGCAGCGAAAAGTAATCATCGATGATCCAGCTCCGCTGATTGGAGGTGAGGTTTAGAGTTAGATAACAGTAGAACATTCAATCCACTAACACAGATGAAATGCCTTGTCTCTGGTCTGGAATCCGAAGCTTATTACTGCAGAAGTTTGTAAAGATGACCAGTGCCCTCACGCACAGTCCAAGAAGCCTCCAACCTACCTATGCCCAACATAGGTTGAATCCATTTCGAATTACAGGATGGAAATCCAAAAAGCTACAGCAATGCCTTTGGAGCTCATACCATAATCATCAGCAACTATAGTGCAAACATAGAATGAATCCTTCATGCAGTTAGAAAAAATCTGGAACTCATTGGCAACTTGTCTTTAGACATTCCCTCCCTGTCAACTGCATCTAATGAGGACTGAGCTTCCAGTGCAACAAACGGGGACAGAGCTTCCAGAGCATCTAATCCTTTCTTTATTGATTTCCAACCAATGGATCCAGGTGCTAAAGATGGGCAGACTATGACAGGAACAGTCAATCGGAGAGAGGAAAAACTGAGAAAAGCCTGTGGCAGAAGTCCATTTTTACTAGAACAGGTGCAATCCCCCAGATCATAAGAGTGAACAGATTTGCTGTAAGTGAAGGACTTAAGAAGATTATGGTATGATGCAAATAGACTCTTCAGAATTGACTAACAGAGTTCTTTGGCCACTGGCTGAGCCAAGGTTGGCTTCCAGATCAACGTGTGAATTCAGATGTCTCAGAATATGATAAAAGGATATTTTCCGAAACTTGGTCATAATGGATCTAATTTTCTTGAGAATGAGGACCAAGTGGATCTGCGAAGGGTTCGAAAGGGAGTTCAGCGCTTGGATGATAAGTCTGGAGTCACCGCAGACTGTCAAAGAGTGGATGTTCCGGTATAGAGCCAGAGAGAGCCCCTGCCACAGAGCCAGAGCTTCGGCTCTGTTATTTGATTCGATACCCAGACCCCAATGATACCTGAGCAAACTAGATCCATCAGGATTCAGAAGAACACCGCCCGCACCTACAGCCCCAGGGTTGCCTTTAGAGGCCCCGTCAAAAAAGAGACAGTGGTCATCCAAAGCAGATCGCCACTTTAAAAACTCCTGCTCTTCCAGGCGAATTTCCCAATGAGAATGGGGAGTGGCCGGGGAAATAGGATTGATTTGATAATTTGGAACAATATCTTTCAGCCAGATCTACTCCTCACTGTCCAGAATCGCTTCATTCCTTAAAGCCGGATTAGCATCCAAAGTTTCTCCCAAAAGTGCTTTAATTTTGGAGATAACGTTGTTTGTAGTGCAGATTTCACCCCTGAACAATCTGTTGTTCCTTTCCAACCATAACTTCCAGCAGGTGTATTTAGGGATCCACATCCAAGCAGTCTTGAGAAGGTTTTTTTTATTGAGGCAGAACGAAGATAACTTGGCCCATTCGTGAAGCAGACTTGGAATATTTCTTGGCAGCTCAACCTTGTCAGCCCTTGACATCAGAACCCCCTTCCAAACAGCTTCAGCAAAGGGGCACAGCAACAACAGGTGATTAGCTGTTTCTTCCTCTGACATACACAAAGGGCATCTGGAAGGCCCTTCCATTCCTCGTTTTCTCAGATTTTCTCTGGTGAGAATACTGTTGTGAGCTAACGTCCAGCAGAAGAAGTCTACTTTTGGGAGCGAAGGGAAGGCCCAAATAAAATTCCATTGCGTTGGGTCAGGAGGAACATTAGGAACAACAATCAAACTTTTATAACCTTCAGAAACCGAGAAAGAGCCAGAATGGGAGCCCCACCCTCTTTTGTCCTTAGCTGTTGCTGACATGGGAGATTTTCCTTGGAGTTTGTATAAGAGTGATGAAGCTTCAATTTGCAATCGAATTGGAACCTCTCCCAGGTTCCAGCTGTCCCACCGTCTACCAGAATCCTCCGTCCAGGTGGATATGTCCCATAGGGTTTCCATATTATTGGATTGTAGCCAAGATTTAATATTTGCTAGGCCTTCTATTTGGTTCAATGGCTGATCTCCTAGGATCTGGTTTTCCCATATTCTGATTTTTTTCCCATTACCTGGGATCCAGTAGAGATTAGAACTGAAATGCTCCAGAGCAGAGAGACAAAGCTTGAAAACTGAGGAACCTTTGGTGGTTTTTGGCGGATGATCCAAACATCTCAACCTCTGGCCTTGAAAATACTTCTTCCACAGGACTTTCTTACTCCAGCTAACTTTCCCAGCTACAATATTCCACAGTATTTTGGAGCCTAGTGCTAGATTTTGTGCAGCCAGATCTCTCATTTGCAGACCTCCTTCCAGGGTTGGCCTCTTAATGGTGTTCCAATTGACTAAATGAAGTCTTCTTTCATTATTTTTCCCCCCTTCCCAAAGGAATCTCCTCAGAATACCATCCATTTTACTGAGGAAGGTTTTGGGAGCGAGTAGAATGGAGTACTGAAAAAGGGGCATACTTATTAGAACAGATTTCATAAGAATTATTTTCCCAGCAGGGTTCAGCCAGGATGCTCCCCAGGCTTGTATTCTGAGCTTAAGCTTGTCTAAGAGGGGCATCCAGTGGACAAATTTAGGTATGGATTTGAAGATTGGTATCCCAAGATATTTGAAGGACTCCCAGGTCTGACAAACTTTCATCTCAAGGAGCCTAGCGATATCAGCCAAATCTTTGACCGAACAGTTCCAACCATAGATTGTGCTTTTTAAATAGTTTGTCTTGCTGTCGGAGGCCTCTTTATAAATGTCCAATTCCTTCTTAAAAGATCTGGCCGAGTTAATGCTTGCTCCTCCAAGAAGCAGAGTATCATCGGCAAATTGTGAATGGTTTATGTCTTTAACATTGTGCACCATTCTGAGGCCTGGCAGAGTTTGAACTTGATGACAAAATTCTAGCTGGAAACTAAGCACTGAGGCTTGAATAGCATAGAGGAGAGGGGACAGCGGACATAGAGGAGAGGGGACAGCGGACAACCTTGTCTTAATCCCCTAGATGCTTTAAAAAATTCAGTAGATCGGCCATTAACCAGCGGTGCAATCCAAGGAGAGGCAATGCAGGCTTTCACCCAATTTATGAAGGTTGTTGAGAAGCCCATTTTCTTCATAACAGTGAACAGGAAGTCATGCCTCACCCTGTCAAAGGCATTTTCCAGATCGAGTTTTATCACCATTCCTTTCTCTTTTCTTTGGCAACTTGAGTGAACTGCCTCTTGAACCAGCACTATATTATCCAGGATCTTTCTCCCTTTAATGAAGCCTCCTTGATTCTCCGGGATGATGTCCGGCAGAATATTCTTGAGTCGGTTGGATATGATTTTGGTAATCAGTTTATAGCTAGTATTACATAGCGAAATGGGACGGAATCTGCTAAAATCTGAAGCTCCTTTCTCTTTCGGAAGTAAAGCAAGGAAGGCTGAGTTGGTACTGCCTCCTATCTTAGAGCAAGACTGGGACTTCCTAACCATTCTCAGAAGGTCTTTATTGATATTTGACCAGCAGGACTGAAGGAACCTAACAGTGAACCCATCAGGCCCTGGCGCCTTATCCGGCTCCATGCTATCCAAGGCTTTCTTGAGCTCATCCATGCAGATTGGTTCAGTCAGCATAGAGTTGACAGAATCTTGAACACAGTGGGGGATTAGATTAATCGGATAGGCATGGGGTTCTATAGGAGGGTCAGTAGGCGCTGAATAGAGCTCTTTGAAAAAGGTGAAGGCAGCTCTCTTGATGCCTTCAAAATCTTTAACCACAGCATCTTGGGAGCGGATTTCTGAAACATTTTTGAATTGCTTGCGAGCTTCGGCATGCTTATGGAAGAAACTGGTATTTTTGTCGCCGGCCTGTAACCATAAGTTTCTGGATTTTTGTCTCCAATACTCCTCTTCGTCCCTACTAGCTTTATGGAGGGCTTTTTGCAACTCAACTTCTTTTTGGAGCAGACTTTGGGTAACAGCAGAATCCTCCATTGATGATTGGAGGGCAGCAAGGTTTTCTAAAGACTCTTTTCTCTTGGTAGCTGGAGTTTTCAGAGATTTAGCCCACTCCTTGAGTCTTCTCTTAAGAGCCCGCAACTTTTCTTCCCACACAAAGAAAGGGGATCCCAGGACATGCCGGTTCCAGACTTCAGAAACCATATCTTGGAAACCTTCTTGCTGAATCCATAACGGGCTAAATCTAAAGGGTATGGGGCCAAGAGAACCATCCATGGAGAGCTCGAGACTTATGGGTTTATGATCGGAAGTGCAGTTAGGTAGGATTTTGGAAGAGGCCATTAGACCACTAGTAAGGAAGGAGGTTTGGACGAGGAATCTGTCCAAACGAGCAGCAATGTGGTGGGGACCTAACCTTTTGTTAGACCAAGTGAATTTCCATGCTGAAGGCTTGATATCCTCCAGGTCCCAGCCAATCATTATATCTTCTACCCATTCTCTAGCTGGGTCCCTTACAGGGGAACCCCCTTTTTTCTCTTCAGCGGCTAGAGTAACGTTCAGATCCCCTGCAATAATAATGTTTTCTGGATTGTGCATTAATAGAAAAGACTGGAGCGAGTCCCAGCAAATTTTTTTCTCCGCTGGAGAGACCGGAGCATAAAGGTTGAACATACTTACTTGTTGACCAGAGTCTTTGTGGTGGAGCTGAGTGAAAATCCAGTGATGGCAACTTTCTTCGTGAGTCAAGTCATATTTGGAGCTGTCCCAGAAGGAGGCAATCCCACCAGAGGCGCCTCTAGCACTGACAACTCTACCGGGGCCTTTGCGCCAGAATATTTTGCTGGATTGGAGGAGTAGGGTGTCCTCCAACTTTGTCTCCTGGATGAGAAGGATTTCAGGTGAATGCAACCTCACAATGTCTTTCAGGGCATCTTCTTTCAACCTGCTACCTAATCCTCTGCAATTACAGGAGACGTACTTCATTATTTACTGGATTGGGAAGGAGTGGCTCCTTTTGGAGCCCTATTGTGCTTGCGCCCGGATCTGGTGTTCATCATTCCTTTGAGAGTTTTCTGGGAGCCTTGGAGAACATCCAGATAAGTTTTCTCCTCTCTCTGTTTCTTCTTGGATTTCCGGCCCCTGGTCGATTTGATAGGGGTAACTTGTGAACTGTCTGATTCGGAGTCTTTTTCTTCT
This sequence comes from Pinus albicaulis, assembly GCA_034641835.2. NCBI lineage: Eukaryota > Viridiplantae > Streptophyta > Pinopsida > Pinales > Pinaceae > Pinus > Pinus albicaulis. The sequence goes on along the minus strand of CM076572.1, from coordinate 160,774,353 downwards.
GATTCTTCCCCCGAGTCAGAGGCAAGACTAATGTGCTCGTCATTGCCTGCGATTCCCCCTTGAACAGCCTCTGTTAGGGGGGCAGAGTTTTCTTCTTCAGTTTCTTTCGCTTTCTTCGGCTGATCTTCAGTTTCTTCTTGGTTCTCTGATGCATCCACCTTATCACCTGAAGAGGGGCCATCATTTGAAACTGGTATGGTCATGGAATTGTTCTGGGGATTCCCCATTGGTCCTGGTTTCTTCTGCTCATTGGGCTTTGAGACTACCTTGCCCTTTTTTATTTCTTTCCATCCTTCTTCTTCCCCTTTGTCCCCTGATGGGGCTTTGGGGCAGTTTTGATGAAAGTGACCGTGCTCATGGCAGATTCTGCACTTAAAGGGCAGTTGCTCGTAGTCCATCTTCTGGAAGTGGTGCCAATCTCCAACTGTGAGTTTGATGGCTTCCGGCAGACCAGCTTCCAGGTCAACTTCCACGCAGATTCTGGCGCAGGTGTATTGGCCCTTGTTATCAGCTTTGTCGATGAATCTGCCCAGACCGTTTCCTATCTTTTGCAGGGATTGGAAGCTCCAGCAGTGTATTGGAAGGTTGGGAAGCCGAACCCATACAGGAACCTCCTTTGGGACATCGACTGAGGGATCGAAGTCGGGGGTCCATTTATTCAGAAAGAGACCTTGATTTCCCATGAAATATGGACCATTTCTGAACACCAGATCTCGGTCTTCCTTGGTAGTGAATTCGAAAATGAAAAAACCTCTGCCGACAGCGTAGCAGATCACGTTGTTGGGCAATAGAGGCCTCCAGTTTCGTTGAACCCATTCATCAGTCGATTTTGTTGTTGGCCAACGACCCATAAATTGCCCCACAAGACCTCTGTCAGCCAAGGCAAGAGCGATTTTGATCGGTTGATCTTCCGGCAAAGCAATTTCTGGAATTTCCTCCAGCTTTTTGATGAACTTCGGGATTTCAGGATGGGACCGTTTTTTCCCCTTCTGCGATAGCAGACCACGAAAGGCCTCAGCAGCTGATGTTGGAGGGGTGGGAGAGGGCTCCACACCCCCAGGCGCACCCATGGCGGCGGGGCAGACCACGCAGCTCTCGCTGACCTAAACGGAAGCTCGCAGAGGAGCAGAGCGCGCGCAGCATAAAATTTTCGCATCTCTAGATATTTATTACTTTACATATGGTTGCTATTTTCAAATGGTGTCAAATTACATATATCTTCAGCCCAGATTGAAAAAGAATAAAATTTATAATATATGTATTTTACAGAGGTTATTTTTATATAGGGATCTAATAGAGATCTTTTGGGAGATATGGTTTTATATATTTTGTATTAAACAATAAAATAGTTTCCCACAAAATATTTTAGTGGGGACATTCAGTTATTAGTTACTCATACTGTGAAAATGCAATAGATTATACTACTCCTACAAAACATTATGTATAATGAGCACATGGACATTTTCTTTCCTTTTCCTTTATCCCTTTTGAAAGGCTGCAAAAAACATGTCCAGATGGACTACACTGCAAGGAATTGTCTTCCCTTGGCTTAGGTGCATGAAGGATATCTACTTCATCAAAATCACTCAAGGCTTCCACTAGGCTTTTGTCTTTCTGAGGTTCCTACCATTTGTGTGTCAGAGTAGACCATAGCTAGAATGGAAACTTGGTCAATGGTTTAGCACTATGTCAATATTACCAGTGAAATTACTATAAGCTATTGTTTCTGGTGCCTATGTCCTCCAATTGTTATTTTATTTTTCCTTATTGATTAAGAGATTCTATACGATGCTGAAAAGTATGAGGAGTTAACATGTATTTGTGTGGTGTTTCAATAAGTGAAAAACACTTCTCTCAAGTTTTCCTTGTATCAGTGCATTTCTAGTTTTTTTTCTTGAATCATAATTTTTTTAATCTCAGTGGACCTTTGTGACCTTTTAAGTTCAGCCTCATTGCATTTTTCACCTAGAATTACATGGTTTAGAGATGGAGGAGCGTATATAGTCATTTCTTTGTATGGTCACAATCTGCCCTGAAGGGTTTTTTTTTTCATGGTCAACGTAATGGTCAGTGTTTTTGTTTCAAATGGAAATCTCATGGGAAACCCAAGGATGCTTCATCACATTTGAAGTTGGTATCTAGATTCCAAAATAAGCCCATTGGAATAGATTAGTGCACCTTACCCAGCGGGGTTTAACAAGGCACCTGCTAGTATGGAACTAAACAAATTCTTAGCAATATGGTGACAACCAGTTGAGATATAACCCCTTGTGTTAAGGTAGCCTCCACTGTCAAATAATACAGTGAGGGAATTAGGATTTTCACAAGAAACTTATGGAGGAAAACCTTTCTTTCTATCTTATTGTTTCAAAGGGAAATCTCATGGGAAACTGAAGGATGCTTCATCACATTTGAAGATGGTATCCAGATTCCCAAAAAATCCCATTGGCATAGATTAGTGCACCTTACCTAGAAGGGTTTAACAAGGCACCTGCTAGTATGGAACTAAACAAATTCTCAGCAATATGGTGACAACCAGTTGAGATATAACCCCTTTTGTTAAGGTAGCCTCCACTGTCACATAATACAGTGAGGGAATTAGGCTTTTCACAAGAAACTTACAGAGGAAACCCTTTCTTTCTATCTTATCCCAAAAATTTGAAGAAAATGAAATCACTCTATGAATGAAGTATAGTAATGGACTATTTTATCTTTCTAGGACTTGAATTCTAATCTCATCAATTGTAGACTATAGATCCTAAAACATACTACCTTTGGGTTGTGACTTCCGACTGCCGGTGCCTCTGCTAGAATTCAAAATGATCTGATTTCAAGTACAATGTTGAAGAATTTCTCCAATCTTGCTAATTGTCAAGTATTCCATATGTAATTAAGTCTTTTTGCTATATTCAGTTTGCAAGCATGGGATTTTGGGCCCTATAAGGGCGAGGATATTATACTCAGTTTATCAAATAGACAAATCACCTCTTAATTAGTATTCTCTTTATTTTTCAGGTTTTCATCAATGTCCCATGGTATTTCAATGCACTGTACTCCATGTTGAGCCCTTTCTTGACACAACGTACCAAGAGAAAATTTGAAATTGCACATGACGGAAAAGTCACATAGACCTTCTAAAAGTATGTGAAATTCCTTCTCTGATGTAGTGAAAATATGATCAACCTTAATTGAAGACTCTAATTATATATGATATAATGACGGATATATTAAATGAAAATTTCCTACAAACTTATTTAGTACTTGATTTTACTTGCAGATTTATATTTCCGCGGAATGTGTCTATACATTATGGGGTACTTAATAGGACCAAAGATGTAGATTTTGGACCTCACAAGCATGCAGTAGAGTTCTCCATTAGATTTGGGGAGAAAAATAATCTTGAGATCGAGGGAGTGGAGGTAATGTACATAAAAAATTGCTCAAGTTTGCAGATTTTGTGTTACTTCTTGCATTCAAATTTATCTCTTTCGCCTTAGTTTTGTTTCCAATATGCCAAATAATCCCATTGATGATTCAACCATAGATGGCATCATCGTGGACAATTTTAAATTCAATTAGGAGCCCATTTTCAAAGCTTCTTTGAGCGGTGCCCAATTGATTGAGATTGACATTAACATAAATGATGATAGGGTGTTGAAGGTTCATACAATACATGAATTTGATGAATTCGTCAGGCTTGCAGAGAACAAGCTTGTAGTGGTGGAATATGCATCAAGTCACAACTATTACAACAAAAGAATATACCTATTCATGGCTGGCCTCAGCAGAATTTTCCTAGAAGTGAGATTCATTCTAGTAATTGGAGATGAGTCTCAGCAGACTAACGAGCTCTATCGAAGAAAGAAAAAGGGAAAAAAAAAAACATAACATATGTCCCCCTTTTAGCTTTTACAAGAACATGGTGAAGATTCATGAAGAAGAAGTCATTGGCCCAAACCAGTTGGAAGGTGATGTCCTCTACTATGGTGACAATGATGCTCCTATTCATCAGCTCCATAATATGCAAGATGTGGAAGCATTTCTCAAAGAACATACAAAGGACAAAACGTTGGTTGTTCTAGATGTTAGACTGAAGAATTGTGGGCCTTGTGTCAAATTTTACCCAATTGTATTCAGGCTGACCAAGAGAATGACTTAAAATGTGGTTTTTTGCAAGGATGAATGGAAATGAGAATGAAGAATTCATGGAGCTTCTGAGACATATGAATGTCACAAAAGTGTCCACTTTCCTTTTTATCCGGGACTACAAGATCCGTGAAAGGTATGTGGGTTCTGGCAGAGGTGAGATTATTGGAGAAATTATAAGGTATCAAGGAGTTAGAGTTACATACTAGTTACTTTCTGGGCTCTCTGATTATGAAAATGTCTATGGATTCTTGTGGGTTTTGGCAGAGGTGAGCTTATTGGAGAAATTCTAAGGTATCAAGGAGTCAGAGTTACATACTAGTTACTTTTTAGGCTCTCTGATTATGAAAATGGCTATGGATTCTTGTTTACATTCTCAGCCAAGATGAATATTTATAGGAAGGATATAGATTCTTTGTGATATCAAAGCCAAATTGGAGCTGCTTGTCAACCTTATCTAGGGAGGGAAAACCCTATCTTCATGATGCACTATTCTCTATATTCATGTTTATTGATTAGTAATGGAACATCATGATTGAAATTTGAAAGTTAAATGAATGATTTCACTTCTTATATGTATAGAATTTAAATGGAGATAAAGAACTAAAAGGAAAATTGCAATCTTTTATGTGTACTCTTACAAGGACTTGAAATGAGAACTGTAAATTCAAGTCTGTAATTCAAATTTGTAGATGAGTTGTGGATAAATCTCTACGGGCTATTGGACCTTTTTGTCATTTTAGATAGAATGAAAGAGAGAAAGACAATTACTAAATGTTTTCCAATTTAATCTTTGTCAATTACAATAGGTTCATACGACATTGAAATGGTTTGGGCCAAGATTTAGATGAAACTTTGCGTAGCAATTGCATAAAGGGGCATGATGCCATAGCTACACTAGAACTAAACTACTATCCCATAGTCGGTAGCATGGCAATATAATTTCAGTCAGCTCAAGATATATTTGTATCTTTTATGCGTCTCTAATAAGTATCTACTTAATTGTGCAATATATTTGTCTTATTTTCTTCAATGTATTCAGTAACTTGTTTGCAAATGTGTTTGATTATATAGTTTCTTCCAATGTGTCTACCCTATTGGTAGTTATTTTGGTATTCATATATACTAGAGGCATATGCATGTTATGGAATTACATAAATGCTATTCTAAAATAGTGTTGAAATGTAAAATACTGAAAGATGTTAAGAAGCGAATTTATTTAGACATGGGACAAGACAAATTGGTTCACTTCATAACTTTACACCAATTCATGAAGAAAATAGGGAATTAATGCTACTCTACCATTTGTTGATGACCTTTCCCAGGGATTCAAAATTATGGACAAGTTTAGTTGAAATGGATAATTGTAACCACTTTTGTCAAGTTGCCAAATAAGTTGAGAAGTCTTCGATATGGGTAAAAAAAAAGCATCCTTTATACGAGTGGTTTATACGAGAAAATAAGTCCTTGTAAGAGTACACATAAAAGATTGTAATTTTTTTTTATACGATTCTGTAATTCAAATTTTCTCATTAATGGTTTATAAATCGAGGCTAGCTGCTTGTAAGTCTGGCTTTTGGCATGGCACATTATAGCAGAGATTTACTGTTTACAGATGACTTATATTTCCAAATGAAAAAGGATGATTAGCTCAACATGTTTTCTTGTTGGTCAAACTAAAGTATATATTTTACTTCAAAGTTCAGTGTTTTAAAATAATTTAGCAGAGCTCTAGCATCAGGACCTCACCTACCTGAGCAAAGAGCTAGTTACTTTCTGGGCTCTCTGATTATGAAAATGGCTATGGATTCTTGTTTACATTCTTGGCCAAGACGAATATTTATAGGAAGGATATAGATTCTATGTGATATCAGAGCCAAAGTGGATATGCTTTTCAACCTTATCTAGGGAGGGAAAACCCTATCTCCATGATTCACTATTCTCTATATACATGTTTGTTGATTAGTAATGGAACATCAGATGATTGAAAGTTAAACGAAGGATTTCACTCCTTGTATGTATAGAATGTAAATGGAGACAAAGAACTAAAAGGAAAATTGCAATATTTTGTGTGTACTCTTACAAGGACTTGAAATGAGAACTGTAATTCAAATTTTCTCATTAATGGTTTATAAATTGAGGCTAGCTGCTTGTAAGCCTGTCTTTTGGCATAGCACATTGTAGTAGAGATTTATTGTTTACTGGAGGTTATATCAAAATTTATTTAAGGTACCATGGATCTAAATTTCTTATGAACTTTCAACACTATAAAAAACTTTGGTGCAAATTGTTGATCAATTCTCACTTGGTTAGGGTTATAGATGTTAGTGAAAATTTTGTGTGCATGCATGAGAGTTTGGTGCAAATGCACAATGTTGTGTAGGATTAGTGTGATAAATATGGGATAGTGCAAAGCATAGTTTCGAAGATTAGTCTAAGTTGAATCGTACCTAATCAAATCAGTCAAGTGGATTGTTGGTTGAATGGTTAATTGTTGGTTTAATGGACATAATATCTTGCAGGCCCAAATACCAAAGGGAAAAATGTAGCCCATCATGGGGTTCTCTTTGTAATTCTCCACCACTGCTACCTTCCATGCTTCCTCAAACTCCTCTCCAACCTCAATATCAGTGCTAGTAGTAGCATGACAAACAACACTAAGATTAGTAGAACTAGAAGAACACGTTTTCCAAGCTACACGATAACTACTTCACTGACGAGTCACCATGTGCCATGCTTGGTCTCGGTGGTTTGCTTCCTTCAACTCCTAGTTCAACTACCATATCTTCATTGGAACCAATACCCCGAACTACACTAGACAACGATTCACCATTTTGTACTAGTGATTCGCCATTTGTACTCATGATTTGCCATGATTTTACAAGATAATATAATCTCATGAGTGATTCGCCAAAAAAAATTACATATACATATTATATTATTAATAAAACTTCCTTCCATTTTTCCTATGTATCATGGGGATTCACCCATTTACTATACATATAAATTTAGGGGGGTTCTTAAAATTTTCCCTGACCAGGATAGGTGTAAAGGGGATCATAGCTCAGATTTCGAGCAAACTCATAAACCCTACGAACTCTTCCCGTAGGAGGGCGACCACCACCACCTGTAACATGCTAAATTATTGGACATATTAAAAATTAAATAATTTATAAGGAAAAATTGTCTGGTCATTTGAAAATACCTGGTGGAAAAACTATCTCTTCCTCTTCACTCATACTAGGACTGTTCCCTTCCAAGGAATGAACGTCTCTAATACCCACTATACAAAATATTAAATTGTTTTATAACACAAGTACATGAGACACACAATAAGTTTTACATTAAACATACATCAAACAATAAATTTTCCTTTAGATTTTACCTGGATGAGAAGTATCCAAGTGTGGGATGGATGCCATAGGCTGAGACATTGTTCTCCTTTGCCTCTCAGTAGCAATAGGGCCAACCCCAACTCCTAAATTTGCACCTATGGAGCATAATGTTTTCACATTAAACACATGTCATTTGAAAAAAAAAATTCCCCTGTTCAACATTGAATATAATGTAAAATTGAACATTTTAACTAGCAATTGATCTAATGTGTACCTATATCGTGTATAATATAATCCTCAAAATGGGCTCTATGAAATTGGGGGCGAATGGGAATAGGTCTATGGGGCTCCTCTTGTTCGATTTCCTATCTGGGAGCATAAGTCATATGAGTTCATCCACCTGTGCAGGACAAAAAAATTTCACATTAATCAATTTTTCACAATAAACAATAAATATAACCTACTTGAAAACATGACATAACTAAACAACCAATGTACCTGATAATCCTCCTCTCATGGAGGGGTCTCTGTAGGGCTCACCTGATGCCATTTTTGCTATAGTATCAAATCAAATTTCTGCCCCTCATTAACAAATTAGAAAACAAATTATCAATCGATAGTCATGTCATCAACCAATGGATAACAGGTACTATAGCTCCAACATTTTGAAGCCAACAACAATATTAGTTATATGGTATAAAAAGTATGGTAAGAATTTTTCAATGTCTGGAATTTTGTTAGAAATCTCATATAAAAAGTTAATGCTAATAATTTTTTATATCTATTTCCTGTATCCTAAAATTTTAGTTATTAACCTCAAAATTTCCAAATTTTATTTACAATCCCAATTAAAACCTCTCCTATTTTCCTTTGCAATAAGTTAAATTGTCTCTATGAGGACATGGTTTGTGTCAAAGGGCAAGGTTACAAGGTTGAGGTTACAGGGATGCAAAGACATATAGGAACACATGCTTAGGTTACGATGACAAGGGTCAAAGGTTACAATTATGCAGCGTTGAGGTGGAGCAAGCTATGGACATTAGCATATGAACGCCAGCCAACTTTACAAAAACATACATAGACACAGGTCAAGGCTACAGTGACTCACCAAGTTATGGCACTGAGGTTACATGCCATACAAGGATGCAACCAACGTTCTTCTGCTCAACATGGCTTCTCTCTAACTATGGATGATTAAACTAGATTTTCATGTATGTTCATTGATAAAAATGCTTGATCATATGTTTTTATTGATATTGATCTTATCATTTTATTTATTCTGTGTTATAATATGTATGTGTGAATGCAATGGCAAACCTCATACAAACTTCATCATAAAAATTAAATTCAAATCAAACTTAATCATTTACGAACTCAAATTTGAACCCAAACCATGTGACATAGACTTACATGAATATATATACTTCTTTAATTAATATTTTCACATTTTATATTATTTTGGTAAATTGGTTAAAAAAAACAAGACAATGCCAACCAATTTTTTATTCTTGTTTCATTAGACCCTCACCTAGTTGATTCTAGTTCTAGTTTTCAAAACATGGTATCAACATACCAAATGTCGAAAATACTCTTGAACCTACTAATAATGGATGAAATCCTATATTTATTAATCTTAAACTTGGCATGGATGGTTGGGGAATAACCCCAAAGGACTAGGATGACCCACCACCCAATGCTAGGATTTTTAGTTTGGAATAACACTTAGTTAGTATTCGAGGGAAAATTAAACCATGATGAGGTTTACTATGGAGGATCTAGAAATTATAAAGGAAATGAAAACCCTTATTTAGAAATATAAATCAGAAAAAGGTCAGCCAGAAATAGATGCAAGCTAAGATATAGAAAAGGAGAGAGATTGTATAGAATGTAGCCATAATTTTCAAGGTTCCTCCTCTAACTCTATAATTTTTAGGGAACACTTTAGACATGTTTATCCCATTCATGAAAAGCATCCCACAATTTCACTTTCAATTCCAAAAATGAGAGAGTATTGTTGGTTTTCTTCCACCTTCCTCCACCACTACTAGTTGCACTCAGCCCACCATTCAAACCATTGGAATAAGTACAAGGAATATGCTTATGATTACATGGCCAAATTGTGGTATGATTAAGATATCCCCTTTAGTAGTTCCTACTCAGCTTATTATCAATCTACTCTAGAGTTCATAGTTGTTGTTAGTAAGAGCTTCAAAGACCATTTTTATATATTAAAAAAAAAAAATGTTTAATCCATAAATGACTAGTTTATAGAGATTGAAAAATCATGGGGAAAAAAAGGCGATTTTTTCTCAAATGGATGGAATGATGGAAAGTCTCTTGCAATGATTAATTTCCTTTTTTATTTTCACACGAGGATCCTTCTTTTTGAGATCAATAAATGTGTCTAACTGGGATTAATATGCAAACTTGTTATTTCAGTTATGGAATGTTGTTGTCCTCAGCTGGGTGTGGAGAATGTTGTTTAGGTTATCACTGATAATGCCTCTAGCTATGTTGTTGTTGGTAAGAAGTTGCGTGGAAAAAAACCCAACCACACTACAAGCTCCAAGCATTGCAACTAACTAAACTTTTCATATTTGGTGTCTAATTATTTGGATTTACATTGAATTCCATGAATATGTATTTTTTAGTTATTTTTTTAATATTTTATGTTGTTTTTAGTAATTTTTTTCAAAAACTAGTCTATATGGACCACTTTCTAGTTTTGGTTTGGTAGAACCCTTAACTAGTTGATTTTGGTTGTGGTTTTCAAAAAATTGGTCTCATCATACCAAAAGCCAATAAGCCTGTTGGACCTACCATTCATGGATGGGGACCAATTATTGTTATCCCTAAAATTGTTCTGGATGATTGGGGCCTAACCCCCAAGGCCATGGTGATCCACCACCCAATGTTTCTTTATGTTTATCGCAAACCTTAAGCCATTATACTTTCACATACTTTACGTTTTGAAGGATTTGGTAAATATTGTTATTGTTTAAGGGGTGTTGGATAGCCATTTGTGGGAAATTTTCTTTAAGCCCAATCAATTTTGATTTTTGACAATTTCAGTGGCAATGACACACCACTTAACAAATGCATTAACACATTAGAGGTTGAGCTTTAATATCCATGAACATAGAGTCAAATCCACTGACAACATCAGCCCTCATTACATTAGAGTTACCCAACCTATAGACACTCTTGGAAATGTATTTCTGAAACATCGAGGATATAATTACCAACAAACTGTAGTTGCTCATTGACTTTATGTAATTGTCAAAACATGTTTTTGTAGGAGGAGGGTTAGTTCCTGGGAGCAATATATTCTTCATGAAAGAAAGTTCAATAATGATAAGGAATTTGTTCTCAGAGGGAAAGATCTACGATAAGATCTTAGCACTTATTTCCAAATGCACTATTATTATATGTATGTGAAGTTGGCTTCCTCCATGATACTTAAAGAAGAAACATACCTGGGGCTACCTTAGGGCTTTGAGGTGGATGAGTAGGAGACTCATGATTGTAGATTGAATCAAGTCCTCTGGGCTTGGTATGTTGTGATTGATGGGCATCTGGTGTAGACACCAACTACTCTTCAAGGTTGAAGGTATGTCTTTGATATTTGGTTTTATATGATAATAACTTATTTCTGACAGGATGAGATATTCTCATAAAAAATAAGTGACCTCTAAGCCCAAGGTGATCCACTTCTCGAGACTAGAAGTGTAACAAAGAGATGATGATGACTTCCTTGTCAAAGGAAGTATGCTGTCAGAAACTTGGCATGATGGATTACACTGAATTAGTTGAGAGATTCCTCTTCAGATTTAGATTTTGTGGTTCCCATGATGAGCATGCAACCAGATGGATATTTTCTTTACAACTTGTACTCTGAGCAAGATAAAGCTTAGACATGTATATTGGGATGCTGCAAAGTTGGTATTGAGATATCTTCATGATACAGTGAGTCATGGATTGAGACAAGTGCTATGACTGGAGAGTTATGCCGATGCCAAGTGAACCAAAAGTGCTATAAAAAGGAAGAACACATTGAGGTGTTGCTTCAGTATGGGTCTTACTTTGATTTCCTAGACGAGTTGGTAGCAGACTTCCATTACACTCAGTCCAAGAATCGTTGATCATATTGCGAGAAGAGTGACTTGAAAAGTTAACAAAAATATTGTCAAACGTGGTGCCATTGATGGAGCATTGAGGCTCCAACATAGAGGTAGCAATGGAGCTCAGAAAATGACTTATTGTAGAATTGAAGCAGTGAGGCTTCACTAGATGAGTAGATTGCATACATTCTCACCAGGCCTTTGTTGAGAACATTGAGCATATGCTATCCCATGTCTTTATGAATAGCCAGGGACTTGGTGTAGGGGGACATGCAATGAGGCTCTCCTTCCTTGAGAGGGAACACTGCTGATTGAGAACATCTAGCACATGCCTTCCCTCATCTTTATGACTAGCCATGGACTTGGAGGGAGTTTTGTAGCTAGACTCTTGGGTGAGGGTACTCCTTAATGCCATGGACTTGGCTTAGTACATACCCCAATATGAATCCTATCCACAAGTCATCCTCATAAAGGGGCGACAGACTTCGTTAAGCTTGTTGGGATTTCCTCCCATCTTGGCCACATGGGAGAGGAGACATAGGTGTTTGTTATATATACCAAGGATGGATGTGTCTGGCATGGATTTGGCTGTGGTAAATTGATCTCCCCTAATTATTAGAAGCATGTTTTCTGCCACTTGATCAATGAGGATCAAGTTGGAAGAGGGTCAGTCAGTGGACATAGGGTTTGGATGATCTCTACCAATGTCATTTATGACTGCCATGGACTTGGTTGTGGTAGATTGATCTCCTCTATTATCATTGTGGATCATTCTTCTTCTTCTATGGATCAAGTCATCATTATTCAGCTAAGATGAGGGCATGGAGCTTGACCGAGAGACCAATAGGGTGTGTGTGATATTTACTGAGGTCAAATGAGACTGCCATGGACTTGGGAGGTGAGATGAACCTTTCTTATGTTGATACATGTACATCTGTGATGGGACACATGGTACAACTAAAAATTCCTCCCTTGCTGAGAGGGAGTGTTGAAATTTGGAGTAGCTTTGGGATGAACTCCCCCAAGAGAAGCTGAACTACCCCAAAGAGAAACCATCTTGACCCAAAGATAATTTATTTGGATAAAGGAAAATTATTATTATTAATGTGTTCAAATCAACTTGGTATTCCTCCTATCATTTAATGTGGCATAAAATTTATTTGGGTGAGAAATCATCAAGGTCATATATTTAAATATTCTCAAGGGAAAATTAAAAGAGGCTTTTCATCAAAGTGAACCTCACAAATGAAGGGTCACATTGACACCAAAAGGCACCCCTTGATTCCTCCATATATTTATATAAATAGAAGGCCTTGGAGCTTATTTAAATCATATTAACAACATCAGACAAAAGGTAAAAAGGGATTATGAGGTAGCTGCGGGATTGAGAGCCCTAGCCGAAGTGGAAAAGGGAGAGTTTTGGTGTCTATGGTCTATGATATGATTGGCCGAGTAAGGAAGGAGGCTAGACAATATTGTTTGGATTATTTTGGGCATATTTGGTGACACGATCTCTGTGAATAGGCTGTATACTTTCTGTGTTTTAGAGGTAAGGTTGAGCCCCTATGGTAACCTATTTGGAGGGTTGTAAGGCATGTCTTGGAGCACCAAATAAAGTTAGGAAACAAGCTGAGTTTGTGGACGATTATGTGCATGCACAAGGGCTGATTTTTCTTGGAAATAGGGCTGCATATTCTGAGTTGGTTGCCAGAGGGTCGAGCCCTAAATTGGATCAAATTTGATGTCATTCAATGCTACAACAAACCTATGTCTAAGGGCCAAATTTTCTAGTGAAACAACGTTGAAGATAAGGTCTGTTTGCAAGTGGTTTGTAAGCTAGAATTGGAGTTGTAGCATTAGCTACAAGAAGCCCTAACCGAGGCTGAATCTTTAGAGATTAAAAGTGTGCACAAGGCTAAGCTTTCATGAGAAAAAGTTAACGTCCTCAAGGGTAAGTAATTGTATTCTATTTTGATTATTTTCTAGAAGATATGGTCTTCCCTTGTATATGTTTGAACAATAATGTTAAGTGACCTAATTATAGTGAATTTGGAGGCTTGTTAGAGGTTTATTGGTGTGCCCTAGTACTTTGAACTAGGGAAAACTTGATACAATTAAGTGGAAGAAGTATTGCATCTAAAGACTTGTCAGTTTGGAGCACTTAAAGGATAGACGAAAAGGGCTGGTTGTCAAGCCCTTATTCAATGAGTTGTAGAGATGTATGACAACGTTCTAATGACATTGATGTATGACATCATCCTTATGACATTGTCATATATGGGAGTGATATCTTTAGTAATGTTTGGTAGTGTCTTTATAACAATAGTTTATGGCTTGACTTTTATGTTTTTGTAGGAGGAGGGTTAGCCTTAGGCAACTATTTCATCTTCTTAGAAGTTGGAATAGGACTAGTGAAGGGATTATTTTGCAGTATGTTGTCATAATGAAGAACCTTTCCCCTGTGTTTATCGATCTTCCTTTTAATTGAATAATCTTTGGATTTGTACAATTTGACCTCGGAAAATCAAGCAAGTGCAACAAGTGAAGAAGCTTACTTGGCTAGATGAATAATGACGGCTTGAATGCTCAACAACGATAGCTCCAGTTTGTGCCAATGCGAAAACAATAGCGCCAAAATGAAAACGACAGTGCAGAATGCCACGCGAGTTAATAATTTCAAGGTTTTATTATAAGAATAAACTCTCGGACGAGAGTTAAAAAACTCTCGGATGAGAGTTAAAAAAACTCTCAGACAAGAGTTAGAAAAAACTCTCGTCTGAGAGTTTTCCTGAGAGTTTATGTCAATACAACTCTCGGACGAGAAAATACTTAACTCTCGTCTGAGAGAATTTTAACTCCGGTAAAGCCCAATCAAACTCTCGAGCGAAACATTAAAAATCTCTCGGATGAGAGTTTTAAAAACTCTTGGTCGAGAAATGGAGTTGACTATTTTCTCGAACAAAAAATTACAAATTTGACCCAAATTCTAGCCATCGGCCAAAAAGTGTTTCCCAACTTTGGGATTTCACCCATTTGTATCTCAAAATATTTGATCCCTCTTAGCCCTTAATAGATTGAGAATTAAGATGGATCTAAGATGGTTTAATTATTAGATATAATTATTATAAATATACATATAAATATGATTATTATTTTTATATTTTATATTTTTATTTTAATTTATTTTTATGTGATTTGGCTTAGTCAATTTTTTTTTATAGAAGTTATATTACAACATCTCTACCATATTGGGTTGGCTTTCTTGACAATTAAGATAGTTATGCCATTATATGTGTGTGTGTGTTGGGTAAAATTTGTATTTCCTTCTAAACTTAGCTATGCCATTATATGTGTGTGTATGTGTTGGGTAAAATTTGTATTTCCTTCTAAACCAAAGTGTACATGGAAATGTTAGAAGATTTAGGTCAATATCATTATTATTTTTATATTTTATATTTACACTGTAAAGCGTTGCTATTTGAAAACAACTTTCCTAAAATGCTACGTGTATCATTATGAACCATTGATATAGATGTTAAATGATTCAAAAAATTTCCACCTTTGGATTAAATATGATTATTAATAAGTTAGAAAAATAATCATGTTCTTTATATTTTCAGTTTCCATTGGGAACTATGTTTCCGCTGTTGTTCTCTTTTCTCGCTGACAGTTGTGGCATTCGCCAAGAAAAATATTTATGCATACAGTGTCCAACTCTAATCATGTTGAAGCTACCTTAGGTGCCCAGAATTTCATTGTTGTCTTGCGCTCTAGAATTTGGGCCCACATTGGTTCGAGCACATCTGCCTGGAGGATGAGCACATCTACATTGACATTAAAATGCCCAATCTGAGAATGTGTGCAGTTTGCACTTACTTCACCAATTTATTCAAACATCTGTGCATAGGTGGCTACCGCTACCAAAGTGTACCTATCAAAGCTCGCATGATTCCCTGTTCTACTTTACAGAAAGCATTCTGGGTGCGTGCCATCACACTAAACCTTTCATTTTCTAAGCCTTCATGATCTCAGGTTGGAGCTTAGTTTGGTTTGTTGTGTATGACAAAATGAATTGAAATGCTATCCCTCAGTGTGGTTCGATCTCTGGTCCTGTGAGATGAGGCAATAGAGAACGTTAACTCCATAGTCAAGGCCTCCTCTTTACTCTATCTTCCCAAGCAGTTACCCAGATGGAGGAGAATCAATGGCACCAATGCCTGCAATAACACCCAAGTGGGCAATGGTAGTTTCCCATATTTGGTATTCGTTTCTCTTCAGTGCATCTAATGAAAATGATCCAAATCAGGATTTTTTTAATGGCATGCTTTTGTTTTTCTGTGAATCTTCAATTTATTGTGCTTTCTCATGCTCATGTTGACGGGTGAATGGGCTTGTGAATTTAACAGCATTTTTGGTATGCCATTTGTTTTCTTCCAATATGTTCATTTGTTTTGGGGTTTTTAATCCCTTAAATATATATATTTTTAATTTCACCCTTGAATCCCTGAAGCGTGAATGCGCTTGTGAATTTAACAGAGGTTATATCATGCTATTTGTTTTCTTCCAATATGTTTATTCATTTTGGGCTTTTAAATCTCTTAATATAGATTTGAACCTCACCCTTGAATCCTTGAATGATGAATGCACTTAGGAATGTAGCATCATTTATTGCATGGAAATTGTTTTACTCCAATATGTTTATTATTATTTTTTGGCTTTTTAATCCTTTAATATGGATTTGAATTTCACCTTTAATCCCCGAAAGCTTAATGCACTTGCAAATTTAACAGTATTTACTTCATGCCATTGGTGTTCTTCTGATATGTTCATTTTGGGCTTTTTAATCCCTCACAACATCTACTTCATGCCATTGGTTTTCTTCCAATATGTTCATTTGGGATTTTTAATATGTTAATATGGATTTGGATCCCCTTACATGCCACACTTTCAAAATATGGATCTCGATTAATCAGAAATTGTGGGCCAATTTTTCAACAACTCCTATGCTCAATTTAAACCCTGCAAAACCGAATTGGAGTTTTAAAGACTGCACCTTTGTTTCTGTTGATCAATTTGAGATCTATACTTTCACGCCTTTTTTAGGATCTCTTTTTAAAATGTAGATGTGGATCTCAAGCTATAGTAAGAATGCAGGGGTTGTGTTTGAACCATGATATCTGAACTGGGAGCTGGGGTTTCCAAGGCACTCGGGGACTAGTACTTATCAAAACATTTCTATCTAAACGTGAAATAGTTTTATTAAAAATATTATAATTTGTATAAAAGACTTGGTGCATTTCGCCAAAAAAATGCGTTCATTCTTTTTATAATTTATTATCAGAGTGATGCTTTTTTAGATTAAAAAAAAATTAATAACCTGTATAAACAAAATTTGGTAAAAATATTTCATGTATATATTTTTAATAAGTCAAATTGCATTTTATAACTCAATATAGAAATGCATTTCTATCCAAACGCCTTAAAAAATGCTCATTCTTTCTGGAAGTTAGTTTAACTATGTATAGTTCTAAAAACATAAGAAAAATAATAACTTCCCAGATAAAAAATGCTTTGAAAAATATTATAACTGAAAATATTATAACTGCAAGTCTGTCACTGACGTAGTAATCATTCCCAATATATACCACACAGAATGAAAATGGTTTTATTAAAAATATTATAATTTGTATAAAAGACCAAATGTATTATTGGTGCATTTCTATCTAAACACCTAGAAAAAGATGCTCGTTCATTCTAGAATTTATTTTAATTGTTTCAGGGTTTACTACCAAAGGCATTATAAGAGTGATGCTTTTTTAAATAAATAAAAAATATTTATAACCTGTATAAATTAAATTTGGTAAAAATATTTCATGTATATTTTTTTAGTAAGTTAAATTGCATTTTATAATCTAATATAGAAACTATGTATAGTTCTAAAAACAAAAGAAAAATAATAACTTACCAGAGAAAAAATGCTAAGCAAAAAATTATAACTCCAAACCTGTTAGTGACAATAATGTCACTGACGTAGTAATATTTTCTAATATATATACCACACAGAATCAAAATACAAATAAAATTCCATACTCCCACTCCAAAATACTTTTTTTTAAAAATCATCTAGCTCCCCATTCACATAAAATTCCTTTTTTTAAAATCATCTTTCCATTCACATAGTCCCATTGTGTTTCGGAATACCATGTTCCAAAATGCATTCATTTCATTTTTATTCCGCTCTATTTCAGAAAAAAAAGAAAAAAGAAATACCGTGTTCCCATAGGTTTTTCTCATTCTCATCTAAATGGTTGTGACATCCATCCAATGTTTTTGTATTTTTTATATTATGATATAAATTAATGTTAATTTGTCATAATATAAATTAATGTTAATTTACTTTTATTGATATGAAGTAATTATTATAATTATGTATTAAAATTCGTGTTGGATTATTTAAATAATGTAATTTGTTTTTGTTTTTAATTTTTGAAAAATGAAAAAATTATTATTATTTAAGAAGTGGTTTTGATGTAATTCCTTTTTTTCCATTGAAAAATTATTTTTTTGTACTTCGATACTTATGGTTCTTAGAGAAGAAAGGGTTATACTAATCAAACATCTTATTTTGTAAAATTCTTGAATGATGATATTTCATCTTAGGACCAAGGAACTATACTTAACTAAAAGTGATATTAACATATGTAGTTGTAACCAATTATGTAAATGAATAGCCCACACTCTATGTAGTTGTACCTATGGTGCATGATTCATGTGAGAGCAATCTTGTCTCTGTAGTTGTAGCTATCGTGCATGATTCATGTGAGAGCAATCTTGTCTTTGTAGTTGTAGCTATCGTGCATGATTCATGTGAGAACATTTCTTCTATACCACTCTTTCCTATGTTACTACTTTACAACATTTCCTTTGCAACATATGGTGCAATTGCTAGTTTTATTTTATTTTATTTTTATGTGATTTGACTTAGTCAAATTTTTTTATATAAGTTATATTACAACATCTCTACCATATTGTGTTGGATTTCTCAACAATTAAGATAGTTATTCCATTATATGTGTGTGTGTGTGTGTGTTTGTTGGGTAAAATTTGTATTTCCTTCTAAACTAAAGTGTACGTGGAAATGTTAGAAGATTTAGGTCAATACCATACTAGGAATACCATACCATAACTAGAAGAGTGACGTAACTATAAGTTCACTCTTCGTAGAGAGGCATAGGGCAACATACTATTCAAAAAAATTATATGTGTGTGTGTATGTGTTGGGTAAAATTTGTATTTCCTTCTAAACTAAAGTGTACGTGGAAATGTTAGAAGATTTAGGTCAATATCATACTAGGAATACTATACCATAACTAGAAGAGTGACGTAACTATAAGTTCACTCTTCGTAGAGAGGCATACGATAACATAGTATTCAAAAAAAAAAAAAATCATACATAAACTGAAAACCATGCTAGATTGGCCTTGAGAATAAACAATAATATCAAAAAGTAATAGAAGCTTGAGCACATAAAAACAACTAAGTAAAAGTAACAACCATGGTTAAAAATTCATGTAAAAGTTAATAAAGGTAAAATAAGACATTGGTCATGGGATAGTATTCGAAGTTGAATGTTTGGCACAACATCCTAGTGTGGGTGTTCATATGGTTTATTATGAATCTGGAAATTGGCAAAGGAAATGGCTAAGGATTTGGAAATACAAAGTGGCATTTATTTATTAAAATAATGGAAAATAGGATAAAAGGAAGATGAAAGGTCACTCGATTCAAGTGATGAGTAAAATGAAGGAAAATAATGGAAAATTAAAGAAAGTATAGACCTCATTAATAAAAAGGCTTCTAAGGATTAGTTCATGGCTTTTTGTCATTTCATACTTTTGTCAGTTCAGTTTTGGAGATCTCTCTCTCTCTCTCTCTCTCTCTCTCTCTCTCTCTCTCATACTCTTGGACAATTAGATTTTTCTTGGAGAACTCTTGGACGAGTGTGGTGCACTTTCGATTTGGATCAAGAAGATAAAGGAAAAGAAGGAAAATACAAGAGGACATCGAGATCAACAACTACAATGGGTTTTGCTCGCAGGTACTGAGTTGCATGTATGATTTCCTCACTAGTTTTTGCATGCATTGAATATGCATGTGGTTATTTGTTTATGATCTGTCATTTCCATTGAGGATTTCTTGGATTGACAGTGATTTTTCCAAGCCTTTCCATTTCCTGGAAATTAATAGTGTTGTGGGTTTTACTTTTGTTTTCTATTCGGTTTTCATGGGCCTTTGGCTGTGGTGTGAGTTATTAGTTCTTGGAAGCCTTGGTTGGACAAATTCTCTTGAAGCTATGTAACAACTTTGGTTGAGTTACAAGTCCTCGAAGCCTTGGTTGGAAAAACTCTCTATAAGCCCTTGGTGGGTTGAGTTACTAGTCCTAGAAGCATTGGTTGGAAAATGCTCTAGAAGATTGATGACAACTGTGGGTTGAGTTTCTATTTTTGGAAGCACTGGTTGGAACAAATTCTCTCGAGCCCTTGAGAGCTTGGCTAGAGATCAATTTGGTGATGGTTAGTGATGTTTGACTATGAGGTAGAATCACTAGTTGAGGGTGGAGATAGTTTGGCCTTTGGAAGCCCTAGTTTGGTTTTGATTGATGTGTTTTATGAGATCCCACATTCATCCTTGGAATATGGAACATGGGTGATTGGCTGAAAGATATATTTGGTTTAGCCATGTCTATGGTTGGGTGGTATGTGGAAGTTCCAAACTTGGTTGCATTTTTCTTATGGAAATAAGAGCTCTTTTCCTCTTGTATTGATGGGTAGATATGATTATTGTTATGTGGCTTATATGGCTATTCTATGCTTGTCCTTTCAAATTTTTATATATTGGTTATGATTGTGTTATATGAGAGTGATGATGTATGGATCTCATCATGTTTTGATCTGTAAATGAATGAACAATGAATCTATGACCTAATAGATGATAATGCAACTAGTGTGATTAGATATCAATTCTTCTTCGCCATTCTCAGATAAGTATGAGAACCCTATGCTCAGATATGTTGTTTATACCTATAGATTACATATTTGTGACATGTTTGACAAAATTTCTGTCATGGCTAGTAGGAGTATAGTCAAGTCCTTGTTCAAGTAATTGCAATTATATCATTATTTCATTGTTATCTTTCAGTCCTTGAAGTGTAATGCAGTTCTCGGAGTGACTTGGGTCCTACCACTGAAATTTAGCCTTAAATCTCATAGCCTCTCACATAACACTACCTCAAAAATGGTTGTAGTCTCACTCATGTAGGCACATGGGAGCAACTGGGATCTCAGTCACTTGGAGCGTGATGTAGGGGCATTTGGAAAAAACAATTTCCATGTATTTTTGTTATACTTAGGGGTTTCCAGTTTTCAAGAGAGTTAGATATTTTGTAATAAAATCAGTAGGTTTTAACTTATTTTAGTTAAATGTGGAGAATTGTAACTGCCATCGAATGATCAGTGGGCATATGAAGAGATATTCAGTTTCAGTTGTCTGAGGATTAGGCTAAATTTAGAACTGTAGGAATTTAAGGGTTTTGTTGAGCGTTAAGGGAAGATGAAACAATTATTGGTTATTTGTATAAATAAGCCTCTGTGGTGCTGAGAAGAGAGGGCTTCATACAGTTTTAGGAGAGATCTGCAGAGAATAAGTTGTAGAAGGGCCAATTGATCGAAAATTGGGCCAACTAGAAGTGGTAAGTAGTGTCAATGTATAAATGAAGAATTTTTTCAGTATTACCTGTGCAGTTGTTGATTAATTCCTGAGTGAAAGTGCCTTGAATCTCCATGTGTGAGTAGGACTCTGTAAATTGGGCTAAGAGCCTACCTGTGTATTCTGTGATGTAATTACTGTATGTGGTTATACAGAGTAATTGATTCTCAGTTCATGTTTTATTTCCGAGCCATATGGTTATGGGATCATGGTGTTTAAATGGTGAATGGGTCAGTATTTGAACTGTGTTGAGCGTTATACTGAAAGCTGATTTAAAGAAAAGGCACAACGTTTTGTGAAGGTTAGTAGAGTTTAATACTTTGAATATTTGAATCAAGGTCTATTCCTTTAGTGTCAGATGTCAGCCTTTGACACTCGAGTTGTAAATTCTTAGCATATATATTAACAGATGTGGTGAGATTCGAAGTCCATACTTCGAGTTAACCGCTAAGGCCAAGGGTAGATTTGAATACCCATAAGCTTATTGAATTGAGTTAGAATGGAACTGCGTGAGTGATGAATGACGAAAGCAGAGGCGGAATTCTTTATAATATGCCATTGAAGGATGAACGGAACCCTAAGCCAAAGAGGCAACACGGAACCTTGATCGTTGAATAGTCAAGGTGGTTTACAAGGTTAAAACTGGTGGTCTCGCGTTTTGAAAAGGTGGTAAAGAAATTGTGGAAAAAAACGCGATATATGTCGCTAGGTGACACATGGACAAGAGTGGTTTTGTGATACCACTTACATCGCGCAACTTTTGCATATTAACCCGCGTGCTTCTTGATAGTGTGATATTCATCCATGTTTATTCGATCCGTGGTTGGAGAACGATGTAATGTGGATCACTGGATCCGTTCGACCGTTAAACCAAGGTACGTTACGTGAGTTGTGGGATTGGCGGACCTTAAAGTATATTGGGTTTTGTTTTAATTCGAAGTCGGGATTTATTAATGTGTTAATGAAATTTCGCGTTAATTGAATTAATGGATGGGTATTAAAGGGTGGATTGAAAAATGGTTGGTATCTAACCTATGTTAAAGCCAAACCCTTTGTGATATAAGTATTAAGCGAAGCCAAGAAATATGTTTGATAGTTGGTGCTTGTGTTAAAGGAAATTGGAATACTCCTAAGAGAGGCTAACATATGGTTAAACCCATGGAACCAAAGGCAAATAATAGGTCCTCATATGGTGAAATTGTAACGTAGATATTGATATTGATCATAAGAGAAATTTGAAATTAATATCTCAAATCTCATATTTGAGATATTAAAGCTTCAGCTTTTAGATATTTAAATTTCCAGTTCAGAAGTTAAAATGGTGTGAGTTTGCCCAAATTGTGGATTGGGTTGGGAAATGAATTTTGAATGAATTTTATATGCTGCCATGAGACTTGGTAAATGATTGAAACTTGGGATTCATTTATATACGCAGTAAAGTGGCGATTGTGGGTTATTACCCGACATCAAAGTGGTATCAAAGCTAGATAAGCTCTTTGAAAATTTGTTTTTGAAATGCACATGTACTGAAACAATGATGAGAAGTTTGGCTTTTAAATATGTTTAGCAAAATTTACAGATTTGATTAGATATGCAGTGAAGGTCTCCAGATGTGCAGAATATAGAGTTGAAGACAACAAGTCTTACAGATTGCAGTAGATAGAGATGCAATGCAGGTGAAAGAAGAAGCAATATCATTCAGGGATCTTGGGAGGTGAGTTAATGAGCCTTATTTCACTTTGGTTTGAAAGATTTGTTTTCAGAATGCAAAGTGCAAGCAATTGAGGAAGAAATATGAGCAAAAAAAGCAGATCACAGCTTTGAGAGCAGTGATAAAAGAGTCCAGCAAGGGATTCTGAGTGAAGAAGAAGTGTGGCAGAACCTGGAGAATTCCCAATAGAGGTTGGATGAAGGAAGAATATATGTATTCTTTAGAAGTTGCAGAGTGAAGCCTAGAAAGAGCATAAGAGAGTGCTCAGAAGGTTCCAGTAGAAAGGGGACCAGTACTTTCCAAAAGTCGGATCTGGAGGAAAGGATTGGTGAGGTAAGTTGTAGTAAGAGAGCTTGTTGTTGCAGAGGTTTAGTGCAGCTTGTGAGTGAAGAACTCCTGGAGGAGAAAATGGCTACTGATAGCCACAACAGAGGTTGCAGAGGCTCTGAGAGAGGCCACAACGGAAGAGTGAGGGAAGAAGCCAAAGCAAATGGCATGAGAAATGTACTCACTGATGAAGAGTATTGGAAAGAGATAGATGAGATCATGAAACAATTTAATAAACTAGAAGAGATGATGGAGGAAAGCCAGAAATTTGGTTGGCTCGTGAGGAAGAAGGTAAATTGGCAGAGGCTACTAATGAAGAGAGAGCAGATGATAAATGCTCAGCAGAAGGAGAGATTACTCAGGATTATTGAGTATTTGTAAAAGGACTTGAATACTGAAGCTTCAAGTGAGACCAAGGGGTACAAGGGCCTTACATCTGACAAATTTTGTATGTTTGTAGGAAGAGCATGTGGGAGAGAACAAACTGCTGATGTTGTCACTAAGGAAGAAAATGGAACAGCCAGATGTTTTGAAGATGTCCATACACAGTTGAAGAAGGGTTCTGCTTTCCAACATATTGGAAGCAGAGGAGATTTAATTTGTGATGATGGCCAGAAGCTGGAAGTTGGATAGCTTGAAGAAGAGACTATTGAAGAATCTTGGAAGTGTATAGAAGACTTGGAACAGTAGGGAGATTTGATGATCAAATCATCAAATGAGACCATGAGGTCTTATGTTTTTACAACTGACAAGTTGTGTGTGAATGCAGGTATTGAAGAAGACAGTTCATATGATGAAACTGTATTCAATGAAGCTTAATGTTGCCAAGTAAAGTATGATGAGTATCTTCTAGATGAATATCAGATTGAATTATTGCAGCAAAAGGAATTCATAAATTCCTTGTTTTATAAAAGAGATTGTTTCAATGAAGTTGTGTTTGATGATGATAAATTTTTTGTTAATGCTGATAATGACAAATTACTTTTATTAAATGGCCAAATGAAAGATGATGGACAGATAACTAAAGTTATTGTAGAGATCGAAGATCAAAATTCTATTCTAATGAAGGCTGAAGTGACAGTAGGAAACTTGACCTATGAAGACAGTATGAATGTTTCCTCGGATGAGATGCTAGGATTGTGGCATGAGCAGAGGACAGAAACATAGAGAAAAGGTGTTCATATGGTAAAGGCAGAGATGAAGGAGAAAGTTCATTTTTATGATCTAGAGCAGAGAAACATCCTTGAAGAGGATGATTTAGAGGAGAGACTAACTGATAGTCTCAAGAATTGTTTGAAGGATTGGAATTAGCATACTGAGGTGCTGATAGAGAAGGAAAGAAATTTAGGACAACATACTTAAATGTTGGAAGGAAAGGCACTGAGACCTTGTTTTAACAAATGCTTTGTGAATGCAGATTCTGTTGATGCTGAAGGAAAATTGACACCATTGGGAAATCAATTAAAAGAGGAAAATTTTGTGGAATATTTTGATCCATGGAATGGATAATTTAAGTTGTAGGAAATTAAGTTGTTGAATCTGCAGGATTCGATGGAAAAGAGATAACCTCAATTTCAGAATTGGGGATTTCAGAGTGTGAAGACACAATGGGATGAAGACATTGGAGGTTTTCTAGGTCTTGGGAAAGACTTAGAATTGCAGGAAGGAGAATTGGTGACTGGATCATCAATTAAGACCATTGAGTCTTGTGATTTAAAATTTGAGAATTTAGCTGTGTTGACAGGGACTGCAGAAGACAATCCATCACTTGGAGTTGTCTTGAAGGAAGATGAGCTGCTAAAGGAAGGTGAGGCTACCATGCCTCTTGTAAAGGAACTTGTAGATGACAAGGAGGAGTTGGCTTATCTGAATAGCCAAGAGAAGACTGTAAGGTAGACTTTTGGGACTACTACAGCTGTATAAAATTAGAGTTTTACTCTGATAGGAGATGAAAATGCAGTGTTTGAAGAACTTGATGTGATTAGCAGAATCAATCAAGAAAATGGAAGAAAAATTCTGAAGATTGTCAAGGAAGAAGAAGAAGAACATGCTGAATTCAAATTACAACATGCTGATGATGTGGGACAAGTGCAAAATGAATGGCTGAATTGTTTGTTGAAAACATTCAGAGAAGAGAATGAATTAGCAGAACAACAGATTGAGGTGTTGCTGGAAGGAAGGTTGGAGCAACAAATTTAAGTGTTGCCAAAATAAGAGGAAGAGACACAAGGATTTTGTGACTTTGGTGTTTGTCTTATGATTGTAGGTACTAATGGAAGGACTAAGGCATGTTTAGTCCAGAAGAAGAAGAAAGGAGATGATGATAGTGACTGGCAATTTAAATACCAATCCAGAGAATTACTGAAGTTAGAGATTGAAGAAATTGTCTTTGATGACAATCAGAAAGAGTTTTACTATTGCAGATAACAAGACAGTATGGATGATTAGGTGGCAGTTATAGCGGGGGCTAGAGAAACTACAAGCAGTAGTAAGAGTCAAGTAAGTGTAAGAGTTAAGAAAGTAAAAATACAACAAGCAGAAGTAACATTAAGCGTTCAGCACTCAAGAGGAAGCAGTATCCAGCAGTCAGAAGACAGATTAGACAGAGAAATTGAATTTATGAGAAAGCTGATGGTGAAGGTGTCTCAAAGGAAAGCAGTAGCAAGAAAACAAAGAAGCAGCAGTAGCAAAAGAAATACAGTCATAGACTGTGAAACCATAACAAGTGGAAAGATGCAGCATAAAGTGTGGAAACCTGGAAGAGTGCAAAAGAGGAATGTTGCAGCAGATGATCAGCTGCAGAATAAAGTGTGGGATCCAGGAAGACAAGGATGAAAGCACATGATCAGGAGATCATGAATCAATTTAACCTGGGGAGTTTGATGCAGGGGCATTAGGCAAAAACAATTTCCATCTATTTTTGTTAGAATTAGGGGTTTCCAGTTTTCAAGAGAGTTAGATATTTTGTAATAAAATCAGTAGGTTTTAACTTATTTTAGTTAAATGTGGAGAATTGTAACTGCCCTCGAATGATCAGTGGGCACATGAAGAGATAGTCAGTTCCAGTTGTCTGAGGATTAGGCTAAATTTAGAACTGTAGGAATTTAAGGGTTTTGTTGAGCGTTAAGGGAAGATGAAACAATTATTGGTTATTTGTATAAATAAGCCTCTGTGGTGCTGAGTAGAGAGGGTTGCATAGACTTGCATAGGACTGCATATAGTTGTAGGAGAGATGTGCAGAGAATAAGTTGCAGAAGGGCCAATTGATAAAAAATCGGGCCAACTAGAAGTGGTAAGTAGTGTCACTGTATAAATGAAGAATTTTTTCAGTATTACCTATGCAGTTGTTGATTAATTCCTGAGTGAAAATGCCCTGAATCTCCATGTGTGAGTAGGACTCTGTAAATTGGGTCAAGAGCCTACCTGTGTATTCTGTGATGTAATTTTTGTATGTGGTTATACAGAGTAATTGATTCTGATTTCATGTTTTATTTCTGAGCCATATGGTTATGGGATCATGGTGTTTAAATGGTGAATGGGTCGGTCTTTGAATTGTGTGGAGCGTTATACTGAAAGCTAAATTAAAGAAAAGGCACAGTGTTTTGTGAAGGTTATTCAAGGTTAATACTTTGAATATTTGAATTAAGGTCTATTTCTTTAGTGTCAGATGTCAGTGTTTGACACTCGGGTTGTAAATTCTTAGCATATATATTATTAGATGTGGTGAGATTCGAAGTCCATACTTCGAGTTAACCGCTAAGGCCGAGGGTAGATTTGAATACCCATAAGCTTATTGAATTGAGTTAGAATGGAACTGCGCGAGTGAAGAATGACGAAAGCGGAGGCAGAATTCTTTATAATATGTTGTTGAAGGATGGATGGAACCCTGAGCCAAAGAGGCAACATGGAACCTTGATCGTTGAATAGTCAAGGCGGTTTACAAGGTTAAAACCGGTGGTCTCGCGCTTTGAAAAGGTGGTATAGAAATTTTGGAAAAAAAACGTGATATATGTCACTAGGTGACACGTGGAGAAGAGTGGTTTTGTGATACCACTTACATCGCGCAACTTTTGCGTATTAACCCGTGTGCTTCTTATAGCGCGATATTCATCCATGTCCATTCGATCCGTGGTTGGAGCGCGACGTAATGTGGATAATTGGATCCGTTCGACCGTTAAACCAAGGTACATTACATGAGTTGTGGGATCGACGGACCTTAAAGTCTATTAGGTTTTCTTTTAATTCGAAGTCGAGATTTATTAACGGGTGTTAATGAAATGTCGCGTTAATTGAATTAATGGAGGGGTATTAAAGGGTGGATTGAAAAATGGTTGGTATATAACCTATGTTAAAGTCGAACCCTTTGTGATATAAGTATTAAGCGAAGCCACGAAATATGTTTGATAGCTGGCGCTTGTGTTAAAGGAAATTCGAATATTTAATTCGAATACTCCTAAGAGAGGCTAACATATGGTTAAACCCATGGAACCAAAGGAAAATAATAGGTCCTCATATGGTGAAATTTTAATGTAGATATTGATCTTGATCATAAGATAAATTTGAAATTAATATCTCAAATCTTAGATTTTATATATTAAAGCTTCAGCTTTTAGTTATTTAAATTTCCAGTTCAGAAGTTAAAATGGTGTGAGTTTGCCCAGATTGTGGATTGGGTTGGGCAATGAATTTTGAATGCATTTTATATGCTGCCATGAGACTTGGTAAAGGATTGAAACTTGGGATTCATTTATATACACAGTAAAGTGGGGACTGTGGGTTATTACCCGGCATGAAACGGCTTGGAAAGGGAGTGACTGGGGGACTAATGCAACAAAGAGTTAGTTTGTCTCAGGGGTTAGTCACCTGGAAGGATTAGATGACTCCTCAGGGTTTTTTTGTACGTCTAGAAGGTTTGTTTTGTTGTGTTCTGTCGGTTCCACTTCCCTAACTTACACATAAGGAGTCGAATCATATCATAGTAACTCTTCGTCACATGTTTAACCCGGTTGGTCGGTTACTTGTGTAGATGTGGGAGGTGGGTATTACAAAAAAAGGGATTAAAATTCATAACTGAAACTTGGATGGGGTCGTGGTCTTGTCAGGGGTGTCGCCAGTTGAGGGTGGAATTCCAAGGTGTTGCACTATTTGTTCCAATCTCTGATTTAGGTGCTTCATGTCGTGATGAAAATGGCCCATACAATGACGACAATATTCTTGATGCTCGAACCAATCCATCAGAATTTTGTGAAGAAGAATTTGAAATTTTGATATAAGTAAACAATGTGCATGTATTAGTTGAAATGTCCATGCATATTCTCAATGTTCGACACCTTGTCTGTCATCTCTGCAAGAACCTCCGTGTCTAAGAGATGGTGTCGATGAAAGGTTCCTTCTCTCTTCATGTAGGCTATGTCATCCTATATGGAGCCCAAGGTATGCTCATGAAACTAAGCAACAATTTCCTCTAGGTAGTGGTGAATACACATGTTTCCCCAAGTGGGATGATCCTGGCAGTAGACTACCCTTTATGGACACGGGCATGTTGACTAGGCATGGCGGAGGGACCAAGAAAGAATGGAGAGTAGGAAGTTAGGAGAGGAAATGCATAAATGACAAGTGCAAAGAGAAAATCCATGTGGAGGAGAGTTAGGGCTAGGTGGCTAAGCGTTGAAGGTGTCGAAGATCTGGGAAGGAGATAGAAAACAAATAATAGACAAAGAATAAAATCCAACTGAGGGGGATTTAATAAGGGTGACTCGGAGCTTGCGAGAAAGAACAACAAGCGAAGGGGAAAAACATAAGGGAGTAGAGTAGAGAGAGGCCTCTAAACCCTTGAAGCAAGCTGAGTACCGATAGGAATGTACCAAATGAGAATATTGTGCGAGGAAATACCTAAGTATGCTTTAGAAATGAAAGCAAAGACGATACCACGGGTGCTACTCAAACCAAAGCTCATTGGGAGCACACCTACATAAGTCATCTATAACTCGAATGAAAAACCTTCTTGGATGCATGAGGAACCAAATTTGAAAGTTGCACCATGCACATCTAACCCACAAGGAGACTGAAAAACTAGGAAACACCTATTCTCTAGGCAGTCAAATGGAAATTTCTTTCGCTACCATAGCTCCAATTCATTGAGAGGAATGTTCTTTTCTAGAGATGAAAATTCCTTCCAAGGATGGAAAAACAGTTTGTGGCCAGAGATCGAAGGGGTGGGCTCGTAGCAGACCCAAATAGTAATTAGCGAGAGCCAAGGCTTGTGTTTCACAGAGGATACCCTAGTAGCCAGCAGCAATGGTGCAATATAAGAATTGATGAGGGGTACAATAAACCACAACAGAACTCGTTGGGACTTCTCACGGGTGGAAACCCTACTAGCTATCTCAAAGAGTGGATGACATTCAAAACTAAATTGTGAAGCATGCATGGGGTTGGGTATGATGGTTTGAGGCATGTGGCAACACCTTTGGATCATGAGGATCATAAACATTTTTTATGGGGTTGTGCTACCATGTCCCCCAACCTCTTACCCAAATTACAAATTACAAATATTTATGATAAAGTGGAAATAAATCTTCATATTTAAAAATCTTGATACATGTGTTATTACCAACCATTTAATTCATATAACTATTTTAATTATCATATAATAGAATTTTAAGTAAAATAATAAAAAAACCCAATTTTAAATTATATATATATATATAACCAGAAATAATACAAAAATAAACGCCTAAGCCATCGTGATAATAACTTGGGTAATAGCCTCATAAAGGATTTTGAAAATTTAAATTTATATTACACATCTGATTCGAATAAACACGAAAATAGTCAATTACTCTCTATCGAGCCTTCTGTCCTTGCAATTGATCCCGCGTCTATCTTGCGATTGATTCGGCGTCTACATTGTTTAAAACTTGCTTCGATTACAATATACATATGACCTTGTATCTACATTGAAATTAGAAAAAAAACCCAAACTTCCCTGGGACCAAATGTGAAAAAAATTCGCTGACATCATTTTGATCGATTGATCGACTATGTTAGGTTGGAAGCTTCGCTTCTAATTACGATCAACGGACCTACCAATAAATTTTAAGACTGCTATACATGATGGCCATTAGACCACGTCATGCTACCAGGCTGCCATTCTGGTGACTTAATCTAAAGCGACAAGTGGAGATTATACGATCTCGGTCATCTCCATGTTGATCTGAACTGGCCATTGTACGATTTCGGCCCGCCAGAGATCATATAGATCGGTCAAATGCAGCGGACACCAAGATTTTGCATTTAATATTTACGGGCATAGACGAGTATGTCATTGATTGTATATTTAATTCTATCTGTAAAATGGTCGGCAAACCCTATTTGTTTTTTCACACATAGCTACCGGCTCAACCAAGAAAGTATTTCAATTGACCCATAAAGAAAAAACAAAACCGAACTTATGAAGACCACATAATATCCACGTTAAACGCGTTTCATGTCCTACCCTAGCGTGCATCACGGGGAAGGTGCGGGAACGTCATACTTTTTACGATCTCAATTCATATGTCTCAGTGAGTACTGCCCCTGCCCGGGACTTATATACAACTACTACAATGGCTCCTGCTCTGCTCAGGACAAGAAGAATCGCCATTCGCCTGGCTCGTCTGGTTTTAATATCTAGGTAATGTACCATGACCAATATTTCTGCAGCTCCGAACAATAAAGACCAGTCCAGTGTTCCGCTTATTGAAAAAAGGCAAGGCAAGTCCTCAGCTCATCGCATGTACATCGACATACCTAAACCTAATACGTCACGCCTTCGCTATCCAAACGGTCTGCCGAAGATGGAGACCGTTCCGCCGGGGAGGGAGCTTCTACAGAGGGAATACAAGGGACGCCCCAAGAATAGAATGGATCCAGAAGTTGAAGAGTTAAAAGGTTTCAAGGAGCTTGGTTTTGAGTTCAGCAATGACCATTTGACCCCAAGAGAACTCATTCTTCTACCTGGCTTGAAGCGATTGATTGATCATGAAAAAAGCAAGAAGATTGTAGGGTTTCAAGAATCTGCTTCGGAGAAGTCGGAACTGCCAAGCCCACATGCAGCAGGACTGGATCTGAAAGAATATCTCAAACTCTGGGCTCGTTGTGTAGCTTTAACACTAAAATCCTAGTACGAGGATTATACGAAATAAGTTTCTATCTGGCCCTTTGTCCAGGGAATTCCTCACTATGATATCTAAGTTTTGTATCACGATTCATAACTATATGTTTGTAGTTGCAATTCACCTTGTTATTATCCGGGCATTGATTTGTAGAAAATACATATTATTTCAAGGTTGTTTTAGCTGGTGCATTTTAGAAATATGGATTTTATTTTTAACAAAATTTCTCATAATTTTCGAAAATCGATCAGAAGGTCTACGGTATTTTCCTTTAGTTATTCCTGGGTTATGGAATGATTAGTTGCATCAACCCCAATTGTCAAAAAAATTATCTAAAATGTTCATACGCCATATTAAAAGAAGTAATGCTTTCTACAGATATGAAAAGACCGATTTTATTCTAAATAGACTCACAGCAGCAGAACACAAATCATTTTGAATATAATTTCTACATTACGGTGATGGCTTATTGGAATCCGATCCAATTTAATCTTGCAAATATGTTGAGCCATTGTGTAAATAGTTGTATGAAGATTAGAACATAGACGGATTTGATTCTTTGAACATGGTAAATTCACAATCAAAATGGCTATGCTTATTTCAAATGTGAAAACTCTCAATGTTTACGCATTTCCCCCGTCTTATGGGAATAGACTTCCTCGTGGTATTTTTATCCATTAGTAGTGGCACAACCATTCTATGGTTTGAAATCGACACAGGTACTTTCTCTAAAAATTCTCCCTTCCCGCGCGTCCCGCTGTCTGCAACTTTTCACTGCATAAGCAAAACTTGAAACTTGTCCATTTGCATATGTATGTTTTGTCCGCCGCATCACCACCACCAAAACTGGACACTCTGCATTTAAGGTTGATCTCGTCGCATTGAAGCTAATAACACAAACGGTAAATACCTAGTTATTTAAAATTCACCACTATACTATCTTATGGAGGGAGATGCTAATGCATTTATATAATAGTAAAATCAAATTAGTAAATGTGGTTGATATTATAAGATTTTATTTTGTTATAGGTTGATTGGTGTATAAAAGATAGAAGATAGGATTGATTCTTGTATATCAGCTAGTTTTACTAATGTGGTTATGTTAGTTGATTGTCTTGGTGTGAGGAGTGGATTCCTCAACCATGGTTGACTATGGTTGGAGAGGGTTGATGAGGTTGACGGTGGTTGAAGAGGTTGACTAAGGTTGAAGAGAGTTGACAGAGATGTATAATGGTTTAACCAGATTGACCATTGTCAACCATTAACTTAACAATGTATTAATATTACTTCTATCTAAAAATTTAACATTAATATTCATCATTGTCAACCAAAGTTGATGTGACAAGAATGTTATTATTAAATTAATATTACAAAAATGGTAATGGTTGAAGTGGGTTGATTGGGTTGACCATGGTTGAAGAGGGTCAACTATTGTTGATTTAGGCAAACCATATTTGACCTTAGTTGACCATGAATGATAATGATTACCATAGTTTACCAAGGATTAAGAGGAATGACTATGGTTGAGTGTTTTTACACTATTCCATTAATGTTGACCATGGTTGGCCATTGTTAACCATGGTTCATGTAACACTATATTTAATGATAATGTTCCATTACATTAACGGTTGAAGTTTGTTGTCCATGTTTGAAAAGGTCAACCATGGTTGAAGAGAGCTGACCATTGTTGGTCAATGTAGAGCACGGTGGACCTTACTTGAACATGATTGACAATGATTACCACAGTTGACCATGATTGGCAATGATTATCATGGTTAACTCACGATAATAAAAAATATTTGTGGATGACCACAGTTGACAAAGTTGACATAAGTTGAAGACTGTTGACTCAATATGGTTGACTAAGTTTGATAATGGTCAACCATAAATTAAACAATGTGCTTATGTTACATTAATCTAACAATGTAACATTGATATTGACACTTGTTACAATGTTGACCATGGTTGATATGACATTAATGTTAACATTACATTAATGTTGCAAAATGGTTATATTAATGGTTGAAGAGGGTTGACTAGGTTGACTATGGTCAACCAGTAATGTAACAATGTATTAATGTTACATCAATCTAACAATGTTACATTAGTGTTGACCATTGCTACATTTTGCATTAATGTTACAATAATGGTTGAAGTGGGTTGATGGCATTGGCCATGGTTAACGAGGTTGACCATGGTTGAACTCGGTTGACCATGATTGACAATGATCAACATGGTTGACTAGGGATTAAGAGGAAAGATTATGGTTAACCTTAGTTTACCATAGTTCATCATGGTTGATGTTACATTAATGCTAATGTACCTGCTACATTAGTATTACAAAAATGGTTAGATTAATGGCTAAAATGGGTTCACAAGGTTGACCACGGTTGATGAGGCTATCCATGGTTGATTTGGATCAACCATTGTTGGTCGATAGTGGTTGACCATGATTGCCAATGATTACCATGGTTGAGCAATGATTAAAAAAAAATATTATGGATGACCTAGTTTATCATGGTTGACCATGGTTGATGAGATTGACTGATGTTGGAGAGTGTTGACTATGGATGAACATGGTGACTAAATTTAACCATGGTCAACCATAAATATAACAATGTATTTATGGTAATCTAACAATGTAACATTAATGTCAATAATTAATACATAAATATTGACCATGGTTGACCATCGTTAACTTGTGTACCAAATTTTTTTACTTAATAACATAGGAAATGTTTTGTGACACCCCTAGTATACTTTCCCCCTAGTCTTTGTAATGCTATGACATCCTAACTATAAATTAATATATTTCTATGAATATGCCCTAGAGAGTGGTATCACAAATCCATGATCTAAGGAGGAAGAGGAAAAATAAACATGTGTGGAGCTACCTCGAACCAATGTTTAATTTATGGTGTAGACTATTAAGAAAAAAAGAAGAAGCTTACAAGAGGAGATGAATAGTCCAAGAGGACCATGAAGAGGCACCCATGAGAAATTATAAAAAGGAAATTGTACAACAATGTTTGGGTTGGATTTTCATCTTGGGGAAGCACATTAGAGGTGTTAGAAAGACCTGGAAATTGGAGGGAATGAAATTCCCTCAGAAGCTAAATGGTGGCTTGGAGAAGCTCAAGAAATTCAAAATAAATAAAAATGAGTTCTTTCATAGAATTAGCTGAGAAACCACCTAGATTTCTAGCTAAAAATATCATAAACCATCCATTGTCATATGTATTTCCTATCCTCTATGTACTAAAGATGGCTTTCTACCAAGTCCATTGAAAACAAATTCTCCTTAGATTGTGGATATGGCTCGAGGTGACTATTGTAAGTGAATCTAGGTATACTAAGCCTATGCTTGGGTGGAAAATTGAAGATCTGCTTTTAGTTGGCCATTTGTCTTGTTGTAAATGAATGAATTTAGCTAAGAGCTATGAAATTAAAAGTTTCCTTTGTGGAATTCAATGTGTAGCTCTGAGAAATGTTACATGGCCATAAGATACTGGTGCAAGATGTTATTGACTAAAATGATTGAATGTTCTATAGTTTTTCTTATAAGTTATGTTGTGCAATTGTAAGTTAAATGCCTTAATTTTATTTATAATGCATGTGAATATATTTTCTTTGTTTGATGTGCTAATGAGTGCCTAAATTAATAGCAGGGGATACTCATATTCCTGTTGTGGAAATGAGAGGTTGATTCTCAGAAACATAATTTCATTCTTTGTTGATTTCCTGTAAGTTTCTTGATTTATTTGGATGGATTTTTGCATGCAATCATGCGCTTGCTTCCTATTTGTTACCAAGCCTAAGAGGCCTGTAGATTTCTGAGCTATTTCAAGCTCTAAATTGGCCCAATGGGCTTAAGTATGAATAAATGGAAAAATCGGTGTGAGGTTTATTACACAGCTAAACCATGGATAGTTTTATGACTCTAAGATCAGGAAGGATAACGTCCGTGTGTATATGTGTGTGTGTATATATATATATATATATATATATATATATATATATATATATATAAGCTGAATACATATATCTATCTAATCACAGGTTAGGCCGATGCCTCTTAAAGTTTAGGAGGGATGGTATAGAGGTTGTATATGTGCATGCAAATCTAATCTCAAGAGTGATAGCTCTAAGAGCTTACCACTATATATGTATACACTCATATGGAGGCAAGCAGGGGTTGAGCCTTAAGGCATTAAGGGCCTTGCTTTCAAGTCACATTAGTTCATGTGTGCAGGTGTTGTGTCCAAGCACCAAGGGTGGAAACACCCAAGCCATATACTAAGATGCAAGTGACATAGGGCCAAAAGTTAGGGTTCAAAAGAGTAAAAAAGGGACTCAACCATAAGCCTCATGTGACTAGGCACCATGGCAATGTGATGATTGTGGAGTTCAAGAATCGTTAATGGGGCTAAAGGAGTGGCTCCCTACTAAGCCATATCACTAGGATCCATGTCCAAGGGAGTATAAAGGAGAGATCTTAGTCGTCAAATGATGCAAACATAAAAATCGTCCACATGTCCGATAACTTTATCCCTCGAAATTTTAATGGGAGGCTTCGATGAATCTCACCGAGAGTGATTCATCAGTATGACATGGCGTAGTGAGATTGGGAGCTTGTTCAAACGACATAATTGACACGGAGGTCCCCATATGCTTTATAACGATAAATATAAGTGTAACCGAGGAAAGGGACTAGTCCTCATGATGGTAAAAAGGAAAAGAATCCCCTCTCATGTTGGTACTATAGGGACGAACATTTGAGAAGGGGTTTCCCCACAAGAAGAAAAATAAGGAGGACAACCCCAGCAAGCCATGGGGGCATAAAACAATAATGCAATATTTCTAAGAGGGGGAATACCCACATGCTCTATAATATATGGATGCATGTATTGGAAAGGAATTCCCCTATGAGCTACTTGAGGGGAAATTAAGACTTTAAGGTTGCTAAGAACTTTTGGAAAAATATGAGACTAAAATATATTTAGATATCTGTATAAAATGAAGGACGGAATGAACTCTTAGACTCATGGGGATTGAGTATTTTTTTTTGGAATTGATTTATTTTATGCTTAGTTTTGTGGCTTTAAATTGTTGGATTTATTAATTGTTTGTATTTTTATTTCTAAATTGTGCATGGAAATGTTGTAGCATTAAAAATTTTATAACTGCTCTTGTGAATTCTTTCTTTTATTGATTTCCATTTGTTTTTTTTTCATCTCAAATGTCATGCTTTGGGTCTTCCTACAGATACGTTGGGTGTGGAAGAGAAGCCACAAAGATCTCGTAATAGATCTGAGGAGGCCCTACACATAAATAAAGAGCATGAAGAAATGAGAAAGGTTGGGATTGGGCGATGGGCTGGGAGATACCATCATTGGTATATGCAGAAGAATCGCTCCTAAAAAAGGAAAATAGATAGAAATGAAATGATGTACACGCTAATTTTTTTTGTGTGAACAACAAAAGCAACAAT
The DNA here is from genome assembly GCA_034641835.2 of Pinus albicaulis. Classification (NCBI taxonomy): domain Eukaryota; kingdom Viridiplantae; phylum Streptophyta; class Pinopsida; order Pinales; family Pinaceae; genus Pinus; species Pinus albicaulis. Next base: position 160,737,301 of record CM076572.1, on the reverse strand, counting down.
ACAGGGAGTTCTTAAAAACTCCAATTTTATTTGCATGTGTAATGTATGATGTGTCCACAACTAAGTGGACAATAGTGCGAAAAATATGAGGGTTGGTTGGGTCCACGAAAAATGATGGATAATGAAATGGCAGCCGTGAAAATGGTGCAAAAGGATTTTTCTTAACATTAACTCTATTTACATATGTAAATATGTGATATGTTCATGCTAATGTGTGTGTGTGTGTGTGTGTGTGTGTGTGTGTGTGTGTGTGTATGCCATTATGACTAACAAGTTCTTGTTAAGGATTATTCTTGTGGGCGAATGATGGTATACATGGAACGAAAATATTCTCGGTTATGTGAGGAATCAATTGGGAAAGGTGAAACCCTAGTTGATTTATGATTTTGATATGATGTGATTATAATTCTCATAATTATTCCCATGTTTATATTATGAATAGGGGAATATTGAAGGATATATCAGTATAAGGAAAGCAGTGTGATTTGCAGCATGGTGGGACAAGCATGCATAATTTAAGAAACCTTAGAACTAAGGTTTGGGTTATTAATGCACATGGTAAAGCATGGGAAATACATTATGGGAAGTGTTTCCTAGTTTTCGTAGATAGAGGCAGTGAGGTCTCTAGATTTTCAATACTATTATGTACACGTTGTACTATGCTATGTGTATTGTGTATGTTCTATGTTGTACCATGTGAATTTGTTATGTTGTATCACTTGTTTTGTGTATATACGTTTTGTTTTATACTGTGTATACATGCATGTGTTGTGTAATATTTTGAGACAATCATGTGTGGAAATTTCTAGACCTGTGTGATGTTTAAAGTGTCGTGACAGGAGCGTATGCAAATTTTTGTGCCTGTATGATTCAACATATGATTATGGGACTGCATGGGGAAGTTATAGGACAAGTAGGCCACCTGAGTTTTTGGGTTTCCTGTGCCTATGAAGCTGTGGGATACACCTATATTCCTGTCAACAAAATAGTACCTTAATTGATAGTGACCATATTTGGACGGATATATATGCCCATATGATCATATATATGGTGAATATATATGGTATATAGGGATCTATATGCCCATGATTGATATTAAAGTGTGGAGGCAAGGACTTGCCTCAATTATGAGACTCTTATGATGCAAGGAATATTTTCCAAGGAATGGATTTCCCGAGGGACTAAGAAGAATAGAAGGGGATGCTTGAACTTGGAATGTGACTTACTGCATTAAAATAGGATCATATTTCCGAAGGGATTGGGAAGGAGAGAAGGGGATGCCAGAAAATGATATTGGTTTTTAAAGGGTCATGAGCATGGTTTATTGGAATCAAAAGAACATTGAGGTTTTCTGGAAAGAAATTTGTTGATGATTTTTTGTTGAAGGTACAAGGAGCACAAAGATAACATTACGGAATATTGGAGGCAAGAATCACTCTAGAGAAAATGAGTATATCCAAGTTGAATTAAGTGCATCAAAAGCACCAAAATAATGAAAAAGGGCCATTGGGAAATGGCTAAGGAGATGCAGGAAACATATCCTTTCTGGTATGTTGAATAAGAGGATATAAGAGCTAGGAATAAATCCAGACTTGTTTATTTTTTTATTGATAAGAACACCAAAGATAATGTTCCCTTTAAGGGGGTGGGGTTTGTACACCCTTAGTATACTTTTCCCCTGATCTTTGTAATGTAATGACACTCTAGATATACATAAATTTGTTTTTATGGATAGGCCTAAAGAGTGGGACCAAAGATCCATGATCTAAGGAGGAAGAGGAAAAAAAACCTATGTCAAGCTAACTGAAACCACTGTTTAATTTATGCTGTATACTATTAAGAAAATTAGAAAAATATTCCAAGAGGAGATGACGAGTCCAAGAGGAGTATGAAGAGGAACCCATAAGAAATTGTAAAAATTCATTTGTAAAACAATAATGGGGTTTGATTTTCATCATGGGTAAGCACATGAGAAGTGCTGGAAAGACTTGCAAAGTGGAGGGAATGTTATTCCCTGGGAAGTGAAATGGTGAGTTGGAGAAGTTCGAGAAATTTAGAGGAAATATAAATGACTTCTTGCCAAGAATTGGCAGAGAAACCAACCAGGCTGATTTGTAAAGAGATGATAAGCCACCCATTTTCATATGTATTTCCTATCCTCTATGTACTAAATATAGCTTTCTATTAAGTTTGTTGAAAATAAATTCCCCTTATATCATGGATCTAGCTCGGGGTTGATTGTTGTAAGTGACTCTAGATATAGTAGGTCTATGGTTGGGTGGAAAATCAAAGTCCCACCTTCAGTTGGCCATTTTTCTTCTTGTAAATGAACACATTTAGCAAATAACTGTGAAATTAAAGGTTTCCTTTATGGAGTTCAATGTGTAGCTCAGAGAAATGTTACATGATTGTATGATAATGGTGCATGAAGTTATTGACTAAAATGATTGAATTTTTTGTAGTTTTTATTACCAGTTCTTTCATGCAATTGTAAGATAAATTATTTATGTTTCTTTATAATGCATGTGGATATATTTTTTGTGTTCTATTGGGTATGTGTTATATTCTTTCCATGACTAGCCCTATGCGCTGTACATTGCACCAGGCGCAGCAGGGGGGTCAGAAGGGGGGAGGCAGACCCCACTGTTGGGGTTCGGGGCAGCACCCTGGCGAAAATTTGTATGGCGTGCAGACCCACTCATAGGCGGACCCACCCATGTTTTGTGCATGATTTTGCACGTGGTTTTGGGGTACAATGGTTTTCGGCCCCTGGTATTTTGTAGATCTGATCAAGGGAACTACTGTTATGTTCTAATCTAGGGTTAATGGATTTGGGTTTATGTATGCTTCGGCATGTATATATATGTGTTGTAACACTAAAATGAATATAATGAAAAATCAAGTTGGTCATCCCAATTTGGGATCCAGGGGGGAATCTCTCTTTTTATCTGTTTTATGTTTTATGCTCTCGCTATTGTTTATTTTTTGTTATAAGATTCGTGTGTAGATAATTTATGTTCAGGGTTAAAACCTACATTTGGTATCAGAGCTATTTCGACTTCAAGGGGACGCCTTTGCTACTGAGGGTTTTTTGCTCGGGCCTGAGGTAGACCCTGTTTAGTGGGAGATCTGTGGGATCAATTCTTGCGGTGAAAGAAGATGGCGAGCAGCGGAAAGATAGAGATCAAGAAATTTAATGGTCATAGTTTTGAGTTGTGGAAGCTCAAGATGGAGGATCTGCTGGTGGATAAAGATCAGTGGATCGCTGTAGATCCAGGTACTAAACCAACGACAATGTCAGATGAAGGCGGAAGAAACGGGATCGGAAAGCTAAAAGCAATACGGTTGTGTGTCTCGGATTCGGTATTGTTGAATGTATCTGGGGAAGCTACGGCGAAGAATTTGTGGGACAAACTTGGGACTTTGTACTAGTCTAAGTCTCTGGTGAATAAATTGTTCCTGCAGAAAAAGTTGTATAACCTGAGAATGAAGGATGGAGACTCGGTGACAGAGCATCTGAATGCCTTCAATACTGTGGTAAGTCATCTGTCATCTGTTGATATTAAAATCTCAGATGAAGATAAGTGCATCGATTTGTTGTGTTCTCTACCAAACTCGTGGCATAGTCTGGTTATTGCAATAGGTAGCAATACAACTACCTTGAATTTTGATGACATTGTCTCAGCCTTGCTATCGGAGGAAATGAGATGGAGAAATATGGAGGTCCAGAATGGAGATGCCTTATATGTATGAGGAAGGTCCCAAAACAGAAACAAGAATAAAGTTTCGAGCGGGAGATCCAAATCTAGAGGGAGATCTAAATCTCCTGGAAAGTTTGTAAAGGTATGCTGGAAATGCAGAAAGGAAAGGCACTACAAAAAGGATTGCAGATCTAAAGCTCCTGGGAAAGGAAAGGGACCTGATGATGCTCCTTCTGTAGAGGCAAAAACCACCTCGGATGAAGGTGGGGATCTGTATTTGGCTTCTTCTTCAAATACACATGTAGATCATGAGTCATGGTTGATTGAATCAGGTGCACCCTTTCACTTCACTCCCCATAGGGAGTGGTTCTATGAGTATGAAAAATATGATGGTGATGTATTCCTAGGGGATGATAGGAAGGATAGAATCGTCAGACGTGGAAAGTTCAAGCTGAAGCTGCAAGGTGGAAGGATTAGAGAACTTCCTGGTGTTCTGCATATTCCTACATTGGCCAGAAATCTAATTTCTATAAGCAATATGGATGATGCAGGTGTAAAAACAATGTTCGAGAAAGATGCCTACAAGATGGTTCAGGGAGCACTGGTATTAATGCGGGGAGTTCAGACTGGAACTCTGTACAAGCTACAATGTAGCACTATTATTGATGGGTTTAACAGTTCTGTGGTTCCTGAAAGTGGAGTGGAAAGCCTAGCTGTCTCTGGAGAAAAGACCATGTTATGGCATCAAAGGCTTGAACATATTGGAGAGAAAGGCCTTCGGATACTGCATAGAAATGGTATGGTAGAAGGTATGAATATTTTCTCTCTGGATTTCGATTTCTATGAAAATTGTGTATATGGTAAGTAGAATCGGGTGATTTTTCCTTCTAGTGCTAAGAGGGCAAACAAGATATTAGAAGTTGTGCACAGTGATGTGTTTGGACCTGTGTCAGTTCCTTCACTGGGAAATTCTGTGTACTATGTTTCATTCATAGATGAATTCTTAAGGAATACATGGATATATTTCTTGAGGAAGAAATCTGAGGCTTTTGACAGATTTAAAGAATTTAAGGCTCTGGTGGAAAACTAGATAGAGAAGAAGATAAAGGCGCTGAGGACAGATAATGGTGGGGAGTTTTGCAAGAAGGAATTTGAAGATTTCTATAAGAAGTGTGGTATAGCACGACAGAAGACTACTCCATACACACTTAAGAAAAACGGAGTTGCAGAAAGAATGAATAGAACACTGATGGAAAAGGAAAGAAGCATGCTCAGTGGTACCGGGTTAGGACAAGAATTCTGGGCAGAGGCAGTGGAGACTGCATGCTATCTGGTTAACAAATCACCTTCATCAGTGTTGGAGGGTAAGACTCCACATGAGGTATGGACTGGTAAGAAACCCTCTCTTTCACATCTAAGGGTATTTGGATGTGATGCATATGTACATGTTCCAAAGGATAAAAGGACCAAGTTGGATAATAAATCTGAAAGGTGAATCTTTATTGGGTATAAGGATGGTTTAGAAGGTTACAAGCTTTGGAACCCAGAAACAAGAAAGGTTGTGTACAGCCGAGATGTGGTGTTTAGAGAGGTGAAAGATGTTATTAAACATGAAATCATATCAAAGGAACCTGAGAAGATAGAGTTTGAGCTAAAGGAGGATGAATCAGACTCTATAGCAGAAGAAGATTCAGAAGATGAAGAGCCACAAACTCCAGCTTTGAGAAGATTAGTTCGGGAAAGAAGGAAACCAAAAAGGTATAGTCCATTTGCTTTCTGTTCAGGTTTTTCCTTAACTATAACTGATGATGATCCCAGAACTATCAGGGAGGCAGTAGATTCCGAGGATGGAAAACTCTAGAAGGAGTCCATGGTTGATGAAATGGCATCCTTGCACAAAAATTAGGCATGGGATCTAGTGAAGTTGCCGGCTGGAAGGAAGCCCATTGGGAGAAAATGGGTGTTTAAGAAGAATATGAATGTAGAAGGCAAGTTGGAGAAATACAAAGCTCGGTTGGTAGCAAAAGGTTATTCCCAAGTGCCGGGAATTGATTTTGGTGATATTTTTTCTCCTGTTGCCAAAGTTACTTCTATTAGATTACTTTTATCTGTTGCTACTACATTTGATTTTGAGATAGAAAAGATGGATGTGAAGACAACATTTCTTCATGGGGATCTAGAAGAGGAGATCTACATGAAGCAACCTAAAGGCTTTACGGTTAAAGGTAAGAAAGAACTAGTATGCAGGTTAAAGAAGTCTCTGTATGGGTTAAAACGGTCACCAAGGATGTGGTATCAGAAATTTGATACCTATATACGGGGACTTGGCTTCACCAGAAGCAAGGAGGATCACTGTGTTTATTTTAAATTAATTGGTGACCGTGTTATTTATTTGGTCTTGTATGTGTATGATATGTTGTTTATTGGAAATGACAAAGAAATTATCCAAGATTTGAAGACCCAACTGTTCTCCAAATTCGACATGAAGGATCTTGGTGCTGCAAACTATATTTTGGGCATGGAAATTAAGAGAGATCAGGCAAAGAGGAAGCTCTGGTTAAACCAGAGGAAGTATGTCGAGACTATATTGCAGAGGTTCAATATGTAGGATAGTAAACCGGTGAATGTTCCTATTCATGTAGGTGTAAAGCTGTCTGCTGAACAGTGTCCCAAGAGACACGAAGAAGAGGAGTATATGTCCCGTGTTCCATATGCAAGTGCAGTGGGTAGTCTGATGTATGAAATGGTTTGTACTAGACCAGACATTGCACATGCAGTGGGAGTATTGAGCAAGTTTATGTCAAACCCAAGGAAGGAGCATTGGACAACAGTGAAGCGGGTTTTTAGATATTTACGTGGCACTAGTGATTATGGCTTGTGCTACCAGGGAAGACTAGGATTGGAAAGAATGTTGGACATTCGTGGTTTTGTTGATGCAGACTGGGCTGGATATCTAGACCAAATAAGATCTACAAGTGGGTATGTGTTTAGCCTATTTGGAGGCGTAGTCAGTTGGATGAGTAAAAGACAATCTATAGTGGCTCTTTCAACTACAGAGGCAGAATACATAGCAGCCACTCATGCAAGCAAGGAAGTAGTTTGGTTGCAGATATTGTGTTCAAGTATGGGGTTGGTACAACAAAATATAAGGATAGACTTTAGTAGCCAAAGTGCAATTTTCTTGGCTAAGAACCCTGCTTACCATTCAAATACAAAGCACATTGATGTTCAATATCACTTTGTTAGAGATATGGTTGAGGCTAAAAGGGTGTTGTTGGTAAAGGTGGACACTTTGAAGAATGTTGCAGATGCATTAACGAAGTCTGTGAGCACTCAGAAGTCCTCTTAGTGTAGAGAAATAATGGGTGTTGAAGAATTGGCCCAATGACTAAGCTCTCCTATGGCCCCCTGTGGAAAGAAAACAACAAGTGGGAGAATGTTGGGTATGTGTTATATTCTTTCCACGACTAGCCCCATGCGTTGTACGTTGCATCGGGCGCAGCAGGGGGTTCACAAGGGGGGAGGCAGACCCCATTGTTGGGGTCCGGGGCAGTGCCCCGGCGAAAATTTGTTTGGCGTGCGGACCCACTCATAGGCAGACCCACCCATGTTTTGTGCATGATTTTGCACATGGTTTTGGGGTACGATGGTTTTCGGCCCCTGGTATTTTGTAGATCCGATCAAGGGAACTACGATTATGTTCTAATCCGGGGTTAATGGATTGGGGTTTATGTATGCTTCGGCATGTATATATATGTGTTGTAACACTAAAAGGAATATAATGAAAAATCAAGCTGGTCGTCCCAATTTGGGATCCAGGGGAAAATCTCTGTGTTTATCTGTTTTATGTTTTATGCTCTCGCTATTGTTTATTTTCTGTTATAAGATTTGTGTGTAGATAATTTCTGTTCAGGGTTAAAACCTACATGTTGGATGTGTTGATGAGTGCCTAAATTAATAGCACGAGGATGCCCATTTTCCTATTATGGAAATGAGAGGTTAATTCACATAAACATAATTTTCATTTTCTATTGATTTACTGTATGTTCCTTGATCTATTTGGATTGATTTTTGCATGCAATCATGAGCTTGTTTCGTGTTTATTACTAGTCTAAGAGGATTGTAGATCTTTGAATCATTTCGAGCTTGAAATTCACCCAATGGGATTAATTATAAATGAATGTACATATCTCTATGATTTTTTTTTATGTAGTTAAATAATTTCTATCAAACTTGGTTTCGATGACTATAAACTTAGGAAGGATAATCTCAACACAAACACACACACACATATATGATTCAAACACAGGCACACACACACACACACATATAATCACAAGTTCGGCCGAAGCCTCTTAAATTTCAGGAGGCATGGTATGGAGGTTGTATATTCCCATGCAAATCTAAGCTTAGGAGGGATAACTCTAAGAGCTTACCAATATATATAAATAAAATCGTATGGAGGCGAGTAGGGGTTGAACCTTAATGAATTAAGGGACCTTATTTTGAGTTGCATTAGTCCATGTGTATAGGTGATGTGTCCAACTTCCAAGGGTAGAAAATCCCAAGGCAAATACTTGGATGCAAGTCCCATAGGGCAAGAAGCTAGGGCTTAGAGTAGTAAAAAAAGTACTCAAGCATAAGTGTCCTGTGATGAGGTGCCATGCCCACATCATGATTATCAAGTTCCAGAATTATTGTTGGTGGCTAAAGGAGTGGCTCTCTGCTGAGCCATATGACCAAGAACTGTGTCCAAGGGAGTAGGGAGTGTTAGTGTCAGTCTAGTCATACTGCCATCAGTGATCAAAATTTCTCTTTTTGCATTTTCATATTAGGCGTCTCATACCAATAAATTTCACCATTCTGCTAGGTCATGGATTCATTTATGGCAGTATTGTTTTATCAGTTTTCCCTCATGAGGTACTTGCTGACTTTCCTCCCTATGGTAATTAGTCATTAGCCACTTCCATTCTCAAAATCATATCAGTAGGTCATAGGATGGGTCTCATTAGTTTCTAGGGTCTCACCATGGTCAAATTAAAAAGTGAAATGTCAATAATATTAGCAAGGTCATGAGGAAGCCAATAAATGCAAACTCACAACACCTAGAAGATCAAAGATATCATTCATTTAGTGTGAAACATAATACTTTGCCTTTAGTCACAATTCAGAAGTTGTTATCTCCACAAAGTGATGTCCCTGCCTTCAGAGGAGTTTTTTGCAGCATGTTCAGCACCAGATCATCTTCAAAACAGATCCATCAGAAAGAGCCCGAAAATAGATTTCCAATGCTATACTACACGCTCAAAATTGACTTCTAGATTGAATTTTATGCCCAAGTGAAGTAAAAGCCCTTATACCCTCATATACCCCCTACTTCCCCATTTTTCCCTTTGAAATTTGTGTTATTAAAGTTTAAATTTTCTTTAAAAACCCCTTTTCCCCTTTCCGATCACAAAATCGCATTATAAATCTTTTAAATAATATGCAATTTGAGTATATAACCACTTCCCCTTTCCATACCCATAAAATTTATATCATATATATAACCCCCCCGCCGTATAAACCACTTCTCCACCATGCATATAATAAAAAATTTATAATATAAAGTTTAAATTTTTATTGTTATAAGTCGTAATCGCAACCCTTATCCAATCGCAATCGCAAAGTTTTCAAATCACAACATTTATATGGAATGCTCCGATCGGTTCATCACAAATATTTGCGATGCAATTGATCGCATCGCAGTCCTCCTCCGATCGCTCTGATCCCTTGATCCCCGAATCGCACCTCTTCTCCGATTGACCCGATCACACCATTCCCCCCGATCCCTCGATCGCACCTCTCCTCCAATTGACCTAATCACACCTCTCCTCCGATTGACCCGATCGCACCATTCCCTCCGATCCTCTGATTGCACTTCCCCTCCGATTGATCGCATCGCAAGTTTTGTTATCCCGATTGTGATTGTGATTACCCCCACTCCTGATATCCGATGCAATTGACCCCCTGGGCCCACCATATAGTACTTCCGCCCCTTTCAAATAAAAAGCCATTTCTCCCTTTGTAAAAGAAATAAAAGGATTTTCAAAGGTTTTTAAACGTACTCCATCACATCGGAACTTTTTTATGGTGCTTTCAAACACGTCCCACCTCTCGATCCCCGATTGCGATTACTGTTTGTTATATTATATCTCCGCCCGACTCCCCGATCCTGATTGCGATTTTCATATGATTTCCGCCCATTTCCCTTCCCTTTTCCCGTTTAAAATTAAATTCTTCCCTTCGTGAAAAGGCATAATTTCATTTCTGTTGCTACAGCCAATTATAAAAAATCAGTTTTCTTTAAACGGAAAATGGAAAGTGAACAGTCAAAGGCCGAGAGCTTAAATTAAAATGAATATATATACAACAATAGAGAAATAGGATTGGATTTCCTATTTTGTCTTCAGTTACGATTCAAATGGATTTACGCTACAGGTTTCACCTCTTCATTGGTTATCAACAAATTCGAGTGGAAAAATGTAACGCTGCTCCTTCTTAGGACATATGGTTGGCTCTTCAGTTTTCCTTTGTTAACGCTGTTAAACAATTCCCTATTTTCGTCGATCTGTTTTTCCACATTTGAGCTTATTTATTGTATTGTAAATCATTTGTAAAGCGGTCTGAGTTCTGGGGAAAAAGTGTGGAAGGAAAACTCTGCGGTCTATTGTACAGTTACACAGGGATTAATAAAGATGCAGCTTTGATTTGTGAGATCCATGTGGTGTGAGAGTGTTGAAGCCTAGAAAATCTCTGCTTCAAACATCGGCGAAAACCACCCGGTCGGGACCTTAAGGCAGCTCCTTTTCCGTTTGGTATGGTGGCTCCGACTGGATTTAAAGGACCAGTTTCCTTGTAACTAAATGGATTGGATTGGATGGGTGGAAATGGGACTAAACTAACTGAAATAAAACTATCTAATTTAAGCTAAATACTGATAAAGAAACTCTAATACTAACCCGGGTAGCTATATGTGAATACAACTTAAGATTGTTCCAATTCAAAAATAACAATGAAAATGTATTATTGATTAAATTGAAATATGCAGAAACAAATAAAGATAACTTTGTTTAAGAAATTAAATAGAGTTATATAAACATATTGCATTCATCAGTGTATACCATTTACATGTAACTATGAAAAATAACATTTCAATTATACTCAGAAATGATATATAAAAGGAAACGTTGTGAAAACCAATATACATATAAATGATAGCAATTTTAAAACGAATATCATAAAACAAAAGAGATCAACAGTAAACAGATAGAAATACCTTGCTCATCTTGATGACTTCAAATGCAATATGATACTCTATCCAGTAACTATAATGCAAAACCAAATTCCAAGGTACAGAAATGCAACACTTCAAAGATAATTCCACATGAAAATCACCAGATGTGATCCTTTTCAAAAATATATAAGACAATGGAGTACAGAAATGCAATCTCCAAGTCCAAAAATATTAAGATCCAGGACCTCTCTCTAAATGCATGAGAGGGGTTTAAATACTACTTAACTAACTCTAAAAATAGTTTATTACAAAAAATAAGGATTCGGTTCAATGACCGTCCTTTTCCTAGGCTAAAATACAGCGAAATTAAAACTAAATCTATCTATCTATGAATTTGATCTTGAAACTTGCAGGCATCTAGCATGGTTTTGAGAAGATACGGTTGACCGACTTTAGAATTCAACTGTCCTGAAAAGACAGAGTCGGCAAGCGTAGGAGCAATCTTCTCTGTAGCATTGATGATACAATTGAGCGCACTGTGCTGACTATGTGGCTTCACCAAGTACATCCAGTATGAGTCCCAATTCAATCTTGTCAGCCCTTGGATGGATTTTTCTCTTTCTTCTGCCTTTTGCCTCCATTGTGCTTGCAATTGATTTGCCTATGGGAGATAATCTTGTTTGTTCTTCTTCAATGGTTTACTTCTTTTGGTCCACTCCTTTGTGCATTCTGCCAAATTTGAGTGTTCTTTTGCAAACTCTTCCATAAATTGTCTGTTGAAAGTTGCCTGAAGTTCTGGTAGCTTATACATTAATCTCAGATCTTCTATGGTGAATAACCTAGTTAGCTCTTCAGATGGGGTCTTGAATTGCCTGTCTGAAATATCAGCGCTGTCCAGCACCCATCTCACCATGTCTATGTATGGGAGAATCCTTGGCCTTGCTGCTATTCTATGCAGAAATGAGCAAGCCAAGTCTCTAAGGGTTGCTTCAGACGTATCCTTTGAACCTGCTGTAGCTGCAGCTTTTATCACCATAGGGTTTTCATCTTCTAACAGTTTATACATTCCCTCCCAAGTGGATATACCGGTGTCCTTGTTACAGGCCGTGTCTGCGTATAGCGAAGCCATTTCTTTGTTCTCAGAACTTGAGCTCTTCTCCTTCTTACCCATAATGTTTAGCGGAAGCTTTGTATAGTGGTCTGCTCCTTCGTGCCTGCGTTTTACGAATAAATGAGAGTAATGATATAAGAAAGGTGATGACACTATTTTGAATGTGAAAGCGGAAGAAATATAATATTTAAATTGTGAAACGACTTTCAATCTAAACACAATATTTTTTCACATTAATAATCAATCCAATCATTTAATACAATCATTAAAGCGCATAACGGATTTGACATGTGGGAAGATTGCCTTGGGATAGTGCGCCTACATGAATCTGCGACATTGCGATCTGCGATTTGCTGCGCAATATCGCAATATCGCAATGTCGCAATATCGCAAAATGAAATCATCACAGTCATAAAAATAGCGCAAAAACGGGAATTGCGCAATAACGCAAAGCACATATCGCAAAAATCACAAAAGTGCATATCGCAAAAAGCGCAGAATCGCAAAAGCGCAGAATTGATAAGAGCGCAAAAGATTTTAATTAATCATTTCTGTTTTCTGCGCTATGCGATCTGCGATCAATGCGCTTTATATATACTATTTTGTTATGGGTGCGCTATCTTGTTTCAAGAGCAATTTTATTATAATCTATCATAAACTTAAGTGTTTCTAAATATTCTTTCTAAGGGATTTCTACAAGTTTATGATAGAAAGTTTTATTTGAAAGGCAAATAAATCCTAATTGATTTTTTTTATAGATTTTTAACTAAGGGTCCCCATTTATTTAGTATTATTACTAATACTAAATAAAAAGGGGGGTTGTTGCTGGACACAACAATTGACGATTCACTGAAAGAAACAGTTATCTCTGAAAAAATAAAATGAACATTCTATCTTTAGTAAGTAAAGGTTTTTAAAGATAATAAAAACTATCTTATGATAATTCAAATAAAATGTAACTATGAAAAAAAAAGAAATAAAAATCATTTCATAATTTCTTTCTAATTCCTTAAGAAATAAAAACATTTTGGGTTATATCAAGCTTTGATTGATGTTAATAATGAAGTAAGTGGATCTCTCCAAGTTTTGGTTTTATAATATACTCTATTGCCATAGGTATTGCCTCTGCTGCCAACAAACGTTCATAGTCTTGACAGGGTTACCTTTAGACCATTAACCATTCATTGTCCCATCCAACTAAAATTATGACTTTTTAAAAGATAAATTCATAAGACCTATTATCTCATGTTTTTTGTATTTGATTTATTTTTATTTTAAGAGTCATTGTTCTGGTTTGGTAGCCAGTTATTAACAATGCCATTCACTAGTTATAATTAAACTGAACAAGCTGGCTCGTGATGAGACCCCTTGTCTTATATTTATAAGCCATTACCATGTTTTGGTATGCAGTATTGGTAATGTCAGTTTTATTACTCCTTATGAACATGGTAAGTCGGCTCGTAATGAGACCTCTTATCTCTTAAAATTTTCGTATAATTTCTTAGAATTACATTCTAAAAATCACAACTTAAATGGATGGAGTGAAATAGTTTTATCCTTAAGAATCAATGGTTGACAATTTTCAGAGTTTTTTGAGTTCCAAAACTTTGAAAAATATCTTTACTTTAATAGATAACCTTTCTCTGCTTAATAAACCTTATAATGATTTACATTTTCCTCAAGTTTTCAAAAGATCATGTAAATGATTGAAATAATATTTTCAAAGTTTAACATCTTATTTTAAACTATTCAAAAAACTGTAATCATTACTTTAAAAATTCTTATTTACACAAAATAAATATTTATAATATTTTTCCGAAGAAATTTTCTCAAATAGTAAACAGTCAATCAGAGACTCATAAACAACCTTTATTTGTAAAAACAAAAACAATTAAAAACTTTGCAAAAAGAAATATATACAATTTAAGAAGGGGTTACCTCCTTATGAAAAGAATTTCTTCAAGATAAGCCCATTTACAGGAAGAGACTCTCTCTTACCTGTTAGATCTTGGAGTATAAATGTATTTGAGCTTATCTTCTCAACGATTTGAAATGGTCCAAGCAACATTTTCTGAAATTTGGTATGTTTACCTTTTTCTTCGTGTGCTTTATCCCATTTCAAAACGAGATCACCAATTGACAAAATTTTTGAGCTGGTAGAACTTGCATCAAAAGAAGATTTTACAAGCTGTTGATGTTTTTCATGAGTAATTTTTGCTTTATCCCTATCTTCTTCTAATTTAAGGATTTAATCATATCTCAATTGAATGGATGATGAAGGATTTTCTTCAATAAAATGCACTAGGGCTAATGATGGAAGTGCTAAGTTTGATGGTATCACAGCTTCTTTTCCATAAACCAGATTGAAAGGTGAAGTCCCTATTGAAGCTTTTTCAGTGATACAATCAGCCCATAACGCAAAGATTAAATATTTGTGCCAATTATTTTGATTTTGATCAACGATCCTTTTAATGATTTTGATAAGGTTTTTATTAGCGGATTCAGCTAAACCATTACCTTGTGGGTGATAATTTGCTGAATATTTTAATTTAAAACCTCTTTTGACTACAAATTCAATTAAACTATTTCCAGAGAAGTACGATGCATTATAAAAAACAAGATCTTGAGGTACACCAAACCTGGTTATGATGAATTGATCTATGAAATCAATAATTGCATCAGAATTGGCTACCTTCAATGGGATTACCTCTACCCATTTCGTAAAGTAATCAGTTGCAGTAAGGATGTAGTTGTGTTGCTTGGAAGAATGAGGTACTATTTCACCAATAATGTCAAGCCCCTATTGTTCAAATGGTTGCTCAATAGTTACTGGTTCCAAAGGAAAAGTTGGTTTCCTTTGTCTTCCACTTGCAGTTTGACAAATTTGGCACTTCCTTACGTAATCATGCGTATCTTTAAAAAGGGTAGGCCAGTAATAACCAGCACGAATTATTTTGTGAGTTGTGGTATCACCTCCAAAATGACCTCCTGCTGGTCCATCATGCAATTCCTGCAAAACCTTTTCAGCTTCAGTCTTTTCCAAACATCTTAATAAAATTGAATCATAATTTTTTCTAAACAACACATTATCAATGATCTGGTATTTAATAGCCTTTAACCTTAAAGCGCGTTTACTCTTATAGCTGAGATTATAAGGAGCATACCCATTTTTCAAGTAATAGATAAGATCAACATACTGAGAACCGGTATCTGAAACATTTATCTGACTTACTTGAATATCTTGATTTGAATCTTGATCTTCTAGTATGTTATGAGCTCCTGCCAATAATCTGCAAAAACCTTGTCCTCTAACAATCTTAGCTGGTTTAATATCAACATCATATTCTTGCAAGGTTGTTACCCAGTTAGCTCTCTTTTCTCCTACTTCTTTTTGAATTAATAATTGCCTCACTGCAGAGAATGGGACAATGATTTTTGTATGTGTTTTCAAGAGAAAAGGTCTGAAATGTTTGATTGATTTAAACACAACAAAGGCTTGTTTTTCAACATCGTAATAATTAAGCTAAGCTCCTTGCATATTCGAGCTAAAGAAAGAAATAGGTGCTTCGATTTCTTGATCATTGAGTTGTGTTAAAACGGTTGCATAGGATGTTTCAGTGGCCAGAGTATACAAAATAAAATCTTTAGAAAAATCCAGGGTATTCAATGCTGGTGCATTAATGATTTCTCGTTTGATTGAATCAAAAGCTTATTTTTCTTTATGCGTCCATTTGAATATTGAATTCTTCTTGATCATATTTTGCATAGGTAAAACAATTAAAGAAAAATCAGGAATAAATCTCTTAACAAAATTGATCTGTCCAAGAAAAGATTGCATGGATTTTTTGTTATGTGGTAAAGAAATATCAGAAATTTCTTTCACTCTATCTGGATCAATATATATACCATATTTTGACACAACAAATCCTAAGAGTTTTCCTTCATCTAAAGAAAAGAAATATTTCTTGGGATTTAAGGAGATACCAAACTTTCTACATCTTTCAAATATTTGTTTTAAATCATGTAGATGATTGGTTCTCTTTTTTGAAAATACTGTTATGTCATCAAGATAAACAACAACTGATTTATTGATCAGGCCTTTGAATGCTATGTCCATGGCTCTTTGAAAAGTTGCTCTTGCATTTATTAGACCAAAAGGCATTTTCTGATAAGCATAAGTTCCCCATTTTGTTCTGAAAGTTGTTTTCAATCTGTCATCTGGGTGAACTAAAACTTGATTATAGCCTGAAAATCCATCGAGAAAAGACATAAGTTCAGAACCAGCTACTTTTTGAAGTATTTGTTCCATGGTTGGCAATGGGAAATTGTCTTTTAAACATGCCTTGTTTAAATTTCTGAAATCAATACAGATTCTTATATCACCATTCTTCTTCCTTACAGGTACCATATTGGAAACCCGATTAGAGTGCCTGACTGGAAAAATGATTTTGGCTTTCAAAAGTTTATTAAGTTCTGATTTGATTTGACTTTCGAGATTTGGATGGATCTTTCTCAACTTCTGTTGAACAGGTTTAACATCAGGAAGCATTGGAATCGTGTGTTGAATAATTGAAGTATCATACATTTTTAGATCATCATAATTCCAAGCAAAAACGTTTTTATACTTGTTCAACAGTTTAATGAATGCATTCCTTTCCTCTGGTGTTAAGTTGAGTCCTAAGTTAACGTTTTGAGGTTTAGAATCAGAACCAATATTTACTAATTCAAACTTCAAAGTGGAACTTTGAAGTTTTGAATTAACAACTTTCTTGAATCTGTCTCTAATGTCATATAAATCCTCTAATTTAACAACAGATTTTGGAATTGGGGTTTTCATTACCTTTTAAAGCAATTTGTAAATCATGATCATCTTCGTCAATAATTTTCTCATCATATGATTTCTCTGAAGTCATGAAATTTAGAATATCTTGATCATGATAGAATACTCTCCAATTTGTAACATTATCTCGGACTGATGGACGAAAAATCAATTCTACAGAAAATCTATCAGGACTGCAATCTTCAGTAGGTAAGAGTTTAGATGCAACATTAGCTAACAAGTCAGCTGATGTATTCTGATTTCGAGGAATAGGAGAAATATTGAATGCTAAAAAATGAGTGGTGAGGTCTTGTACTAGGGTTTGATAGTGTTTAAGATGTCCTGAAAGGCAATGAATAGTATTCCTAACTTGTTTAATAACAATTTCGGAATCACCAAAAACTTTCAAGTATTTAACATCTAACCCTATAGCTTTATAAAGTCCTTGAACCAAGGCTTCATATTCTGCGGTATTATTAGTACACTCAAATTCTAATCTACATGATAGCATGGTTTTCTCCCCATTTGGATCAATTAAAATGCATCCAGCTCCAGCTCCATCACTAGACTTCGATCCATCAAAATATAATGACCAAAATAAAGACTTATCTATTGGCTTATCTACAATTACATAAGAAATATTTACAATTCTAGAAGAATCTGATTGTGAAAATTTTTCTATCTGAGAAACAAAAGTATTTACAGAAAAAGGTGATTGAGGATCTTTGAAATTTCCAAGGAATGATTCAGCAGAATAGCCTCCAAGAATATTGTTGTTGAATGCTACAGGTTCATTAGGTTGTTCAAATTCAGTGACAGTGTGCATCATATGTTTTTCTCGTTCAATTTTGATTTGATTTGGTTTCCATTTGTAGGGAAGCCACATGTGTGAATAATCAGTTGAGATATAACCGTTAAGTTTAGCAGACCAGTCCCTCCTCAAGATTAATCCATAGAATTCAAGAATATCAGCAATTAGAATATCAATTCTTTGGACAATCCTAGGATCTGAGGCTATTCTGATAGTAACTGAATTGATTTCTCCTACCACTTGGACTTTAGAGCGATCCAACTGAACGTTATGAACTGCTGATTTCTGTGGTTCAATATTTATTTTAGCACAGATAGAAGTAGGCATTATATTGGAGGAAGCTCCGGAATCAATCAAACAATTGTGCAGATTTTTATTGTACATCTCATAAGTCAAAAGAAAAGGAGGAGTTTGAGAATTTGATTTTTCCCCAATGAGCACAGTATCAGTAGCATCTACCTTATATGGTGGCTTACCAGTTCCTCTTGCTGCTTTTGCAACTACACCACTTGGTAAAGGAGCAATTGGTGTAGCATTTAATTCTTTCAATAGCAACTTTTGCTGGTGTTTCAGTTTGCTGAGTTCATGTAAGGAAATGTTGGCTTTA
Source organism: Pinus albicaulis (assembly GCA_034641835.2). NCBI lineage: Eukaryota > Viridiplantae > Streptophyta > Pinopsida > Pinales > Pinaceae > Pinus > Pinus albicaulis. Next base: position 160,718,976 of record CM076572.1, on the reverse strand, counting down.
ATCTTTTTCATGTCTTCAACAATATTGTATTCCATAGGATCTGACACTACTAAAGTTTTCGCTGTTGATGTGAGAGGATTAGAAGAAGATGGCCGATTCTGAGTAGGTAATTGAGAAGTTTTCTTTACAATGGGTTTGTCTTTGGTACTTGGAGTCGTAATTTTCTTTTTCGGAACTGTTTGCACTGGTTCTGCTGTAGATTTACTCCTAGTACTTACAGGTATAGCTTCTTCACTATCAGAATTAGGGAGAATAAAATCCCACATTCCATTTAATTCAGCTATCTCTTCATTTTCGTCTTCTTGATCTGATACTATAGATGTATCTTCTTCTTCCTCTTCTTCTTCTGACTCTGCATTAGAGATTACATTAGGAGGTTTAGATTCAACTTGGTTTCTTCTGAAATTTCGGAATGGTTTCTTGATAGAAGTTTCATCCACTTGTTTTTTAATTTCAACCATTTCATTTGACATGGTTTTAAGAACTTTATGTAAACCTTCCATGTCATATGGATCTTTGGCCTTTTTCTTTGAATCATCTCTGAAGCTGACCTTCTTTTATTTCCTTTCTTCAATAGCATTTTTCTTTTGGAGATAAGTGATACGTTTTTCTACTGCAATAGCTTCTTTGATATTCTCAGCCAATGTAGGCTTTGCAGCTCTGTCTACGAAAATTTCTATGTTTGAGGGTAAGGCAGTTATATACCATTCGATTCTGACTTGCTCACTAGGTTGTGAATCTGTATGAATTTTGTTCAAGAGTTTGTTGAATCTAGCATTGAATTCTTTTATAGGTTCTTTGGGTTCTATTTTCAAATTTGAGATCATTGAGTAAAGTTGCAATTGATCGATCATCTCCAAATTTGGTCAAAAAATGATCTGCAAAGATGTCTCAACTCGTTATAGATCCTGATGGTAATGAAAAATACCATGATCCTGCTACTCCCTGAAGAGTATATGGGAATAATCTAACTACAACATATTCATGTATGACTCCATTCAAATTAATAGCCAGCATAAAATTATTGATATGTTCTTCCGCTTGAATGTTAAGATCTGGGCTAAACTTTGGAAGCCATTTTCCAGGATTGTCTGGTAAATCATGTAAAGGTGCAGCCATGTTGACTGCTCCTAGAGTAGACCATGGTCTCTGTGCTATTATTGGAATGATTATTGGAGGAATACCAGAAACTGGTGGTATTTGAATTGAAGTGGTTGGAAAAGATGATGTTGAGATTGATGAGGATTGAGTAGAAGATGTTTGTGGAGATGATGACTGAAGAGATGATGATGAAACAACTGTACTTTGTTGAGTTGTGCTTTTGGAAACAGGTGATTGAATATGAGATGATGAACTTGTATCACTTTCTGTTTCCGATTGAATTCTTTTTGTTTTTCCCTTACTAGGTAAAGGAAATTCTTTCGGAGGAATACCAAGTTTTTCACTTTGCAACCTAGTAAGAGGTTTTGAAGGAATAAATTTTGAGCTTACACTACCTTCAGATATTTCAGACTCTTCTAAAGATAATGAGAATCCTTTCATTTATGAATTAGATCTTGAACTTCAGGAGACTCAAGATGTTTTTTTTCTGAATGTTTTGAGATTTTGGTAGTGGGTGTCTGAATATTTTCTGCAATTTCTTCTCTAGGATTTTGAATTTCAGAAGAAATTGAAGAAGTTAATGAGGGTGTTTTGCTCTCGGAATGGCTTGTGGATAAAGATTTACTTGCCATTCATAGCTCAGGCCCTCCTTCTAGCACCAAAAATTTTGAAGCCTAGAAAATCTCTGCTTCAAACATCGGGGAAAACCACCCGGTCGGGACCTTAAGGCAGCTCCTTTTCCGTTTGGTATGGTGGCTCCGACTGGATTTAAAGGACCAGTTTCCTTGTAACTAAATGGATTGGATTGGATGGGTGGAAATGGGACTAAAATAACTGAAATAAAACTATCTAATTTAAGCTAAATACTGATAAAGAAACTCTAATAGTAACCCGGGTAGCTATATGTGAATACAACTTAAGATTGTTCCAATTCAACAATAACCATGAAAATGTATTATTGATTAAATTGAAATATGCAGAAACAAATAAAGATAACTCTGTTTAAGAAATTAAACAGAGTTATATAAACATATTGCATTCATCATTGTATACCATTTACATGTAACTATGAAAAATAGCGTTTCAATTATACTCAGAAATGATATATAAAAGGAAACGTTGTGAAAACCAATATACATATAAATGATAGCAATTTTAAAATGAATATCATAAAACAAAAGAGATCAACAGTAAACAGATAGAAATACCTTGCTCATCTTGATGACTTCAAATGCAATCTGATACTCTATCCAGTAACTATAATGCAAAACCAAATTCCAAGGTACAGAAATGCAACACTTCAAAGATAATTCCGCATGAAAATCACCAGATGTGATCCTTTTAAAAAATATATAAGACAATGGAGTACAGAAATGCAATCTCCAAGTCCAAAAATATTAAGATCCAGGACCCCTCTCTAAATGCATGAGAGGGGTTTAAATACTACTTAACTAACTCTAAAAATAGTTTATTACAAAAAATAAGGATTCGGTTCAATGACCGTCCTTTTCCTAGGCTAAAATACGGTGAAATTAAAACTAAATCTATCTATCTATGAAATTGATCTTTGCTCTTGCAGGCATCTAGCATAGTTTCGAGAAGATGCGGTTGACCGACTTCAGAATTCAGCTGTCCTGAAAAGACAGAGTCGGCAAGCGTAGGAGCAATCTTCTCTGTAGCATTGATAATACAATTGAGTGCACTGTGCTGACTGTGTGGCTTCATCAAGTACATCCAGTATGAGTCCCAATTCAATCTTGTCAACCCTTGGATGGATTTTGCTCTTTCTTCTGCCTTTTGCCTTCATTCTGCTTGCAATTGATTTGCCTGTGGGAGATAACCTTGTTTGTTCTTCTTCAATGGTTCACTTCTTTTGGTCCACTCCTTTGTGCATTCTGCCAAATTTGAGTGTTCTTTTGCAAACTCTTCCATAAATTTCCTGTTGAAAGTTGCCTGAGGTTCTGGCAGCTTATACATTAATCTCAGATCTTCTATGGTGAATGACCCAATTAGCTCTTCCGATGGAGTTATGAATTGTCTATCTGAAATATCTGTGCTATCCAGCACCCATCTCACCATGTCTGTATATGGGAGAATCCTTGGTCTTGCTGCTATTCTATGTAGAAATGAGCAAGCCAAGTCTCTAAGGGTTGCTTCAGACGTATCCTTTGAACCTGCTGTAGCTGGAACTTTTATCACCACAGGGTTTTCATCTTCTAACAGTTTATACATTCCCTCCCAAGTGGATATACCGGCGTCCTTGTTACAGGCGGTGTCTGCATATAGCGAAGCCATTTCTTTGTTCTCAGAACTTGAGCTCTTCTCCTTCTTACCCATAATGTTTAGCGGAAGCTTTGTATAGTGGTCTGCTCCTTCGTGCCTGCGTTTTATGAATAAATGAGAGTAATGACATAAGAAAGGTGATGAGACTGTTTTGAATGTGAAAGCGTATGAAATATAATATTTAAATTGTGAAACGACTTTCAATCTAAACACAATCTCTTTTCACATTAATAATCAATCCAATCATTTAATATAATCATTAAAGCGCATAATGGATTTGACATGTGGGAAGATTGCCTTGGGATAGTGCGCCTACATGAATCTGCGACATTGCGATCTGCGATTTGCTGTGCAATATCGCAATATCGCAATATCGCAAAATGAAATCATCACAGTCATAAAAATAGCGCAAAAATGGGAATTGCGCAATAACGCAAAGTGCATATCGCAAAAATCACAAAAGCGCATATCGCAAAAAGCGCATATCGCAAAAAGCGCACAATCGCAAAAGCGCACAATCGCAAAAGTGCAGAATTGATAAGAGCGCAAAAGATTTTAATTAATCATTTCTGTTTTCTGCGCTATGCGATCTGCGATCAATGCGCTTTATATATACTATTTTGTTATGGATGTGCTATCTTGTTTCAAGAGCAATTTTATTATAATCTATCATAAACTTAAGTGTTTCTAAATATTCTTTCTAAGGGATTTCTACAAGTTTATGATAAAAAGTTTTATTTGAAAGGAAAATAAATCCTAATTGATTTTTAACTAAGGGTCCCCATTTATTTAGTATTATTACTAATACTAAATAAAAAGGGGGGTTGTTGCTGGACACAATAGAGAGTTAGCATTTGTTTTTATTCTTTGTTTCATATGTGAATTTTTATGTGTTTCATTCATCCATAAACATTTCCTTTTGAATGCTTTCAAGTTAGAAAGGTAGAATCCATGTTATATGCTCTGCCTTGGGAAATCATTCATACTCTGTGTTTTTTATTCTGTCTGAAAGGGATCCATTTTTTGTGCCCTTTTCATCTCCGCACCAGTCTTTCCATCCCATCCTCATTAAATTTTAATTGCTAATTTTCCTGCCTATCTTGCCCCATGAAATACCCTGTGTCCTGATTTAATTCCAGGTTTCAACTGTCTCATTTTTGTTCCATACATCCCTGAGATTCATTCATTTTATTAAATCCCCTTTTCCATCATTTTATATACCTAGCCTAAAATCAGTTCATTATTGTTTTATGGAATATATATTCTACGGAGAGAGCCCTCTCTTGTCCTTGTAGGGCTAGCTACAAGGCTGAGTGTGGTTTAGTTGTTACCCTGATTTTCCTTTTTCAGCCTGAGGTTCAGATTGGGTGCTAACATCTCTGGCGACTCCACTGGGGAGTAATTTATTTGAAACAGTAAAGAATATCCTCCCCGGTAAAGGATGACAAATTTTAGATCTGAATGTTGATGGTGAACAACAATCAGATGCATATAAAGGCTGAAAACATTCACCTGGCGACTCCATTCACTGAAAGATCCAGAAATAAAATCCTTCATGGTGACTCCCCTGTAGGAAGATTAGTAGCTTTAAGATCTTTGCTTTAGGATGGAACTTATTGCAAGAAGGTATGCTCCCATGAGCCAAGATCATATTCCAGGTTTCCCTAATAAAATTCCCAAGGTGGATTGGCTTCAGAATTTTCCTATGTTCAGAAATGTGGAAGGTAATGACGCTGCTCTTCATCTGGTAAAATTTCACATTCATGTGCATAAATTAAAGATCGATTTTCCTGAAGATTTTTTGATGAAAATTTTTATGGCTACTCTGGAAGATGAATCTGAATCTTGGTATGAATGTTTTCCCCCTGCTTGTATTTATGGTTTAAAATATTTTAATACCATATTCTTTGAAAGGTATAGAGAATCTTGTCCGTCTTTAATGTTAGTTCAGAACTATTGTGAACATGTTAACAATTTCATTGAAAATCTAGAGAATTTTTATGAAGATTATGAATTCATGGACGAAGAAATCATGGAATCACTCTATGAAAATCCATTTCAGCAGCACACAGAAATATTTGAGGATACTTATCAAGATCAGCAGGTTGAAGATCTTTGTACAACTGAAAATGATGAAAGAAGAGGTTTTATTTCGAAACTAATTGAAATAAAGGATGAGATGCTGCTAAAGGATGTTCCAATCTTACATAGTGATAAAGTTAAGCTAGATCTAGAGTTAAAATGTGATGAGGAAGAATACGATGTTCCAGGTCCCATAAAAGAGAGTTATATTGTTGAGGCCGCCTCATATGAATAAAATAGAGTTATAGACCTGAGTGTTCTAGTTCCATCAGAAAAGAGTCTTCACAAGGAGGTAATCCATTCGCTTAATGAAAAACAAGACGAGATCTTTGTTCAAGTAAGTCAAAGAGTTTCTTTGGATGAATTTATGGTAGATGATCGAAATGATAATGTTGGGTCTCAAGAACCATCTGAAGTTTCTTCTCTGATGATTGATGAATATGATGAGAAACATGACAACCTGGTTGTCATATCATATGAAGATGACCAACAATATATTCAGATTACAGAAGATCAGAGCATTCAGGACTACCATTCAGATTCTTCTTCCTATGTCTCATGTTTTGAAATGTTTTTTCAAGAGGAAATTTTCTCATCTACTTGTTCAGAATGTTTTGAAGACCAGGAACACACTCTTACTGAGGTACATTGTGAAGGAAGATCCGAATCAAGAGAAAAGGACACCTTGTTTCTTCAGCAGGAGGTAAATCCTCATGTTTTTCAGGATCCAGTGGCCAATTTATTGCAGTCAGCAGTGAAGGTAATTATTGCAGTATTCAGTGATGAAGGAGATCATGGTAAACTATGCTTTTGGATGCCCAACTTCAAGTATCTATTGTTTTCCAAAGAATCTGATCATAAGAATCAATCAAAGAGGCATTTGCTTGATTGGTTACATTGGCATTTTGATATAGTATGATGGTACATTGGCCTTCCAGAAACATAGGCGGTTATCATCAAGATTTGAAACCTAAAGTCTTGGTCATATACTGCCATCAAGCTTCAAATGTTAAGTTTTGTCTAGGTTAGCTTTGAGTCACTTTTGAGTCAGTTTGTTGGGTCAAGTTTCTTTCAGTATTCAGTTTGGTTTCTAGCTATTGACTCCATGCCCAATGGAAGGCTACTTGGTCTACGGTGTTTTTGGCACCTCCAAGGAGCTACCATCCCCATTGGAGCCAATGTTAGTGTCAGTCTAGTCATACTGCCATCAGTGATCAAAATTGCTCCTTTTGCATTTGCATATTAGGTGTCTCATACCAATAAATTTCACCATTCCGCTAGGTCATGGATTCATTTATGGCAATATTGTTTTATTAGTTTTCCCTCATGAGGTAATTGCTGATTTTCCTTCCTATTGTCTTTAGTCATTAGCCACTTTCATTCTCAAAATCATATCAGTAGGTCATAGGATGGGTCTCATTAGTTTCTAGGGTCTCACCATGGTCAAATTAATGAGTCAAATGTCAATAATATCAGCAAGGTCATGAGGAAGCCAATATATGCAAAGTCACAGCACCTGGAAGATCAGAGATATCATTCATTCAGTGTGACACAAGTTTCACCTCAAAACCATGTTTTGAGGTGAAAACATAATACTTTGCCTTTATTCACAATTCAGAAGCTGTTATCTCCACAAAGTGATGTCCCTACCTTCAGAGGAGTTTTTCGCAGCATGTTCAGCGCTAGATCATCTTCAAAGAAGATCCATCAAAAATAGCCCGAAAAGAGCTTTCCAACGGTATACTACACGCTCAAAACCGACTTCTAGATTGAATTTTATGCCCAAGTGAAGTAAAATCCATTATACCCTCATATACCCCCTATTTCCCCATTTTTCCCTTTGAACTTTGTGTTATTAAAGTTTAAATTTCCTTTAAAAACCCCTTTTCCCCTTTCCGATCACAAAATCACATTATAAATCTTTTAAATAATATGCGATTTGAGTATATAACCACTTCCCCTTTCCATACCCATAAAATTTATATCATATATATAACCCCCCCGCCATATAAACCACTTCCCCACCATGCATTTAATAAAAACTTTATAATATAAAGTTTAAATTTTTATTGTTATAAGTCGCAATCGCAACCCTTATCCAATCGCAATCGCAACGTTTTCAAATCACAACATTTATATGGAATGTTGTGATCGATTCATCGCAAATATTTGCGATGCGATTGATCGCATCACAGTCCTCCTCTGATCACTCTGATCCCTCGATCCCCCGATCGCACCTCTCCTCCGATTGACTGGATCGCACCATTCCCCTGGATCCCCCGATCGCACCTCTCCTCCGATTGACCTAATCACACCTCTCCTCCGATTGACCCGATCACACCATTCCCTCCGATCCTCCGATCACACTTCCCCTCCGATTGATTGCATCGCAAGTTTTGTTCTCCCGATTGTGATTGTGATTACCCGTGCTCCCGATCTCCAATGCAATTAACACCCTGGGCCCACCATACAGTACTTCTGCCCCTTTCAAATAAAAAGCCATTTCTCCCTTTGTAAAAGCAATAAAAGGATTTTCAAAGGTTTTTAAACGTACTCCATCACATCGGAACTTTTGTATGGTGCTTTCAAACACGTCCCACCTCCTGATCCCCAATTGCGATTACTGTTTGTTATATTATATCTTCGCCCCGCTCCCCGATCCTGATTGCAATTTTCATATGATTTCCATCCATTTCCCTTCCCTTTTCCCATTTAAAATTAACTTCTTCCCTTCGCGAAAAGGCATAATTTCATTTCTGTTGCAACAACCAATTATAAAAAATCAGTTTTCTTCAAACAAAAAATGGAAAGCGAAAAGTCAAAGGCTGAGAGCTTAAATTAAAATGAAGATATCTACAACAGTAGAGAAATAGGATTGGATTTCCTATTTTGTCTTCAGTTACCATTCAAAGGGATTTACGCTACAGGTTTCACCTCTTCATTGGTTATCAACAAATTCAAGTGGCAAAATGTAACACTGCTCCTTCTTAGGACAGATGGTTGGCTCTTCAGTTTTTGTTTGTTAATGCTGTTAAGCAATTCCCTATTTTCGTCGATCTGTTTTCCCACATTTGAGCTTATTTATTGTATTGTAAATCATTTTTAAAGCGGTTTGAGTTCTGGGGAAAGAGTGTGGAAGCAAAACTCTGTGCTCTATTGTACAGTTAGACAGGGATTAATAAAGATGAAGCTCTGATTTGTTAGATCCATGTGGTATGAGAGTTATCATTTGTTTTTCTTCTTTGTTTCATATGTGAATTTTTATGTGTTTCATTCATCCATAAACATTTCCTTTTGAATGATTTCAAGTTAGAAAGGTAGAATCCATGTTATATGCTCTGCCTTGGGAAATCATTCATACTCTGTGTGTTTTCTTCTGTCTGAAAGGGATCCATTTGATGTGCCCTTTTCAGCTCCACACCAGTCTTTCCATCCCATCCTAATTAAATTTTAATTGATAATTTTCCTGCCTATCTTGCCCCATGAAATACCATGTGTCCTGATTTAATTCCTGGTTTCAACTGTCTCATTTTTGTTCCATACATCCCTGAGATTCATTCATTTTATTAAATCCCATTTTCCATCATTTTATGTACCTAGCCTAAAATCAGTTCATTATTGTTTTATGGAATATATATTCTACGGAGAGAGCCCTCTCCTATCCTTGTAGGGCTAGCTACAAGGCTGAGCATGGTTTAGTTGTTACCCTGATTTTCCTTTTTCAGCCTGAGGTTCAGATTGGGTGCTAATAGGGAGGAGAGGTCCCCGTCATCAACTGATGCAAACGTCAGAAATGTCCACATGTTCGATAACTTTATCCATGAAGATTTTAATGGGAGGCCTCGGTGAATCTTAGAGGGAGAGATCTGCTAGGATGATGTGGCATAGTCGGACCGAGAGCTGGTTGAAATCGCAGAATTGACATGAAATACCCTGTATACTTTAAAACAAGAAATATCTATTTAACCAAGGAGTATAAGTATTGGTGGGACGAAAAACCATCTTGGAAGGCACTATGGCTAGGAGAGACGTGGTAATGTTTAATAGGTCAGGTGAAGGTTTAATTTAGAGAAACATGTTGAATTGGGGTAGGACACGTCACCCCAATAGTAGATACAGGTGATGTGACCCTGATGTTTATTCCCCAACAGTATCCCATGGTGTCAGGTACAAAATTTATGGGATTTGATATCCAAGAGTATGTGGCATAGTGGACCAACATTTATGTGACATTGGAGAAGGGAGGAGTCTTCTCATTCATCCATGCCATCTTGGAGTCTTTAAAAAGAAAAATAGGAGAGGGCAGGTCACGCTAGACCCTAGACCCCATAAGTTTAGAGATGAGTGCTATATGGAAAATTCACTTCTACAGACTAAAATGAACTCCCTAGATCTAGTGTCCTAATCTAGAAACAACACGAGAAAAAAGATCTATGTTTTCCTTAGATAAATTATAATATGAAATAAAGTCCTACCTAGAATCTATAGTAAGACCTCCTCTTCTACTTGCTTGCAATATCCAATTATAGCTTCAAGTGTTATAAATGAAACCAGCGAAACAACTAAAACAAGCAAGGGAACCACAATATCCACACAACATAAACCAATGTCTCTAATCAATGATTCATAAAGCATTGAAATACATAAGAATTAACATGACACAATTATAGGAAAACAAAGTTCTTTTTGTATTAATAAATGAAGGAGAGAGTTACAACCATTTATAGATTCTTGAATTTGTGGATGTCTCCCCAATTTCCTTGTCCTTCCTTGCCACAAAGAAAACCTTCAAACTCAAACCTAATGCATTAATGGATGATTATTCCTTAAGCTCAATGGAGTAACATTAAGGTGCTAGTAATCTCCAAAATCCAACCTATATTTTATGGGAGGCTGTGAATTTATAGGGTAAAAGTGGTAGTTTAGGATTCACCAATATAGGATTGAGATCCACATATGGAGGATAATCTCTAAATATAAGAGATAATATCTCTAGAGTAGGAATTCAAGATATATTCCATGATAAATGGTTAAAATTACCTTTTGACAATGTTGAACTTGCCAACATTCAAGGGATATCCCAAATAAGTGGTCCCAATTAGACCTCACACCTTTGGGATAGGAATCCCATTCAGACTATGACCTGGTTACCATTTTATTAAAAATTTTCCTTGGTTTTAAATATCATAAAAAGAGAGGAATTCATATGTGCCTTCAAAAGCAAAGTGAGTGTGTGTGAGTGTTCGATTGTAGGCGTCTCAAGGTTATTCTACTATAGAGAGGGAGAAAATTGAGCCCCTAAGGGAGAGGTAATAGTACCACCATAGTAGAGACTAAAAGAAACAATAAGGATCTGTCTAAGATCTAGAAGAATAATGCACAAGGATGTGACGATCATTTAAACAAGATACACAATAAATATTTTTCTAAAATATAGCGAAATAGTTCACAAATATGCAATAGTCATAGAAAATATTACAACACATTCTCAATATGATAAGCGCTGAAATAACCGAAATAGTTCAACTACTTTAGCACAGATGAAAAAAACATTAATTACAAACATTCAAGAAACAATCTTACAAATATTCATAATCGATGCATGAAGAATGTGTTGGCCATCAAGCTTCTGATATTAAGTAAAATTCCCAAGGCACGTGTATACAAAAAACAACACTAGCTCCAATAGTAGAGCATTTGAGCCACTCCTTGCTCCCCACAAGAACTAGCTTTTCTCTCTAATGCCTTGCGGGAGGATCCAAGGTGAAAATTACTTTTCTCATATAATAAGGGTGTATATATAACTAATGGGTAGGTAATGATTCACCTTATTTGTGACTCTTTGACTACCCTCGTAACTTTTTGACTTCTAATGAATTTTAGACTTTACATGAGTCTTCAAATTATGTACATGTCATTTGGAATTCAACTTTACAATTTTCTAATAGAAATTTACATAATCCAGAAAAATGGTGTGGCATATGGTGACTCATGACATGACATGATATAAAACTGATGACATGGATTGTATGATGGCATGGAAATTTGAAGACATTCCTTTTGCTCCTTGCTTTGTATCTTCTTGAAAATTTCTCCTATCCACCTCCATATGGCTTGGAGATAAGGAGTCTTTAATGATATCAGGTGTCGAGATGCAGTCACAGATCGATGTCCCTTTGCTTTCTCATGATTCATCAACTTTCATATTGAGCTACGAAGGAGTCTTCTATCATGTTCTCCTTTTCCATCTCATTCTTCATCATCTTATCATGATACATGCTGATGATGCTGGAAATCTGTCAACCAAGGGGATCTCCCTAATGTTAAGTTCCAATTAGACCTCACACCATTTAGAATAGGATCCCCATCCAAGGTATCAGCCCAACTACCATAAATTCTTGAATATTTTCCTTGGCTCTATCTATTGACAAGAAATAGGAGTGAAGAGGTGTCTTCGAAACACAAGAGAGTGTGCCTAGTGAGTGTTTGGTTGCAGATGTGTTAAGGTTATTCTACTATGGAGGGTAAATAGAAGTGATCCTATAAGAGAGAGGTAATAGTACCACATTAGTAGAGACACATGCAACCAAGAAGGATCCATCTAACATCTAGTGGAATAGTCCACAAAATATGTGAGAATAACTATAACCAATCAATGAGAAAGATCTGTCTATTATCCAAGAGAATAGTCCACAAGAATGGGAGAGAAATAAGAACCATTGAAATTAATTCTCAATAAAATAGGTACTAAAATAACCGAAATAATTAAACTACTTTAGCAAAGATGAAAGAAAACATTAAATAAAAATATTCGCACACTACCACATTTGGGTTAAATCCGACGGAGGATTCTAACAAACAGATAAAATCAGAACTATCGTCAGACGTTTAATGTATTTTTTTGTTTTCTTTTAAATTACGACGATTGTTAACTATCTGACATTAATTACATAGAGTCGGATATTCAACAATCGACATTAATGGCATTTTACCATTAAATTTTGGTATTGTTGGCATATACCGTTGTGTAACATTTGTTCGACATACTAGTGTTGAATATGTGACGGGAAATTGATTTATATATATGTAGGGCCAAATACCTATTTAAAATTTCCATATTCTTTTTATACATCCCATGCTTTTGAAATGTTATATGCCTATTTTGAGGTTAATTTTGATTGATAATCATCACTAAAAGCTATTTGGTGAGGAAAAATTTCAGATAAAATTCCTCAAGGACTGGGCCTAGGAGACGTGGGATTGACATTGGGGGCTTCGGAGGATAGAAAATGTTATTGACCTTGTAAAAAGTGAAAGGGGTTGAAATTAAGGAGACTTTTAGTAACAACAACTAAAAAGCATTGTAGAACTTATGGACATGCTGAAGGCAAAGATGAATATCATCCATTAGTAAGTACTTATTCATGATCATCCATTAGACCATAAGAGATTTGTTATTTATATTTCTTATACATGCCATAATAGACTTGGTATTTACATAGTTCAAATATATAGTCAATTGCACAAGTGACAATCTTCCGAAATATTCAGTTTGTCTTTTATGCATTTAGAAAAAATATCATGATGAGTTCTAGGTAGTTAATTTACAGTTAATATCTATGTTTGTTCATGAATATTTATGCTAGGTAGTTTGTAATTAATATTTATGCTAGGTATTTTGGAATCAATATTTATGGTAGTTTACAGTTAATATTTATGGTAGTTTGCAATTAATATCTATGCTAGGTTGTTTTTCCATTCATCGATGATCTCTCTCTCCCTCTCTCTCTCTCTCTACAAAACTAACCTTCTATCCTCATTGGTGCACTATGTTTCTCATTTGCTCAAGTTTCTATTGCTAGGATTTCATTTCTTCCCTCCCTCGTAGCACTAGGTTTTCCAATTTCCTTCATTCGTAGCACTATCTTTTTAAATTTTCCTTTTCATAACACTATATTTTTCACTTTTTAAACTTTATATAGTTCTATATTGTTTCTCATCTACCTTGTTTTAAGATTCCTCCTTGTTTCCGTTTCGAGTGCTATGAATTCAAAATGTGCCCTTTTGTAGTGCTAGGCTTCCTAATTTCTCTTTATTCTAGTGTTGAGTTTGTCAATTAGACTTCTTTCTAGCAGTAGGATTGGAAATTAGGTTATTTTATAGTAACATTGATTTTTCAATTGTAACATTTTCCAGTTCTAGGAGTCACCAAAATTCCTCATTCCAACATTGATCAGTTTCACATTTGTTCCTTTTTCTAGTGTTAGGTTTTGAAATTGTCCTCCTTTTAACCTTTTTCCATCTTTTCCTTCATTCTTTTTCTCCTGAATTGGCTACAAAGGGAAAAATTCCTTCGGACATTAAAAATGAATATTCAAATGAAAAAAAAAAAAACAAGAGAATAGACCCTGTTGTAGCTCAATCTAGCACAACTAAAATATTAAAAAATATTAAAAAGAATTTTATTTTAGCACAGGTTTAAATTTCTAAATTTGAAGCAGCAGATAATTTTGTTGGACTGGCTCCTTGGATTGAAGGAAAATGAATATAGAGGAAGGTGTTGAAATAGAAGAAAGTGATGAGGAATATGTTAGTGAGGATGTTGATCTAGATGGTGAAGATGAGGAAGATTTTGATCTCAATTTAGCATAGAATATGCTTCAGTATACAAGAGTGATTCTGGATAAAAAAGAAGCTTCCCGTTGATCCATATTCTACTGAGTAGCATTATTAATATACTTTAGGGTCATTAGTAGAATTTAATCAAATCTCTGAAGCACATGAACAATTGAAGGTTGACAATGTGGATTATCTGCATTATAATTATGCACATGAGGAAGATAACCAAAACTTCCAGTGCAGAATATATTGGATGTTTGATAAGTCTTATGAGCCTATTATTCTTGTTCATTACAGAGAATTTACAAAGGCAAATATTTAGATAGCATAGTGTACATCATGTTGTAGAGTACTTGAGTTTATTGCCGAGGAGGGCATGATTTATATGCCATATTGGATGATGGAAAATATTTTTTTAGTAGAGAGCTTGTAGGTCTGAAATAAATCGATGATCCAAATAATTCATGCCTAGATCCAATAGAGTCACGGGGGCACAAAGTACATGAAGCTAATTCCAATGAGCATTCCCGTAGGTGGATTCATCAAAATTGCTTAGTCCAAGATCAACGACTATTAATTATTGCGACATCAATGTTCTCATTTCTAGAAACCTCTAAGGGGTGATCTCGTAGGCGGGTTGAGCTTTCCAAAAACCATTTGTGGTTTTCTATACGATCCACACATCATTAGTTATGATCCAAATATCATTTCATATGATTTAAAACTCCCATATACTAGTGCAAAGGGCCTTTAAGGCAGCTGAAATTTCTTCAAAGAGCTGTTTTCAATGATGGCAAACTTATCTTCAAATGTGAAATCTTCAAAAAAATCACCCTCTTGTATATCCCACAAATCATTAAATGCAAGACTTCTCTTTTCTCTTCTATCTGTCCATGTCATTTTCTCTTCATTTCTGTTGTTCAAATTTTCTCTCTTTCCTCTCTCTCTGCTGTTTTTTTTTTTTTTTAATTAATTAAAAATTAATTAAAAAAATTGGGAATAATTAAAAATGAAAGGGATTGGGATTAATTAAAAGGGATTGGGAGTAATTAAATTAATGGGAATTAGGAACTATATTGAAAATGGAAGAGGGAGCTTTTATTGAAAAGGTAAGGGGGTTATTAAAAATGGGAGGGGGGGTATTAATATTAAGGAAGGGAAATTTATTGAAAGGAGGCAATGTTAAAAAACGAGAGGGAATCGAATTAAATGGAAAGGGGAGATAAAGTGGGGGGGTATTTTATTAATGGAGGGAGAGGGATTTATAAAATCGAATTGTGGAAGGGAGATATATTAAAAAGGAAAACGAATAGTTCGATGAGTACAAAGTCGAATTTAAAATGGAACGTTGACTGTGTAAGGTGCTGGAGTGAGAGTAGGGGGCGTTGGTGAGGAGAGTTTAGGTAGGGCGTGTAGCAGAGTTTGGATGCTGCGGGTGTGAGAAGTATGCGTGTAGAGGGGGAGAGGTGTAGAGTTCGATGGGGGAGCGCTATCGTGGAATGAGCCGGAGTTGTGTGCGCGTAGGGAGAAGAGAGGGAGAGCGAGGGGGGTTCGGGTAAGGTAGTGTAGGGAGCTTAGAACGCAGAGAGGTCGGTTGTAGGGCGTAGAGCGTGGAGTAATGTGGGAGGAGTGGGAGCGTATACCAGTGAGGCGTAGTGGGTAAGGAGGGGATAGCATAGGGAGTGTGCGGGATAAAGTGAGGAGGGTAGCAGCATAGGCGTAGAGTGAGGGCGTATTGTATTGAACTGTGGGATTGATTGCAGAGTTTAGGGAGCGGATAGTTGCAGGGATTTTTTATTTTTATTTTTATTTTTTATTTTTATATAACAGCAGAGAAAATATAATAGAGAGAGAAGACTATTCTTCCTTCCAGCAGCATATATTGAATAAATGCAAACTCAGAAATCTTTCAGTAATCCAGCAGCAGGAAAATTCTTCAGAAAATTTTAGCAGTAAAACCCAGAATTTTTTTCAATAGCCCAGCAATAGGAAAATGTAGAATTGCAGAAACTCAGAAATCTTCCAATGAAAACTCAGAAATATTTCCAGTGAAAACTCAGAAACTTGTTCAGAAACCCAATTTAAAACACTATTCCAGCAACTCTTCAAAATGAAGATTTTAATAAGCATAAATTGCAGGAAAAATGAGAATGAAAACCTTCAGATGCACAAAGCTGTCAATTTTCAAAACCACTGCTGCTCTTCTTCAAAACAAATTCTAAATGCTGCCATGGATTTTGAATGCTGCTCCTCTTCAAAACACTTCTGAATGGCGGCAAAAACACCGCTGCAAAAACTCTCTAAATGCTGCAAAAAGGCAGATATGCACAGGCCATAAACACAAATGGCTCACTCAATGTGGAACAGGGCTAGCAATCGCCCGCTCTGATACCATGTTAAACACCATGTTGAAGAACACACATGGTGTATGAGGAAGATGAACACACACACAAGAGACTCAACACACAATGAAAGATAAGCATGAGGCTTTCTTATTTTCCATTATACAAAGATGTACATTTATAGTACAATGGTGTGACTCTTGGTTTCATATTCCAAGGTCACTTGGACTCCATTGTGACTTTTCATATTCCACACCTACCCATGTAGGATTAGGTGTTCCAACAGTTAGGATGATGGGGGAAATATAATGGAAAATCAAGGCATTGTAGAGTTTCCAAGTTTTTGGTTGAGAGGCAAAAATTTTGTACTTTGGATCTCCAAGTGTTTATGAATAAAATTTTCACAATGATTCCAGAATTTGTTGAATATGATTTGTCTTTCCATGTTGCATCATATTTTTTATGCCTTTATTCTTTATAATTGACTAATGAAGCTACTGGTATTTAATTTTACATATTTTATGTTAAAGTTAAAATTCTTAATGATGCACTCATCTATTCTATTTTTAACCTCCTAATTCTTCCATTTTTATTCTAAAGTTTGAAACAAGAGATTCTTCACATGCAGCCTATTGTCAACGACTTTCCATTATCACTTCTTCATGTATTATCTTTTCCATTTGTTTTCATCACTAGACTTAGGCCACTTGAAATATTTTTCTCACACACGAGACTGATAAGGATTAAATCACTGGGGTTTTAAGAATAGTCACAGACACTAAAATCTTCTTATCATGTTTATTGATAAATGTCTTGGGCACTCATCCCCTTCAGCCAGAGATTTTATCCCAAGGAACAACAGACCCATCTAAATCTGGTTCTACAAAGTGTCGAGAGGGATCAAATCCCTTGAGGTGCAAACCTCTCCTCACTTTTTTGCTCAAAAATGGGTTTCAGATCAAGGGATTTGATCCCTCTCGACACTTCGTAGAACCAGAGTTTGATGGGTCTATACTAGTTTTTATTTATTTTCACTATTACATGTTCATATTATTAAAATCATTAAATCTATGAATTTAGATTGATTTATTAATATATTCGATGGAATAACTCCAATTAAGGGTATTTTTACTTTGATTATTATGAATGCGTAAGTTTTAAGTTAAGCCATATGCAAATCATGATTAGTTAACTAGTTAAGTTGTCTTTGTCTAGATATTTGGTGTCTTTGTTTTCCTATATTACATTTGTAAACATTTCTATCATTTAAATATTTGTGATAACTAACTAATATTATTTTATTGATTGTAATTATATAGTATGATGCTCCTAGGGCATTCCTCGACGAGGAATATACCATTGTAGTGAAAGCACCTGATCAAGAACATGAAGCGAATATTGAGCCAGATCAAGCTAATGATCCTATGGAAGAAGATAATGATGTTGATAACACATTAGATGAATATGGGATGGATAGATTGATCTAGGATACATTTAATAATTTTGCAGGAAGGGTTGCTGATGACGACTGGTATGTTGGTGGTTATGGTATACATGTACTTGAGAGGAGAACTCAAACTCTTTATGAAGGCTCAGAAACATATCTTCTCTCTGTTTTATTTCTTTTGGTCAAATTAAAGGTGGTGAATGGTTTGCAAAACACATGTGTGACAAAAATCATGAGGTATGTAATATATTTTGTGACATTTAGTACATCATGATGAAGCAATTATTTTTTTCCTTTGTTTTCAATGTTAGTATGTAGATCACCATTTGTAACAATATTTGGATGTAATATCTAATTGTTTACATTAACCAAAACTATTTATTTTTGATGTTGTAGATTGTTAGGTGAATTTCTATTACCACTGTCAATTTTTTTACCTCACACGTACTGAGATTTACATGCCATTATGAAAGATATTGGAATGGATTATCAAGTATGCATGTCCTAATGATTATATTATCTATTATAAATAACATGGATCGAAATAAAAATGCCCAAAATTTGATGAGAGTAGATATCAAACCAATAAAGTAACAAGAAATGTGCCTTGCAAGGTTCTTAGTTATATTCCCACAATTCCATGTCTGCGAAAATTGTTCAGGTGAAAAATCATAGCACAATTTATGGATTACCATGCAACAAAAATAAGTCAAGATGGTGTTCTTCGAATGACTGCAGATGGATCTGCATTTATGAATATGGAGGAAATATGGCCAAATTTTAAAGAAGAACCTTGTAATCTTAAGCTTTCATTAGTAGCTAACAGAGTCAATCCTTTTGGAGAGCTAAGATCTGTTTACTCGGTGTGGCCCATCTTTGTTATCAACAATAAAATTTCTCCTTCGATGTCAATGAAGAGAGAACACATAATGTTGACAATGATTTTTCCAGGTATTATTTTTTTTAGAATAAACATATTCGTTTACACAATAACATATCATGATTTGTCTTTTTTTCATAATTATGTCTTATATTTTTGTGTTTACTCATATATGTTCAATCATGTCTCCTAATTATGGATTTTTTCTTGTTACTCGTATATTTGGGAATTATGTACTTTATATTCAATTGATTAGGTAAGTACCAGGTCAAAGATATGAATATATATATATCGAGCCTCTTATCGATGAGTTACTGGACTTATGGAAGGACATCACTATGTATGATATCTCCACACTAGTAGATGCACAAAGGGAATTTGAATTCCATGCAATTCTTGTATCGAAAATTCACGATGCCCCAGGGATAACACATTTTTGTGGTATATTATAACATTACCATGCACTTTAATAGAGTTTACTAGTTTTTTTAAGTTCATTTCATGAATTTGTTTTGTAAATAGTCCATTCATTATTTATAATTCAATTAATAATTGAAATAAAAATTAATCTATCTCTTGCAGTTCTTCAAACAAAGGGAAAATTCTCTTGTCTATTTTTTGGTCCTAAATTGAAATCTCCTCGTTCAAGAAGCCTAGGAAAGGAGGTGTTTGATGAGTATAGGCACTTCCTCTCTAAGAACCATATATACTGAAGAACCAAAAACCATATTTTCAATGGGAAATAAGAGACCGGATTAAGACCACGAAGAATGACACTTGGTATATGGAAGTTGCAATATAATATAATCTCTCAAGGTATGGATTAAATCATCTATTATAATTATACATTAAATGTTTGTATTATTTTATATTTTTATTTCATTTTATTCATTGTACTATTTGGGAATTATTGTTGTTATAATATCTTAAACTATGATTCACCTTGTAGGTCAACAAGGAATTAATAACGGGTCACTACCACAAGGAATGAAAAGATATCCTGAGCAATTCAGTAGGCTCCCCTACTATGAGCACCTAGAGAATATTCACTTGTTTAATGCCATGCACATCAGGAAGAATGTAACATAGACCTTATGGCGAATCTTATATGGAAGGAGATATAAAGAATTTTTTTTCAAGATTTGTAATGACATTAAGGAGGCCAATCATGTAATGAAAAGTGCCATTCATTCAAATAGAGATAGATACAGACAAAATCTAGGCGCCCTTCCATGGTTATTTATGGAGCAACAAAGAAAAGATGTTAAAGAGGTTATTGAAAAAATTAAATTTCCGATGGGAATTTCTGCAAAGATAAAGAATATACTAACAAAGAAAGGTGAATTAGGTTGGGTAAATACTCATGATTGGAATACACTCATTAAGGTAATTATTTCGGTGTGTATATTTGTACATTAATGGTGAAAAATCTTGTTAGTATTTTTCTTTAAAATTATTTCAGAATAAGTAATCATTGATTTATTTTTTGTGAGACTATGTTCTACCTCTACCTCTCCCAGACAACTTTGACAACAATGTCGAACAAGTTATATATGATATTGGCAAATACATGAGGTAAGTTCCGATTTATATGAAAAGTGTAATTTTTTTAATAATTTGTTGTACATTAAATTATTTTTTACTACATGTGTTTTACTTGTAATGTACTATATATCTTATTGTTGAAACTTGTGATTTTCTTGTTTCATTTGTAGATGGTTGTAATCTAAATAAATTGATAAAGAAGATATAAAGTATTGGAAGAAACAAATTCCTCCTCTAATGTGTGAAATGAAAAAGTATCTACCTTCGACATTTTTTAAGGCACGAGAACACTACCTCATACACCAAGTTGAGGAGATTGAAAAGTGTGGACCTGTACACACAAGATCAATGTGGATGGTTGAGAGGCACTTAAAATATTTGAAGGCTTTTGTTCGAAAAAGAGCACGTTCTGAGGGTTCTATGGTAGAGGGATATCTCGTATATCAAACGATGTTTTATATTAGTCAATATAGTTAGACAATAGGAAAAAGTATCAATCTATTGGATCACATTTGGGATGTCAACTCTATGAACAAATTTTAAGAGGAGCACCTATCGAGGAAAGCTACAATGAGGAGAGTGAGATGTAAGTATATAGTGGATATTTATAGTACAATTGACATTTTGTTTTTATGTATATCATACTTATTTAGTTTTTAGTCTTCATACACAATCCAATATTATAGTGGCATAATGTGTTAACTAATTATATGTATGCACGTGAACTGTTTTATTTTAATACAACCAGTCGAGAGTGGGATGAAATACATTTATACATTGAAAACAATGTTGATTGGATGATGGTATGGATTGAATGATGAAAACAAGTTAATAATCGTAGGTTATCATGGTATGGTGTGTCTACATTGGTCAAATAAGTTGAATGTAGTGGAGATACCAATCTCACACAGAGGGAAATTTATTTAACACATAGTTTATTACATTACCAGGAAAGCATATAATTCACCTAGACAACATAACTTTTTTACAATTATGTTGATGCATATGGCATGATTTTTTATTAATTTGAAAAATTTCCAAGTATAAATATGTTTATCAAATAATGACAATGTATTTTTTTACATTTTTTTCATATTGCAATTGAAACACCGCAAGACAATGTGGTGAAATGGCTGCAAATTTCGCATCAAAATGTTTGATGAAAATAGGACAACTTCAGATAGTGGGATACCTTCATTATTTCACGTAGAGGTGATAGAAATACATAAGTATCTGCAAATTGATACTATGGGTATCTAGATGATATGCTTCACTATGGCTTTAAATCCTTCAAATTAGTTATGTTCGATGTAAAATGGTACATGCTATGAATCAATGAACATGATCCCTATAGATCTATCATTCAACATGCTAATAGACTTACCATGGTTAACACAAGGAATTTTGATCCAGGCTCAGAGCCCTATGTTCTTCCAAGCCAATGTGAACAAGTATTTTACTCAAAGGTTCCAGTTAAAGCAGGTTGTTCCTATGTTGTTAGATATGATCCAAGGGGAAAGTTGGTAATGTATAATGTAGAAAAATAATATGAGATTGAAGAAGAATATGATGTAGAGGAGCAAGGGGTTCATGCGTTAGACGAATACATTGAAGAATTTCTAGGATATGTTAATGCAGATATTGTTTTGGACGAACAAGATGATATTGACAATACGTCGGACAGAGAAATTCAAGAGGTCGAACCAAATATGGGAGAGGATGTTCCAATGGTTATATAGACGATGATGATCATGATGATAACATTTCTAGTCCTTTGAACGTGAATTCTGAACACGATGATACAGATGATGGGTTGGATGAAGAAGAAAATTAATGATATGAAAATGTTGAAATGTATGAGGTATTTATTTGTGTGTTTTCAGTTGGTTAGTTCACTTTTATTTAACTTCAATAGGAAATTTTTTTTTCTAAGATATTCTTATGGAAATTCATTTTAACTTGATCTTCATATGGAAACTCATCGAGCTAGAGGTGATAGGAAACAATGCAACATAAGAACTAGGGAATGAAAAAATTAAAATATATATAAAATATAACTATATATATAAAATTAATATATATATATATATATATATATATATATATATATAATATCTAAAAAAAAAAATTCAAAACACCAGAACTACTTCTAATTCCCACGCACTATGAATTCTTCCAAACCCAACACCCTTCCCCTCAACCCATTAACTCATCACACACGCAAGTCTGGTCTCCCTGCATTCAACATCTATCCCAACCCCACTCCATCCTCCCAACCCATTAACTCATCACACGCGTAGGCCTGGTCTCCCTGCACTCAACCTTTATCCCAACCCCACTCTATCCTCCCAACCCCACATCCTTCCCCTAAACCCATTAATTCGTTGTGCGCATCGTCCTGGTATCCCTGTACTCAACAAAAATACCCCACCGAAACCCCACTCACTCACTGTCGGTGCATTGCAAACATTTACTCAAAAGACGACTCACCGCAGATGGTGATCGTGCTTCATCCACAAGTAACGGTGAAGGTTCTTCATCCACAGGTGATGGTGCTTCATCCGACTACTCAACAGAGGACTCGCTACATCAACATACCCCGCTTTATATTCGACTAGTGGCCATGGTAAGTTTCATTACTTTTTTAGACTGACTGTGTGCCAACTGCAACACAAAATCCATGCTTATGTGTTATTGTTCCAAGAAGGATAGAGGCCAAACTAAATATTTTTCATGTAAATATTTCCTAATGGGTGTTTCCAAACTCCACAAACACTTTACCTAATCATAGAATCCTCTAATCCAATCCACAATACTTGTTCTCCCCATACACGAAGAAAAGTCACAAGGAAAAGAATTATCCAAAGAAATTTCTTGCTCAGAGAGGACCATATCTCAAATAGGTCATCAAGAAGGAAAATTAAAGCCTTTCCTCAATGTGCAACATTTTACATACGATTAGGCCGAGCCTTCTTTGTATCAGTCTAAATAAGACATGGTTAAAAAATTCTCCGATGAAATAAATTTGCCTTTAAGTGAAAGTTACAAGTTGGTGCAAGAAGTAAGGAGAATTGCACCCATAGGAGTCTCCTTACTTAATGTAAGAGAGAAATATAGTAGCACTCTAAGAGTTGCTATAGATGATGAGACTAGGGTGTCACAAGGAAAATTAAAACTACACCTGATAGTGATATTATTGATGGTCCTCGAGTCAGTGCACATCCTCCATTCACCATATTTTATTGGACTTAGCATTATTGGGAAAACACATGGACTTAAACTCTCTTTAATCAAGCCCTTGTCCAATAGTTTATGAACCTGATTTATAAATTCCTCATTTTCCTTTGGGTTCATCCTATAAGCAACCTTGTTTGGTAAGCTTGCTCCAGGTATCAGATCTATGTGGTGACTTATACTTATTTTAGGTTTCAGTACATTGGGAAAGTTATCAACTACAATGTCTTGATAATCCACTAACATATTTTTAATTTCTATTGGCAGCTTGGAAATGAAAGTATTAGTAGATTCACTTTTTGGGTAACAAACAATGGCATAACTCACCTCTTCTTCTGTCATCTATTGTAAAAATTATTTTCCATTGAGAAACAGGGCTTTTGGCTCACTCTTTGCAGCTCTATTCCTTTCTTGAAAAGGCAACAAAGTATGTTGAATACCACCCATCTCGAACTTATAATAGTTCTTGCTTCCATCATGCACTACTTTCCTATCAAATTTCCAAAGTCTGCCCAGTAGCACATGACACACATCCATAGGCATGATATCACAAGTCATTTTGACTTTATATCTGCCTATTTGGAAAGCCACTTCACTTGTCTCAGGTACCAAAAATTGGTGTCCTTTATGAAACCATGACACGTTGTAGGGTGTTGGATGCTTGACCTTCTTAAGGTTCAAATTTTCCACCATTTTAGTTGACACCAAATTTTCGATGCTTTCACTATCAATAACTACTTTGCCACATTTCCCTTAGACTTTGCATGTAGTTCGAGGAAATATTTTCTTTGTGAAGACTCTACCACTTCCTTCTCTGGTTTCAATAGCAACTTGTTCATGAGAAGAGCTTCTCCAACCTCATGTACATTCTCCACTACAGGATCTTGTGCTTCTGCCTCCTCTCCTTGTGCAACATAGTTTCCTCTTTGATTTGGACTCTCATTATCAGGACACTCATAGGATCGATGACCTAGTTTGTTACATTTGTAACATCTATATATTGACTCTCTTCCTCTACCTCTACCTTGTTGGTAAGGTCTTCCACCTCTTGTCTCACATCCTTTCCCTCCTTGTTCTTTCTGGTTAGAACCACCAACTTCATCCTTGTAAGTTGGAGCCTTCCCTCTTCCAGTTGCTTGCCATATTCCTTTGGTAGATCCTTTTCCTCTACCATATTTTTGTTTCCTGACTATCTTCTCTTCTACTCTTAAATAATATTGATTTTCCCCCTCCATGGTGCTAGGATATAAAATTATAATCTGCTCTTGAATTTACATCCTTAATCCATTGATGTACATAGCTATATTTTCAGATAACATTCTCTCAAGTTAACCTTATAGAACTCTTATGTGTAATATCTTATAGTAAGCAACATTTGTCTAAGGTTATACATATGTTTCTAAAGACTCAGCTGATAATCCTTGGGTAATAAGTTTCCTCTTGTTATCCATGATAATAATTAGGTTAGTCTAGGTTGGTCTTAAGCTAATTAGGTTGGGTCAATTAGGATTGAATAAGGTCTTTGAAATTTACATTTTCAAAAAAATGCACATGTGAGGGGTCTTGAAAGTCATTTTTTGTGTGAATATGTATGGAATGACAACAACCCCCCATTTATATGTTTATAGAAAAAATATTGGGTGCCCTCATATTCTTAAATTTTTTCATGTCTAAATCCTTGTATTTAATTTTTCTCACAACTATTTGTTTTAGTATTAAAGCCTTTATATTGATTTAATTTTCATACACACACACACACAAACACACCTTTTTATATAATGTTGGGATCCTAGGCTTTGTGTGGTTCTGCTTGTGCTACAAAGTTTCAAGCCCAATAGCCTATCCCCAATCACGTGCCTTAACAAAGCATTTTTACATAAATAGACCCCCATTGTTTCGTTATCTCAGACCAAAATACCTAGGATATTTCATTAAATCAACATCAAAAACCATTCGAGGTCCATGTTCGTAGGATTTTGGTGACATTTTTCAATTGTAGTGAATTTTCCCAATCAACTACCAGCAATATTTTCGTTTGAATACTTGGGTTCCCAGGCCATTCTTGTAATTGAATTTCACATACATTTTAGGGTTTTGATGCTAGGGATTAATTCTAATCCCAAATTGGCTTAACTTAAAACTTAATTAAGAAAATAATCATGATCAACAAGGTAATTAAATAGCTCGCCTGTGAATCTTGCATTTGAATGTTAGCCTTTTCACAGTGTAAATGTTCCATACTACGAAGCATAAGAAAGATTTCCTCTCATGTAATTGTAGTTAAGGATTCATAATATAATTATGTAGCTTCACCAAAGCACATTTACTCACTAAAGTATTACATTAGTTTGCTCAATTTTTCCTATTTCTTTCATTTTTTCTCATAGGTCCCTGCACACAACACCTGCTTTTACAACTAATACAATGAGGCAGAAAGAAAAGAAAGCATAAAATCCTAGGTATAAAGCATGCGAAAATTATTGAATTAAAAATGAAAACGAAAATCTTGAGCAACAATCTAATAAATGTATAAATATTCAAGGAAGTTTAACAGGGAAATGAGCAACTCTTAAATGCACAAGTTATATTTTTTGAAGATTTAAGCATGGTACAAACCCAACAAGACATAATTTATAATCCTTGGATGAGGTAATATATAATTTTTTGAAAGGAGAAGGGTGAAATAATTTATATTACAATTAATAGCTTAGTAGGCCACAACTAAAACATATACGTCAAGAATCCCCAAAGCATCAGATGCCAATATAATAAGAAGGAAAACTTCCCTACAAAAAATGTAAAAGGAATTTACAACAATCTAAATATATGATCAAGGAAATTGAGTAATATTGTTCTCAATTAATTGATTCTTTTCTCCAAATTATAAGGGAATTTGGCATGTCTAATGTACCATTCCTAGAGTATTCCAACAAAGCATATGTTTTCATCAATGATGTATTAAGTCACAAGAGCAGTATAACAAATGATATTGGAAAATTAGAAAGATCTAACCTAGAAGTAATTTCCAAATTCTTTGTCAAACCACATAGCAATTGCATCATCGCCAAAGAGATGATATCCATTGCTGTCCTCTGAGATAATTATAGGTTAATTTATTATGCCAGAGCATCTAAAATATTTTTTTGTCTTTAATGGGTTTTTTGGATGACCAATGCTATGAGAAAATTACAGGCAAATGTTTTAAACTTTCAATTGTATTGAATGTTAAGAAAGGGTTGTTATTTTACTTCAAAACAATGATTTGATTTATAATATGTGAAAGGAAGAAAATGTAAGAAACTATGATCTACTAAGTATTCAAATTGAACCTTTAGTTTATCATAAGAAAGAAAGGCCAACAAACAATGTTTACAACTTAACAATATATATTTAACCTTATGAAGATGACTGATAATTAATAAATGTAGAGGGACTTACACATACAAATTTTAATATCCAAAAATGGGAAAGACAAGAATATGGAACATTTACAACTTTCCAAATAAAAATAACAGGGACATAACACTAAAATCTGGAAAATGTCGGAAATATGCTGCAACCGGAAATTATATCAAGACATTATAATCATGAGAAGAATCAACTGAGTCATATTATTATAAACAACATCAAATATAAAGCACACAGTGCTCCAAAGAAGATGCATTCAAGCCAACAAGAAGTGGCTGAAACACACTAATGAAAACTAGCACTGGGAATGTTGTGCTACTAGTGCTGATGCTGCTAGAAATTGTTGTTACTAGGAAGAATAATAATGTTTTGGAGCCTATTAGGGTGCTTCAAAAGATCCAATATTTTAATCATGGATTAGAATAAACAAACCCAGAAAAACCCAGAAATGGTTTGGCTATATTTTAACTTTGGATTTTCGACCCTTTTCTGGGTTGCCAACTGCACCCATGCTGGCTAACTTACGCACTCCTCATAGGTAAATGCTGATATGGGGCTGAATTGATGATCTAA
Organism: Pinus albicaulis; assembly: GCA_034641835.2. Taxonomy (NCBI): domain Eukaryota; kingdom Viridiplantae; phylum Streptophyta; class Pinopsida; order Pinales; family Pinaceae; genus Pinus; species Pinus albicaulis. The sequence goes on along the minus strand of CM076572.1, from coordinate 160,691,462 downwards.
ATGAAATATTAGTCAATAATCTCAATACATGAAGGCTGATCCCTTCCCTATATTCTCAAGTTAGAAACTTGAGATCTAGCTCCTCCTTCCTCAGCTTAAGTTACAACTGTTGGAATGCACTGGCTGTCAAGGAGGCTAAAGCTGTAACATGATGTTGGATGATGAAATATATCTCACATATGATAGAAATAATCTCACCAAAGTGAGGGAAACACCCCTCACAAGATTCCAAGTTGAAATACTTAGAACTTCCTTCCTCCATTAGATCTGCTTAACTGGACTACACAATTCCTGAAGGAACTCCTACTACATGGAGTTTTAATATGATGGTATAGTGCTAGATATCACAATGCTACTCATAGAAGACTGAAATTGAAGTGCAAGGTGAAAGGATGAATCCTACACCGGTTTCCTAGCTGAAATGATAGAAACTACCTTCCTCCTCTCAAACCCTAAGACAGGAATGCTTAATTCATGAAGTTGTATATGCAGAAGAGAGGGGTTGAATGTGGCACCAATGCTGGATGGTGAATGGCCGCTCAAAATACCTTCCCAGAGTAGGCACTCGAAGTCCCCAGTGGGTAAGGGTGGGATTCCCGCTTGGGAACACCCGTGTGCTAAACAACACAACAGACTTAGCTAAACAACTAAAGTGTGCAAAGAAATATCGAATGAAAATAAAATATCAAATTCTAGATTGATTTTCTTTGTTGCCTTCATCTTCCTTATATGGTGGTGAGCCTTCCCTAGCCTTGGTCCACCTCATAACTACGTTGCACATGTGGCCACTAGTCTCCATGAAGACTGCGTTGTCTCTCCACGATCTCCATGATCTCTGGAATTAATCTTCACTCCCTCCATCATGTGTGCATTTAATCCACCACTTCCTCCATCACTGCATCATTAATGCCCTATGATATGACTTTTATTCCTCCATTATCTCCATCATCTTCCTCATTATCTCTCCATAATCTCCACTCTTCCTTCATTAATGAGCTGCTACACTACTCCATGATGTTGATCTACTATATACTAACCCACATTTATACAAAAAAATGGATATTATTCATTTATGGGGCTTACGGGTCCCTCCACCCTTTTATTTAGTTACTAAGCAAGAAAGGTAAGAACTCTAATATTCCAATTAACTAATGGAAAATTGGGAATATTAGAGTCCTCCCCGCCAAAATGTTGCTTTTCCTCAAGCAACTACAAATTGAATGCTACAATAATCCTCCTCCTTCCAAATGGAATCCTCATATGGAAGGTCTCGCCATCTGCTCCACTGTGTAATGAATTACCAGCTCCATAGATGCCTCTCTAGAATGTCTAAAATGGCTTTCAACTGTATAGCCAGATGCCCCTCCTCATCAATGAACCTCCAAGTGGCAACCATTTATTTTTCTCGATCCTCTTCTCCGCACGAGACATATGAAGTGAAGTGGTTCCTCCCCCCAAAGGAAAGTCCCAACTCATAAACTATCTCCCCAACCCATGCTACATGGAGTCGTTTATGTCTTTCCATGCTCCAATCCTTGGCCCTTGTGGCCTTGCTTGCTCTAAGAATCATATCAACATCGTGCAAAGTAGGAAATAGAGACATATGGATTGACATGTGAAATGTCGAACCATACTCTCCCAATAAAATCCACAACTGAAATTCCTCTTGCTACAACATCACACCATCATCATACCAAGTATGGTAGCCATACTCTCTCAAGAGAAGCCACCACAACAATGCCTCTTGCTGCCACACCACCTCATTATCATACCAATTATGGTGGCCATACCCTCCTAATAGAAGCCAACACAGTAAGGCTTCTTTTTTCCATCCCAAATCATCATTATGAAAGGTATGGGAGAATGTCAATTCATATTCTCCCAAGAGTAACCAACGCAACAATGAGTCTTGATGCCACCCCACGTCATCATAATTCAAAGCATGAAGCAATGATATGCTAATTGACATGCAGAACGCCACACTAGAACAACATAGCCAGGCTTCCTACTGACACATCATATGAGTATCATGAAAAATCCCAAACAATAACATACCCATTGACATGTGATATGTCATGTGATGGCCAAAATCTCTCAAAAGTAACCAACACAGCCATACCTACTGCTACTGCATCACACCAGTAATATGCAAGGAATGGAACATGAAAATGTGAAATATCGGGTGGTAACCATACTCACACAAGAACAGCCAGCGTAGCCATGCTTCTTGCTACCCTGTGTCATGGATTTTCAAGTAGCTTTCCATCCACTTTCTCATCATCTCCATCCATCCATCTAACTATGGATGGTGACTCATATCATGCACCAGCTCGGTATCCACCTGATGGAGAAGCTCCCGCCAAAAACTTCTCATACAATAACTATCTCCATAACTATCTATGGCCTTGGGAAGACCATGAAGCATGAAGACATCCTGAAAAGATAATCCGGTCATGGGTGAAGAGATGTACTATGTGAAAATGTTGAAGCATCCTCCACAATATGATGACAATATTTTCACTCCATGATATGTCGAAGCGCATCCTCCTTGAGTTCTCTCCATGAGAACCTCTCTCCAATGGCCCGATAGAACCTATGAGGTTTTGAATATGTTGCATGAATAAAATTCTATTTGAGCTATGAGGTACTCATAAAGAAGACTCTATCCTGATAATGGAAGATGTTATCCATTACATGATGTCTACCATCTACCATCTTCCCATCCGTTGCTTCATAAGTGAAGCGGTCATCAGAATGCTCAAATAATAATTAGGCCCTCAAATCATCACTTCTCCTCAGTGACAACACTGTTGGTCTCCATGATAGTGCATCTGCTGTCTCATGGCCCTCTCCATACACAATGTTGAACTCATAGTCCTGCATTGTATTGATCCACCATTGATGACTCTTCTGCAGCTGCTCCTCCTCCTCAAAAATATGTCAGAGACTATGGTGGTTGGTGTTCACCTGAAATCTACTACCCATAAAACTTGATGGAATTTGACCAATGCATGCATAATGGCCAATATCTCTTTGTCATAAATAGAATACGACAACTCATGCGATAGTAACTTCTGTTCCTCGAAAGATATTGTATACTTCCCTGCATTACGACTATGCTAATCCTTAGGATAACGTCTGCATCTTGTCCTGTTGCCCCTGTATTGCATATGAAAGGGCCAACTTGTGTTTTTAATTTGAAATGGGATTTCATCTTGGCTACCTAAAAATGTATCTAATCCATGTTTATCATTTTTTTGATGAACTCCAAAGAAAATATCCTTATGGTCACATACTTAGGAAGCTTGTAGGGGGCTAATTCACAACCATAAACTCTGATTTCTGAGTATATTTGATACAAGGACCAATCACCCTTTTTGGTTTGCTCACTAAGGTGTAAAATACTCTTTATCTATGAATCTATCCTTGTTTATGTATTTTTGTTCAATAAACTTACTGACACATGCAAAAACTGATCTACAAATTCTCTAAAAGAGAATTTTGTGTTGTCCTTCCTGACGAGAGGGGTTGAGTGAATTAATGATAAGGGATTTTCGTGATCATCCATCTTCTGAGGTTGAAAAGGGAATTTCTCTGATTTCTAATAAATAAATAGATACATAAGGACTGAGGCATATCTAAAAAGTTCTTCTTTTGATAAATTAAAAAACTTATCATGGATCCTCTCTAATATAAATGCACCATAAAAAATATATATTTGATGGTTTTTGTTCACTTGAAAAAATGGAAAGAAAAACAAAGATATGCTCCTCAATCCAGTGGTCTGAATTATAGCCCAGAATATAAGGGTTGATGGAGACAATTTGTTTGGTCATTTCAGGGAAAATGGAGACTTAATATGGAGGATTGGTTTTAGGTATTGGGACATCATTTGACAGAAATGTTTCAAAAAAAATTTCTCTTTGTTGTTAGCCTCTCTCATAAAACAATAATAAATCCAAAATTAAAATAAATAAATTAAATATTAAAAGTTAGGAATTTATGCCTAACTCTTTAGATTGGGTTGTTCCTCTAAGGTAGGAGTTAGTTTAGGTAGCTCCTATATTGGTGTGTGTTTGGTTGAGAAATTATCTCAACCAAGGTGTCCAAGATAGCACGCACTATCTTGAGACACAGTCTCGTCATCTATTTAATTGTAATACTACATTCTTTTAATAATGAAAAATATGTGAGGAAGCTATGAGGCTGAATCCTTTTCCGCCAATGTTTTGTCTCTACTTTAATATGTGTGTTTTATTTATATTCTGAGTGATTTTATTTTCATCATTTGTGGAAAGTCCAACTTGGTGTATATTTCCATAAGAAAATCTAGGTAGAAGGGTTTTGTGAGGGAGTCATCCTTGATTTGGATCATTTCAGAAATTCCATGGGCATTGATGTAGAATAGGTTTTCTCCATTCTATGCAACTACAGCTCTTTGACTGGTTATGTAATGAATTTGACACGAGGTAAAAAATATAGGAAAATATGGCACCTGAGGGAAAATATACTATGGTAATGTTGAATTCTAGAGGCTGACTTCGTCACTGCTGTCGAGGTGTTTTTGATGGAGCCAATTGTGAATTTCACGAAGATCAAATTTACAATTGATCTCAGCCATCTGATAGAAATGGTATACTAATGGTTGATGATATCAATCAAAAACTGGAGGTGGTATTGAGGTATCCTTGGAAGTAGATTTTCATTTTGGAGCCATTGAAATAAAAGGGTAGTGGTTGTTTGTAAATACCTATTAAAAAATAGCACAATAAGGAAGTACAAGTAATCTGAAGACAACTAAACTAGTGCAGATGCTGCCTCTATGCTTTTATTATAGTTTCGAATAGCAGGAAAAAAGTGATGAAAAGAGAACAGTGAAAGGTTTTGAATTAGAGTGAAAGTGCAAAGTTTAAACAGGATAATAACGAATATTGATAGCCGCGGGAGGATTTAATTTTAATAAGTTACACTTAACGGGTATGAAACAATAAATAGTAATAGGTAATTGGGAGACATATGGCAGTTTAGCATTGGATAAATGGAATGATGTGTGAATGATGACGAGACGACATAAGTAGTCAAATGGTAAAAGAGTGATTTTGGAGCCTACCCAAGGGGGGGGGTGGCGGATGGTAGGGGGAATTGAGAAGGGGGAGGGGGGGGTGGGAGGTGGGGGATGGTAAGTGGAATTGAGGGGGGGGGGAATGGTAAGTGGAATTGAGTAGGGGTGGGGGGTGGGGATGGTAAGTGGAATCGAGGAGGGGGGATGGGGTGCGGTCTCAATGGTAAGATGACACGTAGCTGAGGTGGTTTTGATTTGCAGCTTTACCTGGACCCCCTCGACAGTTAAAATTTGGAAGTACTGGGGGTGCGGGTTTTAATTCGCATCTTCGATCTGAGCTCATTATATCTCGGCCCTTAAAATCTGGAAGATGTTTATTAAATGTTCCAATAACATGTTGCTTTATTCCATAATGGATTAACCACATATTCATATGATTAATATTATAAAACATACTTTATTCTAAATTATTTTGTAAGCATCATTTTAAGTGCCGTGCTTTTTCCATTTTTTTTTATTTGAAACAGAGCAATTTTTATTCTTTTGTTTCTTTTGACTATGCCTAACATTTTCATTTTCATTTTTGATTTGTTTTCTTTTAGCATCTAATCCTAACATATATATATATATATATATATATATATATATATATATATATATTCACATTCAATCCTAATGTTCTTTTATTTTTAATTTTTCTTCTAAAATGCCTAACTTATCAAAACAATAAATGTTACAACATTCATAAAAGCATAACAATCACTATTCTTAGAAGAAAATATATACACAGGCCACATTAGTATGCTCTTTGACCAACCGTAGTATATTTCTCACATCTTGAGCATACATGTGTAATGGAAATCCTTCCCCAAATCTTTTAGTTCAACCATTCTAAAAAAATAATTCATCAAATTTGTTGGAGATTAGAAGAATTATATTTTACTTTTCTATTTTTTATTTTGTTGTAGCAAAGCTAGGATAGACACTTCTAGTTAAGAGGCTTACTTAAAGAATCATCATAGATTGTATTACAGGTTATATTTTTTGGAAGAAGTAGACACCTCGAACAATTGTAAAGTTTATTTTGGAAGAATACCTTGAACCACTTCATATTTCCAAGTTGTTTTTTATCAACTAAATATGGTATTTTGCTATAAGTTAGCTTGTTATCTTTTAGTGAAATCGAAATATCAATACTTTTGCATGATATAATCGATATCTTGTATAATTGATTAGTTATTGTTAACTAGTTATTTCATTTAATTATTAGAATGATTAAGTGAATGATACATATATGAATGTTGTGAATGTAGTCAATTCAATTAAGTATTTATTGAATTTTACATCATTTGCATTCTATTTTATTTATGTTTTCAGTTTGAAGATCTAAACCTTAGGCTTATTTCTAATCTTTTAGAATTCATGCATGATAATAATAATAATCCTAGGATATACAATAGTGATAATAGTTTAGTATATTTTTTCTTTTGAATAGATATAATTTCAACCTTTAGCTTACAACGATTCTTCCAAAATATCTTTCAGAACCTCGTTCATTAGAGTATTATTTTAGGATTTCTCCATATTTTGGAGAAATGTATTTAGGAGGAAACTAGGGCACATAGTGAGAATCACCATCCAAGATGAATATAATAGATGCTCATGATATAGTGGATTGTCCTTGTCCTTCTTCTCAAAGTGATAAATCAACTACTTTTTCTGATAGACAACGAAGACCTTGGCTTTTCTTCCTTAGTTGTATGACCAATCCTCTGGTTTTATCTTAAACTACATATTTTGAATCCATTTCCCGATCATTCTATATTTACAAACAACCAACCAAAAAATATTTTCAGTTCTACAGGTACATAAGATGTAGCATTTACTTAAAAAAACCTATTTCTTTATGCTTGACAAACATATTTCACTATTTCACATTATATTATTTCACTATTTGAGGCCAAGCATGAGAGAAAATTATTGGTTCTGAAAGAGGCTACAATGGAGGATGAGCCACAACTTTCCAAGAAATTATCCACATTATAAAATAAAGAGTATGTCTTACTCCTAGATTCAGAGGAGATTTCCAGAGATGGTTGGTATCTAGATAGTGGTACCACATGCTATATGAGAAGGGTGTGTGATCTATTTCAGTCAACTAGCTCAGTAGCTACTGGATGCTTGGTGAGGTGTCAGATCCACACTGAAGTAACAATCAGTACAAGAGAGGGTTCAATTGTATTTGAGTTAGAATCAGGATGGATGTAGCATTTCATCATGCTCTATATGTTCCTCGGTTGAGAGTGAATGTGCTCTCTGTTTCAACCTTGGAGGATCAAGGCTATACAGTTGAGTTCAGAGGAGAGTTAGTACAACTATGGCAAGAGGGAGTTGTTTATGCTAAGGAATCCATCATAATGAGGATGAAAGAGGGAAAATTGTACTGATTATGGGGCCGACCTCTAGTTCGAGAGGGACATACAGCTAGTTATGTAGAATTTTTGAGGAGGCAAGAAGACCACCTTAGAAGACCCACTTGGTGGGAATGGACCCAGCTAGAGGAGATGGGATACTCAGATGAATTCAACAGAGCCTTAGATGGTAGCCATAGAAAATATGAGGTCAAGTTTTCAAATTCAAAGGGAGTAGGTTGCTCCAGTTCAGAGGGAGCAATATTTTGAAAAACTTATGAAAAATCATTTTGAAAAACTTTGTGATTCTACTCTCATTGATAAAAAGTCATATTAGTAATATTTTTAACATGTAGCTCCGAACCAAAGTTATGCATGTTTATTTCATTATTTTTCACTTTAGAATGTCATGGTTACATCAGCCCACCTCCCAAGGTGTTTATATCAAGTATGATCAAGTTAGATGTATATATGGTAGCATATTTTTATTTTAGCATGGTCACAATTTTTCTGAAGGACATATTTACAAAACCTTAAAAACCGAGGAGGCTACCAGTGTTGAGATCCTCTCTTACATGAAAATATATATGAAGTTTTCGCTTATATTAAATTTGGGTATATGGATGAAAATGTTTCCATTACAAAAGCATTAAATGACAAGGATACAACACACATAATTGATTTTCAAATTTCTCATGGAAGCCGCCACATACTAATGAGTCAATCATATGAAGAAGGTGGATCACCCTATATTAGAGTTTACTCAAGGTCAAGTAATAGACTTACCTCTCGAAGGATTATCAAATATTTTAAAAACTTATCAAGTTCATTTTTAATTTCATGCTCTACATGTGTTCTGGCCTAATGTTAATGTCGATATGCTTGATAGTCATCATGGAGAAGCGTTGGTTGTAAATTTATTTTTACAATTCCATCATATACCCAATTAGAGTATGAGTCCAAAAACCATCAAGATTCGATTTTAGGCTTGCGTCGCATATAATGATATGAATATTCAAAGATATTTCACTCACAACTCTTTGTCCAACAATCACATCGAACTCACATAGATTCTCTTAGAGACATAGTGAGTTAGCACAACGAGAAATTTTCTATTTCTTTTAACATTTTTTAATCTCCCTTTACACAACAAAATGCAATCACATATATAAAAAATAGAGCTAACTTATCTTCCTCTTCAAATGAGGAAAAAAAAATATCGAAATTTATAATTTCTATCCCTAAATAATCTCTAACCAAATACCACGTATTTTCTCAATAGGGTGATAGGGGAAGGAACCCGCCTCAAACAAATCCACAGATGCTCCGGAGGAAGTGCTTACTGAAGAAAATATTTGTATGTCGATTGAGCCAATCCAAATAGTCAAGATTCTTCTCATAAAATTAAACAAGAGACTCAATTTTTTAATTACGACTGAGCCATGAACATAAGATATAATAGACCAAATCAGAACTGTGATGACCCAAATCCATCAACATGGGCAGGAAACTCATTTAATTATCCCATTTATTTATTTATGAATTTAATTTTCTCATCCTTCGTAAAATAACTCTTTATTTTACAGGGTTTTTGGAGGGAGTTTGATCCTCATGGTGAGACTATGGGGGTCGACGTTGATAGAAACACTGATGCTCTGCTTTTGAGTGACGTATTGAACACACCATCGTTAATGCAACTCCTGAACGTGGTGAAATTCCATTATCTGCACCCACTGAACAATGCATAGAAGGATGTGTAGATGATGCAGACCATGTTCAGTGGTCTCCCAAGGGAACAAACCTTACCTTTCTCATTGGATCCCAAGGATCCTCTTATCCTTTGGTGGTGCCCACCTTTCTTGACCTGAATTGACCTTTCCTTGACTTGAATTCCTACCATCCCTACCTTTGGTGGTGCCCACCTTGGGTGCTGCATTGGTGGAAACCTTTTGGGAAAAAACTCCCCTAAGAAATGGACAAAAACACCTCGAAGAAAATGGACAAAAACACCCCGAAGAAACTATGGACCAAGAAAAACCTGAAAACCTTCCTTGTATGGTGTCAACCATGGAGGACGTGGGGTGACGTATCTCCTCGTACATCAGGCTTCCATCAGAACCACACCAACACATGATTCCATCACATCTAGTCAAGAAATCTTTCCTGGGTCTACTCGTGTAACTAGGATTGGAACACTACCAGTTACATTCTTGGTAGATTATGACCATGTTCTCATGAAATTAGAAAATATTCTAGTTATTTAAGAAGTATTTTACATATTATTTATGACCTAATTGAAATTTACGTATTAGAGTGTAATTATTTTCAAGTAATGATAATATCATTTTGCAAGAAACGACACCTTCTATATAAGTTTGAATGAGGTAGTCTTGCAAATATTTTGGCCCACCATTCACACAACGTGGAATTCGAAAAATTAAAATTTGAAGGAAGAACTTATCAATAGGTTGGTTGGTGTTTTCGGAGATGGTACCTTAAACACAAGTGGAGTTACCACGAAGGCGGGCCTATATTTAAAATATGTAATATTCCAAAATTAGCATGCAGCTAATTGGAATATTAATTTTTTCTCATGTCACTTAGGAGATAAATAAATGGGTAAGGAGGCCCATATATTTCAGGAAAATGAATAAAATCCCTCACAATGTGGAAAGGGATCATCATAGGAGCTGGAGTTCACACCCTCATGTGTGAACAGGGTCATTTGCATGTGGAGAAGGTCAAGTTTGACCAAGTCAACAATACTAGAATAGGAGGTGGAGAACACTTAGAGAAAAAACACAGTATGAATGGGAGGAGGATTATTTGGTGAAGGAAACCCTAATGAGTGGGACCCATGGTGAGAGGGATTTCACTTGTTTAAAAGGAGGGCAAGGCAGCCATTGTTATTCATGTTATGGATTACTAATTTCTTGGTTTGTTTAAACTTTGTGCATTCTCCTGCTGTTTAGCAGAGTTGTAGTGCTGCTTAGCACAAGGCATTCCTGTTTAGGAATTCTTCTCATTCCAAGGTAGGCCTCTTGAAGGAGCTTGCTCTTCATTTCTCCACATTCAGGCTTGAGGGAAAGCATCCTCCTTTAGCTATAGCACAGTTTCTGTTAAGAGCTGAGTTGGGTTGTAGGGTGTTGCAGTGGAGGTTCTACAACACCACTTCCAGAGCTATTTTTCAAAGAAGGAAGTTTTCTTTCCTTTGGAGGATCAGTGAGGAAGAATTTGAGTTGATTCCAATCATCTTTGGCATTAGGCCAACCATTGTTCATCATCTACAGTGCAGTCCCTCTCTTAGACTACGTTATTTTCAGTGTGTATCTGCAGTGAGGGTTTGAAGTATTATTTAGAGGGTGAGATCTTCAGTGATAGGATCAACCTTTCACTTGGGATATCCATTGGAGGAGGTTTATTCAGCTTATGCATCATCTACAACCATCTCCATCCAGTTCTTGAGTTGCAACTGCTACTCAGCCCTGCTAATCTGGCAATTTTTCCATTTTGTATATTTCAACCAATCCTTCTAGGATTGACTTGATATTGTTTTTCAGGGGTTAGAGCTTTGATCCACACATTATTTGAGCCATACATTTCCATATCTATGTATTGACATTATTTCTATAGCAGTTCCTCCTATAAAGCGCACAATCATAGCCTTGGGCTTTCTATATGTAGCAGTGTTCTTCATTTTCCCGTACATGTTCTATTGAGGCTTGCATTTCCTAGCTTGAGTGATCATTACCTCAAGGGTTTGTATACATTTGCTGCTATAAGATCAATTTGATGGCTATTTGGATCTTCTCATGATTTATGTATTGATAGAACATTGCTACTCCAGTATGTGTTTTTACATTGTCGCATCTCCAACTTTGGAGCATCTTAAGATGTTCTTATTGTTGTAGAAATTCCCTATTTTAGGATATTACAGTGGTATCAAAGAATAATCTTGGCTTAGCCTATGAGTTTCAGCCAAAGAAGATAGAAGAAGATCAGAATGTTGGACAGGATGAGTTTTGTCTCATCATTCTTCATATCTATGAAGAACCTCCCCAAGGAGGATAAAAAAGAAGAAGAGGAAGGACCATGCACTTCCTATTCTCACCGGGAAGAAGACAATAAGCATGAGAGATACTTGGATCATTTGATTCTAAGTAATTACCTTATTGAGTACAAATCTCAACCTAGTTCCTTCAAAGAGACTCTAGCTCTTCCACAGTTCATTCAGTTAAAGGAAGAGAGGAGGTCCTACAACAAAAGAGGAATCAAAGATAATAGGTTTCTATTTCCTACATATGATTGATCATATACAGCAAGAGCTTGGGCAAGGAAGCTTGAGGCATTCTTCCTACTACATTTTTGTCTAGGTAAATCCCCTCTGCGGACAGAGGCGATACCACTAGCCCTATATTGGGTCTAGCAACAATCAAACCACGCAAAGACGTCAGTTCCTAGTTACAAGAAATACAAAGATGACAATAGGTAGCCTACCTCAAATCCCATGTTGCTGTTATTGATGAAGAAGCGGTGCTCCTCGTCTCTAGCTCAACAGATCACAATCCTTCTGTTTGTCACGTCTGGACACCTGTACACACATAGAGAAATGACGACATACAACGTAATAATGAAAGCATGCAACTATATATCAGTCAGAGAGGATATAATTCATTGCATCACAGGAAAGAGTAAACACAAGAATGGAACCAAAATTAGAGTCTCTTATATTATAAATGACAAAAGGGAGATTACAACCAAGTGCTCTGACGCTATGATCTTCCTTCGGTGGGGCTTCCAGCGGAGCGTGTCTCAATAAAGCCTGTCGGGAATCTGGACAAAGCTCTCCCTCTTACGGGGTTCTCTTCTGCTCTCAATAGTAGCCCGGCTATCGTTTCCTTCCTACAAGTTCATATCCCAAGTGTTCAGCTAGCTTGGAAATGGAGAGGGAAAGCTTTTATAGATGGAGGAAGGGAAGTTGTGATCCCTATAATCATGGGATAGGCCCTATCTCTTAGGAAGGTTCCATGAGAGGTGGAAAACCACTTCCTATACATGGAGATCCGGAGCCAAACCACTCAACTTCTTTTGATGATTCATTCTAGAGTTTATTAGAATCAAACTTCCACCGTTTATTTTTAAAATACATCCCTTAATAAGCTTGGCGCGAGCAAGAGATAGGGACAGAGCGTGAGTTGGCGCGCCCTCTAGTGTGGATTTCCCCCATTGGCATGAGGGATGAACTGGCTAGTCGCGCCAAGGCTAAAACATCTGTTTTTAGTGTTCTTTAGAGGAAATGCTCTTTAGGAGAATGTTTTTCCTTATGTAGGAGGATACCATGAAGGTGTTTTCAAGACATTTTACTGTTCACAGGTCATCGGAATAGTCCTCCAATGTACGAGATGATGGATTGCAGGGACGATGACAAAATTCTGTGTAATAGATGCCCCCTAAAGCATGAGGTCCGAGAGAGAGGGAGGGGTGAAATGCTTTATGAGAATGCGCCCAACTAAAAACACTGCCATCAGAAGACCTGTAAATACAAATAAAACTGATATCTCTGATACAAGATACGTGGTATGGGCGCAACCATCCATAATAGAGTGTATAATAACCGAGATCCAAGGTATGGACGCAGCCATCCAGCAAAAAGGATCAACAAGTAGACTCAGGTATGGTCGCAACCATCCAATCACATGAGTCATGTAATCAATCATGATAATCCATAAAGAATCTACAGCCTGGATTTTATCAGATAAGATCTAGGGTCTTGCACTCCATCTCGACTCGAACAGTGTACAAGTTCAAGCATGCGAATATGTGAGCTGAATTCGAACATGCAAGAACATCGTTTGATTACCAGCCAATAATGAAAGCTATTAACAGACGCAAGAGGAAACACTATGGCCGACCTTCGATCAAGGTCACTTATTGTCGACTTCAGCTCATTATCCAGGAAGCTGATCTAGAGACTCCCTTCAGGTACCTTAGAGCCTGCATGCCTCAATGGCAAGTTCTTCACATTTCGACGCAAGGTTTTCATTATTGGCCTTCGATCGAATGATTCTGTGGGTGTTCGATGGCAACTCACTGTTCACATTTCGTGGATTGTACCTTTTTTACCTTAAGATTCATCATCATAATTGGTGATAGAGGTGTTCCCTCTAGCCCTAGGGTGGGTCTAGCAACTACGGGAACATACTAACATCTACCTTCTTAGGTTGTAAATAAAATTCAGAGCAAGGAAGATGACCTACCTCATTATGATGCTATGTTGTCATCTTTCATCGAAGCCTCTTGATCCGTCGCTCTTCTCAAGCTCGATACACACTGCTACCAATGTTCGATTACCTATACAGATAGTCAAGACACCACAACAAATGTAAAACCAAGACAAACATAAAACAATTAAAACCTATCTAACTGATCAAGGAATGCTATAAATCTCATTATAAATGTAAACAAGAGTGGAAGATAAACATCAAATGCGTTTTATTATGATAAAGACAAGGGGAGTTTACAACCAAGCCTTGATGTTGAGGCTCTCCTTCGACGGGTCTGTATCCAAGCACGTTTGTCACACCCTCATGAAAAAAGGTCCAAGATCTCACTATGTTCTCAACACACACAAAAAATCACACTCTACACTCTTCTCCTGAAGTTATGATTGCTTCTGCTCTATGATAACTTTTTCAGCTATCTGTTCCACTTGAACATGTTCAACTAGCAAATCAATGGAAGATGGCTATATTTATAGAGGAGAGAAGGAGGTTGGGATCCCTACAATAGTGGAAGGAGGCCTTATCCCTTGGGAGGTTTCCCCATAAGGTGGAAACAAGAGACCAAAGGAGGAAGGTCATGGTTATTCAGTCGAACCACTCCCTATGACTCATCCACGAAGTTGTTGTGATCGAAACTTTGCCTCTTTTTTTAAAAAAATTTCCATAAACAGATTGGCGCGGGTGCTTAACTGGGACAGAGCACTAAATAGCATAGGCTAAGTGTTAATTTTCCTCATTGGCACGAGGGCATAAAGGGCTACCAGTGCCAAGGCAAAAACATGTGTTTTTAGTGGTCTACTCAGGAAATGGTCAACAGAGGGAATGTTGTACTCATGGCGAGGGATGAAATGGTGGTATTTGCAAGACATGACACTTCTAATTAGTCACAGAAATTACCCTCCAATGTGCAAGATAGGGATTGCAGGGATAGTGAAAAATTACTATGTAACAGATGCCCCCTAAAGTACGAAGTCCGAACATGAGTGAGGGGTGAAATGCTTTACAAGTATGTGTAAGGAACCAGATGCTGTTGTCAGGAAACCTGAAAATCAAGCATAGATACATGTACATAACTTGAAATCTCTGATGAAAAACACATGAATCCATGTTATAGGCGCAACTATCCATCAAGAAAAGGATCATGTGAATGGATCCTCGGCATGGACGCAGCCATCCGAATAAAGGGATAATAGGAAATAGATCCATGGTATAGGCGAAACCATCTGTATAGAATCATGTATATAACCATCAATGACTCATCACTCCTTGCAACCTGGACTTTTGTGATCTAAGCCCAGGGTCTTGTGCTCCAGCACCACCTGATCAAAGTACAAATTCCAACATGTGAATAGACGTGTTGAAGTCAAACATGCTAGAAAATCACTTGATTATTGGTAAATGATGTGAACCGTTAACAAGTGCGAGAGAAACCACCCATAATGTCAATGGCTCTCAAGGTACTAATAGTACAATCCATGGAATGTGAATAGTGAGCTAAAGTTGAACACCTGTGAAATCACCTTATCGAAGGCTAATGATGTGAACCTATCGTCAAATGCAAAGAACTTGCCATTAGGGCATGCAAACTCTAGGGTACCAGAAAGGAGTCTCTAGATCAACTTCCCAGATAATGAGTTGAAGTTGACAGGAAGCGATCCATCAAAGGATGGTCATAATGAATCCCACATCATCAACACGAAACATAGAAGGTAATATTTGTGTGAATCAAGACTGAAACAAAGGATCAGGGAATGTACAAACTGCAGAAGGATTTTCTCTTGAACATATCGGCGACACGACTTTGGAATTTGGCAGAATTTGACTCAAATAGGATCAGAGGTCATGTTGACAAGATTTTTAATCGAATGAGAGGTAAACGGATTTCCCAAACCCATGGACGAAAAGTGACAAAGTGAACATATCCCAAACCGACATGAACTGCAGACAAGTGTCATATTCAAGAGTGACATACTGCCGACACAACTGATGAATAACTTCCATCTTCCCCCACCATTTCTGGCGAGTACCTCTTTATTTTTACACAATCTTGAAGAGTATACCATATGCTTGTCATATAAGTTTTTCCTTCGAACAAATCCAACCTAGTACATTTTACGAGCCCTAGGAAGGAGGAACTCGACATCTTTTCATGTTTAGAGAGTTTGAAAAGAAAGCGGAAAAGAAAACTCCAGCATGGCCCTTTTCGTAAATAGTCTCTGAGATCCGAAAAGGTAGAAAACAATATTTGAAAGAACCTCTTAGTCATGATAGGCTAAGGTATTCCTTTTTCGTAAATAATCTATCCCAACCCAAAAAAGGGGTAAATGTATACTAGGTAGATATCGGTTCGCAGCCAATTTAACAGGTTCAAAACGATAAGCAACTCGGCAATATTTTCAGTTTTAGAGAATTAGAAAAGAGCTAAAAGATGAATCCTCCTAGAGGAAAAAGTGGTATAAAGGGTAGCAATTCGTTGCGGTAATGGTGGAACTACTCAGAATAAATAAAGGTCAAGAGGCTGGCTAACAATACCACTCATTGCAGTGATTCCTCAGGAATGGGTGAAACAACCAAGTGAAGGCATATGATCGGCCAAGAAGATAGTGACGATGGAGTGAGAAAACCAAGGCTCATCTAGAAAAACAGACTGATAAAATGGAAATCACAAGAGGTAAAATGGCAATGGTTTCATTTTTACACAAGCTTGAAACAAAGATAAACTATTCTTGAAACCAGTTTCATTTTTACAAAAGCTTGAAATGGAAACAAACTATGCTTGAAATGTTTTGCATGCCCCCAGCATGGTGATTCAATTTGAGGTACATGCCCCCCAAGCATCAATCCATATGAAAGGCAGATGGAGTGAAAGTTCAAGTTACAAGATCAAGATAAACACTCAACTGGGATTTTACGAGATCTTATCAAAGACTCGAATTGAACAAGAAAGTGTTTCATTGTTTTAACGAGGTTGACACATTAAAAGAACTATCCTCAGATGACCTTGTTTCATTTTTTAAGGAGCTTGACACAAGAAAACGAACTTTGCTCCAATGAGCTTGTTTCATTTTTTAAGGAGCTTGACACAAGATAAAGAACCTTGCTCCGACGAGCTTGTTTCATTTTTTAAGGAGCTTGACACAAGAAAACGAACTCTGCTTTGACGACCTCATCATAATGAATAAGAATTCATAACTTCCAAGGGTTGCATGTCCGATGGAAGGAAAACATCTTGGAATTCTGGACCCAATGCCCCCAGCACACAATGTACAACAACACTATCACTCAATATGGGCAGAAGACAGGTAGCCACATAATTGACATGCGGCGGGGATGACACAACTGACAGATAAAGATCCGGCAGGGATGATGGTGGACTAGTTGCCATATTCAGACCAAAGAATGCAAGCTGATTGATGGTCACGATCCGACCTTGGTGCCGAACACACATCACATGAAAGAGGGAGGATACAAGTGCTCCCATGGCATAAGTATAATCGTGGCCCAAGATTAAATTAAATTCCAAGGGGCCAGGAACAACCATCACGTCCATATGGACAATTTTCCCTCCCAAAGTAACAGGCAACTTCGAAAGGATCCCTAACAGTTGACTAGTTCCTCTATTAAACACCGATATATTCTACGTAACAGGCACAAGCGATGACGAACCAAAATGTTGCCAAGTAGTTGAGGATAAAATACTAACAGACGTGCCTTCATCTATAATGGTGCTAGGTGCGACCAGATGGGAGGCATGTACCGTGATCTCAAAGGGCACATAAGAAGGAAGGCGATAACCTGCGAATCGACCCCAGTCGAAGGAAGTGACCAAACTACTTGGAGGGGCTACCATTGAACTGAGATGGTCTTCCCCCGGTGTTACGGGAGAAGAAGGAGCATCCTCCACCACCTCCATCATGGAGGCAGAAGGATTATCCTCTGGGACCTTCATCATGGGAGGTGGAGGAATAAATTACTGAGATATAGGGATAGGAGAATCTTTCTCCAAGTCCGAAGAATATGAAGAAACAAGAAGAACCTGAGGGATATGAGATCCACTCTCAAAGAAAAAGACCTGGCGCACTGTAGATGGGGCCAACTCAA
The DNA here is from genome assembly GCA_034641835.2 of Pinus albicaulis. Taxonomy (NCBI): domain Eukaryota; kingdom Viridiplantae; phylum Streptophyta; class Pinopsida; order Pinales; family Pinaceae; genus Pinus; species Pinus albicaulis. The sequence goes on along the minus strand of CM076572.1, from coordinate 160,673,607 downwards.
CCAATCCCATGACCAATGGTTGATCAGGGATGGATTCATGATGGTGAATTTCCGGGGGAGCGGGATCAAGCAAGGATGAATCTTGAATGATCATTGCATCAACTGGTGAAGGACTCAAAGAAAAATATTTGTAACCAATCGGAAGGCATGGTGCAGAAATAGTTGAGTTGTCCAAAACTCTCTTGGCTTCATCTTTATACGGACAAAGGTGAATGGCATGATTCCCTTCACACAACTTACAAGGATTGGTAAGCTTACCCAGCTTCTTAGGAGCTTTACCAGCAGTAGCTGAAGATATGCCCCCAACTTGACTCCCAGAAGCCAAAGGCAACGACGAACGACCATTGGACCATACTTCGAGCACCTTGGGAATTCCAGGGCAATCTCGAAGAAGATGGTTTCCTTGGCACAACATGCAAGGGAACTTAACTTTCCACGGAGGGTTGGAGGGTTCATCGAGAGCAGGCGTTTTAGAAGCAACAACTACAGAATTATCCTCTTGCTTATCTGACTTCTTCTTGTTAGTCTTCTTCTTCTTCTTCTTAGCCACCTGGGTATTAGAATCCAAACTTTCACCAGTCGAAGTAGAAGATGAGGACGAAGAAACAGGCGAAGAAGGGGAGAGGTCCACCTTCGAATCAACATGGCGTTTCTCAAGTAGAGGAGTGGATGGTACGGTAGCCGGAACAATCGAGACCACAGAGGTTGAAAACAACCAAACAAGAAACCCAACAGTTAACCTAGGGAGGGATAACGTGGCCATATAAGGAGCACGGATATTTCCTAAAGCAGGAAAAGGACTAGGACTCCCATCAGAGGGGACTCCTTGATTGGAAAACTCTGGAGAAGTTTCCATCAGAAATGACCTTGAAATAAAACACTAAGGACAAAAATTCTAACCAGGAATATTTACTGGGCGATTAATTTTTAAGACATTGAAACCAGACTCTGTTGTTTCATATTTTAAGAGTCGAGAAACAAGTAAAAGGTGACTCTATCGCTTTCAGGTTGGACACGAGCTTGAAAGGACAAGAGCTCGATGATCTTTTCAGTTAAAAGAGTGAGTAAAGATCAAAGTGACTTCTCTGGTAATCTAGGTAAATGGGTGTACCATATATCCGTGAACTACCATATAAACCTTGGTAAAAATGAAAGAGAAATCAACCAAGGACTTAACGTATGTGCAGGTAATCTCCCCGAATGCTATGTTTGATGTATCATAGGTAAGAGGTGGCAGACTCAGATTCCTATGGATAAAGGATTTGCAACCTAATGGGGTATCCCTTTATATACACGATGGTATGGGGAACACAAGTTCGTACTAGCACTGTCTGTAGCCAAATCACGAGCGACAACTACTAGGCTTAAAGATGCCAGAACACGTCTCTGCCTAGACCACTAAAAATGTTTCATTAGGCTTCAATGCTTCCTTATGTTAATTAAATAATTTTTAAAGTTGATCTTGAATTATGTCTCGGTTTCAAGGCCCTACCGCATGTCATCTGATAATCTCCTATATGCAGCTATATGATAAAATAAATCTTTCAATTCGATGAAGGCTATCTAGTTAAGGGAAGAGCTTCAAACAATGATGCGACAAACAAAAACATTGAAAAAGAAACTCTTCCAAACTAGATGAATTTCACTATCCAAAATTAATCTAAAACATTCAACGATGAGAATTATGCAATGTGATCTATGCAAAATTCTCTTTTTTGAAAACTATGCAATTGTAATTTATGCACAGTTTCATTTTTCATTTGAAAGAATAAGAATGCACTCAATGCATTTTTCGATGAAATGAGAATCTAATTAATGCATGCTTTTAATGAAAGAGAATGCACTCAATGCGGTTTTTTAGCTTTCAACCATTAAACAATGTAATCTAAGTCCAATGATAAATCTCAAAAAATACTCTTCAATGCAACGTGATCTAATGCATTTTAACGAAAAGCAAGCTGTAAGACAAAACTAAATGAACGAAAATTTTCTTAATGAAGGATGAATGCAAAAGAGATGTAAACAAACACTAAGAATGCAATCGTTGTTTTAAACACTTTATAATGAAATTCCTCAAAAGGCTACAAGACATATGAGGTGAAGCACAAAAAGGAGTTCCAAGGCATGAGCTCAAAACAAGGCATTCATTCCATTTTACATCAAGCAATCAAAGAAAGAAGATTTTTCAGTTGAACAAAGAGCAATGTAATCTATGCTCATAAGTGAAAAAGTAGAGGAGAGAACGAGTAAATCATACAAAGAAAAAGACTGGAAGGGAAAGACACAGTGGTGAAGGATTTAGGGAAAAAACCTCGATTTTTCATACACCCTGAAATTGGCACGACTTTGGTGGGTGAAACTAGCGCCAAATGGCACGACTTTCTCACTGACAACTAGCACCAATGGCCAATTAGTGCGGGTTACTAACTGACAACTAGCGCCAATCAACATGACTGTCAGAAAAATAAAAGCGCTAATGCCTGAACAGGGAAAAAAAAAAATTTCTCCCAACCAAGACCAGACTCACCACTTCAAGAAAAAACTAAAAGATCATAATTGATGAAAAACATAAGAACAAACAGGGAAACAATCATTTGACTAAATTTTTCAAATGACTAAGACCTCGAAGAGTGACAAACTCAAAGGAAACTCCCAGTGGAGTCACCAAATTGTTGAGGAGTTAAATCCCCTCTGTGGATAGAGGCGATCCCACTAGCCCTATATTGGGTCTAGCAACAATCAAACCACGCAAAGACGTCAGTTCCTAGTTACAAGAAAGACAAAGACCACGATATGTAGTCTACGTCAAATCCAACGCTGCTGTTATCGATGAAGAAACGGTGCTCCTCGTCTCTAGCTTGATAGATCACAATACTTCCGTTCGTCACATCTGGACACCTGTACACGCACAGATAAATGACTACATACAATGTAATACTGAAAGCATGTAACTATATATCAGTCAGAGAGGATATAATTCATTTCATCACACGAAAGAGTAAACACAAGAATGAAACCAAAATCAGATTCACTTATATTATAAATTACAAAAGGGAGATTAGAACCAAGTGCTCTGACACTATGATCTTTCTTCAGCTGGGCTTCCAGTGGAGCATGTCTCAATAAAGCCTGTTGGGAATCTGGACAAAGCTCTCTCTCTTACGGGGTTCTCTTCTGCTCTCAATAGTAGCCCGGCTATAGTCTCCTTCCTACAAGTTCAACTCCCAAGAGTTCAGCTATCTTGGAAATAGAGAGGGCAAGTTTCTATAGATAGAGGAATGGAAGTTGGGATTCCTATAATCATGGGATAGGCCCTATCTCTTAGGAAGGTTCCATGAGAGGTGGAAAACCACTTCCTATACATGGAGATCCGGAGCCAAACCACTCAACTTCTTTTGATGATTCATTCTAGAGTTTGTTAGAATCAAACTTCTGCCATTTATTTTTAAAAATCATCCCTTAATAATCTTGGCGTGAGCAAGACATAGGGACAGAGCACCAGTTGGCGCGCCCTCCAGTATGGATTCCCCCCATTAGTGTGAGGGATGAACTGGCTAGTCGCACCAAGGCTAAAAAATCTCTTTTTAGGGTTCTTCAGAGGAAATGTTCTTCAAGAGAATGTTTGTCCTTATGCAGGAGGATACCATGAAGGTGTTTTCAGGACATTTTACTATTCACAGGTCATGGGAATAGTCCTCCAATGTACGGGATGAGGGATTGCAGGGATGGTGACAAAATGTTGTGTAACATACATCCAGTAGTAGAGAGGGAGGCAGTAGAAGTTGCAGTGCTGCACTTGGAGGGTGAAGCCAATGTTTGGTGGTTCAGCCAATTGAACCATGCAAGGGTGAATAATTTTGCAGAGTTCACTCAAAGGTTGATTATAACCTTTGATATAGAAATATCACAGGAGAAAAATCCCACACCACCATGGGAGGAGACTTGTACCAGCGTTGTCACAGCCTTGGAAGAGCAGCCTTCTACATCTACAAATGGGGCAGCCATTTCATTGGAGGATAGAACTATTGCAACCATACAAGGAGCTCCCAAGTTCCATCGAGGTATGAATGAAGTTCCACTTTCTATTGCAGCAAATATTTTGGAGGGTTGTGGAAATTCATATTTATATGTCCAAGAATCAACACACATTGCTAATATAGAGCATCAAGATTTCACTGCGCTGTGCAACATTGAAACAACCAAGGAAGAGATAAACCATCATCCTCATGAGCCATTTTGGGAGTGCATACCACACTTGAGGTTGGGGTTTTAAGACTTGAAGGAAAGGATTAGATAGTAGACATTTTGAGATGAGAAAAAATTTCTCCTTTCCAGATGACACTTTCTCAATGAGCACCTCTCGGCTCAAAGAGAGACTTCTACTTTCAACAGATCCAAGACCTCGTTGGTTTTGGAGGACTATTGATGAGAGGGAGATCTCATGGAGATATTTCATTGGAGGTGCACTTTAACACATCATGGAGTGCAAATTTCTTCTACATTTTGAGGAGGTTTTTCCCTCCTCACACTTGGATCTTTATGGATTCAAGGGGGAGCAGATAGATGAAGGAGGACATCTTAGGATGGATAAAATCTCTCAAGTTTGTGTTGGACACTTCTTGAGCCCTACACATCATGATGGGAGGTTTTTTCCTACCACCTATTTGAGTCCTTATGAGTTCAACTTGGTCATTGAGGAGATTTCATTTCAATATCCCATGAAATGCAAAGAAAAATATCCGATTTGGGAGGATGGTAGTCTTCATGGGAAGGGTACCAAGAGTGAGAATGAAGGGAGGTAACTACATTTGGATGAATGGGTGTGGATGGAGAGCAAGAAGCTGGTGAGCTAATTGCAAATATATGACATTGGGCAGCAGGAGGCTTGGCTGCACTGGCTACTCTTGAAAGAGTTTGGCAATCATCCTCTTTCTAAGGGTATGTGGTAGGATACTTTCATAATGGAGCATCAAGGAGTATGGAAACATTGTGTCTATATGACATTCTTCACCATGTTTTCCCTACATGATTGGTATGATGGAGGTATGAGGAGGCATCAAAAACTTTTGTTTCTTGGATTATCCTTGGGAGAGCAAGGGAAGATTTGCTCTCATACCTTGCATGATGTTGTAGGAGTAGGAGATGGCACTATCATGGTGCAAAGGGGCTACTCCTTGGCCTTAGATGATCAAGAGGTACTTCCACTTTGGGAGGGACTTCTTATGTTTAGCAGCATTATGGGAGATGTCTTTGACAATATGCATGTCGAATAATGGAGCTATGAGTTGGCAGGAGCCTATTTGCATAGGCCAACAACGTTGTCACTTGGGAGCTTGGGGTTATTGATGGAGTGTCCCCATGATCACTTCACACTTGATGCACTTTCTAGATAAGGGGGAGGTGATAATAATGAAGTAATGGATGGAAACATTTATTACATCGACATGTTCTTCTTAACTTGGATTTCCAAGCATGAGAAGAGTGGTCTTCATGCAACACATGATTTATTCCTCTTCATAGGAGTGTGTCATACCACTATGGGGGAATAATTCACATACATATGCATCATATTACAATCAACACATGGTAAGAATATTGTTTTTGGATCCATGGATTTTCTAGTAAAGTATTTTGATACTCTTACCATTCATATTCAACGCATTTCTCCACAAGAGGGCAAGCTTCTCATTGAGCTCCATGGTCAACATTGGGCCAAATTGTATGATGGAGAAAACCACCTCTTATATGGCCTTAGGAAAGTGTTTTATTTCATGTATGTCTAGTTGATGTACCTAGCCATTTTCTATTTATCAGTATATGTCATGACATACATAATTATCCATGTAACAAAAAACAACTTTCCCTGTAATTTTTTGAAGCAGCAGTTTGGAGAACTGCGTTGTCACTATTGGGAAAACTGTTGGTACCTTCTTGCACCACATGAAACCTTCAGAATTTTCCTCATTTTGTTGCTGATCATGATTTCATTTTCTGATAATGATCTTATTTGTATTGGAAGCATGATTGGGAGAGAGGCACATGAGTTGGATGTGTCCTTTGGGGAAGAGGATTCCCACACTTTTTGCATTGCATGTTCTAATGGGAGCATGAGAGGAGATATGGCCACCACAACCAAACAATTATTTCCTTTTTCTGAGGTGGGCCATGTGATTTTTGGGATGCCATATGGTGATGATTTCCTATCCATCACATATGGGTTGATTTGGGCTAGATTGATTCACAACGTTGGTGGAGAGATCTTTGAAGATCTAATATTCATCTTTCCTCTTAAGGGAAACATTATTGTAGCCCAGGATCAGAAAATAGTCTATACTTATCATAAGTGGAGAGGAGGACAATGTGGGGTAGGCTCCTATGTATACCATGTTCAGATTTTCAGCCCACCTACATTGCATGAACTCAAGGTGGAGGAGCATTTTCTGGAGTTGCCATGTTGGGAGGTGACTCATTTTGTATGGGTGATTGCTTGGGGATGGAGGATCCACTTGGGGAAGATGTTTTCCCAACACATTTTAGTCTCCATGCATTGGGAGGTAACTTCTTAGTTCTATCCTTGCAGTTTCTTGAGGACAAGCAACATTTGGGAGGGGAGGACTGTAATATTCCAAAATTAGCATGCAACTAATTGGAATATTAATTTTTGCTCATGTCACTTAGGAGATAAATAAATGGGTAAGGAGGCCCATAAATTTCAGAAAAATGAATAAAATCCCTCATAGTGTGGAAAGGGATCATTAGAGGAGTTGGATTTCACACCCTCATGTGTTAACAGGGTCATTTGCATGTGGACAAGGTCAAGTTTGACCAAGTCAACAATGCTGGAATAGGTGGAGAACACTTAGAGAAACAACACAATATGATTGAGAGGAGGTTTCTTTGGTGAAGGAAACCCTAATGAGTGGGACCCATGGTGAGAGGGATTTCACTTGTTTAAAAGGAGGGCAAGGCAACCATTGTTATTCATGTTATGGATTATTGATTTCTCGGTCTGTTTAGACTTTGTGCATTCTCCTGTTGTTTAGAAGAGTTGTAGTGCTGCTTAGCACAAGGCATTCCTATTTAGTAATTCCTTCTCCTTTCAAGAGAGGCCTCTTGAAGGAGCTTTCTCTTCATTTCTCCACATTTAGGCTTGAGGCCAAGCATCCTCCTTCTGCTACAACACCGTTTCTGTTAAGAGCTGAGTTGGGTTGCAGGGTGTTGCAGTGGAGGTTCTACAACACCACTTCTGGGGCTATTTTTCAGAGGAGGAAGTATTCTTTCCTTTGGAGGATTAGTGAGGAAGAATTTGAGCTGATTCCCATCATCTTTGGCTCAGGGCAACCATTTTTCATTATCTACAGCATAGTCCCTCCCTTAGACTGCATTATTTTCAGTGTGTATCTACAATGAGTGTTCGCAGTATTGTTTGGAGGGTGAGATCTTCAGTGATAGGATCAGCCTTTCAATTGGGAGATCCATTAGAGGAGGTTTATTCAGCTTGTGCATCATCTACAGCCATCTCCATCCAGTTCTTGAGTTGCAGCTGCCACTAAGCCTTGCTACTCCGACATTTTTTCCATTTTGTATATTTCAGCCAATCCTTCTAGGATTGACTTGATAATGTTTTTCAGGGGTTAGAGTTTGCTCCCCACATTATTTGAGCCATACATTTCCACATCTATGTATTGAAATTATTTATGTAGCAGTACCTCCTATAAACTGCGCAGTCATAGCCTTGGGCTTTCTATATGTAGCAGTGTTCTTCATTTTCTTGTATATGTTCTATTGAGGCTTGCATTGCCTAGCTTAAGTGATCATTAACTTAAGTATTTGTATACATTTTTTGCTATAAGATCAATTTGATGGCTATTTGGATCTTCTCATGATTTATTTATTGCTATAACACTGCTACTCCAATATGGGTTTTTACATTGCTGCATCTCCAACTTTGGAACATCTTAAGATGTTCTTATTTTTGTAAAAATTCCCTATTTTGGGATATTAAAAAATATATGCAAGACTAGTATAGGGTTCATTTGCAAAAGAACCCTAAGTATGAGCTCCCTGCAGTGATTTCAGAAAGTGAGTGGAAAGCCCTCCTAGAAGATGCAATGGAGAAAAAACTGTGAAAAGAAGGGAAGACACCACCCAGACCAGGAAGGTATGAGGCACTTTTATTAATGTGATTATGATTCTTTCTCATCAATATTGTGACATGTAATTAAGATTATGAATACCATAAATATAGGCTCACAGATACATCTAAAGCCACGAAGGCGAGAATACAAAAACATGGGAAACATCATCTTGGCCCTAGGGGTTACTCAAAACTGGCCAATTTTTTTTTTAGTATATATAAAAAAAATTGCATCCAAATTTAGATTCTTAATAATTTTAATTTAATATTGTAGAAGAAAAAAAATCATGTTGTCATGCAAAAATGAAGGATGAACAATTCAATGAAACTCCCATGGAGGAAGACATCAAACTTGATTACAATCACGAATATCAAGTCGTTGTTGAACATAGGACAAGCACGAGGTCTTGACATACTAGTTCTCATCCCCCACATGAGACTGAGGTAAATAAAAGAAACGTCAGAGATTGTTTATAAATTAATACTTGTATAAAATGTATTGATTTTTATTTTTGGCCATAAAGTAATGTGCTTGATTGTAAAATGTAGGTAGAGAGTATTAATACAAATGTCCCAAGCAATGACGGAAGACATGATCCTAGTGACAGTGGAGTGAAAATTGAAATTAATGTTCAGATCGATTTTGGAGGTATTTCATGTGAATTATAAATTTTTTTAGTATGGATTAGAACTATAAATATTTAATGCAAATGGTGTATTAATTATAAATATTCTTGGTTCTACTCCAGAGCATGTACGGGATGAATCCAGATCAGAGGAGGAACCTATGGCCACATCCGAAAGTATCATGCTTCCCTGTACTACCGAAGAAGGTAACGAACAATGTAATACCTTTTTATTAATAAAACACTTGTATTAATAAGTACTATAAATAATAATTTAACATTTTATTCTTATTGCAATTGATGCTTTTCCACCCTTACAGCAGCATAGACGTTTCATTAGGTTGAGAGCAACACATATTATAGCTGAAGTGGGTGACGTCCATGCTTCATACATGAAAAATTGCAAGATATCGAAGAATAGTAGATTTTACTTGTAATTTAATTAGAACGACCTTGTTTCAAATTATGTATATCATACAGTTTATTATAAATCATACTGAGATCAAATATTTTTTGAAATCTATGAATTAATGAATGAATGAATAAATGTTTACTCTATATTTCTTTATTTATGACATATATTAATATCTTTCTTTTAAATGTTTACTAGTAGACATATTGGGTACTTGGGAATTGAGAATGATGCGAGGGGGGGGGGGGAGCGAGGGGAGAGGCCATGAGAGCTTCCACCATCACATGGTTGGCCATGTTCAATAGAGAATAAATAAATATTTCGACAATCTCGGAGTAAAGTCTGAGATCCAACAATGCAATAACAAGGTAAATGTTGACTTCGTTGTTGCTTCGTCGAGTGGAGGGAGGTTTGCTACAATATTAAACTAGATCAATAATTTATTCTTGAAACCAAGAGGAGCTCATTCAGGTATTCATGTACTCAAGTTTTTTTAATTATTATTTATTGGTGCAATTAAATTTAATAATTTAATCTAAGTTTGCTTCATTGGTCTCATGAATATGTTTAGGACAATCTGTGTCGATTTGGATGTTGAAGAGGAACAACTATCAGAAGAAAATATCTCAAAAAGGTAACATTATCTTTAGCATTCAATTTTTCATTATAGTTATTAGGAATTTTTTAGGTGGTTCTTATTATTTGAGAAACCCATGTTTCAACCCTTTTAGGGATTTTCATGTGTATCATATTTCTTAGAATTAGAGATACTTGTCCTCTCTTTCTATTCATTATTGCTTGGTTATCAAGCTAAATTTTGGGAAAATAGAGGAGGCTCCAATGAATGATCATTAACTTTAACAAGGTATTCGGCTTTTGAAGTTCTGGAAAATTTCATTTCAAACTAACTCAGTCTAGACCTTTAATGTAGATCTAGCCCAATTACGCATATTATGGTTTGGGCAACAAAAAATAGAGAATGTGTAATTTCCATGTGTTTCAATTCAAGAATTCGCTCAAATGAAATAATGTACATGGGATGCGAGGATCAGAAATTTTGTGCCAGAAGAGGATTGCACTACAATTCTATGTAGATTGCATGTCAATCATATTTTGGCACAACATTGTTGAAGCTCGCATCCCATGTACATTATTTCATTTGAGTGTATTATTGAATTGAAACACAAGAAAATTACACATTCTCTAGTTTTTTTTCCCTAAACCATAATCTGAGTAATTGGGTTACATGTACATTAAAGGTCTAGACTGAGTTAGTTTGAAACCAAATTTTCCAAAACTTCAAAAGGCAAATACCTTGTTAAAAAATAATGTTTGAAATTATTAATTAATTTATAATCAACATTATTATGAATAATTATTATTCTTAGTAATATTAATTAATATAATTATTAACTATTAGTAATATTTAATAACAATATAATCATTAAAAATTTACAATGATTTATTTAAGATATTAATATTAATTTTATTTTGAAAAATATATATTAATACTATTAAGAGAAAAGAAAATTATTTCATATATTAAAAAAATTATAATATTAATAAAAGTTGTTATTACTATTAAAATAAATTACTGAAAATTAATTTGTAAAACTTATTAATATAAAATATAAATAATTATTATTATTAGTATTAAAATTATAATCATTATTAATAATAATTTATATTAATAATGTAAAAATTAAATCAATTAAATAAATAATATTATATAAAATTATTTGAACAATCGGCTCTCTTAGTCTAATTAGGTTTTTAAACTATTTATCTCCGGTCTGTTCTCCTCTCAAGCTATCATTCATAATATGTCCTGAAGATGGATCCCCATTGGGATTCGAAACATCGACCAAGTTTTTTTGATACTGTGGATAATCCAAATTGTGTTTCTTCAATTAACAACCACAGAAGCCTGAAAATCATCATCATCCTTGCATGGAGGGGATATATTTTCTCTCTGGAAAATTCTAGAGTAAAGATTGAGAGGAGGGTTGCAGACCTACAATTTCTTAAAAAATTTTGTGACAACAATATTATTCTATCATTCGCACGCATTAAGCACAATTTTTACTTCAAAAAATAAGAAAAATATTTTTTAAAACTAAGTTTTAACCTAATCAGAGGGGAAATAAGGAGGACTCATGCAGTGTTAGTTATATTAGGATGATCAACCCTTTCAACTCATTTAAAGTTAGCCAAATCCATTGATAAAGAGTTATGGAGTGCCATCAACGCCAGGGTTGTGCTCAAAGCTCAAAAAGAGGGTCTGAATGTGCAGGATAGGAAAGACAAATTTTTTTAAAATTAAGAAACAATGATGTCAAGAATGATCGATCCAGAGACATTATCTATGCTGGTCACTCAGTACACGCAGACAATGAGTATTTTGGCAGGAGGGAGCTAGGTTCTGGATCTCAGCTATCTAGATGTGTAAAGTGGAGCCATTCCACTGTAACAATAAACAGTATTGGTGCAGAAACACTGAATGCAGAGCCAAGCAATAAAGTAAGAGACAAAGTGATGGGTTGTATCGCGAAGCAATCCGTCTCAACAATCAAGGGTGTTGACACAGTTAGCAGACCATTAGGGGGTAAATTAATCAGTTGTTCTAGTACAGATGAAGAGTTGTGATGCTTCTCAGTTGCAAAGATGGAGCACAAAGCATGTGAAGCTTCATTATCAAGCGAAGATGCAATTAAGGGGAGGATTGGGGCCTACTGGTGCCTACGATTTACTTTCTGAATTGGAAATTTTGAATTCTAATGAAGGACTGAAGGAAAATTCTAATGTGGGAGTTTCTTCCTTAATGAATTAGGAGCATATCAGTAGAAGCAGTAAATCTGATTCGGTTAACAGATGGAGTGAGAACATGTTTGAATGCTCTAAAGCGATGGTTAATTGCAACGTATTCCTGGCTAGCAGTGACAACGCCAGCTTGGATGTATCGCATGGGTTGAGGTGCAACATATTATCAACTAACAGTGACATCGATTTCTTGGTTGTAGCAAATAAGGATTCCAGGAATGAGTGGCAAAAGATAGCATTGGAGCACCAAGAAAGGAGCAGTGTGATCCTGGCTAAATCTAAACTCAACAACGCAGGTTTTACCTCTGATTTAGAATTTATTACCGTTGGTAAACATGGTTCAGCAACATGAGAGGCCAATGCTAATGAATTTTTTATGAATAAGCTGCGAGGCAAACCTCAAATGTTAAATTCAGGAAACAGACTATCCTAGAGTAGCAGTGGATTACTGACACTCAGGTTTCATGCTCCCTCCTCAATAAGGCTCAAGAGACTGATAATTAGTGGATGTTCCTCGTTAGATAATACCTTGGTTAAATATATTATAATTATGAAACCTTTGAAGGCATCATCAGAGATCAAAGGTGAGGTTGGTAAGGTCGATTATAATTGTGTTATCAACATCATAGGAATTTATGGCAACATTAAGAAGGATTATAATATTGACATCGGCATGAGCCCTCAACTTGTGACCAGATTAGAAGGTAGAATCCAGGGTTGTGTGGAAAGTATTCATGTCTGTATGAAAGGAATTCAAGATAATGAATTAGACTGTAGTGAGAGAAATCCTAATAATGGTCCCAAAAATAATAAAAATGTGGAAAATTTGTCCTCCATAAATTTGGATCAAGAAGCGATCAGAATACTCAGAAAAGGTCTTGGATTTTCTATTGCTTCTAAATTCATTCTGAAGGAAATCCTTATTTACAATATAGAGGATGGGATTCAGGGATTACCCCTTGAGTACGAGGAGGCATTAAGACAAGAGTGTGTCATTATAATGAGGAAGGCAAGAGCACCTAAAATAAATATGAGCAGAGATGAGCTTAATACTCTTAAATCCCTTCGCAGTAATGAAAAAATTGTGGTTAGTAAAGCAGAAAAAGGAGGAGCCATTGTGGATTTAGAAAAGGATGATTATATATTTAAAGTTAATCAACGTCTTGACTGTAGAAACTATAAAAAACTTAGTTCCAATCCCATGCCCAAGATGATAAAAGAAGTAAAAGGGGATATCATGGAATTTATTCTTGATGATATACTTAAAAGGAAGTTGATCCCCTCCTCTAAGGTCATCCCTAGAATTTATGGATTACCCAAAATCCAAAAGAAAGGTGTTCCTCTCAGAACTATAGTTAACACTATAGGATCTCTGCCTAAGAATTGGAAAAATATGTTACCAGGATTCTCAAACCCCTAGTTGGAAACACATAGTCATTCATTAAATACTTTAATGAATTCGTAAAACTTATCAGGAATGATAAGGTTGAGGATGATGACATTTTGGTAAGTTTTGATGTAGTATCATTATTTACCAAAATCCCACTATATGAGGTTGTTCAAGTTCTAAAAGATGTAAATGATCCCGAAATGGCTAAGCTTGCTGAAATTTTTTTATGTACCACTTTTTTCAACTTCCAAGGGAATATTATGAGCAAGTGTCTGGTGTTGTGACGGGATCTCCTCTCTCACCCATTGTTGCTAACTTATTCATGGAGTAATTTGAAAATTTGGCCATTTATTACTTTCCCCTAAAACCAACTTGATGGAAGAGATTTGATAACGACTCTAACATAAAATGAACTCATGGTAAGGAGAATCTTAAGAATTTTTTCAATCACCTAAACTCTATTTCATTAGAAATTAAGTTTACCATGGAGGTTGAATAAAATAGGAGCATTCCTTTTTTGGATGTCCTGGTTACCAGAAAAGAGGATGGTACCCTTGGGCATTAGGTATTTGGAAATAATACTCACAATGCAAGTTATCTTCACGCATATTCCTACCATCATCCAACTCAAAAATTCGGTGTTCTGAATACTCTGGCTATTAGGGCCCTTAGGATTTCTGATTCCAAGCACCTTAACAGTGAAATCAATCACTTGAATTCTGTATTTAAGGGTATTGTATATAAAGAGAGAGATATTAAGAGAACATTAAGGAGAGTTGAGCATTAAGTCCTTTCTCACAAGCATCAAGAACACCACAATGCAAATGGTAGGGTTTTCCTACAATACATCCAAGGAGTCACTAATAAGATCGCAAGGGTTCTGGGAAAGAAGGAAATAGTTGCACAATTTACAGCCACTATAGCAATAAGACAAAAAATGCGATGAGTTAAAGATAAAATCGATCAAGGGCAACTTAAAGGAGTTTATAAGATTGACTGTTCATGTGGGAAAATTTATATAGGAGAAACGAGACGATCCTTGTAGATAAGATTGAGAGAGCATAAAGACGATATTAAGAATGTGAGATCTTGTACTTTAGCCCTTGGAGAAAACTCTTCAAAAGCAAAGCATCACATGTGTTTAAAGGAGGCTAGAATCATCGCTAGAGAAGGAAAATACCACATAAGAAAAATCAGGGAAACTCTTGAGATTATGAAGCATCCTCATAATCTAAATAGGGATGGAGGGAATGAAATCGGTGATAGTTAGCTACCTCTCATCAGAAAAATTTTCTCCTCCAGCTCGTCTTCCCAGATACAATATCTCACATAGATTTCTTTTCCTTTTTATTAGGGTTTTATCAATAATTAAGATAATATTAATGCATATTAAGGACTAAATATATTATTTCGAATTATTAATAACCTAAATATCATTTATAAATAAATATTAATAACAAGAATAATTATTAAATTTAACCAATAATCATTATTGGGTTAAAGTAATAATTATTTGTTTTAATATTTATTTATAAGTTAATTAATTAATTAATAATATAAATAATTTTTAATACGAATAAAATTAAGTTAGTAAAAATGTTTGAAATTATTAATTAATTTATAATCAACATTATCATGAATAATTATTATTCTTAGTAATATTAATTAACAGAATTATTAATTATTAGTAATATTTAATAAAACTATAATCATTAAAAATTTAGAATGCTTTATTTTAGATATTAATATTAATTTTATTTTGAAAAATATATATTAATACTATTAAGAGAAAAATAAAATTATTGTATATATAAAAAAAACTATAATATTAATAAAAGTTGTTATTACTATTAAAATAAATTACTAATAATTAATTTGTAAAACTTATTAATATAAAATATTAATAATTATTAGTATTAGTATTAACATTATAATCATTATTAATAATAATTTATGTCAATAATGTAAAAATTCAATCAATTAAATAAAAAAAATATATAAATAATATTATATAAAATTATTTGAACAATCGGCTCTCTTAGTCTAATTATGTTTTTTCACTATTTATCTTCGGGTTGTTCTCCTCTCATACTCTCATTCACGATCTGTCCTGAAGATGGATTTCCATTGGGATTCGAAACGTCGACCAAGTTTTGTTGATATTGTGGATAATCTGAGTTGATTTTCTTCAATTAACAACCACAGAAGCCTCAAAAACATCACCTTGTTAAAGTTAATGAATATTCCTTGGAGCCTCTTCCATTATTTTTCAATAATTACGAGTCGGATATTCGACGTACATTTAACAAGTACCAGATATTTTTCATCCCTCATCAAAAAAGCATTGTTAGATATCGATCTCATGTCCAACGCAAAATATCGCCGTATCCATAGCATCTTCGTCGAAGGAACAAATATGATGTTAGTTATTTGATAAACACATCCGACAGATGGATCTCAGGTATTCGAACTTGGTTGCAAATTAAAAAATCTCCTATTCGATTAATATAGGTCAAAAAAAATCCTAGTTAGGCGATGGTTTATTGTGTATCAAGGAAGGCAGATATCTAACGTACAAGTCTGACGATTTCCTGGTTGTCGAATATCCGATGAAATCCCACAGACGATATCTATGTCTTAGATAAATGTCTTTCAAATTAATCACATCATTAGGATTTGGTCAACGTTTTGAACCATCAAACGTGGTTCATCCTCAGGACAAGGTGAAAAAATATGATTGATCTTAATGAATAAATATTTAGGATGCATCATTTCCTAGAGATAGCCGTTGAAACTAGCTGTTAAAAACTGGTTGTCGCAATGATGCATCCTAACTAGTTTCAACGGTTATCTCCAGGAAATGAGGCATCCTAAATATTATTCATTAATATCAATAATATTTTTTCACATTGTCCTGAGGATGAAACACATTATATGGTTCGAAAATTTGACCAAATCCTAATGACATGTTTAATCTGAAAGACATTTATCTAAATTATGGATCACAATAGTCTTATATATCTATGTCTCGGGTTCGTCGGATAGTAGACGAAGTGGAGTCGTATAACCGACAAAGTGATGTCGTATTTTGGCCCCATTTGTACTAGTGGCAAAATATTATTACAAATATTCATAAGCCATGCATCAAGAACCCACTGGATATGAAGTCTTATGTTATTAAGTAAAATTTCCAAGACACATATATACAATGAACACCACTAGTTCCAAGAGTGGAGCATTGGAGCCACTCCTTGCTCCCCAAAAAAACTATCTTGTCTCTTTAATGCCTTGCAGGTGGAGCCAAGGTGAAATTCCTTTTCTTATACAATAAGGGTGTATATATAACCAATGGGGTGATGTTTCACCTCCTTTTGACTCTTTGATTACCCTCATTACTGTTTGAATTCCCATGACATTTCGAATTTACATGATAGTTCATATTTTTTATGTGTCCTTTTGACTTCCACTTTAAAATTCATTTTGAATAGATAATTACATAATCCATAATAATGATGCGCCATATAATGACTCGTGACAGGAAATGACATGACACTGATGACATGGACTACATGTTGATGTGGCAGTGCCAAGCTGTCCTTATTGTTGTTTCTTTATTTATGCATTCAATAAGAGATGTATCCAATGTTTCATCTTCATGTGAGATATGATTTTTTCTTCATATCTACCCTAAAAAAGGTTGTGAATAAGATGGAGTCTCCATGTGGTCCTAGTTTTTCTTCTCTTATAGTCCAATGTTTCTTCTTCTTCTCGCCTGATGATCATCTTATCTCTTCAACTCCATATGTGTCTTATAGCATGTCCTTCCTCATGTTCTTCTTCGTCAACTTGCAATAGCATGCATTAGGGGAATTTTGAGGTCTAAAATAGGCCTCCTAAGAAAAAATTACAACAAAAATAAACTTTATAAGAACCAATAATATTCAAGATGATGATGTCAACCATGGGGGATGATTCACCATTTCTTGAGTAAAAAGGTATAAATATTAAAAAAATAATAAAAACAATAAAAAAACTTTTTCAACTCGTATTTTCAAATTATATCCCCATTATTTTACTAAAATTTCAAGTGGGAGTACTCGTTGGATGCAAAATTTAATTCCTCATACAAGGAGTACCCATGTTGCATACTTTCGATGAACCTGGCTACACGAAAAGATGACAAATACATGAAAAGGCATCATTGCAATCAAATTTTTCATGTATTTATAATGTTTTGTGTAGAAGGGTCCATCGAAATTATGCAACATGGGTACTCCTTGGATGAGGAATCAAATTATCCATCAAATGAGTGTTTCCGCATGAAATTTGAGTAAACCCATATGGAGATAAGTTGAAAATACGAGTTGAAAAAATAGTTTTTTCTACTTTCCCTCTAAAATTTGATGATGTAATATAATATTATTTTATTATTTTCACTGTTATTTTATAATTTCTTTAGGAGGCCCATTTTAGACCTCAAAATTCTGCTAATGATAGATTACCTGCATCTACAATCCATTCATGAGAAGACAACATCATTCCGATAAACCCCTAGTCAAAGATGGTCCATATTGATCCACTAACTGAGTTGAAACCGAATGATGGGCTAGGGAAGAGGCTTGGTAACTACACAACTATGAAGCTTAGGTAGTCAAGGGTGAAGCTTGAGCCTTGAGATTGAACAATGCGCAATTCAGGCTAGATTGAAGAAGAAAAAAATCCAATTTGGGAGCTTAGTGTGACATGTCGAAGGGATGGGCACTCGATCATCCTGTTGTGTAGTTCTAGAGGACACAAGAGCCTAGTTATTTGTGAAATTATGTAGTTCAAGAGGACATAGGAGCTTAGGTGATTGTACAATTGCGAAATTCAAGAGCTCAAGGTTGAGGCTTGAACCTTGACCGTGTGCAATGTGCAGTACTGACTGCTAGGAGAGAGAAATCACACAATATTGTGAGTCAATGAGAAAGGATGAGAGATTTTGTAGTGGTTCAGCCAACTACATAGTTCTGGGGGGAAGAGAAGGCCTGGTTATTTGACAGTTCAATAAATTAGGGTTTGAGCTTGAGCTCATATATTGCACAATGCATAGTTGGGGCCAAGTTAGAGAGCTTAATTGCGTAATTTTGGAGGCTAAGGCTCAGGCTTGAGTAGTGAATCTACGCAGTGCATAGTCCTAAGAGGCAAGAATTGTGCATTTCACAGTGTAAATAGGGAAGGTTTCAACTTTAGGGCTGGGATTATGTAATGCACAGTTCAGGAAGGCTGGATGAGGCTAAGTTGTTGGGAATTTTCATAAATTTGGTTGAGTGTGGGGTCAATGAAACTGATGTGAAAAGTGGTAGACTTAAATATGATCACACACCTAGAACACATTATGACACAACATATATCATCCAAAACACATGAACACATACTTCCAAAAGTGTGACAACTTTCGCAACAACTTATGACAAGTGCGACACTAAAGGTACACTTTGTGATGATCGTGATGACACTCACGCGAAAATTATTACAAATTTGGAAATGAGTGAGACAGATGTATACATGGTAAGATCAACTCATCTGCACAAATATAACCTCCTTAAACCACCAAAACAAGCTTATATACATTGTGCAACACTTAAAATGTGAAAAAACGACAATTAATAAAGAGCGAACGAAACTTGCAATATGTGAATGAAAATGAAAGTAACACATACCATAGTGAAGATAATCATGAAAATGACACTAATTATAGTGAAAGATATAGAAAGAAACAACCAAAAACATGAAAACGACATGTGCGAAAAAAAAGGTGTGCAAAAGCAACAATTTGCAAAACTCACCGAAATAGAAGTACAAACGCAACTAGAAGTGATAAACCCTCAATGTCAGTGTGCACTGAATTTCAACATGGATTGGGCATTGCACAAGAAAAATATTGATGGACCATGTTATGCTTGTTGAAGCTTGCGCAAAAGAATTCGCTCATGCACTTTTTATGGATTGATCATGTGTTAGCAAGTGAGTTCGACACTTCCAACCCAAGAAGGGAGCTCAAAATAATCAAATGAAAAAGAATTGACTATAAAACGATTGATCGCAAGATCCACAATAGGCTCTAAAATTCAAGTATAGTCAAAATTTTGGAGGGTGCTTATCGCAATGAAAGCACTTGGAGACACATTAGTGGAACTCCAACTACTCTTACTTGGTCAATTATTTCGTGCGGGGTATATTTCTTCAAGGAGTATTGATTCATCTTTCAAATTACCATGGCTTGCCCACTTACCTTATGCATACACATAGTCCCCTTCATTCCTTTACTCAGTTAAACACAAACATAAGTCCAAATATTTCACACAATGTTTCAAATCAAGATAGGGTAATGAAGTTCACAAGCTTTAGATTTTTAGAGTATAGGTTTTCATTTATGGTGTTGCTTCGCTACTGGAAGGCCTGGAAAATACCCCAGCGTAGTCACTTTAGGAACAAAAACATTCCTCTGCTACTAGCAATCTTGGACTGTACCCCGACGGAGCTTCTTGCTTCACCTCTCTGTGCAGGAAGCCTTTCTCTTCTTTCTTCTTTATTTATTTATTTATATATATAGGACTTTACATTGGAATTTACTTATTTCATGGGTGGAAAAGGGATCCTGACTTATTAAGAGTAGGATAGGTTTTCCCTTAAGAGAATCATATATAATACCTCTCATATTGGTTTTCGCATTTATATTTTCCCCTCATCCTTTTCTACTTAATTAGATCAGCCTGAAACACTGAAAAATAAAGACCCAATTGCAGAAATGAGGTTTCCAGAATATACATGGAGATCATGGTTAGACACAAGGCTTTCTTAATGCAAGGATTGTATTTTCCATCGGAACATCATCAACCAAAATATGTAACCAAGAAAAGGAAGAGGGACAAAGAGTTAGCCGAATGTTGCAATTTCACAAAATACTTTTCTATTTTTCCACATTCCCTTTTGAGGCAACAAAAAATATTCATGCAAGGTCTTACGAATAGAAAAGAAGGAAAAGAAACAACATAAAAACAAAGAAAAAACAAAGCAAAAGAAAAATAGGCTAAACCAAATCATAATGGAAGAAAAAGTTAGAAAAAGACAAGGAAGGCTAAAAAGAACAAGCACAGGATGAGTGAAAGAGGGAAAAACTAGAATGCATCTGGTGCTACTCCTAATCAAACAACTTAGAAGGTTGGGGTCACGTATAATTCAATTTTCAATGAAGCTACTGTAGTTTTTCCCTACCTGCAATGAAAAATATATGATCAATTAAAATAGATATAAATTAATGTGCAAGAGAAAAGATGAGAGATTGAATAACTTGCACAACAAAATGAAGGTATTTCCTATGGGAAGAAATATGTGCCACAACTACTACTTTCATCCAATTCACATTCTTACATATTATAAGAAAACCATAATCAGACAAACGACAAAGACTTCTTGTGAATTCACTGTTCTTCTGTGTCATCCTTCTTATCAAGCATGAGAAAAGTCTGAAAAATGTTATTTGAAATGTATCTTACTGAGTAATATTTCTCCAACCATCCGATGATTGTATCATGAAATTTGAAACAATCCTCTTGAAAACCCAGAAACCTTTGAAATAATGAATATTCAATTAAATTAACGAAATCATGATGAGAATATCATGAGGGAAATTATATATGATCATATCCAAAAAACATTCCAAGACAGTGAGGATTTGACACAACAATTAGTGAAGGTCGAATTGCCTCAACTTCTCAACAAAAATCTAAATGTGAGATGTTGAATGATGAAGATTGAAGAATGTAAAATAATTTTCATTGGATATATTGGTGGGGAAATGATAAAAGAAATGAAAATCAGCAAAGAAAAAATAATGATAAGATGGGATGATTAAAGCACCAGATTCCCAATTTATAATTAACGAAGATAAATCAATTTGAATAGTTCTTCGAATGCTCTAAAAAATAGAATCAACTTCCTCGCATGTCGAATGTGACAAATCATTTTCTTGTAATTGGTGAGGAACTGTAAAATAATTATAATCATCGAAATAATTTAGAAGGGATGCTAGCAAAAAAAACACATGAGACCAGTCAAGATAGAGTGAGAGAAGAAGGATTTGATTTGCACGACAACTCGTGCATTCATTATCACTCAAGAGCATTTCAGGTGCGATGAAGGGAGATATTTGTAATACAACATTCACAAGAAAAAGCAGGAGATGAATATTAAGAAATGAATCCGATAGACATGATTCCTTCATCCAAAGATAGTCTTTAAAGTGACAAACTTTGCAATTCCATGACTTTATGCGATAAACATATTACAAATTTTAGTTAAGTACAAGAGATTCACATGAATATGAATTAGCTAAAGAATATTATTGCATTAAATCAGAAGTGAAATCTTGAAAATTTGAAAAATTATATGTGTGATACCAAACATCTTTCAAAAATATATTTACATTGAGTGAAATGATGCAAAGAGAAGGATTGTGCGAGAGAAACCATATATGATTTAGTTGAGGGAGCTTACCAGAGTCGCAAGATCCTGACATCAACATTAATGAAAATTGAAGTGCCTAGACTTGCTAACAAGTCCTGTAACTTTTACATATTGAAAAATCACATTTTGAAGATCAAACGAGATCGTGCATGGTGTGAGGTTACTTGATACCACTGATTTCGATAAGGAAACTGCTCATTGGATGATAGCCACCTCTGTCACTGATTTGATTGCATTTTTCAACTTTAAAAACTAGATTGCTCAAGTTGAAAAATTATTTTAATTTCAAATATGAAGATGTATGAATCAAAAAATTTCCATAAGAAAGATGATTTGAAGAGTTCTCTTCATTCAATAGAGGAGATAATGCAGGATGGAAAGAGTATTGAATGATTTGATTGTTTTCATTTTCATCATGGATAACTCATCAGATGAAGCACTTGAAGATCATGGAGTATCTTCGTTGCAAGTTGATGCATCGTGAACGATAGAGCACAAGGGATAGAAAGATAAAGGAAGTTTTGATAAGGACATATTATTTAACCGAATCCTAATCTAAATTTAAAGTAATGTCTTCATGAGAAACCAAACAATCCAATGATACACAAGGGCATTTGTGATCGCATACAACAATAGAGTCATCGTCATCGAAATTATTGTTTCCCAAGGCTACGAATTGATCAAAGTAATTGATTGCATTTGGTTCACTACCGAGATTAGAATATTGAAAATAATACAAGAATGGAAGTGCATAGTTGTCACATGGAGGATTTTGAAAAATAGAAGAAATATTGAAAGAATTTTCACCTTCTTGATCCTCTACTTGTGTAATGTGACTGCCTTGTATTTGATCAAAATTTGAACCAAAAAATCAAAAAATAAGGACAGTGTGAAAGACTATTTGGTGGAGTAGATTGATCCAGAAGATCAAAATACCAAGAGTGATGGCATGTAGATGATAGAAGATAGCAGAAATCTAAATCAGATGAGGCAAGAGTTATGAATAATAACATTGCCTTGAAGAATGGGGGAGTTAGTATTCACCATGGGTTTCATGATCCATTCTGTAATTTACTCCATTGAATCTAAGTCATGAAAAGCAGAAGAAGAATGAGAAGATGGATTAGGAATTTTATTAGCAGATCTCCCAAATTTACTTTCATCACAAGGAGGCGCCCTCATTGGAACTGGAAAAGGAGGAGGACGGGGAGCAAAAGGAGTAGTGAATTCCTCCTCTGAGATTAGAGGTGTCTCATGGTTTACAAGAGTTGGGGAAGCATAAACATCATGTGGTTTGGATTCACCTTGAAAAGAGATATGAACCAAAGCTAAAAAAAATGTTTAAATAAATCCCAATCTGTATCTTCTCCAGGAAATTCACAATAAAGCTGAAGGAATTGATTAGAAAAATATTTGTCTGATTCATTAGGATTCATTCTTAACTAATTGATTCTTTTATAAACATCTCGGAAACCATACCGATAAAGGCTTGATGAAGCTCCTTGAGTAAATGATGAAAATAATGGATGGAATAAGGTGGTAAGCTATGGCACCATCAATTAACACGACCTTCAAGGATAAGGAAGAAAATCATACAAGCAAACTCTTCATAATCAATTTCCTAAGATTCACAAAATTTAAGAAAATCAGAAATGTGCTCAGTTATGGATGTTCCATCCTCACCATCAAAATTTAACTAAGAAAATTCATATAGAGGATCATAGGGGATTGAAAATTGACAAATAGATAAATTATATAAGCACATTGGGAGTAAGATTTGAGGATGGGCCATTTAAGATAAGAGGTTCAAAACATACTCAACGGGCACAACTTATCAACTGACCATCCTTCTAGCTCCATTTTGTTGATGGTGCTATAAATCCATCAACCAAGGGGGTCTCCCCAATGTTAATCCCCAAATAGACCTCACACTCTTTGGAATAGTATCCCCATCCTACTTATTTTACTTACTTCCATATATTCTCTAATATTTTCCTTCACTCTATCTGTCAGCAAGAAAGAGGAGTCTAGAGGCGCCTTTAAGAAGTAAGAAAGTGTTAATGGTGAGTGTTTGGTTGCAAGTGTGTCAAGTTTCTCATGTAAAGTGGAAAGAGAAATGACCCTCTAAGAGAGAGGTAATAGTAACACCATAGTAGAGAAACACATCCAAGAAGGATATGTTTAACAACTATCGTAATAGTCTACAAAAGATGTGATAGTCATTAGAAACAATACATGATAAAGATATGTCTAGTATACGATGGAATAGTCCAAAAGGATGGGATAATAATAACAAAAATTACAACCCATTCTCAATATGATAATTAATAAAATAGCTAAAATAGTTTAACTCCTTTAGAAAAGATGAAATAAAACATGAAATACAAACATTCGCATAATAGTCTAAAAAATATTCATAATACATGCATGAAGAATGTGCTAGCCATGAAGGTTTATGTTATTAAGTAAAATTTCCAAGACACATGTATATAACGAACACCACTAGCTCTAATAGTGAACAGTTCGAGCCACTCGTTCCTCCCCAAAAGAACTAGCTTGTCTCTTTAATGACTTGAGCAAGTAGCCAAGGTGAAAGTCCTTTTCTCATAAAATGAGGGTGTATATATAACCAATGGGGTGATGCTTCACCTCCTTGTGACTCTTCGACTACCCTCATGACTGTTTGACTTCCTATGAATTTTTGACTTTACATGACACTTCATATTCTGTATGTGTGCTTTGGACTTCCACTTTACAGTAAATTTTGAATAGATAAATACGTAATCCAAAAATTGATGTGGCATATGATGACTCATGATAGGACATGACATGACACCTATTACATGGACTGCATGATGATGTGGCAGTACTAAGTTATCCTTCCTGCAATTTCTTTCTTTCTACCTTCGATAAGAGATGTATCCAATGTTTCGTATTCATGAGAGATATTATTTTTTAATCATATCTAACCTGCAAAGGGTTTTGAATAAGATGGAGTCTCCATGGAGTTCTGATTTTTGTTCTTCTATTGTAATCTAGTGTTGCTTCATCTTCTTGCCTCATGATCATCTTATCTCCTTATCTCTTTATCTCCATTTGTGTCTTCTAGAATGTCCTCCTTCTCCATATCATTCTTTGTCATTTTTCCATAACATGATAGATTACCTGCATCTACAATCTACTCATGACAAGACAACATCAATCCAATAAAAACCTAGTCTAAGATGACACATATTGATCCACTGACTAAGCTGAAACGAGGTGACAAGATTGGAAAGAGGCTTAGTAATTGTGCAATTGGAAAACTCAAGAAGTCATGGGTGAAGCCCAAGTCTTGATACTTTGCAATGCGCAATTAGGGATGGAATAAAGAAGAAAAATATGGAATCTGGGAGCTCACTATGGCAGGCTAAGGGGATGAGCATTGGATCAAACTATTTCATAGTTCTGGAAGACATAGGAACCCACGTTATTCCACAATTGTGCATTTAAAGAGTATAGAGGATCCCACACGATTGCAAAATTGAGTGGTTAAATAGCTTAGGGCTGAGGCTTGAGCCTTAAGACTGCGTAATGCATAGTACTAACTAGGAAGGAGAGAGAAATTGTGCACTTTTAGGAGTAAGTGAGCCAGGATGAGGGAGCTTTCACTAATTTAGCCAACTACGAAGTTCTGGGAGGAAAATAAAGCTCGGTGATTGTAAAATTGTGCAGTTCAAGAGCTCAAGGGTTGAGGTTGAGCTCAAATATTGCACAATGCGCAGTTGGGTCCAGGATAGAAGGTTCGATTATCCAATTTTGGATTATAGCGCTCGGGCTTCAGTACTGAAACTTCATAGTGCACAATCTTGGGAGGCGAAAACTACACATTGCAGAGTGTTAATAGGAAAGGTTGGAGCTTGAGGGTTGGGATTGTGCAATGTGCAATTCAAGAAGGCTGCATGACGCTAATTTGCTGGGAATTTTCAAAAATTGGGCTAAGTGTGGTATCATTGAAATTGATGTGAAAAATGATAGGACTTAACTATGATCACACACCTAGAAAACATGATGAAACAACATAGATAATCCAAAACACATGAACACATATTTCTCTCAGTGCGACAACCTTTATAACAACTTATGACAGGTGCGACACTAAAGGTACACTTTGTGATGACCATGAATACACGAGCGATAGTGCTTAAAACTTTGTAAATGAGTGCAAAGAATTTCTACATGGTAATATCAACTCATTTGCACAAATATAACCTCTTGAAACCACATTATTTGACACTTAACTTGCGAAAATATGAAAATTGCTGAAGAGTGAATGACATTTGTGATATGTGAATGAGAGTGAAAGAAACACAAGCCAAAGAAAATACAATCATTAAAATGACACTAATTAGAGTGAAATAAAGGGAAAGAGAAAAATGAAAACATGAAAATGACACTTGTGAAGACAAATGTGTGGAGAAGCGACAATTTGTAAAACTCACTGAAATAGAACTACAAATGAAAGTAGAACTGATAAATTGTCAATGTAAGTACACACTGATTGTCTACATGGATTGGAAATCAAATAGATATATTCTTGACGGACCATGTTGTGCTTGTTCAAGCTTGCATAAAATAATGTGCTCATGCACTTGTTACAGACTGAGTATGTGTAAGTGACTTCGACACTTCCAACCCAAGAAGGGAGCTCAAAAGCATCAACTAACCAAGAAGTGACTATGGAACGACCGACGTGAGGATCCAAAGTAGGATCCACATCAATTTTAAATTTCAACCCTGGTGGAAGATTCAAGTCAAATTATGTGTTTTTTGTGTGTTTGATTGAATCAGGCTTGTATTGGCTTCATTGGAATAAATATTCAAGTAATTCCATAGTATGTGATTGTTTCAAGTTTGCAGTCATTACCAGGCTTAGAATGGAGCATAGGTGTCAGTGCACTTTGCTTCAAATAACCTCAAATACGAATTATTTATAAAAATAAAATTTCACCATTTCTTCGATCTCCCTTTCGCCACAACCATGGATGTGAGACATCAGACGAAGCATATTCCAGTTATATTCCCTCTAGTTAAATAACATCCGTTCATTTAAATTAAAATAAAAATAAAAAATAGATTCAATGACGCCTAATCCACCTGGGCTTCAAATAATAATGCCTATGGTGAAACTATATGCATAATGGATATGAGGATATTACCACGTGAAGAAATGATTGCACTCAATAAAAATGGGTGATGTAAGCTAATGAATTAAAGTGATTAAAGAGTAAAAATTGAAAAGATATTTGCTTTTAAAAAAATGGAACACTAAATAGAGGTGTTAGGCAAACAAATCCCTTATTCGAACATAAGCGATCTCCTTAGATTTCCAACAAAGCCTAGTAACAAACAAAAAAATAATTGCTACAGTTCCTTAGCCTATAAATAAAACATGAAACATGCAGTATGTGAAGGATCACTTACCTATTAACGCGGTGTTTGTAGGAGTCCTTTTAGCACTTTCCACAACCATTTTTTCTTAAATTCCATAGAGGATTCCCAAATGCTTTCCATAACTTATCGATGATGCTTCGAAATAGATCTGCATAGACAAAAAAAATCAAATGGATCAAAGCATCTCACATATGACAAAAAGGGTAAATGAAAACACTAATTTAGCATTCAAAATATAATTGAATAAATAATCATTCATAAAGCATGCGATTAATGAAGGAATATCAGAAATAACATCAAAATAGATGTAATTAGGAAATAAAAATTATTTTTTATTCAATTGAAAGCCTAAACAAGATTACAACCTAGTTTTATTGATGTCACAAGCCTCTTCCAATGGTCTCCTTTCCTTCCCTTGATGACAAACTCTTTAGAGCCCAAACTAGCAGCATAAGTTTACCGATCCAAGTCTCCCCCATTCCTCGAGTCCTATGCTCAATTTATAGGCAAGCGGAGGAGGTTAGTTCCATGATATGATGCCTTAAATGAGGAGATTAGTTACATGATCGAATGGATGAGGTGCAGGTATGTAGTGGTTCTATTTTTTGAATTTTGATAATATTCCTCCACTAAGCTTATATAATTTTCTTTTCAATTTTTTCTTGTGTGAATAGAACTGCACAGTCTATAGTGCAAGACAATGCACAGATCTGCATATTTTATAGTGGAGTAAACTGTACACGTGGAGGTAATGCACAAGATCACTGTGAAGATGCTCAAAATTGGGTTTTCAGGAGTGCAAACAAAAATTACTTTTTTCCTTAGTATTTTTTTACTTCAAGCATCATAGGGGATTTAATTAAGACACTCATTGCATGGCGAGAGGTCTGAATCAAAAATCGTGGTAACAAAACTGATTGAATAGATTCCTCCCTAGAGTGCAAAGCCAAAAAATATGTTTCATGACATAAGCACTTTATCATTTCAAAGGTTTGGATCAGATACCAACTGGTTGAGGACTTGAAACAAACAATCAAGGATTACCGTATCATGATTTCTTATGAACATCACTGAGGTAGGAATTCCCATACTCAGAGTAAACATAGCTCAATGAAACAGTAGGGAAACACACAAAGATCCATGTAAACAAAAGACACAATATGGATGCAACCATCCATGGATCTATGTTTACAATCATGAATATTTAATAACTCCATGCAGCCTAGATGGATGAAAATATATCCATGGTCTTGATATCCACCACTCGACATAAGAATCTAACCATGTGAGTAAATGTATTAAAGTTTAACATGGTAGAAACCACTTGATTACCGTTCAATGATGTAAATCGTTAACATGTGGGAGAGAAACCATTAATAATGAAAATGACTCTCAAGATATTCCAGTACAATCTATGAAGTGCGCTTAAATGTTTTGAAGTCGCACACTCATAGAATCCTTCGATCTTAGGTCAATGATGAGAACGCTTCATCAGAAGTGAGAATATTAGTATTAGGGCATGCAAGATCCAAGGTACTGAAGAAGGTTTGTAGATCAAATTCCTAGATACTGAGTTGAATTCGATAGGAAGAAACATGTTGCAAGAGGGCCTACGACATGAAACTCATGTCAAGTGTTGAAGAATAATATTTGGAGTAATCCAAGGCCGACTCAAGGATGGATGAAGCAATTGAAGGCTACAAATTGCAAGTTAATTTGGAGTGAGTTTTGACTTATCTTAAATATATCTGTGACACAACATTTTGAATTAGAAACATTTGACTCCACGATGATACCTTAAACCAGCTGAATACTTTTAATGAGGTTTGATTAATTGTCATACAAATGGATTTCCCAACCCAAACACAAAGGTGATAGAGTATCATGCTCAAGAGAGACATATTGTATTTAATGAAATACGAAAATGAAATCTTCTTCCTAATTTTTCCCCACCATTACTGGAAAGTACCTCTTTATTTTTGTGAAAATTTTAAGAGGATAAAATTTTATTTTCCTATAATCTCATCCTTCGAATGAGTCCTTTGAAGTATTTTTAAGGAACCCTTGGAAGGATTGGTTCGGTCTCGTCATGATTATGAGTCCTACATTGTTTATATTTTACGATTTCAGTGAAGGGGTAAGTCAATGTCATTTTCATGTTTAAAGAGTTTGAAAAGACACAAAAAGGAAACTCATTTTGTTCTTTCAATGTAAAATTTTAACGAGCTCAAAGAAAGTAAAATTCAGTGTTTTTCAGTTTTAGGGAGTCAGGAGAAAAACATAAGTAAACTCCATAATGTCCTTTTTTGTAAATTTAGTCTCTCAAGCCTGAAAAAAGATAAAATAATTCAGGAGAGAACTATATTTACCATGATTATTCAACTTAAAAATTTTCATAAATAGTCGAGTTCAGTATGGAAAAGGGATAAACTTATACTAAATATATTATTGTTCATTTACTTTTTCAAGTTCGAATAGTCAAGTGGTTGACAATATTTTCATGTTTAGAGAGTCTGAAAATGGCTTAAAAGAGAATTCCATATTTATATTTTCTTAATTTTTGATGAGCATGAAAAAATAATAAAAGTATACTAATATTACCAACTTTCAATTTAATTAACGAGCAGGAAAATATGGAAACAACTCAATATTTCATGTGTTTTACGAGCATGAAAGATAGAAAAAGAAGCTCAGGATTGTCATGACTTTAACGAGTCTTGAGATAACTAAAATGGACTTGAGATAGGTTTCATTTTTACACAAGCTTGAAATAGATAAAGAATATACTTGAGAGTGGTTTCATTTTACAAAATCTTGAAACAGAGAGGAAACTGTGCTTGAGATAATTTTGTTACATTTTTCCACAAGCTTGAAATAGAGAGAAAATTGTGCTTGAGATAAGTTTCAATGCCCTCCGAGCATAACCTGCAAGGGCACATGTCCCTCAAGCTTCATTTCACTCACCTAAGTAGACTATTGGTTAGTAATAGATGGATGGAATGAAGGTTTATTTACGATATCATATGAAAGATTCAACTTAACATTTACAAGATCTAGTCAAATACTCGACTCAATTAAGGGAGGATTTGTTTCATTTTTAAACGAGCTTGAAATAGGAAAAGAAATATGCTCATAGTGACTTGATTAATTTTTGAACGAGGTTGAAACAGTAAAATAATCATCCTCATGGGAACCTATTTCATTTTTTAACAAGGTTGATACAGTAAAAGAACCATCCTCATGGGAACCTAGATCATGGCTTCCAAGTGGAAGGAACACATGCCAAGGGACACACCTCGATCATGGCTTCCAAGTGGAAGGAACACATGCCAAGGGACACACCTCGATCATGGCTTCCAAGAGGTATTATCCAAAAGGAAGAACAATTCTCTAGAAGAAATTCATGTTAGGTGACTCAAAAGGGATAGAAAGATCTATTTAAAATGTCCCCATTGAAGGGTTTGCCATGTCAATTACTAGATTTGATTCGAAAGAAGTCGAGGAAATAGTGAGAAGCTTGCTTACATCAGTAAATTAATGCATGGGACAAGTTTACACATAATTAACCCATGGGGGGGTGGATACCACTTCAATATAAGTAACATTAAGGGATGTTGACTGGCTGGTATTCAAATCAAGACCAACGAACAAAATTTGGTCAATAGTCATATAAGGAGGACCAACATTTCCAAAGCAAGGAAAAGGACTAGGATTCTCGTTAAGAGGGGTTCCTTGGTTGGTCAATTACAAAATTGTTGCCATTAGATTCAACTCAAATAAGTTTTATTAATAATTTAAATAATATTGAAAATCCACACCTAAGGTATGTAAAAATTTAAAACAAGAAAATAACACACGCTAATAAATCTAACGATTCGAACCATGCAAAAAATATTTTCACAGTGAGATCACTAGTTGGTCATGAAATCCAGTGTCACATAGATCAATATGAAAAATTAAATAAAGATAGAAAGGGTGTTACCAGTTACCCTAAAAATCTGCTTAATGAACACAATCTAGTGGAAGTAAATTCACTTATTACATCTCGAGTGAAGAATACCCTCAAAAAAGGTATAAGTGAGTATAGTAAAAGTATGTTCCAGGTACAAAAAATACTTCCACTCTACCATCACCCTTGACAATAGCCCTAATATTATGGTCTCTAAGGTTACCACTTACAAAAATTTAACCTGGGGGGACAATCGCAGATCAGATGTACACGCGAGGGTAGAGTAACAAAGTTCAATCCCCTTGAAAGTTCTGGTGAGCCTTGGTATTGCACCAAGAGTGTTGTAAATCCCAGAGGCTACTCAACTTTACTTTATCAACCTGGGGTTTGTACAAAATTAGAGGTGAAAGTGCTATATGCACAACATATGAGCTCTACTCATGCCATCCTCTTCTCAATTCTACAATGAGGTGTTACTGCTAGGGTTACTTCTAGGAAAGGAAGTCTGTCACACTTTTGAATGAAATATAAGACTGGAAATAGATCATGACCATTACTCTATAACCTAGAAAATAAACTACTCTAGATCATAATGATTCATCTAGATATATAGAAAGAGAAATCCACACTTAAGCTAATGCAAGAGAAGAAATTAAACTAAGAGGCATTCATGATTTAAATTACTGAATTGAAATTGTAGAAAGGGGAACTAATAAGCACACATGTTGAACCAAATGACTAATTGAGTTCTATTTATCTTATGCTTAACTATCATGTTTAATAATGCATCTATCAATGAGCTAATTACACTTTTAAATGACTCTGTTTTGCAGCAAAAGAAGGAGGCGCTGAGGTGACCTAAGAGGGTCTCTGACTCAAAGTTTTAGAGTTGAAGGTGTGTTTGGGGTTTGGATAAGCTTGGATGAGGTGAAAGAGTAGTTTTGGGATGAAAGAGTGAGTGGTTAGCACTGCTATAAGATCTACTACATGATTTCATGTCATTAGGGGAATTTTGAGGTCTAATATGGGCCTCCTAAGGAAATTATAAAATAATAGTGGAAATAATAAAGTAAGATTAGACGACATCATAAAAATTTAGAGGGGGGAAAAAAAAACTACTTTTCAACTTGTATTTTCAACTTATCTCCCTATGGGTTTACTCTTTCAAGTGGGAACACACATTGGATGCATACTTTCGATGGACCCCGCTACACGAAAAATGAGAAACACATGAAAAATTGGATTGCAATAATGTTTTTTCATGTATTTATCATCTTTCGCATAGCAGGGAACATCAGAATTATGCAACATGGATTCCTTTGATGAGGAATTAAATTTTACATCCAACGACTACTCCTGCTCAAAATTTGAGTAAAACCTTAGGGAGATAAGTTGATAATACAAGTTGAAAATGTAGTTTTATTATTTATTATTTTTTAATATTTTTACTTTTTCACCCCAAAAATGGTGAATCATCCCCATGTTTGACATCATCATCTTGAATCCTATTGGTTTCTATAAAGCTTATCTTGGTTGTACATTTTTCTTAGGATGCCCATTTTAGACCTCAAAAGTTCTCTAATGAGTGCTACAGGATATCCTGAAACACTATAGGAAATAGGCCGAGGGTAGTTTGAGGCCAGAAATGGTGAGAAAATCATTAGGATAGGTGGAATTAAGGTGGATCTAGGTAGATAAAGGGTATCCAACCCCTTGTTCAAGCTCATAACTCCTCATAGATATTGTCTTACACCTCCAAGGTGGCTCTTGGTGTTATGGTGGATATTTCCAAAAACAGGGCTGAGTGTGACTTGGATGGAAGCTGGTTGATGAAGGGTGGATACTAAAGCTAATGGCGATGGGTAATATTCCTATGTTACTCTATTCAAACTTTCAAGAAAACTACATTTTCATGCATTCTTCATTGACAAATATATCATAACAATGGTGGAAAATATGAGTTGAATCTTGCATTCTTTTTTTCTTACTCCCATTGCTTATTCTCTTTAGCTTGATATTTTCCTTCACCCATTCCCAGTAGCAAAGGTGGATTGAGTTTTAAGCCAAGCCATTGGATCTTCGTTGTCTCCATGGACCTCTTGTACAAAGGTACCCTTTCTAGGGCATCTCTCAATATTTCTGGCATACAATACTCCATGTTTCTCAGGGTAAGTGGGAGGCCATTCCATCTTCTCTCACATGCCATCACCCACTCCTCTACTTGCAGTCTAGAAATTTCATCATAGTGTAAAATTTCTTGTGCTTGGGTGCTAAGGTATTTATCTGCAATTTTGGCATCATTGACTATCATTAGGTGATTGTTTATGACCCTTCTAGGGAAAAATAGCTCTGCCTTGATATGGATCGGCTCTTTTCCTTCCCTCCTCATAACCCTTTTGACCTCCTCTACCGTGTCCTCTTCATTGGTCATCCAAGATGCTAGGGCCATCGGTTTCATATCTGCCAATCTAGAGTTAGGGTCCTAAATTTTTAAATCAGTTAAGATACGATTATGCATATAAATTTATGCCAATTTTGTGTTATCCTCTATGTTGGATTGATGGAAAAAATCAATAAATTTCGTATAATTCAGGAAAGGTAATTTCCCATATGAGTCTAGTGTTTTGATCTGAAACTGAAGCTATTGTTCCTTCAGGTAGATGGCATAAACGTTGGAGGGATCCATGTGTTGTATTTCCTCCATGCACAGGTCTGTCATGGTGGAAATTTGCTTGTCCTTCTATTGCAATTGGCCATTTAAACTTGCATTCTCTTTTTGTGCCTCTTGTAGCTTCTTCTTTATCATTGAATCCCTAAGTCTAACATCAACCAAGTTTCTCCCTATCTCAGTGAGTTTCTCTTCCATAATCCCTACATTTTTCACATTTTTAGTTTTGGAAATTTTCATCCAATTGTGTGTGTGCTCTCTCTCATTTTCTAGCTCATATAACAGGGTAACTGGGAGATTTTGAGGGATCAACCTTCCTCCTTCAATGGATGTGTAATAGGAACCCAAGGTTTTCTATGGGCTAGGATGTGGAACTGTTTTAATGTCTTTTGGGATAGTTTTTGGAGAGGTAGGCTCCTCCTTTGGTTCCTCCTCTTCCTTTCCTTTGGCATCTTGCCCCTCAATCTCTACCTCTTTTTCATCATCTTGGGCCTCCTACCCTTCCACGGGTGTCTTGTTCTCTTCCCCCATGACTTTTTTCTCTTCTTGTAGCACATTTTGAGTTTCTTGTAGAAAACTTTGTTTTTCCTATAGAAAACTCTATTTTTCCTATAACAACCCCTCTTTTCCTTGCTAACCCTTCATTTCTTCCTCTTGAAGCTATGTGGGGTTTGGTATTTTTTTTAGGGATGCTAGCCTTGAGGAGTGTCTTATTATATACGTCACACGTGTCATTTTAGGTGAAGCGACCTCTTGAAGATTTCCCTCCTCTAGTCGTATTTCTTCCTTCTTATTGGGTGATTCTTTAATTTTTATTGGGATCGTGGTTGGAGTTTTAGGTCTCCCCTGTTTCACCCTGGAACTCTTTTTAGTTATGAATTACATGGGGATATGTAATTTTCTCTTTTCCTTTATAGGGGTACTGAGAATGGCTAAGGTGGTAGCCACTTTCTTTTTAGTGATTCCTGGTGAAAGGCTGGTTTGTTGAGGAGAGATATCAGTGGTCATATTGGGGTCTAGTATCTCCTGATCTTTTGTCTTTCCTTCATTTTATTCTTCTTTCTCTTCCTCCTCCTGTTCATCTTCTTCTCCTTTTTATCTTTATTTTCCTCCTCCTCCTTTCCTTCATCTGTTTCTACATTTTTGTGGGTTCTGCTTCTGTTTCCACTTTCTCTTCTTCCTCTTCTTCTTTGATACCCCTTTCTCCAAGGCTAGAGGTAGGGGTATGTCCAGGAGTGATAGATTGTGTCCCAATGAATGCTTATATGTCCATTTCTATGAAGGTGGACCAAGGTATAGGGATGTTGAGTGTGTTGAGAACATCTACCACTATGATTTTAATGAGACCATGGTGAGCTAGGTGTTGATAATTTCTCTCCCTTACCTTGTGGATCATGTATCTGATTGAGTGTAGGAGGAATTATGGGATGTTTATTCTCTACTCTAGGGGAATACATCCTTTGAATCTAAGCTCATTCAATAATCTGAAATGGCATCCATAGACCACACTTGGTGTTCTCTCATGGGAAATATATTTCATGATATGATATGCTACCTCATCCCATGGGTAAGGGAAAGAATATACTTTCCCTTCTTACCCCATTCTTATCCTTAATGTATTCTTCATTAGGAAAGAATAAACTCTTCTTAGAGGCGGTTCTAGAGACTCTATCCTCCCTGTTCCACTTAGCTCCTAGAGGCAAGGTTGTA
This sequence comes from Pinus albicaulis, assembly GCA_034641835.2. Taxonomy (NCBI): domain Eukaryota; kingdom Viridiplantae; phylum Streptophyta; class Pinopsida; order Pinales; family Pinaceae; genus Pinus; species Pinus albicaulis. The sequence continues at coordinate 160,637,954 of CM076572.1, read as the reverse complement.
ACTCTGCTAATGAGCTCAGGGGTTATGGTAATGGCTAGCCCTCTAACGACTGTGGTGTCCTATCATCTGCTTAGGAGTGCAAGGCTACTAAAAATTATATATCCACTTCATCATCAAAGCCCTTGAGGAGCTCAAAGAACCCCATCCATTGGTTATTTCTAAAGATGTCAACCATAAGAGGATGTAGTATAATTATTTTTATGTATGTGTTCACCCTTCTGTTAAAACATCCCCCCATGTTGTGAATGTGTTACAAAGATGGTTGTTTGTCTTGTGTCCAAAAAAATTGGTGATATGGGACCCCGAAGGCTTCAACTTAACACAAACTATGATTTTCTCACCCCTGACTTATCTAAACAACCTTTTAAAGTTCTGAATTATTGCTCGACTGTGTGTAAATTTTCATGAAAAATATTTAAAATTGGTGGGGTGATGTCCACTTACCTCTGCAATCTAATGTTTTATTGCTTGAAGGATGGTGTTGGGGTGTAAATACACTCTAAAGGTGGTTTTGATGAAATTGTCTAGCACTCTGTTGCCTCTTGTAAACTTCCAGTAGCATCAATATACTTTCTTGTAGCATGGGCTTGCATGCAAACCTCGAACATGGATTGAAACTCCTCTATGGATCATGTCTCTTTCTTGTTCTAACTAATGATGCACAATAAAATGAGGGATAATTATCCTAAGTACACCTTTTATTCCAAATCGAGCAGACTTGGAGCATAGCAGTGATGTGGATTTGGCACGAGGTTTCCTCATTTGGACCATTGTTCCCACTCAAGCCAATCACTCCCATATTCCTTGGAATAAACTCCAAATCCTCGTGATATATCCCTTAACTGATGTGATAGATCCATGTGGCATGCAAACCCCACTAACTCTTTACTTTAACTCTTCGACGGTGGCCAAGTTAATGAGCCACCTTTTTGCCTATTAAACTCTCTATTCTCAACATTAACTCATTTTAGCCAAATGATGCATATCGAGAGGGTGAGGGAGCCATACTCGAGCCTACCAGTTGCTGATGAGTGGTAGGATCCTTTCATGCAGGAAGATGGAGCATGGTGATGACCATTAGTGATTTATCTCCTTTGATGTGTTTTTTTATTTATTTATTTATATATTTTTATTTTCTGAGTGAGAAACTTATTTTTCTTAGTGAGCTTCTTATTTACTTTGTTTGTTGATTATTTTGCAGGTGTGTCATATAGATCCTTAGGCATTTTTCTAGTGTGGCTTCCCTTCTAGAATCCTACGGTGATCATCTGGAGTCATCTTCATCATCTACCTACTACTTATTTAATTTTCTGGTTACATGTAAAAAATTACTACATGAAGTGATCATCTTCCTGCAGCAGTCCCATTATTGCAGTTTTGGAGCTCCATTGAGCTGAGGAATGAATAAAAGTAGTTCAGGGATGTTATGTATGGAGTTAGGAATTGAATAGAATGGTGAAGTGGATGGGGATGTGACATGAGAGGCTATGTGTGAGGATTTAGCTAAACTAGCTCACAGTGGTGACATAGATGGTTTAGTGATTGAATATTTTTGCATGGAGTGGAGTGATGGTTAGGAGTGGTAGGTATAGGTAAAAAAACTCATGTATTCTTGAGGGTTAGGTGGATTTTGGTGAGCTTTTTCCTTCTCATATTAATTTCCTGTAGCAGTACAAGGTTTCGTATAGCACTATAGGAAATCCTGTAGTAGCCTAGGACATACTGTAGCACTACAAAGAGTAGGAAAACCATGGAATTTTTTATCACCTAGAGGGAGAAATGAATGAGTGGATGCATACTGGGATTATACATGGAGTGGATATGTAGAGGAGAGAGAGAAAGAGAGAAGGGATGTTGATCCCTTTGCCTAAATTGTCCTTGATCAACAACCTGTAAAACAGAAGAGGGTTAGTGCATATGTGGTGTTTCATTCCTTTTTCATTTTAATGTTTTTTTTCTTTTTAGATGGGTGGGATGCCTCACCAGAGGTTTTCAACCCAAAATCTTGCCTTGGGTGCCTCAAAGATGTTTTCACCCAAGGATAATTTATTTCTCTATTTTTTCTTTTTCAATTTTTTTTTTTTGGTCCAGGATCACCTCATGGAGGTTTTCAACCCAGGAGTTGACCTTGGATGCCTCAGAAATTTTTTCACCCAAGCCTCTTTATTTTTATTGTTTTTCTCTTTTTATAGGAAGGTGAGGGGCTGGAAACTATGGATCTTACATTGAAATTCACCTCCATATTTATTGAATTGATACATTCAGCCTTAGACAGGGGCTTCGTGTAGATTTTTAATGTGTAACCATTGACAAGAAGATGGATCCCCTCCTCAATTATGATTCTGATATGAACAACCTCATTTTCAAGGCATTTCTCCACTTGATAAGGTCCTAGCCATCTGGTCATTAAATTTACCTTGAAGTCCTTGAATATGGAGTAGAGCAATGCCCAATCTCCTTCCTGAAATGTCTTGTCTTTGATGTGCTTATCATGCCACACTTTCCTTTGCAGCTGGATTACTTATGTGTGAAATTTGAAGGATGGCTTGCATTCTAAATTCATCCAAACCATTTAGCTGCAAACAACGTTTCTTGTTGTTCCTTTGTGATGTCCAAGTCTAACTTAGCTTCCATCCTCGAGGTCTTATACTCAATCTCAATGGAAAGCAAAGCTTTATTTCCATAAACTAGATCATATGAAGTAAACCTTGTAGTTGTCTTCCAGGTGGTATTATAAGCCCAAGTGGATTCCACCAATATTTTAGCCCAATATTTCCTAATGTTTCTCACAAACTTAATGAGGATATTTTCCAAGGATCTATTTGTCACTTCCATCTGGCCATTTTCTCAAGGATAATAGGCAGTGGAAGTCTTATGTTTTATCTTATGCTGCCTTATGAGGTTGTCAATGAGATCATGAGATGTATAATAAGCCCCCTAGTTAGTGAATACTCTCTAGGGTATCCAAACGTGTAGAAAAAATTATCTATCAAGAGCTCAGCTACTTTGTCTTATGCTGTTGCCTTCACCGCCCTTGTTTTAGCCCACATGGTCAAATAATTGGTGCAAAATATGATATACCTCTTTTGCGAGAATGGTGGATCAATGGGTCCAATGAATTCCATGCTCCAATTGTTAAATGGCTCTGAAGCCACCTGAGGTTGAAAAGGAATTTCATACCTTGGTGTAGGTCTCCCAATCCTTTAACACTGATCACATCTACTGGTGTATCTCTTGACATCTTGGTAGAGGTAGGCTAATAGTAGCCTACTTTCAAAGCTTTGAAAGTTTTACTCTTAGCAGCAAAATGGCCCCCAAAGGGACCATGATGACATGCTAGGAGAACGTTGAAGACCTCCTCTTCCCTCAAACATATTCTAAGAATTTGATCGGGACCTAATTTGAAGAGATTGGAACCAATCCAAGTGAAAGGGGCACTTTTCCCCATAATATTTCTCTTTTATTTGGATGAAAGGTTTGGAGGAAACCTCTCAGCAACCAAGTAATTAGATATGTTAGGAAACCAAGAAGAGAGTGTTGAGAAAGAAAATAGATGTTCATCTATAAGCTGATCATCCACCATTCCTTCCTCATCTGCAGGTAAAGTTAGTTTAGATAAGAAATTTGCAACAACATTTTCCTTTTCTGGTTTATTAAAAATTGTCAAATTAAATTGATGTAATAACACCAACCATCTAATGATTTAGCATTAACGTCTGGTTTATTCATTAAGTACTTGATGGCTACATGGTTAGTATGTACAAAGGTATTATAACTAGTAATATGATGCCTAAATTTGTTTAAGGAATGGACAATGACTAAGAGCTCATTTTCAGTGACAATATAGTTAAGTTAAGCTTTGGACAGATACTTGCTAATGAAATAAATGGCATATGGTAATTTTTCTTCTAAATTCCCCAAGGCTTCCCCCACAACTTTATCTGATGCAACCATGTGGATGTGGAAGGGCAGAGCCCAATTGGAACCTCAACGAATGGGGACAGTGGTTAGCTTTTCCTTGGTGAGATCAAAAGCATAATGACAAAGAATAAACCAGAAAAACTGAGAATCTTTGGCTAACAATCTGAATAATGGTGAAACTAGTTTTTTGAAGTCCTTAATGAACCTCCTATAGTAGCCAGCCAAACCTAGGAAAATTCTGGCATCTCTCTAATTTTACGGAATATAAAAACTTTTTATGATGGTGATTCTGTTTGGGTATACCTGTATTCCTACTTGTGATATTGAGTGGCCTAGGAATATCCCTTCCCTTTTTAGAAATTCACACTTTTCCGGACTTAGGGAGAGATGCATTTCAATGCACTTTCTCAAAATTTTACCAGATTGGAGAGAGTCTATTGGAAATCATACCCATAAGGTGTGAAATCGCCCATGTATATTTCTAGAGAGTGATGGAATAGCTCGGAAAAAATGCTCAGGATTGCTCTCTTGAAAGTAGCAGGGGCATCAAACAACCCTAAGGGAAGGACTCTATAAGTAAAAGTACCTAGGGACATGTGAAAGTGGTATTTTCCTGGTCCTTAATGCTAATTTGGATCTGGTTATACCCACTGAACCCATCTAGGAAAGAGAAAAACTTCTTCCCTGCAAGACCATCTAGGAATTGATCGATGAAGGGAAAGAGGAAATGGTCCTTCTTAGTGGCTTTGTTTAATTCTTGGTAGTCAACATAGATTCACCACTTTCCATTTTTCTTTGGGACTAGAATAAGAGGAGACACCCACTCACTGTCTGATATGGGGTAGATGAAACCTACATCTAACAAATTTTGCAATTCATACTTCATTATGTCCTTTAGACTTGGTTTCATCCTCATTTGGGGATGGCGCATCAGCTTGCATCCATCTTTAATATGAATATGATGTGTGAACATTGAGGGATGCAACTCTTTCATGTCTTTGTAGTCCCAAGAAAGAGAATATAGCTTTTCCTTCAATATTTGGCATAGTTTATCTTCTTCTTTGGCTAATATGGATGAGTTAATATTCAAGGATTTTGATGGGACAAATTCCATAACCTTGGTGCCTTTAGAGGTTGAATCAACTAAGTGCATCTCAATCCAAGGGTGGCTTTCAGATTCTCTTACTAGGTAATAGAGTCTAATGAAAGTGGGGGTTGGCTTCGAATAATGTGGTCGATGAGATCATCCTCATCGTGTTGGCTCCCTCTAATAACAGTATATATGGTACACATGGGGTAGGGTGTTGTACTGTACACTTCATCTTATTCTTCTTCATCCTCCAACCATAAGGGTAGGTCATGATCAATGGAAGTCTGGATAGGAGGATATAATACCAGTTGTTTAGACAAGGGCTCATTCTTTATAGTGGCTAAAGAAGGTCTCCCTTATATGAGAGGGTATCCATTAAACTAGTTTTTTGGTTAGAGGACTAGGAAATATATGGGGTACTCCGCGGAGTCAATTGAGACCATAACATCCTCAACAATTCCTTCTAGATCTATTGTGGATCTGTCTACAGGTTGCATAACAGTGGTTTTATTTCTCAATGCTCCTTGGAGGTTGAGTTTAAGCATAATTTCCTTGTTCATAACATTGATGGTAGCCCTGATATCAAACAAAATGTGGGGGACTAGGACACCATCGATGTGTACATCTACTACTAGACTTCTAGGGTCCACGTACTTCAGTAGGATCACCCTTCCCAACATTAAGTCAGACAATTGTCCCACAACATTGATGGTGGGGTGTCTTTCTTCTTTCTTCCAGGTTTCTTAAAGAACTTTTTTACGAGTGTATTGTAAATAGGGACATCTTTAATGGCCTGGAGAAGGGGTATTTTCACACACATATTTTTCATCTATCCTAGAAGATCAATCTCTTCTTGGGTGTACTAACTAGACTGGATTAGGAACTCAGGAAAAGGAGGTTTATTGGTCTGAGTATTTGTCTCTTCCTTTTCCTCAACCTTTGCAGGTGGAGATGGAGGATTATTGTCTGGGATTACTCTTCCAAACCTGAGATTGATCTCATGTATCTCCATGGCATCATCTAGATAGGATGCTTCCCCACTATAAACATGTTGTGCCTACTTTATTTTCAGGTTCGGATTAGGCTGGGCAGGCATATGAGGCAAATTAGGTGGAGGAGAGTGGGTGAGATGAGGTTGAGGTTGTGGTGGAGGAACTAAAGAAGGTGGCTAGTGGTGTTAGGGCCATTAGGGGAATTCTGAGGTCTAAAATGGGCCTCCTAAGGAAATTATAAAATAATAGTGGAAATAATAAAATAAGATTTGATGACATCATCAAATTTTAGAGGGAAAAAAAGAAAAACTACCTTTGCAACTTATCTCCCAAAGTTTTTAGTCAAATTTTGAGTGGGATTACTCGTTGGATGCAAAATTTAATTCCAAGGAGTACCCATGTTGCATACTTTGTATGGACCCTACTAAGAGAAAAATGAGAAATACATGAAAAACGTGATTGCAATCACATTTTTCATGTATTTCTCATGTTTCGCTTAGCCGGGTTCATAGAAAGTATAAAACATGGGTACTCCTTGGATGAGGAATTAAATTTTGCATCCAACGAGTACTCTTGCTCAAACTTTGAGTAAAAAATTTTGGAGATAAGTTAAAAATACAAGTTAAAAAAGTAGTTTTATTATTTTATTATTTTTTAATATTTTTACCCTTTTACTTAAAAAATGCATAATCATCCCCCATGGTTGACATCATCATCTTGAATCCTATTGGCTCTTATAAAGTTTATTTTGGTTGTACATTTTTCTTAGGAGGCCCATTTTAGACCTCAAAATTTCCTTAATGCTCCACCCTTGTGATGGGTTGCTCCACTGAGGTGGTTGAGCAACATAATACCAGAATGGTTGGTTCATAGGATGAGGGTGATATGGAGGGGTGTAAGGCAAAGTAGGAGGTGTCGGAAATTATGGAGGAGTGGATGTGTACCAAGACTTCATAGGTGCATTATGGTTTGTATGATAGTAGGAGTAAGGTGCACCTTGTATGCCATGTTGATATGACCAAGGCCATTGAGGCCTCCTATGATTTATTAAGCAAAGTTGCTTAGGGCCTCTTGCCCCACCTTGATATTCAACTTTGAGCCCTGGTAAGGAGGGACACTTATCTGTGTAATGATTCTCTTCACAGGTGAAGAAAACCTCTATGACATTTAGTGGACATTCATTTCGAGGGTGTTTTTTGGTACATCTAGGGTAGAAGATAGCCAAGGCCCTCTCGGCTTCCTCTATGCTCCCTCTTGATCTACATTGTGTCCATTTGAAAAGAACATGTGTGCAACATCTCACTTTTGATGTCCTTCAACATACTTCCAATTTCATGCCTGATGGATTTGGAAGAGGAAGGGGTGTTGGTCATCCTTTGGCTAGCTATTCCTTTCTTCCTAGTTGTCCTAGAGTGCTTTCTAAAGGCATTTTTGATGTCCTCATAAGGAATATGGTATATGTATCCTCTAGACATAATATTAAGTGTTTCTATCACCTCTTCCCTGAGCCATAATAGAAGTAAAAATTTGAGTGATCTGGGATCAAGGGTGCAATTTAATCTTCTATAGTTCAACTGGAATCTTTCTTCATAATCCTATAGAGATTCATGATGTCCCAGAGTCATCCTAAATATCTTATCTTTTGTTTATTTGGATATTCAGTAGTATCTATATTTATTGTTGAAGGATTTTTTCATCTTCGCCCAGGTAGTGATGTTGTTCCTAGGAAAACCCATGAACCAATGCAAGGCTTCATCCTTGATGGTGGATGGGAATAGTTTTAGCTTATGGTAATTTGAGGCATAGTCATAGGCCCTCTAGACAACAACAAACTCGAATGTGAAGGTGTCAAGATCCTCAAAAGTAAGGCCATGGAAATTTGCAAGGGGCTGAGGAACTAATGTTCTTTATTCTAGTTTCTCGATTTGTTTCACTAATAGGAAATACTCCTCCGGTCCTAGTTTCAACATTGGCTTGAATTGGTGAAGTCCGTTCCTCAGGTGAAGCAAGTTCCTCTTCATCTCCAATAGGTTCTTCAAAGTTTTCAATTGGTTCACCTATGGCGTGCTCAACGTCACAATCACTAGAGAAGAGTGAAGGGTGACTATGAGGAGATGTGGGGGTTTTTGGTAAGAATTTTCCTTAGTTATCCCTACTCCTATGAGGCATGAAAGTCAAAATGTTTTTGTATTTTTCAATATTTTGTAACTGAGTGTAAAATAATAGAAAAAAATAATGCTAAAGCAGAATCAAAGAATATACTTAGACACCTCCTTGACAACGACACCAAAAAGTGGTGAGCCCTAGTATTTCACCAAGAGTGCAAAAACTCCTAGAGGCTACTCAAATTTACTTTATCAACCTGGGGTTTGTACAAAATTGTAGGTGATTGTGCTATATGCACAACAAATTATTTCTACTCATGCCATCCTCTTCTCAGTTCTACAATGAGGTGTTACTGCTGGGGTTATTTCTAGGAAAGGAAGTATGTCACACTTTTGAATGAAATATGAGACTGGAAATAGATCATGAAAATTACTCTATCAACTGGAAAAGAAACTAGTCTAGATCATAATGATTCATCTAGCTATTTTCAAGAAAGATAAATCCACACTTAAGCTAATGAAAGAATGGAAATTAAACTAAGTGGCATTCATGATTTAAATTGCTGAATTGAATTTTTGAGAAATGGAAAATAATCTAGGCACACATGCTGAACCAAATGACTGATTGAGTTATAATTATCTTATGCTTAACTATTGTGCTTAACAATGCATCTATCAATGAGGTAATTACAATTTTAAATGAAACTGTTTTGCAGAAACATAAGAAGGCACTGAGGTGACCTAAGAGGGTCCCTTACTCAATGTTTCAAAGTTGAAGGTGTGTTGGGGACTTGGCTAAGCTTGGATGAGGTGAAAGAGTGGTTTTGGTCTAAAGGATTGAGTGGTTAGTGCAGCTACACGATCTGGTACATGATTTCCTGTAGTGCTACAGGATGTCCTGAAACGCTACAGGAAACATGTCAAGAGTAGTTTGAAGCCATAAATGGTGAGGAAAGGGCTAGGAGAGGTGTAAAAATGGTGGATATAGGAAGATAATGTTGGAAATATTGTCATTGATGGCAAAGGAATTGGCAAAGACAAGAGCAGCACCTAAACTATCCATAAGGCAAAAGAGACAGAAAGGTAGCAGAGGCAGCAGATGAGACAGAGCAATAGAGTTGAATTAGGGGTTTAATACAGTTTGCAAAGGAGATGACCAAAGGGAGAGCTACTAGGAAGAGACAAGGTAATAGATTGAATATCAGGCTAAGATTTGTATATGTTAATGAAGAACTGTGGAATTGTGTTAAGTATGACCTGTGTGATCAATTTCATAATGGGCAGAGGATACCTACGGTGCCTGGAGAAGAATGAAATCATTATTAAGGATATGTGTATTATATGTGTATTGACTGATGTAATTCTTGTGTGGAATCCCCTGAATCTCTCTGCGAATGGAGTTAAAAGTGAAACCCTGTTGAGGAATCATGGTGGTAGGATTCGAATTCTAGGATGAGACCTTCTTGTAATGAAGATCTAGCTTAGTTTGATATTTGCAGTCGTGGAATTACTTGGTTGAATATATAGAGGGCTCTCGAGGCATTCAGTGTATCCATTGAAGAACTTAATGGTGGCAGACATATGATGTTTTTGAATGTACAGGTAGAAGCGGAACCGTGACAGGATAGAAATCCGAAATGGAAGGTTGACATGTTATATATATCATAGCAGAATTGAGGAATGAAATTGAATTGTCACGAGTCAATGTTTGTAAGGAAATCCCGTCGGAACAGAACTACATTTGTTTGTTGGTTATTGGAAATCCTGCCAAAGATAGACCAGAGTTATAGCGCAAACCTAGACTAATCCTTTGGAATCGTGAACGAAACCTTGAGCGAAGGGCGAAACCACGAAGGAGGAACAGTGAAGGCGGTTTATGGTTTTCATCACACCACTTTCAACAGGCAAGCAGTATTCAATAAGTGGGGAGCGATTCCATAGAACGGGCGACACGTGTCCCTGTATGATTCTACAAAACCACCTTTTACTGTGCGCCATCGCATGTTATAGTTCGACCCAGGACGCCCAGCGATATCGTTGAGCGTCGTTGATCTGGGAAGGGGTCATCGGACGGTCATGATTTGTTGAAGATGCGTGAAGATTAACACAGGTACGGCGGACCATCACACGCTAACATTCGGCATCGGAGGTCGAGCGATATGCATATACGCTGTTGATCTGAAAGCCTGCTAATCCAATGGTGATCGGACGTTGGACTTGCGTGAAGTTTACCTATGGTAACATGCGCATATTTGATTGGCTATTGACTATATTTGTGGGCCCGGGGTCAAAGGTTTACTATATTATTTGGAAGGGTTAAAATGCGAAGGGTTAACTTTAATCCTAAAGTTCTGTTCAAAATTGTAAACATATTTATTTATCAATTTCTTTAAAGTGATAAATAAAAATTAAAAGGAGATCAAAAAGCCTCGTGGGATAAACTAAAAGGATTACTGTCAGAGGAATACCATTAGTGGTTCGTGGTTTTGACTCATGGTTTTAATAAAGGGAAAACTATATAAGGAGAAGAAAAATAAAGAACGATGTGTGTATTGAAAAGGTGGTGAACAAAATTTCAAAACAAGGAATATCTGTATGGGCGAGCTCTGTTCTTAACTGATAAATCTGAACCTAAAATTCACCCATGAATATACTGATCTGACGATGATGAATCTCTGGTTTAAATGACGAACTAAATCATGAAGAACTGCTGTGAGTATACAGAAAATAAATAAATCTGGTGACCGGCAAGGTAAGTCGAATGAAAATTGATGAAACGTGGTCTGCAGTGGTGCTGAGGGTCGAAGCCTTCAGAGAGGGGGTTGTAGCTCCCTTCCAGTGGTAGCTGGTAAACGAGAGCGGGGGTTGTAGCTCCCTTCCAGGAGAGGCTGGTAAACTAGAGAAGGTCGTAGCCTTCTGCAGGTGGGTGCCTGCGTGCTGGTATAAGTCTGCACCAACATATATTGTAAGAAGTTTTCTGTATAATAAATATTGAAGACTGAGATTACAACAGTTGTGGTTTTCTCTCGAATTGGGTTTCCACCTTAAATCCTGGTGTTCATATGTGTTTTTTTTATTTGACGGTTTGTTCTGTTATTCCCGTTCATGCTTAATGCTTATCTGATGCAATGTTCTAAGTAAAGACATAATAAGATATCTGGACATTCATGTTGGATGTAGTACTGTAACATAAGGTTTAAGTGAAAGAAAAGAAAAATTGTTCAGCCCTAAATACTGATTCACCCCCCCCTCTCAATATTTTTTTTTCAACAGATAAAGGGTATCCAACCCCTTGGTCAAGATCATAACTCTTCACAAAGTCTGTCTTGCACCTCCAAGGTGGTTGTCGATGTTGTGGTGGAGATTTCAAAAAATAGGACTAAATGTGACTTGGATGGAAGATGGTTGATGAAGGGTGGACGCTGAATGTTGGCTTGAGGGATCTTGACCCAGAATTGAAGTTAATTTTAACCAAAAAAACTCTCTTACTACTGGCCCGTTTGGTAGTGACCTACTTGTGTAGGTAAAAGTCTCACCCGAAGCAGTATGGGGGGGTGCTGGAACTAGGTTTCCACGCCCTCAGAGAGAAATAAATGATGTGGGTGCCTTTAAACATATAACCACTGTGGTCTAACCTTCACATCTAAATCCCTAACCAGAAACCCTAACCAACTAGATCTAGGTCATTTTATGTAGATTAATCTGCGCGGGCACAGATAAAGGTCTCAAAATCCCTTAATATGTCACATTCAGGTTTGACAGTAATAGATCTATTAATTAAACATTCATATAAGGTGGAAGAAAATTATGCAACCGATCAGAACACAGATAATGCAGTAAACAAAAATAACATACATAAAAAAATCATAAAGCATAACACATATGCATTTGATACCCAGATTTATCCCAAAACATGCCTTTATTCATTCGGAGTTCATATCATCCTTACAATACTTCTGTTCTACCCATGCACACAGCTAGTGGGATCCGCACATAGAAAGACTAAGCCTTTTCCACGCACACAGCTAGTAGGAGCCCTCTAAACCAAGAAAATTTTTCTTTTCAGCTCAGAACATCATATAAAAACTTAGTTCAGACTTACAACCTCTCTACTTGAATCGATCTAGACTCCAATTTATATCTTTAGTCTGCACTCAAGTAAGGTCCGAAAAATGTGCTTTGCAGCCCCTAGTGCTACCCTTTTTACCCATTAAAACTCATGAGGGGCTTTGACCCTCCCCAAAGCCCCCCGCATAACTCAGCTTACAAAAATCTACATTTTTATCCAGAATTTCAGTCCTAAGGGACCCTGTTCCAACAGGCCCCCAACACAATCTTTTGACTTGTCCCAAGTCATAGTGATGCTGGGTTATTCATCTTGATCTAAAACTCTTCAATGGAATCGATGAAGGGTGCCAGGATACTCACACTCTGATCAACTGCACTTTGCGCTGTTTCCACCATCTTCTGCGATGTCAACCATTTTGCAACTAATTTGATGCTTTGATACGTTTCGTTCAAATTCTTGAAAATGACATCTAGATCCTACGACAGCTCCATTGCCTTGTCGGCCCATGGCTTCAGGTGATCTCTCATGATATGATTCTTTCTTCGTGGCTCCTCTACTTCGTCATGTAAGATCTAGCTAGTCTGTAAGTGGACCATGCGTTGATCAGGTACAGAAGTAGGCAGGGCTTCCTTAAGGTCGTCGAATTCTTGCTCCTTGGCACACAATTCTTGTGAGATATTCTTGACCAGTGGATCTATCTGCACATATGTCCACAATACCATAGTTGTTTCGAGCAACATGGTGAATTTATCAACTGTGGTAGCAATATTCTCTGAAGCTCCCTTAACCAAGGTCGCCCGCTGCGCGCACACTTTTGGGCGAGTTTCTGGCTGCAGCTTGGCTTGCAATGCTGCAATTTGTTGTTTGAACTCTGCCTTTATTGTCTGCACCTCTAACCAGGAGGCTTTCAATGCTCCAACCAAACTCTCAACTTTTACCTGCAGCACGGTGGATTCAGGGATGGCCATCTCTAGTAGGTCACCACATAGCCTGTCAATCATATTCTCTAATTCTGATGCTGAGCCACAGATGCATGTTGTGCTCTCTGAGCTTGGAGTGATTCTTTAGTTTTTTCCGCAACCTTCTGCTCCACTTCACTTAGATGTTCATGCACACGAGCTTCCCTGCATTGTGATTAGTCTGTGATGATAGTTTTTATGGCATGAAACTTCCTGCCAGGAAGCATGGAAAAGTATATCCCAACCTCTGGGTTGGTTTTCACCTACGCGCGCAATTCCGACTGCTTTAGAGTGATTGCCGCACTTGGGACTCTCTTCAGGTGGAACTTATGCATCAATTTACATCCATGGACTAAGGTTCCTAGGTGCACAACTGGGTCTTCAATCTACTACACCAAGAATCCCCTGGCGTCATATCTGATGTGGTAGTCCTTTTTCCCCTTCGCAGCTAGCTTCAGCTCATTAATCTTCCCAAAACTACGCATGGGATGGGGCCCCTTCTTAGGCAGGCCAGTGATATGGTGGATCAACGCGACATCTATTGGAATTTTCACTTGGATCCAGAGGCACCCCTCATGAACTAATGACAGCAACTGGTGCATGCATAAAATGGTAATGGGTGACCTCCCAAAGTGAGAAATAATCAGCAAATTGAGGATCCCTCCGTTGCTCAACCTGTGCGCCCACAGCATAAGCTCGAAATTTTTCATATCATCGTAGAGCACGCGCTCCAGGTAATACTCAGGTGCCACCTTGGGGAAATTTTCCTCGCTCACTAGGTCATAATCATCAAATTTGACAAGGGTGATCTTTCCAAGCACGTCCTCATTAACAAGAATGGCTTGTGAGATCAACGACATCTTAAGGTAATCCTCCAGCACATCTACATCCCTCAAAACTTGCACAGAGGGTCTGTGTGGCTTGACATACTTTGGCTGCCATTAGATTGGCTCAATGAATGCAACCTCCTAAGTGGCGTTCATCGGTCTCTTTGTAGGATCACCCATAGGAGACCTATCGTTTGTATCTTGGCACAGGGATGTAAAATTTCTAGGGGAGGTCTGCACCTTGGAGGACAACCCCTTTATCATCTTACCCTTGCCCTTAGCCGGTGTAGACATGACTTCTTGGAATTCTAGCACCACTTCATGGACATCATCGGACCCTGGCTCTGTAGACACTGTGAGCATCATAGATTGTTTCTCAGATGGCGCGCTCTTAGGATTAGTGGTCATCATTCTTGGGTGAAAGATAAATTATGGGTTACTTATGTTGGATGCGAGGGTCTCCCAGCCAAACATACAGTGTTCAAAGACAAATTTACAGTGCAATTCAAAAATATGCTTAGGGCGCAATAACTTAGAAAGCAAAGGAACCAAATATGACCCAAACCCTTCCTTTTATTGGCAATCCAAGGTGAAAACAGTCGAATCATCATTAAATGCATATTACCTCTATAAAAAATTTCAAAAATCCTTTAAGATTGCCTCATTGAATGCAGAAAACTCGCTCCCTCCAACAGTAAAATCAATTTTTCACCCAATTTTACTATTCCAATGGCTAGTTTTCTTATTGCGCACTACCTCTGCTCTCTTGCCACACTTGTTTGCACATTCCCTCTGCGCTGCACGTAGACAAGTGGGTTCTTATTCTTCGGATATATATTCATTTGGTAGGCATACGGTTGTTCGTATACGACTTTAGTTGGCTTCCATTGAAATACCCAGAATGACTCTCACCGCGCAACATGGCCAAGTGCAATGAAACTATATCAGTGATCTCTTTTATGATATATGGCCCCAACCAATGTTTCTTGAACTTCCCTAGGTGGTGTGCAAACCGAGTGTCATATAACAAGACCAAGTCTTCCTCTTTGAACACCTTCTGCCTGATGTGCCTATCATGCCAGGCCTTTTCACGCACCTTGTGCACTTGGTGATGGAAGTTAGCAATGAACTGATCCTATTGTAAGGTAACCAATTGCACAAGGCATTCCTCCATGAGGTTAGGCTCAAACATATTAGTGAATGTTGTGATGCATAGGCTTGGGATGATATATTCCATTGGCTTGATTACTTCTTGCCCATAGACCATCCTGAAAGGTGTTTTTCCAGTCAAATTCTTTCATGTGGTTCTCTAAGCCCATAGCGCATAAGGGATGCACACGCCTTAATCATTTTCATTTTCCTTACAAATCTTCATGAGCGCATTCTCCAAAATTTTGTTAAAATTTTCTATGCACCATTTGCCTGAGGGTGATAAGGTTACTGTTCTCATGATGGATCTGAAATTCTTCCGTCAGAGCTTCAATGGTTTCACTAACAAAGTACGTACCCCTATAACTCATCAATATCCTTGAACACCCAAACCTAGTGAAAATATGTTCAAAAATTAAATGCGCAGTAGTATTTGCAGTATAATCCTTGACTGGCTTAGCTTCTTCCCATCTGGTTACATAATCTGTCGCAGTGATGATATAGTGCGCACTAGTCTACTTCCCTGGAGGATGTATTGGTCCAACAAAATATATAGCCCATTTATCAAAGGCCTACATGGCCATTTATACTTGCAAGGGAATTTCCTCTCTACGCGAGGGCTTCCCCATTCTTTGGCATGCATCAAAATATTTACAGTATGCATGTGCATCATTGTGCAGTGTGGGCCACCATAACCCAACACAAAACACATTTTGCGCAGTAGTCTTCCCTGCATAGTGGCCTCCTGCCACCCGTCCATGAGCCTCAGCCAAGATGTCCTTTCTCTAATGTTCCAAAACATACATTCTTAATACTTCATCTACTCCCAGCTTGTATAATTGACCAGAAATCACGGTAAAATCAACTGCACGCAAAACCAAATCCTTTTGTTGCACCGAATATTCAGTATGCGAACTTCCAGTGGTCAAAAAGTGAATAATATGAGAAAAGTGTTCATCAACCACCTTAATAGAAAAGAGTTGCACATCAGGTAATCCTTCCTCCAGACTAGTTGGTTCCTCCCCATTTTCGATGTGTGATAGATGATTAGGTCCAACATTCAATCCACTAGGCTTCACAATGATTTCAAAATCATATTCCTGAAATAGCAGTAGCCATCTACAAATATTCCCCCCAACACAGGTTATTGACCAGGTATTTCAAAGAAGAATGGTTAGTGAACCTCTTAAAGTGCCATTGTAGCAGATAGTGCCTATATTTTTGCAGAGCATAGACCATGGCCAATCCTTCACTTTCTGTGGTTGAGTAGTTTTGCTCTGCACTAGAGAGCTCCCTAGTGGAAAAGGAAACATGGTGATCAATGTCTCCTTCTCCTGGTCGCGATAAAACAACTCCAAGTGTTATCCCAGATGCATCCACATGTACATGGAAGACCTTGGACCAGTCTAAGAATATCAGAATAGGTGTATTAACCATATTTTCCTTTAGAAGCTCAAATCTCTTTTGACATTCCTCATCCCAGAAAAATGACACATCCTTCTTCAGTAATTCTCCATAGGCGTAGTGATGAGGGCATAGCCCTGAATGAATTTCCTATAATATCCAGTGTGTCCCAGGATGGAGCGCAACAGTTTTTAAGTAGTGGGGACTTCTAGGTTGACGATAACTACTATCTTGGCTAGATCTACTATCAATCCTTGCTGACACACTATATAAACCAACAAGATTTGAAAATGAACGTAAAATATGCATTTCTTCAAGTTAAGAGAAATTTGGTGCTTCCTAAAAGTGTCAAGCATCATGTGCAGGTTGGACACATGCTTCTCTACCAGTCCAAACATAGTCCAGTCATAAAAATACACCTCCAAGAACTTTTGCATTAATTCTTTGAAAATAGCTACTACTACACGCGAGAGGATCGCAGGTGCATTCTTAAATCCGAAAGACATGATTGTGTATTGGAAAGACCCCCATTCAGTTGCAAACATGGTCTTACTGCGGTTTTCTGGAGAAATTCTGATATGATGATACCCAAAAAATCCTTGACAAAAATAATAAGCCTCTTTTCCCCCCAGATTATCCAATATCTCATATGAAAACAGAGTAGGGAAGGGGTCATGCACACATGCATCATTCAACTTGCACAAATCTACACAAATCCTTATCTCTACCTTGGTCTTCTTTTCTTGAACAAGCATTGGGCTCACCGAATCAAAATATTCTACAGGTTCAATGTTTCATCTAAAAAGCATCTTTTCCAATTCCTCTTTCAATTTATTCTTATACTTGGGATTCAATTGGTATGGTCACTGCTTGAGAGGGTGCACATCTAGTTTCAAAGTGATCTTTATAACACCTAGGTATTTTACAATTCCTTTAAGCTCAGAGAACTTCATGGGAAATAGGTCCTAATACTCTGTTAGCAGCTCCACAACCTTCCCCATTGTGTCATCATCCTAATAATCCCCTATTTTTTCCAACTTGGGATGTTCCTTTGTCCCAATGTTGACTTCTTTTAACTTCAGAGGGTTAGTTACATCTACCATTCCCAATGAGGGCCCTGCAACTAAGCGCTCCCCTTAGGACTCCAGGATGTTGATATTTATTGGATCATACTCACTATATTCTACTGAAATGTTGCTACAATTTACAATATCTTGCATCTATACCTCCCATGCTAGCACAACACACTCTATCTAAGGCTAGGAGTAATCAAAGACAAGATCTTCTATATCTTGTAGGGTGTCATCCAATCCCTCCAATCCCCAGATCATGCCAAAGTTTGATAGGAAACTGTCAGTCATTGTAATCCAATGGGGAGTCCCTCGGCACAAATCTGTTTCCATGTACCATGTAGCAAGTATCAGTCCCAGCGAATGGACAAACATATGAACCCATTTGTTCCAGGTTTTCTCATTCCAAACCTCCATCCACATGGTCGAGTACTTGCACGAGTCTCCCTGACCATAAAAAAGATCAATTGGTTGGGTAGCAGGTGGCTCAAAGCGTAACTTCATCATGTTAATGCATTCCTCTCAGTCCTTAAACTTTCCCTTGTGTGTATCCCACAAATGTGTTGGGGTTGTGTGCATGGCATGATCGAGTGCCTAGAACCTTTGTTCTTCCGGGACAAACTTTTCCATTTTTTCCAAAAATGGTACAACACTATTAAACCATCAAAATAGGGTAATTATCTTACCTATGAGGAGATGCATCAGAAACTTTTAGTTATCTTGATGTAGCGCAATGCAGAAACATCATGCAATTGCTTCTACCATATTTCCATCTCCCCATCTGAATCTAAGAAACATGAGCTATCATTTTCCCAATTCAGCATTCCATCAGCTGTAGGGTTGATCGAATCCTTATCCCACGTAGTCACCTTGTATATATCGTCGAAATCATCTCCTTCATGCACTTGTTTTGTATATCTTCCTCCTTTTGCTGGATCTAGAGTTACTATCACCTGAGTACCATCATTTTTGAAGATCATGCTTCTACGCTTTCAGTTCATGATGCCTCCCATATGGATGGCCTAGTATAGCCCTAAAAACATAGGATAGGGGTCTGCATCATCCCTAATTTGGATCACTTCAAAATCTACACGTACCTTTACTCCAGCAATGTCTACAAGAACTTGTGGCAATCTTCTAAGTGGAATGATCTTCTGCTAATTGGCCATGCTTAGTTGAATAGTGGACCATTCCAAATTTGGTTCTCCCATCTTCTTCTAGGTATGCTTAGGTAGAAAATTTGCGTCAGACCCTAGGTCTAGAATGAAATTATCCATCTCATACTCTCCAATTTATATGGTCATGCGCATCTCTCGACCAGTTCTCTTCTTGTTCTTATAGATATTTTTCACGAACTTAGTCTGAGGTCGAGGGACTTATTTATCTACACAACTGTCTATCAGGGCGTAAAGAATATCTATTTCTTTCTAATTGCGCAATAAATTAATACATGCTTGTAAGAATTGTTTGACTTCATCATCAATATTTGATTCCATGATAGACTTCGATGTGGATGCTCCTGCAGTAGAAAAATCCTTCATGGCTTCAATAAAAGTCTCCTTTTCCTTCTGTAGTTTGAGTCCTTCCTTCTTGTCAGAGGAATTTCTGATCAATGGATATGCATCAACCTTATTTCCCTCTTGTCCTCCAGTGGCAGCACCACTATGTGTAATTATGTTTAGACTTGGATCATCATCGCGGGGTTCAACTTTAACCATTTTATGTTTTTCTTAGGTGTATTTTGTTTCTTTTCCTGCATTCTAGCAATTAAAACATGATAATCTTCAATTACATGATCAAATTTTCTACAATACCTGCAATACTGTTGTGTAGGGTTCGAGCAGTCACAGCCATAGTGTCCAGCGTATCCACAGTTATGGCAGATTAATTTTCCTCTTCCTCGACCTGCGCCTCCACCTCTCCCTCCTCCCCTTCCTCTTGCTGGGGATCATCCACGTCTAGAGGGAGATGCTAGTGAGGATGGGTCAGCCTGCAATCCATAGAGGTTAGCACTGTCTATAATTAGTTAGAAGGTGCACTAGTGGTGCTCATCATGACCAACTAAAGAGAAAAACCTGCACCATTTCTTCTTCAGCTCTGGCACATAGCTTTCCAATCGAGGGAAATGGTATGTATCGTGTCATCCAACAACCCTACAATCAACACACCATAGTGTGAGAGTACCACTTGGCCCAGCAGCATCCCTAGGGCGTAGTGGATTCGGACCTCCTAATTGCATGTAATCTAAAAACAAAGTACAATGATATTTGGTGTGGCCAGAACCCTTACAACGTATGCACCATACATCTGCACCAACTTACTTTCCCCTATCTTTGCATAGGTTCTGAATCTTCAAGTGCATTTCCTCCAACTTATTTTGGATTTGTAGAGTTCTGAATTGATCATCCGCTCTGGGTGCAACTTCCATTTTCATAGAAAATTCCAGAGCTTTGGCCTGAGAATCGATATTCTACTGATTCATAGGCCCGCACAAATGTGGCAAGAGCATGAAAATAAACCATTCCTTATGCTACTTATCGTCATAAATAAATCCTCCCTTGTTGATGGTTCACTTCAACCGTTGATCAGCCTCCAAAAATGATTCATTTGGCTCTTGTTCGGTATGTTTTAATTTTGTCACACACTGTGAGTAGGATTTCAGCTTCCTAAATTGCTGCTTCAAAGCATCCTTAATCTGTGCAATAGTGGGATCAACATGCTGAGTCATATATCCCATAAACCAATCTAATGCATGACCTTCAAACGCCATATCTAGCTGTGCTCTCTTGACAACATCAGTGTTAAAATTTTGCGCAGTCCATACTACATTGGAAACAAGCCAAAAACTATCCATGTCCTCATATCCCACACCCTTGAAGGTGGGTAGCTTCATATGCGCAACCATATCCTCTTCTGGTGCCAGTGGTGGTGGGGTAGGAGATGTCTTTTCCCTGGGCAAATTTTACTATGGAATAGCAAGAGGGCTACCTCCAGTGCCCATAGCCTCACTGCTCTCTATATCACTATTAGAAAGTTTCTCAGAGAGATGTATACAGATCTGTCTCCTATCTGATTAGCCCGATAAAATTTTCCACTTCACGTAGAGCTTTCTAGCTTATCTGGGGTCATTCACTTAGTGTGGATTCACAAAACACCTTTCTCATACAATAGAATCTTAATCAACAAAGGCATAGAGCATATGAATTTACCTCTCAATCCATTGAAGAACCTCATTTCATCTTCATAGTATGATACAAACTAATCTACTACAAAACCCACACAAGATGTTGTAAACCCAATGATATATAGTCCAGGTGATGGATTTATCAGTCTTCTCTAACTGTTGGATCAACTTAGGTGTCGACTGAGTGATCTTATCATCCTTCCAGCAGGTTTGGAACTCAACTAATCTTGACAACCACTCGTGTAATTCGTGGACAAATTTCATAAAGAAGATCTAGTGAAGCTCTGTGAAGATATACTTTTGCTTCCAATCTTCAACAAACAATTTCTTACTTATGTTTTGCTTAAGGGAAAATTCTTGAATTTTCTTCTCAAACCAGTCTTCTAATTCAGGATTTGATGGCCGCCACATCACCCAATCTCTCTCAAAATGATCCCGGTCCCAGCAATGGAACCATTTGTTGGCTTGATGGGTCCTGACCTAGGTTTGGAGTTAAGTTTAACCCAAAAAACTCTCTTACTATTGGCCCCTCTGATGTGACCCACTTGCACATGTCAAAGTCTCACCCGAAGTAGTAAGGAAGGTTTGTTGGAACCATGTTTCCACACCCTAAGAGAGAAATAAATGATGTGGGTGTCCTTAAATCTATAACATTCATAGTCTCACCTTCGCAACATAAGTTTTAACCAGAAAACCTAACCAAATAGATCTAGGTCAGCTTATGGAGGTTAATTTGCAGGCACACAGATAAATGTCTCGCAATCCCTTAATACATCACATTCAGGCTTGACATCAATAGATCTATTCATTCAACATTCACATAAGGTGGAAGATAGTTATGAAACCGATCCAAACACAGATAATCCAGTAAAAATAAATAAAATACATAAAAAAATAATAAATAAGAACACAAATGCATTTGATACTCACATTTATCCAAAAACATTCATTTATTCATTCACGGTTCATATCGTCCATACAATACTTTCATTCTACCCGGGCACACAGCCACCGGGGTCTGCAAACAAAAGGACTAAGGTCTCCATGCAGATAGCCAGCAAGAGCCTTCTAAACCCAAACAAGTTCGCTTACCGTCTCAGAACATCATATAAAAACTTATTTCAGACTTACAACTTCTCTACTCAACTCCATCTAGACTCCTATTTATATCTTTAGCCTGCGCTCAACTAAAGTCTCCAAACTGTGGTTTGGGGCCCCTTGTTCTACCTTTTTTTCCCATTACAACTCATGAGGGGCTTTGTCCTACCCCAAATCCCAACACACAACTTAGATTACAAAAAATACTATATTTTTATCCAGAATTATGGTCCTAAGGGACCCCGATCCCACACTGAAGCTAACAGTGTTGGGGAAGTCCTCCTCTGCTGCTCTATTGAAACCTGCAAGGAAAACACATGTTCATGTAGTCATCATTCACAAATCTATCATAACAATGATGGAAAATATGAGCTGAATTTAAATAAAGCTACCGATGCAATTGAAAAATAATTCTACCTCTTCATCTACAATAAATCCATGATAAGGAAAGAAACCTATCTAAACATTCTGATAAATCATAAATTTAAAATAGATTTTGGTATGTGGTGAATATCTTCCCTCCTCAAGATCCAATGGAAGAGGTGAGAGAGGGAGGCTTTAACACAAAATTTTGAGATTTTATAAGCTACTAAGCAAAAATGGAATGATACTCAATACTGCAACATGAAAGATAAAACAAGTACATGAGAGAGACTAAGGCTAGTGGATTGGGCCCTAACCCACAAGCTCAGCAACCTGAAACTAAATCAGTGGAGAAGAAACCAAATGCTCATTTTATTTCATAACCATTCTTGTACATAACATATGAAAGTCAGAAATATCTAATGCAAGAGCTAAGAGTGATCTAGATACATCCAAAAATAAAATCCTAGTGAGCTCTTGCTCTGGCCTATTTATCTTATAGGGTAGCTACCAACAAATCCCTAAAAAACAGGTGTTTGTCCCCTTCGAACTCAAGAGAAGTGGAGCTTGGCTCCCCTTGATCTTCCACTTGCTTGGTTGTCTCTAATTTCAAGCTGTTGGAGGAGAATCTCAATGAGATATTGGATGCCTTTAGGAGTTAAGGAGGTGGTCAAATCTCCTACAACCACTCCTTGTTGTCTACTCTGAGCCCTAATTGTGAAATCTTCCTAAAAAATGGCATATTCTCTTGATTTTCTTGCATTTAAACCACATTAGGCTTCAAATTATGACAACCCTTAATACACCATATTCACTAAGAAACATATCACAATAATGCAATTAAATGTTATGAATAAGAATAATTAGGCCTAAAAGGTGGCAATTAACCTCTTAAAATGTATCTAATAATGGTGCTCATCAAGTTCTTCAACATGGTTAATCTGAGATTTAATTTCAAGTGACTTCCAAGTACCTTTCGACATCATTTTTAATGTGTCTCAATCACTCTACCATAATCAGAAGTGGGGGAAATGACTCCATTAGGTCCAATATGATCTCGTGCTTAAATCCCTTGTTAGACTAGCTTTCGAGAGCCAAAACTTAATAAATTGATTTACTCCCTATCGAAAGATTCTATTTTTTGTTTGTAGCTTTCAAAATTTAACTCACTTCCATATTCCAAATCCATATAACATGATCTAATGTAGGTCGAAAATAGCCCTAAAAATATAAAAGGTCGAATTTATTTTATTAGTGTTGTTTTTACGTTGTGTTTTCCTCAAGGCTAAATGGATATGAAGCCAATGTTGTTATTACCTAACCCAAAATTGAATGCAATTGAATATTATAATGTAATATTTTCACTTCGATGAATCCTAACTAAAGGAAGGAGAGAGCTTCCATTCACTTCCAAAAATGCAAGAATTGATAAATAAGAGAAAATATAAAAATTATCTAATGCACAAATTTTTAGCAAGCAAATACTAATGCTAATCAATTACAATATATATATATAATGTTTAACACAAGCATAGAAACATGAAAATTTAAATATGTTGAGATTGCAACAAGATGATGAGCTTAGTGGAAAGAAGTCGCCTTCACTAAGTGGGCCCGCAGGCTATTTTTGGCGCAAAGTCTATTTTTATACTATGTCTATTTTTAGACATATGGATCATGTTCTATGAGTTGCAGGATGTTATTTGTGGATGGTTGGTCAAGTTGGAAAAAATATATGGACTTCTATCTGTATACATATTGGGCAGAATCTATTTTTAGATTGCCAGCATAAAAATAGATATGTCAAATATTATTAGCTCTTAATAATATTTAAACCCTAAACATTATCTTTTTCTCTTGGAGCACTTCAGTTAAGTGCACAAATATGGCATAAGAGCTGACAGAAGGAATTACGCTATTCCTGAGGGTTATGTGGAGCTATTGCATGGATACTTCAGTTAGAACTCATGTGACAGAGTTTGGTGGAGTTGATTGAGGAAGTTAGTGGAGTTGTATTTAGTTTAACTAATCTAAACATAGTTGAGCTATTTGTATTCAGTTTAACTAATTGATACAATTAGTGAGAGTGGTGTGAATTAATTATTAATTAATTCACTAATTATAAACTCAATAATCAACTAAATAATGCATCAGTTAACTTCAGTGCATGGACAGTTTCAGTGGAGACCAGTGTAGAGATAGGTGAAAGAGTAGGTTAACTATCAGTTGTGACTATACAGTTGCTATTTGCAACACACAGATAGGTGGAGAAGCCCATGAGGATTGCGCAATACAAGCTAGGTGTTTTATGTTATTTAATGAGCCATCCCATAGCATTGATTACACAATAGAGGCTGGCTATCAAGTGGCAAAATATTGGAGCATGTGTTTTGCTAGATCTAGCTTGATAGTGTTTAGAAATTTGAGGTTGTTCTGAGAACTTGTGAGGAGATTTGTACAATTATTGTTACATTATCTCCATGACATATAATATATAGATAGTTGGGGTTTTCAGCTTTAATCTTTCCCATTAAATACTGTGTTCATATGTGTGATTTTTTGTGGTTTTAATGTGTGTATGAAATTGATTTTATTTCCGCAATTAATGATCAATGGTAGAAGAGATTCTGTATTATGCATGAAGCTAAAATAGTGTGTGATTAGGAGAATATCGGTGAATAATATATCAGTTATTCAAATTTCTACATGGTATCATAGCGTTATTGATCATTGGAGAATTGCAAAACATTGAAGTGGATGAGTTTTGTGCTGGTGGAATTCGAATTTGCAGTAGTGTTTTCTTGGTGTCAAAGTTGAGATGTCTTTCAACGGATTGTGATTGGAGTATGCCCATGAGGTTAGCTCGAATTATATTGCATGGAAGGATAGGATGGAGGCGATGTTGGATGACAATGGGTTGAATGAGTTCATAGATGCAGAAATTCCAAAGCCTACTTCTAGTGATGCTGCCGTACTTGATGCATGGCAAAATAAGACAGCAAAGTGTCGAAGGATTCTGTTGGAAGGTGTGAAGGATCACATAGTATCCAGCCTTCATGGTAAGGCTTCTCCATTATTGAAGTGGAAATCTTTGACAGATTTATTCCAAAGCAAGAGAGATCAGAGGAAGTTGGCGCTCAAGGATAAACTCAGGAACATAAAGATGGAGAAAGGCAACAGTATGCCCAAGTACCTCACGAAGTTCATCAGTCGATGGGATGAGAACAAGTATGGGGTAGTGACATTGTTGATGAACTTAGTGAGCTTGGCTCTCCTTGGTCTTCCGAAGAGTTGGCATTCCTATCAGGACTCTGTCAATGGTCGGGAGAAATTGCCGGGATGGGAGCGACTTTGGTCGGATCTCATGCAAGAGGAGATAAGGCGGAGCACCAGGGACGGATCTTCATCAAAGGCATCTGATGAAGAAAATTGCGCTTTGGCTGCCAAAGCAAAGAAGGGGAAGAGCAAGAAAGCTTCTCATTCCGGTGCGAAAGGCAAGAAGCAGGACATGTCCAAAGTGAAGTGCTTTCACTGTCACCAACACGGACATTATGCCACAAATTGTCCGCAGAAGAAGAAAAATAAGCAGGCTGTTGGATATGCAGCTGGAGAGGCCTTAGCCTCGCAGTTTGAGCTGGATTTTTCGCTGATCGCATGCTTGGTCTCAAGTGTGATGGGATCAGTATGGTTCTTGGATAGTGGTGCGTCTTTTCACATGACGGGAGATCAAGATTTTTTTTCAGATCTGGATGAGAAAGATCTTGGAGTGCACATCGAGATGGGCGATGATGGTAGATACAGTGCGACCGGTATCGGTACCATTTCCTTTGAGAGGGAGTCTGGTAAACCCTTCGTATTTAAGGAAGTGATGCATGTTATAGGATTGAAGAAGAATCTGATCTCTGTGGTGATGTTAGAAGATAAGGGATATGATGTTGTCTTTAGCGAGGGAAAGGCTTTCCTGCGCAGTAATTGTTGTTGGGCCGGAGGACAGGGTTTGAGTTAAGAACCTTTACCAGTTGCGGATATGGTGTGCGGCGGTGGCGGGGGGGCGAAGGGTGGTGGTGGGATGATAGCAAGTTGTGGCAGATTGGGCCACCTTCACCATGGAGCTTTGAAGATTCTGCAGCAGATTTCTACTGGGCTTCCTAAGGGCACCCTTGCGCAGTCAGATCAGTGCAAGGGGTGTACTTTAGGGAAGTATGTGAAAGCCACCTTTCATGAGAAGGATAGTTGCGCCACGACGATCCTTGAGAGAGTTCACACAGACGTGTGTGGTCCTTTCTCAGTTGCTTCGACAGCAAAGCACAAGTACTACGTGATATTTGTTGATGATTTTTCTCAAAAGTGCTAGATCTTCTTCATGCAGAAGAAGAGCGAGACATACTCAAAGTTCTGTGAGTTCAAGGCACTGGTTGAGAAAGGATCGGGGAAGCAGGTGAAGGCTCTTAGGAGCGAAAATGGTGGTGAATTCATCTCTGGAAAATTCAAGGAATTTTGCAGTGCAGAAGGAATTCGAAGAGAGCTCATAGCACCTCATAACCCACATCAAAACGGGGTAGCTGAGCAGAAGAACAAAACGATCATGGGTGCTGCACGGGCGATGTTGCATGATCGGGGCCTACCCATTCACTTGTGGACGAAGGCATGCAATATTGCAGTATATGTGTAGAACCTTTTTCCTCACAGGATACTTGGCATGAGTACACCCGAGGAGGCGTTTTCTGGTAAGAAGCCTGATATTTCCCATTTGAGGATTTTTGGTTCACCTGTTTACATTCATGTGACGAAGGATGCCAGGAAGAAGCTGAGTGAAGCACGAGAGGTTGGGATATTTTTGGGGTACACTGATACACCCAACAACTATTGTGTGTATTTTCCAGACAGTCGCAAGACTGTTGTGCGACGGGATATCAAATTTCAGGAGGAGAAAGCCATGAAGTGTTTGCTTGAGAGGGAGCCACACTTACATGCAGATGAGGAGCTATTGGTTCCTAAGGATGAGTCTCAGGATGTGGATCAACCACAAGATGAGGTTCATGGAGTGGAAGAGACCACTCAAGCATCGCCAACCATTAGAGGGCGGAAGCGCACTACGGAAGCTGAGCGGCTGGCTCAAGATG
The DNA here is from genome assembly GCA_034641835.2 of Pinus albicaulis. Classification (NCBI taxonomy): domain Eukaryota; kingdom Viridiplantae; phylum Streptophyta; class Pinopsida; order Pinales; family Pinaceae; genus Pinus; species Pinus albicaulis. Next base: position 160,610,600 of record CM076572.1, on the reverse strand, counting down.
CAGATAAGGTTGTAGGAGCACCCACATCACAGCGCAGACAAAGACAGTCACCTAACCGGTATACTGGATACATGGATCTTATGAGAAAGTGTATCGTGACATATCCATCATCTTTTGAGGAAGCTGTGGAGGACCCCGCATGGGTAGATGCCATGGTGGAAGAGTATGATTCGATTTTCAGAAACAGTGCATGGAAGATTGTCCCGAGGCCGAAGGGGAAATCAATGGTGGGTTCGAGATGGATCTACAAAGTGAAGCAGGTAGCTGACGAGAGTGTGGAGAAGTATAGGGCAAGATTTTTTGCCCGAGGCTTTTCACAGATTGAGTGGATCGATTATGAGGAGACCTTTACACCTGTCGCAAGGTATTCTTCCATATGGATGATTCTTGCTCTCTCAGCGCAGATGGGGTGGCACATTCATCAGATGGATGTGAAGAATGCGTTCCTCAATGGATTCATTGAGGAGAAGGTGTACATAGAGCAGCCCGAAGGTTTCAATATCTTCAGCAGCGAGTCACATGTGTGCAGGCTCAAGAGAGTGCTGTATGGGTTGAAACAAGCACCTCGTGCTTGGTACACACGGATAGATAGTTATTTCACTGGACTTGGATTTTCCAAGAGTGAGGAGGATCCTAACATATACCAGATTGTGGTGGAGGGTAAGTTGCTGATCATTGTACTTTATGTAGATGATTTTATTTTGACAGGTGATGAACTGTTGATACACTCATGCAAGGCTGATTTTGCAAAGGAGTTTGAGATGAAGGACTTGGGCCTCCTTCATTATTTCCTGGGATTGGAAATTTGGCAGTGCAGTGGTGGACTATTTGTTTCTCAGGGTAAGTATGTCCGGGAGATACTGGAGAAGTTCAACATGCATGGCTGCAAGCCTGTTGATACTCCTCTTCCTAGTGGATGGAGGAAGGAGGATGCTACTTCGGCGAAGGTAGTGGATGCCACTGTTTATCAACAGTTGGTGGGGTCACTTATGTATCTGGTCAATACACGACCCGACATATTCTATGCTGTTAACCAGCTTTCACAAGCTATGGTTAAGCCAACCAAGCTCTTCTGGAAGGCAGGCAAGCATGTATTGAGATATCTCATAGGCACATCGGGATATGGATTATGGTACAGACAGTGGGATGAGGTGAGGCTATGTGGCTTCATGGATGCATATTGGGCAGGGAGTCCAACGGACAGAAACAACACACCGAGGATTTCGTGACGTCGACATCGCTTCTTTGGTACAACAGTAGAAGCAGCAGATCCGTGGCACTCCGCCTGCCAGGCCGAGTATAAGGGCAAATGTTTGGCTGCGGGGAGGCTATATGGATGAGGAAGATCTTGGTCGAGCAGCTTATTTCTACAACACATTGACATCCCGTATCATCATATCGTAGATTGTGTGCAATGTGAAGATCATAAACATTTTCATACATTCCCACCTGAGGATCGTGATGCCGATATTCGACGAAGGCGCCTCACTGTGAGAAAATTCAAATACCACAGCAGATAGGGGTTGCGTATAATCCATATCTTTTATCTTTTTGAGAGGGAGTGTTGAGATTGCAACAAGATGATGAGCTTAGTGGAAATAAGTCGCCTTCACTAAGTGGGCCCGCAGGCTATTTTTGGCGAAAAGTCTATTTTAGACTATGTCTATTTTTAGACATATGGATCATGTTCTATGAGTTGCAAGATGATAATTGTGTATGGTTGGTCAAGTTGGAAAAAATAGAAGGACTTATATCTTTATACATATTAGGCGGAATCTATTTTTAGATTACCAGTCTAAAAATAGATATGTCAAATATTATTAGCTCTTAATAATATTTAGACTCTAAACATTATCTTATTCTCTTGGAGCGCTTTAGTTAAGTGCAAAGATATGGCACAGGAGATAACAGAAGGAATTACGCTATTCCTTAGGGTTATGTGGAGCTATTGCATGGATACTTTACTTAGAACTCATGTGACAGAGTTTGGTGGAGTTGTATTCAGTTTAACTAATCTAAACATAGTTGAGCTATTTGTATTCAGTTTAACTAATTGATACAATTAGTGAGAGTGGTGTGAATTAATTATTAATTAATTCACTAATTATAAACTCATTAATCAACTAAAGAATGCATCAGCTAACTTCAGTGCATGGACAGTTTCAGTGGAGACCAGTGCAGAAATAGGTGAAAGAGCAGGTTAACTATCAGTTGTGACTATACTGTTGCTATTTGCAACACACAGATAGGTGGAGAAGCCCATGAGGATTGTGCAGTACAAGCCAGGTGGTTTATTTTATTTAATGAGCCATCCCATAGCATTGAAAATGCAATAGAGGCTGGCTATCAAGTGGCAAAATATTGGAGCATGTGTTTTGCTAGATCTAGCTTGATAGTGTGTAGCAATTTGAGGTAGTGCTGAGAGCTTGTGAGGAGCTTTGTACTATGATTGTTACATGATCTCCATGACATATAATATACAGATAGTTGGGATTTTCAGCTTTAAGCTTTCCCATTAAATACTGTGTTCATATGTGTGATTGTTTGTGGTTTTAATGTGTGCATGCAATTGATTTTATTTCCGCAATTAATGATCAATGGTAGAAGAGATTATGTATTATGCATGAAGCTAAAATAGTGTGATCAAGAGAATCTCGGTGAATAATATATCAGTTATTCAAATTTCTACAAAATCAAGTCTATCTTTCAAGGAGAGACACTATTTTTACAACCGATGAAATAACTCTTTACAATGGGTATAAATGAATATATGATGAGATTCATTGAAATAAAAGAGATTCATAGAGATTCACAAAACAAATTCAAGAAGCGAAATATTCTTTTTTGATAGATCAACCAACCAACAGAAACTCAAAACCCAAAAATGTAAAAATAAGTGATTTTCCTCAAAAATGTTGGGTGTGGAGCCTAATTATCTTGTTTATTTTCTATCACAGCGTTGGACCCATGTAACTTAATGGGGGCGGCAACGCCGCCCATAATTAAACGCTTCTTGGGGGGTCCAGTGGGGCGGCTGTGGCTTTATGGAGCCCCCCCCCCCACCCCATGGCTGGGGGTTTTGGGGGTAGCTCCCCCGAAGCTAAAAATAGATGTAAAATTTCTTTGCAAAAGTATAGTAATTTCTAGTCAATCTGGGTCCTTCATTAGGCAGATGGTCTGACGGTAGAATTTATGTTTATTTTATAGTTTTTTTCCCTAGAAGGAAACCCCTCACATGTATGAGGGTATTGTATTGCGGCTGTGCATTGTATGTGTATTCTCAGAGCGAGAAACAAATAGGGAGACTGTGAGAGAGAACAGAGGATATTACAACGGATCTGTTGTAGGTTGTGTCTCTTCATTTTGCTGGATAATAGAAAGGAAGGACTGGTTGTTCAGGGTGGACGTAGCCCAAACTGGGTGAACCACGTATATCTGTGTCTCTCTGGTTTTATGTGTTTTGTGTGCTTGTGTTTTTCCGCATATTTTATATGTTTCATTGCTCTGTAATTATAATTTTCTAACAATTGGTATCAAAGCCGAAGGTCTATTTGGCTGATAAACTTGCAGGAAAGAAGGGTTCATGGTTCGAGTGGGAGCAATAGCAGAAGATGGTAAATTTAGGGTCAGAAAATTTAATGACCAAAACGTACCATTGTGGAAGATGCAGATGGAAGATTATCTATATCAGAAAGATTTGTACTTATCATTGAGCGAAAAAACAAATAAGCCGACGGTTATGACAGACGCAGAATGGGAGATTCTTGATAGAAAGGCACTCGAAATAGTACAGTTGTGCCTCGCGGCATCAGTAGCCTTCAATATATCGAAGGAAACAACAACAAAGGGTTTGATTAAGGCATTGACGAAACTATATGAAAAACCCTCGGCCTCAAACAAGGTATTTCTTATGAAACGCTTATTTAATATGAAGATGTCGGAAGGTGGATCTATTGCAGACCATTTAAATTATTTTAATACAGTTACCAATGAGTTAAGTTCTATAGGGGTAAACTTTCATGATGAAGTTAGGGCTCTTTTATTCTTGTGCTCATTTCTAGAAAGCTGGAATGGTTTAGTTATGGCCATTATTAACTTTGTCTCTGGATCTAGTACTTTAAAGTTTGATGATGTTGTCAGTGCTATCCTTGGCGAGGAAATGTGACAAAAAATCTCTGGTGATACATCAAGTAATGCTTTAAGTGAAGAGTCTAGGAGAAGAAAAATGGAAAGAGGAAAGAGCTTAGGATATCGCAGTAAATCAAGGAAAGACAGATCTAAGTCCAGATCGGGGATAGTGTACTGGAAATGTGGAAAGAAAGAACACCTGAAGAAATATTGCAGATCTCAGAAGGGAAAAGGAGACGCGCAGCAAGAAAATAATCATGAAGAAAATGTGATAGGTGATGTGTTACAAGATGTTTTGATTCTTTCTTTCTAAAATGTTACTAATTCCTAGGTGGTAGATTCAGGGGCCTCATTCCATGCCACACCTGATAAGAAATATTTTCATGACTATGTTCAAGGAGATTTTGGACAAGTTCGTTTGAGTGATGATAAACCATGTAAATTTTTTGGAATGGGTAAGGTTCTTGTAAAACAGAAAAATGGAAACTAATGGCTATTAAAGGAGGTAAGGCATGTTCTAGATCTGAAGAAAAATATGATTTCAACAGGGCAGTTAGGCGGTGAAGGTTGTGTGACAATTTTCACAGATAAAACTTGGAAAGTCACCAAAGGAGCCCTGGTAATAGAAAAAGGTAAAAAGGTTGGTACATTGTATTTATGCAATGGTATTTCTAACTCTGTTAATGCTTTAACTTCCAAAGGAGCAGATGCAGCATTATGGAATTATAGGCCTGGACACATGAGTGAGAAGGGGATGAAGATTCTTCACTGAAGAAATTTGTTGTCGGGTTTGAAGAATGTTGATTTGGATTTCTATGAGAACTGTATTTATGGAAAATAGAAGAGTGTCAGATTTCTCAGAGTTGGGAAAGAAAAGAAGAGCGAAGAATTAGAGCTTGTGCATATAGATGTATAGGGACCTACTCAAGTATCATCTCTTGGTGGCTCTTGTTATTATGTTACTTTTATTGATGATGCAACTAGAAAAATTTAGATATATTGTATTCAAAATAAATCTGATGTATTTGATACTTTCAACAAATGGAAAGCTTTGGTTGAGATTGAGACAAGAAAGAAGTTGAAGTGTCTCAAATCAGAAAATGGAGGTGAATATTGCAGCAAAGATTTTGATAGGTACTGTTCAGAGCATGGAATTCGCAAAGAGAAGACAGTTCCAAGAAGACCACAAGGAAATGGTGTGTCAGAAAGGATGAACGGAAAAATCATGGAGCGTGCAAGGTGCATGAGATTGCATGCAGGATTTCCTTTACAATTTTGGGCAGATGTTGTAGATACTGTTGTTTATCTAATAAAAATAGGGCCTTCAAGTTCCTTGGATGGTGGTATTCCAGAGGAAGCATGGACAAGTAAAAAGGTAAACTACTCTTTTTTAAAGCCTTTTGGCTGTGAGGCCTTTGTCCATATTAATAAAGAAAACAGAACAAAGCTTGAGGCAAAATCAAAGAAATGTACCTTTATTGGATATGGTGTTAATGATTTTGGTTATCGCTTATATGATTATGAAAATCACAAAATCAATAGGAGAAGAGATGTAATATTCAATGAAAAGGTTTTGTATAAGAATCAGTTGCAGGAAAAGAAACTGGAAAAGGAAAATAAAGAATACACAGTTCATGATGAGATCACAGAAAAAGTAAAGGTGCCTAAAAATAATAATAATCAACATCCACAACAACATCAACCAAAACAATAGCAACTGGCACCTCAAACACCTGAAAGTGGTGTTAGAAGATCTACTAGGATAAGTAGACCTCCTGAAATATACTCTCCTTCATTATATTATTTATTGTTGACTGGTTTTGGTGAACCCGAATGTTATGAAAAAGAAATGTAGGTTGAAAGCAGGAAGAAGTGGGAGCTAGCCATGGAAGAAGAGATGGACTCCTTAATGCATAACCAGACTTGGGACTTAGTTAGGTTGTTTGCAGGTAAAACTACATTGTAGAATAAATGGGTTTACAGGATGAAGGAAGAAGATGTAGGAAAACAGAGGTACAAAGCTAGACTTGTGGTGAAGGGGTTTGCACAAAAGGAAGGTATTGATTTCGATAAAATATTTTCTCTTGTTGTTAATATGACTTCAATCAGAACTATTTTAAGTCTTGCAGCAGCGGAATATTTACATCTTGAATAGTTAGATGTAAATACAACATTTCTCCATGGAGCTTTGGAGGAAGAGATCTATATGGAGCAACCAAAAGGACATGAGGTGAAAGGGAAAGAAACATTAGTGTGCATGTCAAAGAAGAGCTTGTATGGCTTAAAACAGGCTCCAAGGTAGTGGTATCTAAAATTTGACAGGTTTATGTCTGAACAAGGTTATACTAGATGTCACTCTGATCATTGTGTTTATCTGAAAAAGCAAAATGATGGAAGCTATATTATATTTTTATTGTATATAGCTCACATGCTTGTTGCAGGGTCTAACATGCAGGAAATAAATGTGCTCAAAATAAAATTGGCAAATTCATTTGCAATGAAGGATTTGGGAGCTATAAAACAAACCCTTGGTATGAGAATAACTAGAGACAGGAAAAATCGCAAATTAACACTGTCTCAGAATGAGTACATACAAAAAATGTTGAAAATATTTAATATGCAGAATGAAAAACCAGTTAGTACACATTTTGCTAGCCATTTCAAACTTAGCAAAGAGATGTGCCCTAAGACCCAAGAAGAAATGGACTATATGTCTAAAGTTCCATATGCTTCAACAGTTGGAAGCTTAATGTATGCAATGTTTTGCACAAGGCCTGATATTGCACATGCAGTGGGAGTTGTAAGAAAGTACATGAGCAATCTAGGAAAACAACATTGGATGGTAGTAAAATGGATACTCATATATTTGAGAGGTACCACAAATCAAGCATTATGCTTTGGTGGTTCAAATATTGCTCTACAGGGATATGTTGATGCAGATATGGCAGGTGACAGAGATAACAGGAGGAACACTACAGGATATGTATTTATTGTAGGTGGAATAGCTACCAGTTGGGTTTCAAAAATCGAAATTGTTGTTGCGCTCTCGACAACAGAAGAAAAGTATGTTGCTGCTATAGAGGCTAGTAAAAAATTGATTTGGTTACAAAGGTTTATTGATGAATTGGGTAAGAAGCATGCTATGGGCACGTTATACAGTGATAGCCAAAGTGCCATTCATCTTGCAAAGAACTCAGCATTTCATTCTAGGACTAAACACATATAGCTCTAGTACCATTTCATACGGTCAGTATTGGAAGATGGACAGTTGAAGCTGGAAAAGATAAACACTAGCCAAAATCCTGTAGATATGCTAACAAGAGTTGTAAACATGGAGAAACTAAGAATATGCTCAGTTTCAATTGGTCTTCAAGAATTACGATGAAGATGAGAAATAGTCAGGTTCAAAGAGGAGTCATTGTCCAGCAAATGAAGCAGTGGTGGAGTTGCTACAATCACTCTCCAAGTGGGAGATTTTTGGGTGTGGAGCCTAATTATCTTATTTATTTTGTATCACAACATTGGACCCCTGTACCTTAATGGGGGCAGCAATGCCGCCCGTAATTAAACGCTTCTTGGGGGGTCCAGGGGGGTGGATGTGACCTTATGGAGCCCCCCCATGGCGGGGGGTTTCAGGGGCAGCACCCCTGAAGCTAAAAACATATGTAATATTGCCTTGTAAAAGTATAATAATTTCCAGTCAATCTGGGTTGTTCATTAGGCGGATGATCTGACGATAGAAGTTATGTTTAGTTTATGGTTTTTTGCCCTAGAAGGCAACCCCTCGCATGCATGAGGGTATTGTATTGAGGTTGTGCATTGTATGTGTATTCTCAGAGCGAGAAACAGATAGAGAGACTGTGAGAGAGAACAAAGGATATTACAACGGATCTACTGCAGGTTGTGTCTCTTCATTTTGCTGGATAATAAAAAGAAAGGACTGGCTATTCGGGGTGGACATAGCCCAAACTGGGTGAACCACATATATCTGTGTCTCTCTGGTTTTATGTGTTTTTTGTGCTTCTGTTTTTCGCATATTTTATGTGTTTCATTACTCTGTAATATATAATTTTCTAACAAAAAAGACAATCAAACACACTTATTTAAATCTATGGTTTAATTTTCCAGAATTTAAACTATGGACATGACCATGCAAATGTAATCTATGCAAGATAATTCTTTAAAATAAACACAAGATGACTCCATATCAACGAAAGAAAGATAAAAAAAGACCACTTATGGACAACGATACCTTCCTTCAATAATACTATCAAAGAACTAATCAAGTTTAAGAAAAGGAAATTTTACAAAGATTATAAAACCAAAATGAAATCAAATGTAATATGAGATTTCATCAACATAGAACTCAAACTAAAATTTCGTGAAAATTCCAAAGATCAAAAGAGATAACACTCAAAGGCGATTATCACTCATACACAATTTTTTTGCAAAGCGATTTTTTTTTGCAAAAATGAAATAAAAAACAATAAAAAATTGTTAAGAAATCGGGAAAACCTGTGAGTAGTGATCAAAACAAAGAAAACTTGAAAAATCCCCAAATTTTCATTTTTTTAGAAATTTGCACAGGAAACTAGTATGATGAAGTGCACATTTTTAATGGTGCTAAGGACTAAGTGCGCATATTTGCACACTATTTCTAAAGGTAAACTGCACAAACATAAAAAATTAAGAAACAAATAAAAAAAAACGGTCTCAAACCAGAAATTTCAATTCTTAAAAGGGTCTAAAGGTGTCAAGGGTCACAGAAGGACACAAAGGATAATTCTTGTTTCTTAGCAGCAACGCCAATTTGTTAGGCAAACAATTCTCTTCTGCAGACAGAAGCAATCTCCCTAGATTTCCAACAAAACCTAGTAATAAAAATCAAAAGAATTGCTACATTTCCTTAGCGTATAACTAAAACATGAAACATGTAGTATGTGAAGGATCACTTACCTATTAATGAGGTTCTTGTAGAAGTCCTTTCAGTGCTTTTCACAACCATTTTTTATTTAATGCCATAGAGGTTTCCAAAATTCTTCCCATAACTTATCCATGATGCTCCAAAATAGACCCGCATAGACAAAAAAGTTCAAATGGATCAAAGCATCTCGCATATGAAATAATGGGTAAATGAAAAGACTAATTTATAATACAACATATAATTGAACTAATAATCAATCATAAACCATGTGACTAATCAAGTAATATAAAAAATAACATCAAAATATATGCAATTAGGAAAGAAAAATTACTTTGTATTATACTGAAAGGAAACCATGCTTACAACTTTGTTGCCTTGATGTCACAAGCCTCTTCCAATGGTCACCTTTCCTTTCCTTGATGACAAACTCTTCAGATACAAAACCAACAACATAAGTTTACCAATCCAAATATCCCCCATTCCTCGTGTGCTATGCTCAATTTATAGGAAAGATTAGGGGGTTTCTAGCTCCTCTTCTCAAGGGCTATGATGCTTAAAAGGAAGAGATTAGTTCCATGATAAAAGGAATAAAGCAAAGATATCCGCGGTTTCTAATTTGAAGAATCTTCCTCCACCAAATCTTTTAGAATTTTTTTTTTAATTTTTACTTACGTAAACAAAACTACATAGTCTATAGTGGAAGATAGTGCGTAGATTTACGTAATTTATAGTAGAAGAAACTGCACATGAAAACTGCGCAGATGCTCAAAAATAGTTTTTCAGAAGTGCAAACGAAAATTCCTTTTGTACCTGTATTGTTTTACATATCCAATTTATCTGTAGGGAATATAACTCGAATATGCTTGGTATGAGGTATGGCTTCCACGGTTGTGGCAGGAGGGAGAGCGAAGTGGCGGTGAAGTGTTATTTTTATAAATAATTTTTAGTCGAGGCTATTTGAAAAGAAGCTCTCTGCCACTTTGGTAGTTACTGTTGACGTGAAACGATCACAGAATGGGGAATTACTGGAATCTTGATTCCAATGAAGCCAAGCCAAGTATGAATCAATCAAACACTCAAAAAAAACATGCGGTGTGACTTGAATCTTCAACTAGGGTTGCAATTTCAAATGGATGTGATGTCTATAACCTTTGTAAGAAGTTTTACATACGAATACGTTGGAGTGTTGGCTGTATTTATCAGCGAATTTTCCTCTTGACTGGTAATTTACCAGCCATTTTCCAGCCCGATTCACCCGCGACACTCTCGTTGTGGGATAACATTCTAGTCATACTTTTCAGGGTTGAAGCATTTGAACGACTGCACAGTGCCCCCTCACATCTTCCATAGTTGTTTTGGTGCGTATAGTTCTTAGCAACGTTCTTTAATCAAAACAATACACCCGTGAGGACATCATCTTTATCGGTGGAATTTAGTGTTAAGTTGCGCAAATTTCCGGTCGATGATAATGCCAAAGTCCTCGAAACCGCTCACGTGCAAATTACATTGCACAACTACTACACCACTTTGTTTTCAAAGTACAAAAAGTCCACAAGGTTAACCACACCTTTTCCTAAATAATAATTTTCTATTAATCTAAAGGTCATTTCTCTAATCATTCTTAATACAATCTCGAAAAAAATTATGTTAATTTTTTTTTACGTGAAGAACTTAAATTTGATTGTGAAACTTAATAACCTAAAATAATTTATTGGTCATGGATAAGGGGGTATATTTTTATTAGTACGATGTATAACTGAATTTTTAACAATTTATAATTAAATAATTAAAAATAAATAAAACAATATAATAATAATAAGAAATAATTATTTTAATTATTTTTTTATAATTATAAAATAAAAATATTTATATTTTTGAATAATAATAATAATAATAATAATAATAATAATAATAATAATAATAATTTTTTAATAATAATAATAAAAAGGTTTAATTTTACTTATTTTTAATATTTATTAGATTATTTTAATAATTTTTAATTATTTAATTAAAAATATAGTCTCCATATGGAAATCATGGTCAATTATGGTTAACTAAGGTCAACCATAGTTGATCATGGTCAACCATGGTTGATCATGTTCAATCATATTTTATTCATGTTTTATAGAATAAAACATGGTTAATGATAGTCAACCATGGTTGAGTGTCACATTGTGACAAATATTGTCTCGTTATGAAAATCAACTATGGTCATGCATGGTCCAACATCACATTGTGACAATGATTGTATCGAAACAAAAATCGACCATGGTCCTCTACCACATTATGATAAGGATTGTCTTAATATGAAAATCAACCATGGTAAATCATGTTTATTTTAGTGTTTATAGTATTTATCTTAGGGTTTATATACATTGGGTTTATAATATAGCCCCTTGTTTTTAATATTATTCCCTTGGATTCATAATCTCTTGGAGTTTTAGTATTAACCCCTTGTGTTTATAATATCAATCCCTCAGTTTTATTATTTTCTTTGGTTTATAATATCAATCATGGTTAACCGTGGTCAATCATAGCCAAGGATGGTAAAGCATGGTCGAAAGTCGCATTCTGACAAAGATTGTCTCAATATGGAAGTCAAACATGGTCAATTATGGTCCAACGTCGCGTTGTGACAAAGATTGTCTCGATATGAAAATCAATCATGGTCCAACGTTGCATTGTGACAAGGATTGTCTCAATATGGAAATCATACATGGTAAACCATGGTCAACCATGTTTATTTTAGGGTTTAGAATTTTTATCTTAGGGTTTATATACCTTGGGTTTATAATTTTTATCCCTTTGGTTTATTATTTGCTTGGGGTTAAAATATGAGTCCCCTAGGTTTATTGATATAAGGGTTCATATTCATAGCTTTAATATTATTCCTTTAGGTTTATTATCAATCATGGTCAACTATTACCAACCATAGTCAATCATGGTCAACCATGGTCAACCATGGCCTACCATTCTCTACCATGTTTTATAAATTCAACCATGGTCAAGCATGGTCCAACATCGCACTGTGACAAATATTGTCTCAATATGATAATCAAACGTGGTCAATCATGGTATAATATTACATTGTGACAAATATTCTATCGATTTGAAAATCAATCATGGCCAATCATGGTCAACCATGGTCCAACGTCTCATTGTGACAAGGATTGTATCAATATGAAAATTAACCATGGTCAACCGTGTTTATTTTAATGTTTATAATATTTATCTTAGGATTTATATACCTTAGCATTATAATATTAGTCCCTTTGGTTTAATATTATTCAACGAAGGTTAATCATGTTCTATGAAATCAAATATGGTCAACCATGGTTAATTAGGGTCAACCATTGGCCAACGTCGCATTGTGACAAATATTGTTTCAATATGAAAATCAATCATGGTCTCAACCATGGTCGAAAGCCCCGTTATCCTAAAGATTGTCTCGATATGATAATCATGGTCAATGATGGTCAATCATGGTCAACCTTGGTCAACCATGTTTAATAAAGGAAATCATTGTCATCCATGGTCAATCATGCTCAACCATGGTCGAATCACATTGTGAAAAAAATTTTCTTGATATGAAAGTCAACCATGGTTAAGCATGGTCAATCATGGCCTAGTGTTGCATTGTGACAAGGATTTCCTCTATATGAAAATCAGCCATGGTCAACCATGTTTATTTTAGTGTTTACAATATTTATCTTAGGGTTTATATACCTCAGGTTTATAATATTAGTCCCTTGGGTTTAATAATATGCCCTTGGGTTCATAATCCATTAGGGTTTTACTATTAATCCCTTGGGTTTATTATTCCTTTGGGTTTATAATAATAACCCCTTGGGTTTATAATATCAATCATGGTCAACCATCGTAAATCATATACAATATGGTTAATCATGAGCAGCCATGTTTATTTTGGTGTTTACAATATTTATTTTAGGGTTTATATACCTTGGGTTTATAATGTTAGTCCCTTGGGTTTAATATTATTTTCTTAGGTTCATAATCCCTTGGGGTTTTAATATTAATCCCTTGGGTTTATAATATCAACCCCTTGGATTTATTATTCCCACAGAGGCTTCACTCAATAAACCTATAACATATCACATGCAATCATATCATATTAAACAATACCCTTATTTTTAGCACATGTTGGAAAATACCCCTAAAAATAAAATTATTAACCCCATACCAATATAAACCAAATACACCTTCTCAATTTAATAATCCCCTACTTTCACTATATATTGTAGGTATCCATTTTTGTATTCAAATTTTTTATACCCCTTTATATTTTTTTTGTTAACTTTGAGCTCCGTTTTTAATACCTTCCAATATAAAAACCATTTATCCCCTACATATCCCCCAATATATTATGTTATTTTTTCCTCATTATATATCCCCCAATATGAACCCACATGCTATGATATATTTCTCTTGCAATGAAGCTTCCTTTATTATTCCCTTTGGTTTATAATATCTATCATGGTCAATCATAGCCAACCATGGTCAACCATCATCAACCATGGTCAAATGCCGCATTTCGATAAAGATTGTATCAATATAAAAATCAACCATGGTTAGACTATGTAAAATATTTTCTCATGGTCTAATGTCACATTGTGACAACCATGGTCAACCTTGGTCCAAAATTGCATTCTAACATAGATTGTATCAGTATGAAAATCAACCATCGTGAACCATAATCAATCATGGTCAACCATGGTCAACCAAGGTCCAATGTTTCATTGTGAGGACGATTCTCTCCATTTGAAAATCAATCATGTTCAAGCATGGTAATCCATTGTCCAACATCACATTGCGACAAGGATTGTCTCTATATGAAAATCAACCATGGTCAACCATGTTTATTTTAGTGTTTATAATATTTATCTTAGGGCTTATATACCTTGGCTTTATAATATTAGTTCCTTTGATTTAATATTATTCAACAAAGGTGAACCATGTTTTATAAAATCATTTTTGGTCAACCATTGGACAAAGTCACATTATGATAAATATTTTTTCAATATGAAAATTAATCATTGTCTCAACCATGGTCAAACGTTGCATTATGACAAATTTTATCTCAATATGATAATCATGACCAACGATATCCAATCATGGTCAACCTTGGTAAATCAAGGTCAACCATGTTTCATAAAGTCAAACATGGTCATCCATGGTCAATCATGTTAAAAAATGGTCGAATGCCGCATTGTAGCAATAATTGTCTTCATATGGTAATCAACCATGGTTAAGCATGGTCAACCATGGTCCAATGTCGCATTGTGACAAGGATTGTCTCTATATGAAAATAAAAAATGGTCAACCATGTTTATTTTACTGTTTGCAGTATTTATTTGATGGTTTATATACCCTGGGTTTATCATATTAGGCCATTGGGTTTAATAATATTCCCTTGGGTTGCTAATCCCTTGGGGTTTAAGTATTAATCCCTTGGGTTTATTATTCCCTTGAATTTATAACAACAATCCCTTTGGTTTATAATATCAAACATGGTCAACCATGATCAATCGTGGGAAACCATTCTTATTTTAGTGCTTACAATATTGATCTTAGGGCTTATATACAATGGGTTTATAATATTCGTCCCTTTGGTTTAATATTATTCTCTTTGGTTCATAATCCCTTGGGGTTGTAGTATTAAACCCTTGGGTTCATTATTTCCTTGGGTTTATAATATCAACCCCTTCGTTTTATTATTATCTTTGGTTTATAATATCTATCATGGTCAATCATAACCAATGATGATCAACCATCGTCAACTATGGTCAAATGTCACATTTCGACAAAGATTGTCTCAATATGAAAATCAACCATGGTCACATTGTGTCAAAAATTGTCTCATAGTCCAATGTCACATTGCGACAAGGATTGTCTCTATATGAAAATAAACCATGGTCAAACATACTTATTTAAGTGTTTGTAATATTTATCTTGGGGTTTGTATACCTCGGATTTATAATATTAGTCCCTTTGGATTAATATTATTCAACGAAGGTCAACCATGTTTTATAAAATCAATTGCGATCAACCATGGTTAATCAAGGTCAACCATTGGCAAACATCCCATTATGACAAATATTGTTTCAATATGAAAATGAATCGTTGTCTCAACCATGCTCCAACATCGCATTATGACAAATATTGTCTCAATATGATAATCATGGCCAACGATGTTCAATCATGGTCAACCATGTTTTAACAATATAAATATTAGATATCATTTTTTTTTTTATTCAACTCTGTTAAGTAAGTCATTCATCTATGACCAATTCCATGGGAGGTAGTCGTAACTGATTAATTTCTCATGATTTTTGAATATTCCACTTAGCACTCATTGCATCAGGTGATGCTCACAGGGGTGAAGAAGTGGGATTGAAAGTAGTGAAATGAATCACATAGCATCAATCATCGCTTTCGAGGCTCGCACCTAGTAACCAAGACTTCCTGGGAGGCCACCCATCCTAGATTGCCTCTAGCTCAAGAACACTTAACTATGGATTTTTCCCCACAATCAAGCCCACTTAGCTTGCTACCCCATTTGCAAAACATTAGCAAGTATTGTTCCTCATGAACCATTCAAGTAGAGCTACGTTCACTCTTTGTATTTAAGTATTGAGGACTTTTCGCAGTGCATTATATTAGATATCATTTTTTTCGGGATTCAACTGTGTTAAATAAGTCATTAATCTATGACCATTTCCATGAGAGGTAGTCGTAATTGACTAATTTCTCCTTATTTTTTAATAGTCCACTTAGCACTCATTGCATTAGGTGATTCTCACAACAGTGAAGAAGTGGGATTGAAACTAATGAAATGAATCACATAGTGTCAATCATCACTTCTGGGGCTTGCACCCGCTAAGCAGGACTTCATGGGAGGTCACCCATCCTAGATTGCCTCTATCTCAAGCATGCTTAACTGTGGAGTTTTCCCCACAATCAAGACCACTTAGCTTGCAACCATATTTTCAAAATCTTAGCAAGTATTGTGCCTCTTGAACCATTCAAGTAGAGCTCCCTTGACTCTTTACATTTAAGTATGGAGGAGTTTTTGTAGTGCATTATATTAGATATCATTTTTTTTTGGGATTCAACTATGTTAATCGAGTAATTTATCTATGACCATTTCCATGAGAGGTAGTCGTAACTGACTAATTTTTCATGATTTTTGAATAGTCCACTTAGCACTCATTGCATCGGGTGATGCTGATAGGGGTGAGGAAGTGGGATTGAAACTAGTGAGATGAATCACATAGCACCCAATCATCACTTACGGGGCTTCCTGAGAGGTCACCCATCCGAGATTGACTTTGGCTCAAGCACACTTAACTGTTGATTTTTCCCCACAATCAAGCCCACTTAGCTTGATACCCCATTTTTAAAACCTTAGCAAGTATTGTGATTCATGAAACATTCAAGGAGAGCTCCCTTCACTCTTTATATTTAAGTATCAAGGAGTTTTCACAATACATTATATTAAACCTCATTTTTTTAATTTTTTTTTTTTGGATCCAACTATGTTCAGTAAGTCATTCATCTATGACCATTTCCATGAGAGGTAGTTGCAACTGACTAATTTCTCATCATTTTTGAACAGCCTACTTATCACTCATTGCATCGGGTGATGCTTAGAGGGGTGAAGAAGTTGGATTGAAACTAGTGAAATGAATCACATAATGTCAATCATCACTTCTGGGGCTTGCACCTAGTAACCAAGACTTCCTGTGAGGTCACCCATCACAGATCGCCTCTAGGTCAAGCACGGTTAACTGTGGATTTTTCCTCAAAATCAAGACGAATTATCTTGCTACCCCTGGGTGACCTCCCAGGAAGTCTTGGTTATCATGTGCAAGCCCCATAAGTGATGATTGACGCTATGTGATTTATTTCACTAGTTAGAATCCCATTTATTCACCCCTCTGAGCATCACCTGATGTAATCAATGCTAAGTTGACTATTCAAAAATCATGAGAAATTAGTCAGTTACGACTATCTCTCATGGAAATGGCCATATATGAATGACTTACTTAATGCAGTTGAATCCAAAAAAAAAAATGATATACATTATATTGAATTGCGAAAAATCCTCAATAATTTACAAAGAGTGAAGCTATCTCTACTTGAATGGCTCATGAGGCACAACACTTGCTAAGGTTTTACAAATGGGGTAGCAAGATAAGTGGGCTTGATTGCGGGGAAAACTGCATAGTTAAGTGTGCTTGAGCCAGAGGCGATCTAGGATGGGTGACCTCCTGGGAAGTCCTGGTTACCAAATGCAAGCCTCGGAAGTGATGATTGACACTATGAGATTCATTTCACTAGTTTCAATCCCAATTCTTCACCCCTATGAGCATCACCCGATGCGATGGGTGCTAAGTGTAATATTCAAAAATTATGAGAATTTAATCAGTTGTGACTACCTCTCATGGAAATGGTCATAGATGAATGACTTACTGAATGCAGTTGAATCCCAAAAAAAAATATATGTAATATAATGCACTATGAAAACTCCTTAATACTTAAATATAAATATTAATTAATTAAAAAATATAAATATTTTTAATTAATTAACAATATTAATATATTAACTAAAAATAATCAATTAAATGACAATAATTAATTAGCAAAATTAATATTAATATTAATATTAACATTAATATACTAATAATATTATTAATTTTAATAATAATAATAACAACTTTCTTTTTTCCCCTTTCATCAATAAGGTTGTTAATATATCGTGTTTCTCTTTTGACCCTCCTATTTACAGTCTTTTGGAGAAAGGATTTAATTTTTCCTTAGCTCCAAGAAAAATCTCGATTCAAGATATTATTTGTGACATATAATTTGGGATTAGGGACTTGCGAGATTCCTTAAAGGACATCATTAGACAAGATTGTGTTGTCATCTTGAGGAAAGTCAAGCCCCCCAAGAGAAACCTAAGTAAGCCTGAGTTTGAGGCTCTAAAACCCTTGAATAGTAATAAGGATAATGTTGTTCTTATAGCTGACAAATGAGGTGTAGCTGTGATCCTAACAAAGATGATTGCTGGAGGAAAATGTTAGATCACTTGGAGAACAGTTGGAACTAGAAGAAACTGATTAAAAATCGTTTAAAAAAGGTTTCTAAAGTTGTCACCCTTGCCATTGAATATAGCAGCTCGGCTAGCTCCCTAAGTAAGAAGCTTATCGAAAACAACCCTCTTACTCCTCAGATCTATGGTCTTCATAATATCCAAAAAAATGGAGCCCCCCTTCGACCCATTGTTAATACCATAGGTTGTTCGACTTATCTTCTCTCTAAATTTCTAGAAAATAATCTTAAGACTCTTGTAGTTCATACAAACTCCTATGTCAAGGATTCTTCCTTTTTTGTTAAATATTTACAAGACGTAAAAATGAATCTAGATGATAAACTAATTAGTTTTGACATGGTCTCTTTATACACCAATATCACCATTAAGGAGGCGATTGATGTCATTAATCGCATTACTGATCTAGATACAGCCCATTTAGTCAGAATTTGCTTCACCTCTACTTTCTTTAGTATTGAAGGTGAATTTTATGAGAAGACCTATGGTGTAGCAATGGGTTCCTCCCTTTCCCTAGTAGTAGCTAATTATTTTATGGAGGAATTTGAATCCAAGGCCCTTTCCTTAGCTTTGTTCCAACCAAATCTCTGAAAAAGGTTTGTAGGTGAAATTTGCGTCATTTGGTCTCATGGCAAGGATAAATTAGATATTTTTCTCCTCCATCTTAATATTCAATCTTGCTCCATTAAATTCATAATTGAATATGAGGTTAATGGTAACCTTCCTTTCTTCGATGTTCTTATTTCAAGAAAGGAAGAGGATTCTTTCTCCCATCAATTTTTTCCAAAAATGACTCATACTGAGCAATGTCTTCATGCTAGTTCGCATCATTTCCCTACTAAAAAATTAGGCATCCTCAACACCTTATTCATTAAGGCACAGAGGATATCTGATGAGTCCCACCTTGAATGAGAAAAATCCCACCTCCTGAATGTCTTTTGTAAGAATGGTTATAGCAGGTCCCAAGGCCTTAGAGATTTCCTTAAAGCAGAAAAAGGTCCTATTAATAAAAAAGAGCCTGGTGAATGGTACTACGGTGTGTGCCTTCCTTTGATTCATGGAACCACCGATAGGATTGCTAGGGTCCTTAAGAAGCATAAGGTTTCTTCATATTTTAAACCCCTTGACACTATTCGTAGCTCTCTAAAACCAGTTAAAGATCCAGTGATACCTAGGGATGGGAAGGGTGTCTACATCATTCCATGCTCTTGTAGGACACCTTACATTGGTGAAAGAGGTCGATTAATAAATCAAAGGATTTGTGAGCATGCTACTAACATTAAGTATGGAATATCCTGCTCCTCTTCCTTAGCTGAGCATGCAGAAAAGACTAACCATCATATATGCATTGAAGAGGTTAAGGTTATTTCTAGGATTGACCATTTCCATCACCGTAACTTAAGGAAGACCTTAGAGATTGAAAAAAGGCCTATCAATATCAATAGAGATGACGATTGGAATATTAGTAGGTGGTTGGATCCCTTCTCAATATTCCTAGTTGTTGTTTATTTCTTTGCCCCTTCCTTCTTTCATTTTTTTCCTTATTTTTATTTTTTAAGACTCTTAAAGAATTTATATGACCATTATTTTAATATATTTTTTATATAGTTTTTCTTTTTTACTTTATTTTTGGTCCTTGTCTACATAATTTTTTTTTTAAATATAAAATTAGAATAAAAAAATTCTTGAAATTATAATTAAAATAGTAGATTTTTTTTTAAATTATACTAACAAAATTACCAAAATTATAATTAAAATAATAGATTTTTTTGTAATAATAATAATAAAATCCCATTTCTTTTAATTAAAATAATAGAAAATTATATAATAAATTGATTAAAAATTAAATAATTTAACATTTTTGAAATTTAAAATTATAAATTAAATAAAACTTATTCTTCTATTAGTATTATTATTATTATTTCTCTCCGTAGTCAAACTACTCGTTATTCCAATGGCTATTTTGGCCTTCTCTACATCTACTTAAATTTAATGTCTGGAACTGATCTCATCCTGAAGATGAACTACATTGGTTGGCTTGAAACACATCGACAATGTTCTATTGCATGTGATTATTACCAAAAGTTTTTGGAAAAAAAGAAGAAGAATATTATTATTAATATATTAATATTAATTTTGTAATATTAATATTAATATATTAATTTAGTATTTTAGATTTATAACATAGTATGTATTCCCTTAGTCTAACTATCCTTCTTTGTTGCCGTGAAAATTCTAGAAATTCTGGTAAGATTTTAATAAAATCGAGTAAGAAATTTTGTAAATCTAGGTTACAATGGAAAATTTTCAAGATTTTGGGTGCCTTAGAGGTTTTTGATGGTGTTGAATCCATTTTCACCATAAAAAACATGATTCAAACACGCTGTTTTTTTTGAAATTTTTTTCTTGGGTTGCTGCCACTTTTGACCTTCCGGGCAATTCCTCTGCCTCGATAGACTTGTTCGTATATATTAAGTTGGCATGTATGACTTATATCAATCACATTTATTAATGTAGTTGTGCTAGGTAAATTAACATGGTAAACACTCGTTACTGATTACTATTATTAAAATAGAATTGTATATTTGAAAATTCTGTTTAAAAAGAAAAACAATTAATTATTCATTTTAAATTTATTAAATAATTCTTATGAGCTCCATAGTGAAACAGGTCATTGGACAGTTCCTAAAACACCATGGATGGAAAGGATCTACCATCTTTGTGAGAATATGAACATCGAGGATGAAAATCACTTCGTCTTAGAGTGCCCCATGTACAACCACATTAGAGCTCAATTTCATAATCTTTGTTGCAATACTGGCCTTCCTAGCCTTTTAAGATGTCAAAATTATAGTGAGTTTGGGAGGCTTCTCTCCAAGCTTTTTGAGTATAGGAATAAAATCTTAAATCAAATTAAATAACTCTTTTCTTTAGGTCTCATAAACCAAAGATTGGTCTTAGTGGACATTCACCACCACCACCACCACCACCATCACCATCACCATCACCATCATCATTATCATCATCAATAATTTTAGAATATATAAATTTATTTATTAACATTCAAAACCAACTATAAAACATTTTAAATCATGTAATTTCAGTGGTTAAAATTTTCTATTCTAATTTAGTTTTAGATTATTTAATTTATATTTTTTAATATATTCGAAACTATAAAACCAACTATAAAACATTTAAATCATGTAATTTTCAATTCTGATTTTTTTAAACATGTTTTAAATAAAATCCATTGAAAAATAATCCTATCAATCTTTTAAATCTACACGTTTATAAAAGTATTTTTATAAATTTCAATAAATTATGTTAACGTTTAATTTAGATTCTATTTTAAAACATAGTTGAAGGATTTGTATTATTTAAAAAAAAAAAAATCAAAACTATTTATATTTTCACTAAATACCATGATCATTTTGATTCATTATTTCAACTTATATTAAAAAATTTAGTATTCCATTAAAATGTTTATTTGGGACATCACGTATCATCCCCATCCCGTAACCGCCAATTTATCTTATATGCCTCGTTGCCACTATCCAGGAAAGCATAAATGTTTTAATTAAATACCTAAACTAACCATGACTTGTCTTTTGTGTAATATAAATATATAAATTATATGGTAGGGAAAATTTTAAGGATGGAAAGTAATCTTAAAGTTTAGAAATTTTGACGAATCTCACTAATCCATAATATACAATCTATAAAATGTTTAGAGATATTTTTGTAAAAATATTGAAATTTCTAATAATTTTATATAGTTTCTATATAATAAATTGGTGTTTTTTAAGGTAAAATAATTTCATACTATAAAATTTGGGTGAATCAGTTTTAGAAAAAAATGGAAATTAACAAATCTTTTTTGTGGAAAAAGTATAGAAAATTAGCCTACCTGCGAATATTAGCACCTAAAATTTTCCGTGATGTATGGCTATTTCAGTAAAGTAAGAAAATGTAAAATAAAGAGATGAACTTACTCTCATTAAATAAATAACTAATATTTTTTATAAAAAAAAATATTAAAAGAATATATTTAAGTGTTTACTTTTTTATAAACAAAATGAGAATGATGTAAATTACATTTTAAATTATTATAAATTATTAATGTTACCCGGGTGATCCTATTAGTATTCATATGCTTGTCTCAAAGATTAAACCATGCATGTCTAGGTATGAACTAATTGAGACTGTGGATGACTCATTAAATCAATTATTATTATTATTAAAAAAAAGAAAAAAAAATTATGAAAATTGTATTGTATTAGATCTTTATAATACTAGTGTAATTCCCTTATTGTTATTGTTAGTGTAATCCTCTATTATTAGTGTAGCCTTCTATTGTAAGTGTTGTGCCCATGAATATCCCCACGTTGTTATTTTTGGACCCATTGAAGCCCATTATTGTTATTATTGTTTCCTTACATTATTATTTTGATATAGGCTCTGATAATATTGTGACCCCTTAGACTCTTATATATACCGAAGAGGTCTAATCATTGATATCATCAAATAATTGTTAATTTACGTAATTTAAAGGAGGTTTCCCCTTCAAGAGGACAATTTTTAAGTCGTTGATCTATCTTTTATTATGTTGTTTGAGCTAGTTTCATAAAATTTGGTATCACAACTTTGGATTTTAGGGTTTCTCTTTTTCAAACATGTCATCTTGGAATTTTCCCTTGAATATTTTTTTATGAAGCTTCAGAAGCTGAAATTTTAACTATGTGAAGTAGAAATATTGGTGAACTTCATGTACGAATTTCATATCCTGGTTCGCTATATTTTCGGAGATATGATCCAAGGAAGTTAGGGTTTTGCAGACTCTATAATTCCATCTCAAAAAGGTGACCTAGGTAAAATAATCATAAAAATTTCTCAAAGAATCATATTTAAATTTCGTAAAACGTGACTAAATGTTGATTAAATGCAGTTTTTGGGTATCATTTTTAGGACCAAAGGTCGAAAAAGTGACACATGGGACTCCATACAAGTTCATTTTACTGAATTAGTCGATAATGAGGACATCTTGGGAGATTGGGAATAACTCTTTCTTCAAGGAAATAATCTTAGTCTGAATTGTGGAGTTGGAAGGAAGACTCAGAGAGATACCACAAAAGGCACTTCCATACCTTAGAAATAAAAAAGTACAAAGATACAACAATTTCAAGATCAATCTCCTAAAAGGCAAGAAAAATGTGTGTATTTTTTTAAAAATGTGCATAACTTTTTTTTGAAAATTAAGTTTGAGGTAATTCAAAGGGCATAGAGAAGCATAGATATAACTCTTTGATTTTGAAATGAAAAAAAAATGAATACACCTAGTAAGCAACCAGAAACATCTACTATGACGCATGAAGAAGAGGAAGAAACACAACATGATATATCAAAATTACGTGACCAAGTGCAACAAATTTTTCTCTCGCAAAGAGTAACCAAAAAAGAAATGGAAGCTAAAATAGATGGTTTGAAGAATTGTTTAAAATCAGACATGGAAGGTTTGAAAGATGGATTAAAAGCATAAATGGAAGGTTTGAAGGAATATTTTTAAAATTTGCTACAATAAATGCTTCCTAATGGAGAAAAGGTATTCCATGAAACTCATGATGAGAAAAACAAGAATGTTAATCGTGATTTTATAGAGTCAAATGTTTGGTTTAAGAACCACCACATTCTAAAGATCGATATGAGGAAGTTTGATGGAAATTATACAATAATATGGATACTAAAAACAGAGGTAATACTTTGATCTCCATGATGTTAAACACAGATAAAAGCTACACATTGCAACATTATAGTTAAAAAACAATTAGTTTGTATGGTATCAAAGGATTTTTTCTCGTAAACGACTTGACACTTGGCCATTTTTTACGGAGGAAATGATAGCACATTATGAGGATACAAATAGAAACACCTTATTTAACTAATTGATAAATCTCAAACAAAAGGGTTCAATGGCGGATCACATTGAGGACTTCCAAAAATTAAATTTCAAGGTAAGTGATATTCCGATAGAGCATAGGATCGATGTCTTCATAGTGAGTTTGAAATATTACATCCAACATAAGGTTTACCTTTGGGAACTTCATTCACTGGAGAAGGAATTCGGGGTTGAAATAAAAATTATGGAAACGAGGAATTCTAGCACTCACAACTATAAATATGTAAGTGTCACTTCTCCTAGCCTTTGACAACCTACAAGTTTTATGCCACAACAATTGGAGGCATAAAGAAGAAAATTAATTTGTTACAGTTGTGATAAAAAATAAACTAAAGGTCATAACTGTACTTAGAATAAATTATGCAACATAGATTGTGAAGAGGAGGAATAAAAGGAACAAGAAACATCAAATGAGGAGGATCTATACCAGGAACCAACCCCTAAGAAAGAAGAAATGAATCTGAACATATCTTGAAATGCATTGGAAGCAATTAACATTCCTTAAACACTCAAGATAGAATGATATATAAAGAATAAAAAGGAATTAGTACTGATTGATTCAAGTAGTACTCATAATTTTATTCATTTTAAGATGGCCAAGGAAGTGCAATGCTTCCTATATCGAGCAGTAGAGTGTCAAGTGATCGTTGCAAATGGAGGAACTATAAATTGCTCTGGAAATTGCCATAATATCAGGATAAACATGGAGAAATATGTATTGAATAGTTTGATGCTTTCCATTCCAATGGGTGGTGTTGATGTGGTAGTAGGATTCCATTGGTTACAATATTTGGGGAAAATAGCTTTTAATTTTCAAGAACCTTTCCTGATTTTTTTTTTTTGGAAGGAAAGGAAGCTGAATTAAGGGGTATCACAGGGAAAATAGGAAATATAGTAATCTCTAATGGTATGAAACAAATTATTAATAAAGAATAATGGGGTGTAATTGCACAATTATGCTCACTAGAGGTTCAAACATCAATCATCTATTTCTCCAGATCTCTGAAAAGCCTTATACAATCATATTCCAAGGTATTTGAGACTCCCATTTTCCTCCCACATATTTTTTTCATGATCATGCTATTCATTTGGTTCTAGTAAGTGTTCCTCCAAAAATTATACCTATAGATATTTCTATGCCCAAAATAATGAAATTGACTGTATGGTTGCAGAAATGTTATAGACTCACATAATTCAACCTAGTCAAAGTTTTTTTTCTACACCAGTAGTATTGGTGCATAAGAAGGATGGATCATGGTGTACGTGTCCAGATTATAGAAAGTTGAACAAGCTCACTATTAAAAATAAATTTCTCATTCTTGTCATCGATGAATTGATGGATGAATTACATGGATAAATTTCCTTCACCAAGCAGGATATTCATTTAGGATAGCATCAAATTAAAATGAATATCGAAAAAATTCTGAAAACAACGTTCAAAACTGATGCGGGTCATTATGAATTTTTGGTCATGCCTTTTGGCATTACTAATGCACCTTTGACATTTCAACATTTAATGAATTCCATTTTCAAACCCTTCCTTAGAAAAATTTTGTTATTATTTTTTGATGATATACTATTTTTCAAACAAGTCTTGGAAGGATTATGTTCAACATGTTGACATGGTCATCAAACTATTGGAGGAGAAACAATTATATGAAAAAACTTCCAAATATTTCTTTTGAGTACAAGAGGTGGATTATTCGGGTCCTATTGTATCTCGTGAATGTGTTAAGGTAGACCCTAACAAAATTAAATCCATTAAGGAATGGAAAATCCCCACAACCATAAAGCATCTTCGAGGATTTCTCAAGTAGACAAGGTATTATTGGAAGTTTGTTAAGAATTATTGGAGAATAGTAGCACCTCTAGCAACATTAATGCATAAATATGAATTTTCTTAGACTCTAGAAGAAACTAAGTCCTTTGAACATATTAAAGAGGCAATGTGCCAAGCACGTGTCTTAGCTATGCCTAAATTCACAAAAACCTTTATTGTAGAATGCAATTCCTTAGGAAATGGAATTGGTGTTGTTTTAGTGCAAGAAGGAGGACAGATTTATTTTGAAATTTGTCTAATCAAAGGAAAGTATTTATGAAAACCTATTTATGAGAAGGAAATGTCAACAACAATACATGCACTAAATCAATGAGTACCTTACCTAAAGGGAAGACACTTCAAGGTAAAAGCAGATCATGATAGTTTTAAATAATTTTTGGAATAGAGATTATCTTCATAAGAGAAAAAATATGGGTCACAAAGATGTTGGGTTATGACTTTGAAATCATCGAAAAAAAAGGGAAGAAAATTGTTGTTGCAGATGCATTCTCAAGAAAGGATGAGGATGTGGAAGCATTACATTATGCCATTTCTATTAAATAACCTCATTGGATAATCGAAGAAAATGATAAATGGAAGAATCACGAAGAGGTGTGGGCACTTATTCAAACATTGCAACAATATCCATGTACATATACTACATTTAGCTAGAAAAATGATTCATTGTGGCACAAATATCGCTTATATATTCGTAATAATTCCCAACTCAAGAAAAATATTCTCTTTGAATTTCATACCTCACCCTTAGAATTGCACTCGGGATTTTTAAAAACTTTCTGCAGGGTCAAGAAGGAATTATTTTGGGATGGCCTAAATTATGATATTCAAAAGTTTGTGGCAGAATGTTTGATTTTCCAACAAAATAAAGTTGAAATAGTTAAGACATGTGTCTATTACAACCTTTAGTCATTCCAAGCCAGTGTTTAGAGGAGGTATAAATGGATTTTATCATAGGTTTACCCAAGCCCGAAGGAAAGAGTGTCATCATGCTAGTAGTTCACAAGATTACCAAGTATGCACACTTTTGTGCATTACCTCATCCTTTAAACACAATACAGTTGTTATTTCATTTATGGAAACAATTCAAAAGCTACATGGAAACCCAAAGATTATTGTAAGTGATTGAGATCCCATTTTCACTTGAAATTTTTGGAAGAAATTAGTTTCTTTTCTTGGTACTCAATTAGCTCATATATCATCTTATCATGCTCAATTTGACAGGAAAAAAAATATGGTGAAAAAGTGTTTGGATGGCTATCTTTGCTGCCTTGTATCTGATAAACAAACACAATGGTTCAAGTGGTCACCTCTAGCCGAATGGTGATATAACACCTCCTTCCATACTGCAACAAAAATGACCCCATTTATGGTACTTTATGGATATAATCAACCATCCATCACATCATCTTTAAGAGAAAATTCTAAGGTGAAAGAAATGCAAGATCACATCAAGAATCAACAACAAGTTCGGCAACTCTTAAAGGATAACATCACTCTAGTGCATTATCAAATGAAACAATAGGAAAATCAACATCACAGTGAAACAAGTTTCGATGTAGGTGACTGAGTATTTTTATGACTAAAACCATACAAAAAGATGTTCCTCAAGAAAGAGAAGAAGGATAATAAATTATCACCCAAGTACTATGGTCCTTACAAGGTGTTGCAAAATATTGGTACTATGGGATAAAATTGAAGCTACCTGCATCTTCCTGAGTACACCCAATTTTCCATGTTTAATTCTTAAATAAGGCTATTGGTGATAAGATCCCAGTTTAAACAGTGTTGCCTGAACTTGAAAAAGAAGGAAAAATCATATTTT
Organism: Pinus albicaulis; assembly: GCA_034641835.2. NCBI lineage: Eukaryota > Viridiplantae > Streptophyta > Pinopsida > Pinales > Pinaceae > Pinus > Pinus albicaulis. The sequence goes on along the minus strand of CM076572.1, from coordinate 160,582,803 downwards.
AGCTTGAAGCAGTCAGGGAAACAAGAACCCGAAAACTACAAAATCAATTAATTTTAGAGTATCTCATTAAGTGGAATAACTTATCCACTGAAGAATCTGCATGGGGGGATGACAATTTATATGAAAACATCTGAAACTACTCAAGCATTGAGGACAACACTTTTTTTAAGGACAGGGGCATGTTAGGTCCCTATAATACTAGTTATTCCCATTATTTTTATTGTTAGTGTAGCTAACTATTGTTATTATTATTCCCATGCAGCCCCCATGTTGTTATTGTTGTGCCCCATAGAAGCCCATTATTGTTATTGTTGTTCCCTTACATTATTATTTTTATGTAGGCTCTCATTATATTGTGACACCTTAGACTCCTATATATACCAAGGAGGTCTAATCATTTTTATCATCCAAGAATTGTTCATTTATGTAATGTAACAGATTTTCCCCCTTAAATACAACGATTTTTAAGTCGTTGATCCATCTTTTCTTTTGTTCTTTGAGATAATTACATAGCATATTGTATACTATTTACAAGATAATTTTATACAAATATTTTTTTCATTAATCATAAATTTTTTTATTGTGTAACATCCCCTAGCATGCGCGCACATATATATATATTCTAGACACAACATGAATTTAATTCAACTATCCAGTGTTAAAGGTCAAACCTTTATATTATTCTATTGCATTCCAACGTTATAAATCTTTATGTTTGTAAGTATTATCATAATGTAGATATCATGATGGACTTGATTGAGGCACAACGAACAATTTATTTACGTCATCCGCTATGGTTTCATATGTGACTGCATAGTATCATAGTTAATTTGGCATACCATGATTTTTATGTTTTATGTTTTATTTTCTATAGTTAATTGTTCACCCACTTACTTTTGCTCGGGTTAATGTTATAATGTTGCAAATGAATCATCTTGGGAATTCTCTCGAAGGTCCAACTGTTACACATATTATATAGATTTGCGGCTAAATATGTCCTTCCAAAAACTCCAGAGCTCCACCGATAAGATCCTAGGGTTTTTGATTGGATAATCGAGGATTTGGAGAGTTTTTTAAGCGAGTAGTTTTTAGTGCGATTTTTTGAAGGCTTTTACTGTGACTTTTTACGGTGTAATTTTTCTAAATTTCGGAATTTATTGAAAAGAGAAGTTTGATTGCTAACTTTGCACAATCGAAGTGCCCTAAAGGTTTTTGAGGGTGCTGAATCCATATATAGAGTCAAAAAATCAGTTTTAATAACAAAAACCAAAATTTTACCTCAAAAATTTTCACCAAATTCCAACACCTGAAACTTCGAAAAATCGCACTAAAAACAACTCCTTTGTAAGACGTAACGACCACCTCCCTCTGTCTTGCTTCCGATCTCATTTTCATTTTACAATTTGGTGCGTTGGATATGTTGTCAGTAACTAACCCTTGGATTCTTTCACATTATGAGGAACCATATTGAATGACGTAGGTATTCATGTCATTTTTTATCCATTACAACCTTTAATGCATTTTAATTTCGAGCTAAAACTTTGGTTCTTCCTAATTTTTTTTTTTCATTTTTTCCTCTTCTATAACCACTCAACCGTAATATATCTGGGGTCTCTTGGTAATAACGTACGTACAGGGTTTCAGTGCTCTGTTGCCAAGGTAGTATGGGAACCATGCCCATTTATCTATTTTTTAAACAAAAGTCCTCTTTCGAATTATTAGGTGAATGCATTGTAAAATTTGGTAGGTAACTAATTTTCTTAAACTTATTTTGAATCTGTAAGCCACAGGATCAACTGGGAACCATTTAAGGTATATACGTTTCCCAGAGCACTATGTTTTAGTGACACAATCAAATTTTTAATATTAACTTAATCAATTTTTTGCTTGGTACATGTTAGGGTTTCATCGCTCCAACCGGTCTGTTTAAATCAACGACAATTTTTGTTTGCTAGAGTTTTCACAAACTGAAAAACCACGTTCTTATTCTAGTTACTCTTATTTTCAAGGTTTATGTTGATATTCCTAGGACTTTACCAGATGTTTCCCTATTCTTTCGAAACATAGCAAGTGGATTCGAGCCTAAGGATCACTTAGGGGTTTAAAGAAGTTAAATTGAGACTTATAGGGAACGACTAGCATGTAGGAGTTTAATTATTCAATATAATCTTTTGGAAAACATTTAGTTCGATGATTGTGATTAGTATTCCCCTGTATAGAGGGTTCTGAACTGTATTTATATTAATAGAAGTTTTTACTTATTACATAATTTTGATATTTCGATTCTTATGGTAGGCTATATTATTTGTTTAAGGAATCTATTTCTGTCCATACTTTGTTTAAGGAATCTATTTCGATCCAAGTAATAACTATGTTATATTTATCTAGCCCTAAGTCCTCGGATTCGTAACTGTTAATGGCATATGTTTTGCAATGGTTCTAGATATTTCGATTTCATACATTGTATCTTAGCCCATAGTGATTTTAATATTGTTATTACCAAAAACTTACGTGACCCATAACTACGGGGTTCTCTATCATATATATATTATTATTTAATTATGAACAATTTTATTTTCATTTCTTTTTTTACTTATTACATTCATTATAATGGTGTCTGTTCAATGTTATTTTGGTTTTTTTTTTTTTAAGTTAGCAATTAGAATTATTTTACACTATTTTCCAGTTGGGTCTTTTTTGCCACACTTATCATTTCTATTATTACCAGTGTTTTTATTGGTAAGTGGGACTTGGTCTTCCTCCAGGACTTGCTACTTTCCCTTCTGAAATGAATAGGTATATATAGATTTAGAGAATCATGGATTGTTCCAATAATGAAATTTTGTTTATTAAGTTGGGACTAACCTATTTCAATATTAACCTTATATGCTTAATCATAATTAAGTACCATATAAATTTCTCTATATAGCACAGCAATACTTCACATTATGCATATCAAAACCTTCCCAACCATTTTGTCAAAATTTACAGACTCTTCCACATATACCATTCAATAATAAAAAATCATTACTATAACTCATCACAAAGACTTTACAAAGAAAATTTTAAATTACTGAAATTATCAAAATCATTTATGTCCCTGGAACTCAAGAAATTATAATAATTATATGTTTTAAGTTTAGGCTACCAAAAAATTTAAAGCGGAATAATATTACTGCTCCCAACCAATTAAAATGATAACCACTACGAGATCCCCCCCGCGAGCTAGTTTCCACTTCTAGAAAAATTGTTTGATATTGACCTCACAAGGTCGTTTCTATGGATTCTCGGTCTGCAACAATTCTACTAAAGGATTTCACAAACTCCACATGTCTAATTTAGGGATTCAACTAACCAACTAGCTCAAGAATACGCTAACCAGAAACGTTCTTCCTCCCGTCAAAAAATTCCTATTTCAGGTATGATATTCTTTCGAGTCTCTCGTCTTAGTTTCCTCAGGTTTTTCCTCATACACTCTTTGGTTATTTTCCTAAATTTGATTATTTATCTTTGGGGATGGGAGTAACTGTATCTAACCGTATGGTAAGTGAAACTTTCATATAGTCTCTTTCCCTGTAATTTCCTTGGCTTACTGAAACCAGCTTATTAATGAAATTTGAAATAAAATCTAAACATTTAAATTCATTACTAGGCTTTCCACTTAACCCATAGTCTGCCATGTCACTATAGTAAAAATTAAATAAAATATTTACAAACTCCTAAGGGGTATTACATCTTTCCCCTCTTGAGTGAAACACCATCTTTTGTGTTTATTCTTGGCCCTTTGCAACAGGCTAGATATGCTTCCCCCGTGAAACTTTCATCTTCCCAGGTAGCCTCTTCCAAGCTGAAGTGCTTCCTCTACACTTTATCCTAAATGATTTCTTGCTTCTAAACCATAATATGTCTCTGATAGAGAACACGCAAAGTTTTTTCTAGGAATACTCCATCTTATAACCACAATCATTATAGTTGTCATTATTTTCCATCAATCATTATTTAACAATCAATATATATATCATTTCAAAATTTATTAGACATCATCCATTGTCGTTTATGTACCCAAAAAGGATCATCAACTTGCATCAAAAGCGTAACAAGGGTTAGGAATCTGTACTCAATAAGAGTTAGCAATGTCACTGTAATCTCATTAACAATAGGAATAAATCATTTTGTTACTTACCCAATGGCTATGCTAATCGACAAGGACCGTGCCATGTCACCCCAATATAAATTTCAGACCATGGGAGTATTGATTCCATTAGCTCTTTTTACATAAAGGTAACAATATTTTATGAACCATTTGTTGTTCTTGAATTTCGTGAAATATTGCAACTAGTATAATATAAAAGCAACTACCCTAAAAATTCAAGGGCACAAATTGGAGTAGTGCGTGTATGCTTAGAACAAATTATAAGAAAGATAACTAGAAAATTATATCACCACATCTTCCAAATGAACTTTTGTGATGTCCCTTCACTGTTGAATTTTTATACGTTTTATTTATGAATGAATTATTATATTATAAATGGAAGATAATCCTTAAAGTGTATTGAAATGCTTATGTAAATAGGTATTTTGTTAATAAGTAAATGGATTCGAAAACACATGGGAACAAACACTTGTAGATGAGATTCATATCTATAAACATATTGACATCATAAATATCTAAATAAAGTTCTAGATAAGGTTTAAGGCATGGGAGAGAAATTTCGTTAAATCACTTGGTGAAAAAAAAAATACAAGTTTGAATAAGCATAAAGCACTGCAGGATATAAAAGAGGAATAATCCATAAATAATAGGAAAAAGTGAGATGCTACTAAAGGAAAAATATATCATGGAAGGAAGGTGTAAAATACCTATTGCAAGGATCAACAAAGGTTGTTGATACCTCAGAAGACTGAATCTTAGCTCAGGGGAAAACTGAAGAAGTTCTAGATTGGTGGTGAAAGTGTTAATTCTCAAGTGGGTTCGATCCATCGAGTTCTATTTAGATTGCTTGCTCTTTGATAGTTTATTTTTATGCATGAAGATATGAGAACATATTTTTTTTTGTTTATGTGGAAAAACATTAAATTATGGCAGTGTCAAATATTTTGATAAGATTTATATGAGAAACATTATTATGTCATTTGTAATTAGGCACATATACTGTATGGATATTTTGAATTAGCCCTGTTGTGTTATTTATAGTTTTCTTTTCATATGGAGTCGATAAAGGATAGATTTCAAGAAATATTATTCGCATGCAAACTTTACTTTAGTTTTCATATTTTTATAGCTTTATGTTGGGATGATTGCACCAACTAAATACAGAAGTAAAATTACTAATTTAATGGTGCAAAGATGGTAAACATAGTGTTACTTCATGTGGATTCTGGAAACTGTTACTGCTAATTTTCCATTGGGTTATATTACTGATCAATAGGAAATGTGAGATTGACTTTTCCAAGACTATAAATATGTTTGTTCAATATGCTTATGTATATGATATGTCAGATTAACTATTCCAACACTATAAATATGTCTGTCCTATATGCTTATGTTTACATACTAGACAACTAAGGAAAGTTAATAGTCAAGCTAAGGAAAGGTGGTGTAGTCCTCATAACCAGAAATTACATATAGTGCTGTAGAAATATGGAGATATATGAAATTGATATGGTAGGAATTATAAAAATAATTAGACATAACAAAGTTTATCTTTGGCTATGTTAGTAGACAGTATTATCCTGCAGTCAGTTAGGAAACACTGATGTGTGATTTTAATAGGATGGGTAAGGAACATCTGAAGTATAATCCTCATGATACCGACACAGATTAAATAAGAATTGGTACGACATAAAGCCCAACTAACTCACCGACAAGGGATTATTTACTTAAATTAGAAACAATACATATCAATATGTAACAATTAAACTAACCAATTGTTAAACATTTGATTGTGGTATTTCCTATAAAAGGAAAATCTAATTACAATAGTTGTTTCGCGACTGTCAAATTACCACATGACAGACTACATAAATAACTTGATATATGATTTACAAAATAGAATAAAATCTAACAATACATATTGACTTTGTAATAAGAAAAAAAATTGTGTATACATGATATATTGAGTAGAACTAGTGAGTACCAAAGAAGAAGCATTTAGAAATTATAAATAAAATATCATAAAATAGTAAACCTGAGTAGAACATATCATCCATTCACAATATAAAGTTACCAATAAATGAACACATCAGGAGTAATTCATTTAGATACAAACAAATTGAAACTTTCCATTCACAATGTTGAGATGTTTTTAAATTAAAGAGGCATAGATATATATAATAGTAAATGAAGGTGTAAACACGTTGTAACATTAAATTACATACGTAATCAACCTAAATTCCATCTAGTACACAAGACCGAGTTGTAAATAGTCACATAGTTAATGCGGCATCTTGCAACAACAAATAGACTACCCAATTGGGGTTGAAGGGAATAAGGGAAAATAAAGAAAACAACAATACAACAACACCATGTTCTGGAATTTCAAACACACCCTCTACAAATTCTATAAAATCAACACTGGAAGGATTTTAGTATAAGAAATTTCATCCAAAAATTTGTTATAAGTGCCTCGGTCTAACTATTTTCGCTACAAGGAGGTGACCAACCTGGAACAACCATCGAAATTTGTAGGGACAAAGGTTACAAGGGTCGATTCAATTTGCAAAAGTTGGGACTCAGGCTATCAACCCAAAGAGAAGTGCATACTTACAAAAATATAATTAAGCAATGAGACAAAAAAAAATTATACTAAGGCTACTCTGCGATCTCAATTGATTTTAATAGCGAAAATAATTATATAGAGAAGATAAAATCAGCTAAATAAGGATTATGAGGGTACCTATATGACAGGGTAAAGTCTAGATACCATGCCTACAACACTAGCACAACAATGGAAGATTTCAAAAGGGAAACATGTATACAAAGGAATATATATGTAAACCCAGAACATAAATAAACATGCAGAAGTAGAGGATACCTCCATATCGTGTTGAAAACTTGATTTATCAGTTCAAGGTACCCTTAAAATTGATCAAAGGAAAACTCCATACCTTGTTCCTCCACTGGATACCCTGCCAAACATACAAACCATGTAAGATAGCTGGAAAGAGAGAAATGGACAATAGAAATGAGTAAGAACTAAGAGAGGATTAAATAACTAAGTAGAAGCATAGGACAAACCCAAAATATATACATATTCAATGAAAGAGGGAAAGGCAAATGCTATACTTGTGAACGAACCACAACAATAATCAAATCGAGGAACACAAAATTGAGAAATATCAAATAAGAAAGAAATATGAGTAAATAAATAAAAAGACACCAATTGTATTGTTGTAATATTCTATCACGCCTCTAGGGTAGTTACATTTGGTTACTCGGATGCATACAACTAAACTAGCTATGAGGAAACCAAGTCGTAATGCTACCATACATTCTAGAGACTCCATGATTGGGAAATTTTATACAAGAATGAAACAACATATCCTTGGACTGCTACTGAGCATAGATCTTGGCGATAAAAAAATACAATCTATGACTCAACGCAGAGGAGAGGATTTAGGGTTGGGATAAGAGGATCCTTACCATTGATCCCTCCTTGCAAATTTGAACCATTGAACAAAATCCAAAGAGTCCACCTGCGCAACATGTGAAGGGTGTGGAGGTTCCATGAATGGATTGGTGAACCAAATCCCCAGGTAGGTTTTTCCAGAACTATAATGAAAAGATTTAAATATAAATTGTGAAATTTTACCATAAACTAAGTGCACTAAGGGGAAAACTATAGTAATATTAAGTTATGTAGATCCTAATAAATTCATAACATATAGGGAAATGGCATTATAAAGGTGGATGCGATGGTAAAGTAATTTTTGTTATATAAATGCAAGTAGTACTATAAGACAATGCACATACAACTATGGGTTTAATATCATATCCTCAAAGTATCGTAGCCATTAAACCTCAATAGACACACATATTTGAGTAGAGAGGCCCAATAGTGACATGTCCCACTATCATATGATTTTAACAATGCGGCTATTCCTCTATAGTTAAATTATAACCGTTTCGACATTAGGAACAAAATTCAAAGGGTTTTTTAATAGAGATCCATAAAAATCCATATCATCAATAAAACCTTGAATGTATAATAGGTACTTACCAAGGAGCAGGTATGTCATACTCGATATCATGTGAAATGATGTTGAAATGGAAGTCAGGATGTACTTCTAATTGGTTACGGTATAGTATCCATAGTACTAAGATAAGAAGAGTTATATTAGTGAATGTTGAAGTTAAAAAAAATGGAATAAGGGGTTTGAGACAACTTTCTTTCACACGTCTTACTGATGATTTACTCAGAACTCTCTTCTTAGGTTTAGATCTCTGTCTATTTTGAAAATTATTGATTAAGGTTTTTGGGGTTATATGTATCCCACTAATGGGGTCCTCCCCCATCCCCCTTTTTCATATTTCGTTTTTGTTAGCTACCTTAACACATAATGTTGGCGTGGTTGTCTTGAAATATTGACTTTATAATAATCTGTCAATTATATTCAGTCCTTTGACCAAAATTTATTTTGTTCTATAAAAGTTATATTGAAGTTCCTTAAGGTAATTTTCTGGGGTAACCTTGATGGGTGCCATGTTTCCCTACCATATCAATAGGCATAGGTAATGGTTCTGAAAATAGGCTTCCAACATTCTTTTTATCACAACTTTTTTTTTAATTGTATGCCACATTTCCTTAGTTATATTACTCGACTATATTCGTGTTTCTAATCATTTTTTAAACCTATATCCACCATCAATCCTTCAATTCAAATTAGTGAAACATACTCCTCATAGTATTTAATCTACACATCCATTGTCATGTTTATCTTATCATGAATATATAAACATATTTTCCTCTATTGTCTGTCTCCATGTTATACTGCTTTCCAAAACCTTAAAGACCACCAGCTACCAAATTAAGAGTTTTACCTTTTATTGTACAACTATATCATTTGCCCTTAATATATATGTGTGTGTGTATGTATGTATTTCTCTAGTTTTTCTAGATTTCTCATGGAATATAGCTTGCATTTATTCTTGTTTATCGTGTTCTACCAACACAGATCAAATCTTTAGATATCAAAATTGCAATTAAAAATCAATTCAATTAATTTAAATTCTCTTGGAATCTTGATTTCAATCAGACTTAAAATTCCCAATAGTGAGGCGGTTTTAAAATAATCCATTTAGCAAATGATTCCAAGATTTACTATTACGAGTCTGTAAATCACAAAATTCATGAGCTCCTTGTGTCCATCAGGTACAAGAAATTATAAATGTATCTAAATTCCTTTTCTATGTTTAGGGAGTCATTGCATTTCCTTCCCAGTAGACTTCCATATCCTTGAAAATGACTCAAATCTCTCTCACTTTATACTTACTAGATCCGGTGTAAAGATCATATATTTTTTAGTATAAATAACATTGTTGCGAAGTGCTTCTATCATTATTTAATATCTCGAATACTATTATAATGCATCATTCAAGTTAGAGACTCAAATATGATTCTCACTACTCTATTCCGAGACTAATCCCCTTTCCATCACAAGTTATTATGATAGTTTATCACAACTTACCTCCATTTCTCTTTTTTTTTTAAAGAGAAAATTTCTAAATTACTTGACTTTTGAAAACCTCCATGTTGATGGTTTGTGCTATTTATTCCTCTATTGTAAGTTCATTAATTAACTTACCAATTTTTTTCATGAGTCATAAAATTTGTACGAACCTATTATTCCTCAGTTATACTATTGATATATAGGATTTTATATTTATTTTCATCACTATTGATATCTTCCATATCATTTGTTAATGCTTAGCTTGGTGAAATGACTCCAACCATTCACACCCATCACTCAATGTGACTCCAATTGACTCATATTGATACATATATTTTGTAATCATAAGTGTTCAATATCACCATTCAATATTTGATACACCAAGATGACTTCTTCGGGTATACTAATACATCATATGTTTTTCTTTGCTTCTTACGGGATTCTTGATCCCTAATTTATACATACACTTTATTCTGTGTATATTCTCTTTTTTTTTATTCGGTTATGATTCTTAGTTCAGATATTTTATTTTTATTTTCTAACATGCAATGTGCTCATTATTGTAATGTTTCACCATATTTCTATAGTCCCTTTTCTTTACTCTTCTGTTATTTTTTTTTATACCATCAAGTATTTCCTTTATTTACTTTCTCACTAAGGTTTTTATCAACATCAATTATTTATGTGGGGAGGTAGCATATACAAATCGAGTGATTACTTACTTGGCACCGAAAGTGTCTTTAAAAACTTTTATACATGTCTCCTTCTTCAACAATGTATACTAGATGTTTAATTTAACACATCTTTATGATTTTCACAAATATTAACACACAATAATCATATAAATAATTGTATATGTTTCAGATTGTTTCCATTTATAACACCCTTCCTTCTCATTTAACATACCCATCTAATATTTTACAATTATTTAGCAATATGAAATATTATACATTACCTCATTTACACACATATACATCTTTTGATTGTCTACACATATACTTTCATAGTGTTATAAATCATAAACTTCTATCTATTCACTATCTGAAAATAACACAATATGATTTACTAATTAACACGTGTTAATACTTAAGTCTTCAAAACAAATGTTTGTTCTCCTAGGTGCCAAACATATTAGTTGTTATCAGAAAGGGCACCGCAACAATAATTCAAATGGTATTTTGACAACTAAACTTACATAATGTAATTTATTTCAAAGTAATCACGACCAAATTCTTCTCTTCTCTTTTCCTTCGGTTTATAACATAGAAATTTATTTGGTTTCTCATTTATTTTTTATTACTAGCTCTTAATTGGCGAGTTTTTCTCTTGATTATGCATTATTTTAAAATAACGTAGTGAATATGGATTGGGTTATTGCGCCGAGAGGCGCATTCTACAGCCCAGTATGACCCCGATGTGTAAGTATGTCGGAAGCCAAAAAAAATGCCGGCTTTAACAATAACTTACATAAACATATAAATGAACAATTAAAAGTTCATTAAAAATAAATTTAAACGATATAAACTTAAAACATGAAGAGGTTTACTAACACTCAAAAAGGAGATGTGGCAAATAAATAAAATATGGTAAATAAGTAAAAATATAAATAAACCATAGGTATTGTAAATAAATAAAACCTATTTTTATATTACTCAGGAGGTATGGTAAATAAATAAAAATATAAATAAACTAGAGGTATGGTAAATAAATAAAACTGATTTTTATATTTACTCAATAAACCACTTTATATTTACAAAAACTCAAAAAGAAGTTTTATTTAGGTGAAGCCTATGGGACAAATTATTAATAATACCTTGGGCCAAATAACGTATTTATAAAAGAGGTATAAATAGGTAAGGTAAATAAATAAAAATATCTCAAATACTATTAGAAATAAACATCTAATTATATATGAAGTATAAGGGTCAAATACCATGGAAAAAATTATTATTAATACCATGCCAAAAAAAAAATTATTAATCCTAAAATTAATATTAAAATATTAATATTATTAAATTTAATATCTTTAGATTAATACAATATTAAATTTATTATATTGTAATATATATTAATATATCATGATATATGATAGAGGTGAAGAAATAGGGGGAGTGACAAGGAAGACATGGAGATAAATTGAAGGAGAGGGAGAAGAGGAATTAAGAGACAGAGAGGGATAAGACTGAGAGAGTTAGAGAAGAGTAAGAGAGGGAGAGGGAGACATAAAGTTGGAGGTGGGAGAGAGATAATGATAGAGGGAGGGAGAAGGAGAGAGGATTGGAGGGTAGAGAGTGAGAGAGAGAGAAAGAAGGGGGAAGGGAGAGGGAGGTAGGAGATAAAGGGAGAGAGAGAGAAAGGATGAGAGGAGGAGGAGAGGAGGAGGAGGGGAGAAGGAGGGATAGAGAGATGGAGTTGGAGGCAGAGCAAGGAAAGGAAGAAGAAATACATAGAGAGGGAGTGACAAGGGAGAGATGGAGAGAGAGTGTGTATGCTTATGGGTGAGATAAAGATACATAAGAGTGATGGAGACAAGGGGGGAGAGAAGGAGAAAGAGGGAGAAACAATAAGATAGTTGGAGAGTGAGATAGAGTGATGGGGGAAGAGAGAGGATTGGAGGACACATAGAGAGGGAAATAAAGAGTGCTGGTGGGTCAATTAGGAGGCGAGAGAGGAATGATGAGAGAGAGGAAGAGAGTGATGGGAAAAGAGACGATTGTAGGAGAGAGAGAGAGAGATGGGCGAAGAGAAAGGGAGGTAGGAGATAAAGGGAGAGAGAGGAAGGAAAAGAGAGGGGACTTGAAAGAGAGGAGGAGAGAGAGGAGGAGAGAGGGAGGGATAGAAATATGGATTTGGAGGGGGAGAGAAGGATGGATTGAGATATGGAGAGAGAGAGAGAGATGGGGGAAGAGAAAGGGAGGTAGGAGAGAAAGGGAGAGAGAGGAAGGAAAAGAGAGGGGACTTGAAAGAGAGGAGGAGAGAGGGGAGAAGAGAGGGAGGGATAGAAATATGGATTTGGAGGGGAAGAGAGGGAGAGATTAAGAGATGGAGCTGGATGAGGAGAGAGGGAGGGAAAAAGAAATACATAGAGAGTGACTAGTGGAGAGAGAGGGGGACTGACAAGGGAGAGATGAAGAGGGAGTGTGTATGTTTTGGGGTGAGATAAAGAGAAAAATAAGGAGATATGGAGAGAAGGGGGGAGAGAAGGAGAGAGAGAGGCATATGGTAACAAAGCTGGAAGGTGAAGCTAGAGAGAGAGGGGGGGGGAGAGAAAGGAAGAGAGAGAGTGAAGAGAGGTAGGGAAAGAGATATGAAGATGGAGAGGGAGAGAGGGGGAGGTAAGAATAAAGACATAGAGGGTGAAAGATGGAGAGAGAGAGAGAGGGAGTGATAAAGAAGATGGAGAGAGAGGATGAAAGTGTAGCAAGAAGGAAGAGAGATAGAAATGAGAGAGAGGAGGGAAGGGGAAGAGAGAGAGAGAGAGAGAGAGCGAGAGAGATAGATTGGAGAAAGAGAGTTTATGTTTTGGAGTTGATATAAAGAGATAGAGTGAGATATAGATATAGATGTAAGGTGAAGAGAAAAAAGATAGATGGAGAGAAGGAGGTAGGGACAAGTAAATTGATAGATATGGAGCGAGAGAGTGTGTGTGTTTGGTGGGGTGAGATAAATAGAAAAGAAGGAGAGATGGAGGGATATATAGATATATATGGGGGAGAGAGGGAAGAAGGTTTCTTGCAGTAGATGCGTTGATTTGAGTGTAGATGGCGATTTCTAATCCTATTTGATTTCTTGCACTAGATGAATTGATTTTGGTGTAGATGTTGATTTCTAATGATATTTGATTACTTACACTAGATGGATTGATTTTAATGTAGATTATTTCTAATCCTATTTGATTGCTTGCACTAAATGCATCAATTTCAGTGTAGATGATGATTTATAATCCTTTTTGATTGATTTCACTAGATGCATTAATTTTAATGTAGATTTTGATTTTTGGTTATATTTGATTTCTTTCACTAGATGAATTGATTTCAATGTAGATTTTTTTTAATCCTATTTGATTGCTTGCATTTAATGCATTGATTTCAGTGTAGATGGTGATTTCTAATCCTATTTGATTTCTTTCACTCAATACCTAGATTTCAATGTAGATGGTGATTTCTAATCATATTTGATTGTTTGCACTAGATGCATTGATTTCAGTGTAGATGTTGGTTTTAAATCCTATTTTCCTACTTGAACTAGACTCCTTTATTTGAGTGTATATGTTGATTTCTAATCATATTTGATTGCTTGCATTAGATGCATTGATTTTTGTGTAGATGTTGTTTTCTATTATTATTTGATTTCTTGCATTAGTTGCATTGATTTCAGTGTATATGTTGATTTCTAATTTGATGTAATTGGATGTATGATGGTACATTAATTTTAAAGTCATTGGATTAATAGTGTGTCTGCAATGATTTCAGTGTAAGCACAAAAAATTATTGACAATGTACATTGATTTTTGTGTTATAGTAATTCAACCTATCAATATTGGAGAGAAAGAGAGACAAGGTATGATGTTTACTACAACATATTGAGCTAAATATTTAAATGGTTTATGATTCCAACTATCCTCTCCAAATAATCAATATGAAAATATGACAAAACTAACATGGGTGAAAATAAGAATAGTAGAAGAAAATAGTTTGAAATAAATCACAATGAAGACTATTCGTAATTGACTACATTCTTATTATTCATAGTTTCTATCATTCAATATTATTACATTGTCTTTTTGCATTCAAAATTTTATTTCATCATTAAAGTTATTTTACAATATTTATCATCTCAACAAACTGAGGTAACTAATCAAATTTAAAATTAAAATGACTCAACAAATCTCAGACATATTTAACATATTTAAAATGGCTATGTTAATATTAGATGTATTTACATATTATTGATAAATTTAAGCATATTTTCCTCATGGCTGATAGATTTTGGTCGAATTTGGTAGATCTGATTGTTAATAGGACTAACCTTTTCTCAAATTTTGCACTCAAAAAAGAGGTTTTCACCTCAAGAGATTTGATCCCTCTCGGCACTTGATAGATCCGGAGTTAAGATGGATCTAGGCTGGTTCACCTAAATTCACCCACAACACAGGATTTGATTCAACTAAAGGTGCAATACTTAGTCCTGTAAGCAGAGTTTCCATATGTAAAATTCTTCTTTTCTGTGAAACACAACACAATTTGTTATCATGTGCTCTTAAACGTGCCACACTGTTGAACCCTTCAACTATGATACCACTTGTAACAGCCCCTAGTACATAAAAACAATCCCTTTTACTATACAAAACATGATTTTAATTCAACTATCCGAAGTTAATGTCCATAAACTTTATGTTATTTTCTCCCATTCTCACATTAACAATCTTTATGTTGTAAATATTATCATAATGTATATATTATGAAAGACTTAATTTTTGCCCGATGGTTAATGTATTTATGTCTTCCATTATGGTTTCATATGTGACCACATAGTCTCATATATATATGGTCTCGTATGGTATAATATTATTATACTATTTGTAAAACTATCACATTAAATTTCTTGGAATAACATCATTTTTATGTTTTCATTTCTATGTTAACTGTTCACCCACCTACTTTTCTCGGGGTTAATTTTATAATGTTGTATATGAATGCTCTTTGGAATTCTTTTGAAGGCCCAACTATTATGCATATTATTTAGATGTGTGCATAGATCTGTCATTTTCAAAATGTTAGGATCTCCACTATTAAGATTCTAGGGTTTTTCTTTGGACGATCTAAGATTTGGCAGGGTGGTTAAGGGGTAATTACCCCCTCCCTCTGCCTTGCCACAAGTCTCATTCCTATTTTCCAAATTTTCTCCTTGGATCAGCCATATGAATCTAATCCTAGGATTCTTGCACATTACCAGGAACCATGCCGAACAACCTAGGTATGCATGGAAGTATTTATCCATTACAACTTTTAACAGATTTTAATTTTGAGCTAAAACTTTGGTTCTTACTAATAACTGTTTCATTTTTCTAGCTTCCATAACTAGTAAACCATGACAGGTCTGGTGTGGCTTGGTAATCCTACAAGTATGGTGTTTCAATACTCTATCGTCAAGGTATTATGGGAACGTTGCCCATTTCTCTATTTTTTTAATAAAAGTCCTCTTTCGAATTATTCGATGAACACATTGTTAAATTTGGTAGGTACCTTATTTTCAATATGGAACCTATAAGATTGAGAGGAAACCATTTAAGGTATATACATTTCCCCAGAGCACTCTATTTTACAAATGTAAACCAAGTTTTAATATTAATTTAATCAATTGTTTGCTTGGTACATGTTAGTGTTTCGTTGCTCCAACTGATCAGTTTAAATCACTTACACATTTTATTTTTTTGGAGTTTCACCATCTAGAAAACAAGGTTCTTATTCTGGTTACTCTTCTTTTCAAGTTTTCTGTTTATATTCCTGGGAATTGACTTGAGGTTTCCTTTTTCTTTCAAAACTTAGCAAGTGAATTTGAGCCTAAGGCTCACTTAGGTTTTTCAAGAAGTGAAACTAAGTCTTATAAGAAATTACTAGCATGTAGAAGTATAATTATTCAGTACAAACTTTTGGAAAACATTAAGTTCGATAGTCATGATCTCTATTCCCCTATATAAATGGTTTGAACTTGAATTTATATTAATACATTTTTTTTTTACTTATTACAAAATTTCAATATGTCAAATGTTATGGTAAGTTATACAGGTTTATTGTTCCTTATTGTTCCAAGTAATAACTGTTTATATTTTTTTAACCTTAAGTCCTATGTATCGTAACTGTGAATGGAAATTTTTTTGCAATGGTTCTGCATAGTTTGGTTTCACACAATGTAACTTAGCATACAATGGTTTTAATACATTTATTACGAACATCGTATGTGGCCCATAACCATAGGATTTGTTTTTCAGATATATATATTGTTTAGTTATGCATAATTTTATTCTCCTTTCTTGTTTTACTTATTACTTACATTATAATGGCGTTCGTTCAATATTTCAGTTTTTTGTTTAGCATTTATAATTCTTTTACAAAATTTTCGAGTTGGGTCCTTCTACCCACCCTTATTATTGTTGTTATTACCAGTGTTTTAGTGGGTAAGTGAGACTTGGAATTCCTCAGGGAACTGCTTCTCGCCCTTCTGAAACACATATGTATATATAAATTTACAGAAACATGGATTGTTCTAATAAAGAACTTATGTTTATTAAGTTGGAACTAACTTGTTTCAATCATTAAACTTATATGCTTAATAAAAATTAATTAGCATATAACTTTCACTCTATAGGATAGTAACTCTTCACATCATGCATCTCAAAACATTTAACAACCATTATGTCAAAATATAAAGTCTTTCTCATGACAAAGACAACCATTCCATTATTACCAGCCATTATTGTAACTTATCACAAAGACTTTGCAGAGAAAATTCTACATTACAGTAATTATAGGAATCATTTATGTTGTATAACTCAACAAATTAGAATACTTATTTGTTTTAAGTTTAGGCTTTCAGTAAATTTATTGAAATTGGCAACAAGTAACATTGAAAATGGAAACGAGAAATGGAATCCGGAAAATGGAACCCAAAAATGGCACCATATGAGGCTTTTGATTTAATGTTTTGTTAATTAAATTAGAAGAGAAATTTCAATTTCATCTAATGAAAACTTGTATAAGTTAACTGAGTCATGAAGACTTATTTATCTTAGGAAATTCAATTTAAAGTTCAAAGAGAAGGAATGTAGGTGATTTTCCTATTTTTAGGGGGTCTAGTTACAATTGTATGTGAGTTGTAATTAGCTAACTCAATTATTAGAGTTAAAATCAATTCAACTAGTTCTAAGTGAGGGATGAGCTAATGATAGGTCCAGTGAATTAAATATGATTTAATTCACAATTAATGATCAATTAGTTACGTGATAATTCACTATAAATAGTTTTTTCATGCCAGTTATAAGGAAGGTCTAGTTAAGACTGAGGTTAAAGCGAAGAGATCTATTAGTTGTACTATTAGAAAAGTGTACAAGTCATGCCTAAGGTCATCAGGAAGGCCTTGAAGAATTGCACAATCATTAATTGGTATTTTCCTAATTTATAGGGGCTCAATTATCCCAATAATGCATAAGTAAGGTATTTGAGGAAGAGGCAAGAAATAGGTTAAATATTGGACAAAACGTGCTTTGATTACAAGCCAAATTTGAGCTTGATTAGAGTGAGACAGTCATCAAAGTGCAATAATTTTCTCAGTGGAGAAAGAGAATTGTATTGTTTTGTGATAGTTTCAATATGAAACATAAAGATAGAGGGGTTTTGAGAAAAAAATTTCCCCATATACATCTTGTGTTTTATATTTGATTATTCCTTTATGTTACTTGTTATGTGATTGCGCAATCATGTTTTGTTTCTGCAAATTGTAGAAGGATTAAATATCTTGTTTTATTACATTAAAATATCAACTTCAATCCTGTTGTTAGATTTTTTACATGGTATTAAATCACCAGGAATCACAATAGAAGACAAGAAAAGAGTTTGTTTTGAACAGGTTCGAATTTTTAGATTTATCCTTTAGGACCCAACAAGAGATCAAGATGTGTTTCAATGTCTTGAGACTTGAATATACCCTTGAGGGAAATTAAAATTAAATAGCATGGAAGGATAGGATGGACGCAGTTGTAGAGGAAAACAGACTAGAGTAATTCATAGAGATTGATATTCCCAAGCCCACACCAGCAGATGGTCAACTTATTAATGCATGGAAGAAGAAGGTAACAAAGGAGAGAAGGATCTTCTTAGAGAGTGTTCGAGATCATATTGTCTCGAGTATCCATGGGAAGGAGACTCCATGTGCTATATGGAAGGACTTGAAAAATGTTTTTTTAAATAGTGGCAACCACAGGAAGTTGGCGCTGAAAGACAAGCTCAGAAAGATGAAGTTGGAGGAGAGAGACACGATCCAGAAATACTTGACGAAGTTCACTTAGTGTCGAGATGAGCTTGGATGTTTTGGGGTGATTGTTGTAGATGATGATTTGGTGATCTTAACACTTCTAGGCCTTCCCAAGAGTTGGCATAGCCACTAGGACTTAGTGAATGGGAGGGAGAAGTTACAAGAATACAAACGATTATGGCCCGACTTGGTACAAGAAGAGGTAAGGTGGAGCACCGTAGATGGGACCTCCTACAAAGAAGAAGATTTTGATTTAGTTGGAAAAGGAAAGAAACTAGGGGAAAGGAAGTCCCAAGGCGAGTAGGGAAAGAGATACTTATCCAAGATCATGGTTTTTCACTGTCAGAAGCATAGGCCCTATGCCTCGAATTTTACATAGAAGAAGACAAGAAAGAAGGAGTATGCAAGTGAAGCAATGGGCGAAGCTCTAGCTTAACAAGTCGAGATTGATTTTACTCTCATTACATGAATGGAAAACACTGTAATGGGATGCATGTGGTATCTAGACAACAGTGCGTCGTTCCATATGATGGGGAAGAAATATCTCTTCAGTGACTTGGAGGAGAAGGACCTCCATCAGAAAATAGAGTTTAGAGATAATAGGAGGTATAACGTGACCAAAATAGGTACAGTTACCTTTCAGAGCGATTATGGCTCCCGTCTCATACTAAAAAATGTTTTTTATGTTCTAGGACTAATGAAGAATCTTGTCTCTATAAAAATATTGGAAGACCATGGTTATGATGTCATATTTAGAAAAAAGAAAGGTGTTCCTTACACACATTTCCACAGGACAGGTGAAACATATCAGTGTAAGAGTAAATAACATGTATGCTCTCAAGGTTGAAAATGCATGAAAATTTTTGAGGTGAAAATCTTAGGTTAGTGACTTGGTGGTTGAGAGGGAGCATAAATTACCTCTCAACTTGTAGCCTCTGAAGCAGTCTAAGAAGGTTGTGGAGTAGCCACTATTTGAGAATCAAAGAGGAGACCGAGTGGAGGCATCCATTCAAGAAGAGACCTCCATTAGGGAGAAATTTCAAGTCAGATGGGCAGAGGGAGCACATGTAACCATACCTCTAACTTAGGGGTGGGACGATGTGTAGACATAATCCCAAGAGAAGAAATTTGGGTAGGATCCATTAAGATGGCTCGTCTCATGGATCAAACCTGGCTACGAGGAGACAATTGTACATGGTATAAGGAAGTATTAGTAAGATTGATGGAGTTAGATTTCAAGAAGAAAAAAATCAGAGTGACAAATACGAGATTTTGGAGCACATAACAGACTTGGGAGTAGTGTAGAGGGCATAGATCTAGAGTCATCAACAATGCAGAGTTTCCAGTAGACAATGTAGTAGCTAGCATCAGTCAGAGACTCTGATGATAGACGTATCATACTGATTCAATTTTTTTACTGGAGGTTATTCATTTTCAAGAGTTGTAGGAGAAAACAACACTAGAGAAGTGTTGCATGTCGAACATTCGAAAGGTACCTGACCAAGATAGATTTAATTCCTTTCTTGTTGAGAGGGAGCATTGAAATTGCAAACAAGAAATATTTGAAATGGAAACCACAAATGGCACCATATGAGGCTTTTGATTTAATTTTCCCTTAATTAAATTGGAGGAGAAATTGTAATTTCATATGACAAATTGTATTAGTCAACTGAGTTAGGAAGAATTAGTTAGCTTAAGAAATTCAATTTATAGGTACAATTACCTTTCAGAGGGAGTCTCGCTCCCCTCTATAACTGAGAAATGTTTTGTATGTTCCAGGACTAAGGATGAATCTCATCTCCATAACGGTATTAGAAGACCATGGTTATGATGTCATATTTAGAAAATTAAAGGTGTTCCTTAGACACATTTACACAGGACGGGTGAAACAAATCGGTGTCAGAGTCAAGAATATGTATGCTCTCAAGGTTGAATATGCTTACAGGATTTCAGGAGAAAAGAATAGGTTAGTGACTTGGTGGTTGAGAGGGAGCATAAATTACCTCTCAACCTGTAGCCTCAGAAGTAGTCGTAGAAGGTTGTGGGGCAACCACTATTAGAGAAGCAAAGAGGAGACCGAGTGGAGATGTCCACTCAAGTAGAGGCCTCTCATAGGGGGAAATTATGTGCCAAATGGTCAGAGGGAGCACATGCAACCATACCTCGAGGTGAGAGGTCGGGCGATGTGCAGAAATAATCCCAAGAGAATAAATTTGGGTAGCATCCATTAGCATTTCTTGTATTATAGATTAAACCTCGCTACCAAGAGCCCATAATATGTAGTAGTAGGAAGGATCATTAATATTGATGCTGTTAGACGTCAGGGCGATAGAAATCAGAGTGACAAATGTCAGATACTCGAGCGCAGATTAGAGATGGGAGCAATGGAGAGACAAATATGCATAACCAACAGTAGCACATAGTTTTCAGTAGAAAGTGTAGTAAGTAGCACCCGTCAAAGACTCTGATATTAGATGGATCATACTGATTCAGTTTTTTTTTTTAAGGCTATTCAGTTTCAGGAGTTGGAGGATAAAACAACACTATAGAAGTGTTTCATGCAGAACATTCCAAAGGTATCAGATCGGGATAGGTTGATTTACTTTCTTGTTTCATGCAGAACATTCCAATGGTATCATATCGGGATAGGTTGATTTACTTTCTTGTTGAGAGAGAGTGTTGAAATTGACAATAAGATACATTGAAAATGGAAAGAAAAAATTTAATCCCAAAAATGGCACCCAAAAATGGCACCATATGAGGCTTAGGATTTAATTTTCCCTTAATTAAATTGGAAGAGAAATTGTAATTTCATTCATGAAAACTTGTATTAGTTAACTGAGTCAGGAAGGCTTAGTTAGCTTAGGAAATTTGAGTTAGAGGTCAAGGAGGAGGCATGTATAGGATTTTCCTATTTTTAGGGGGTCCAATTACAATTATTTGTGATTTGTAATTAGTTAACTTAATTATTTGAGTTAAAATTAGTTTAAGTCATTCTAACTGAGAGATGAGCTAGTGATAGGTCCAGTGAATTAAATTTGATTTAATTCACTGTTAGTGATCAATAATTTAACTGATAATTCACTATAAATAGTTTTTGTATATTAGTTCTAAGGAAGGCCCAATTGAGACCGGGGTTAAAGGGAAGAGATATATCGGTTGTACTATTAGAAAATTGTACAAGTCATGCATGAGGTCATCGGAAAGGCCTTGAAGGATTTCACAATCATTAATTGGTATTTTCCTAATTAATCGGTCGTCAATGAGCCCAATAATGCGTAAGGAAGACGAGGAAGATGCAAGCAACATGTTAATTACGGGATCAAGCATACTTTGATTGCAATATAGATCTGAGCTAGATCAGAGTGAGAAAATCAATAGAGTGCAAGAAGTTTCTTAGTGGAGAAACAGAATTGTATTATTTCATGATATTAACCATATGAAATATATATATGGGTTTTGAGCATTTTATCTCCCCAGATACATCCTGTGTTGTGTGATTGATTATTTCTTTCTCTTACTTGTTATGTGATTACGCGATTCTATTTTGTTTCCACAAATTGTAGAATGATTTAGTATCTTGGTTTAGTACATTACAAGATCAGTTTGAATCTCGTTGTTAGATTTTCAACACATAGGAATAGGATCACTCATCCCCACCAATGATAACAATAACCACTATGAGATCTCCCCCCAAGCTAGTTTCCACTTTTAGAAAAATTGTTTGGGAGGGACCTCACAAGTTACTTCATAAGGCTTCTTGGACTGCAACAAGTCAATCCTAGTATTTCAAAAAATCCACAAGTCATATATAGGGACTACACTAACTAACCGACTCAAGAATACCCTAACTGCCAACATTCTTCCTTCCCTCAATAAAGTCTTGTTTGAGGTACATAATTGTTTCCTATCTCCCCTCTTAGTTGCCTGAAGTTTCTATAGAAATTATATGCACTAAGCATGCATATGTCATAGATCCACCTGATCTCACACTACTTAAATTTATGCAAGATACTGAATCATTCCACTTGTTAATCTTTTGCGGAAAATTAATTGCACACACATGTAAAGCATAAATAAAAATAATCGCACATAACACAGTTGTTTTTAACCGGGAAAGCCTGAAGCTGAAAACCCCAACTATATATTATGTATCATGGAATCATATGAAAATCCTCATACAGAGCTTATCAAGCTCTCAGTACAGTACAATTGTCATACACTAATTAGGAACAATCTTGCAAATCCATGCACCGATCTTTACCTCCTGCTAGCCTGCCTCCACTACGCAGTCCCTACTGAAGAATAGCTCTAAATGAATTCAAATTTCTCTTTCCTTGACTGTGTAATCATCATTGGCAACTCTAATGTGTGTGTGATGCAATAAATGCATCACTATAGTCACAACATATAGTCTATCTTTCCCTTTCACCTATCTCTCCACTGGGTCTCCACTGAAATTGCCATGCACTGTAGTTAAGTGATGTATTGTTCAGATGATTAAAGAGTTATTATTTGTGAATTAATTAACTAATTAATTCACTCCACTCTCACTAGTGTATCATTCAATTAGACTAGATACAACTAGCTCAACTGAGTTTAATTGAGTTAAACTGAATACAACTCCATAACTACTTCTTCCAACTATTTCATAACTCTGCCACTTGATTTCTAACTAAGTCCTCCATGCATTAGCTCCAATAAACCCTTGGGAATTGTGTAATTCCCTCAGTCCACTTATGTGCCACATCTGTGCACTGAAACAAAGTGCTCCAATAGAATAAGTTGTTGTTTAGTGTCTAATTATTATTAAGAGCTAATAATAATCGACATGCATCTATTTTTAGATCAGCGATCTATAAATAGACTTCGCCCAATATTCTAAGAATATAATTTCATCTATTTTTCCAACTTGATCAACCATCCACAAATAGCATCCTGCAACTTCTGAAATATGATGATCATGTCTAAAAATAGACATAGTCTAAAAATAGGCTTGTGCCAAAAATAGCCTGCGGGCCCACTTAGTGAAAGTGACTCTTTTCACTAAGCTGATCATCTTGTTGAATCTCAATAGTTTCTCCTCATACCATCTTGGCTTCTTTCCCTAATTGAGATGATTTATCTCTAGAGATTGGAGTAATTGTTGCTAACTGTTTGGTAGGTGAAAATTTCTCTTAGCGTGTTCCAAAATAATTTCCATGGCTTACCAAAACCACCTTATTAATGAAATATGAATAAAATTTCAACATTTAAATTCATAACTATGCTTTTCACTTAGCCCATAGTCTTCCAATGAGAAGAAGTAAATAAAATATTTACAAACTACTAACGGGTATTACATATTGCTGTTAATTTTTCACTTGTTATATATATATATATATTTTCTTGCTTTCAATGGAGAAATGGAGAAATATGATGTTTTTGTAGGACATCAAGGGGATACACAAAAATCAATGGGAATGCCCACAAATCAACGGTTTTTCTTGGATAGGATCAACTCTCCCTTGGCATGCGTAAAAATCCATAATCACTATGAATCGAACTGTGGGGACCTATTGGTTCCGCCTTGTTAGAAATTTAGCAAATAATTCTTCCTCGAATAATTACCAGTGAGCGCAATGGGTTGGAAGTGTTGTATGAAGGTCTTCATGGTTCTTATTGGCCACTTTATGAAGGGAATTTTTTTTTTTTTTGCCTTCTGTTCTTTGGGAAATGGTCGATCGGGGCACTAGAGTTTCAATATGGTTGTATGTGTATTGGTTGTGATAATTTTGTAAGGTTTTTAAGATGGAATATTGGTAATCCATATGTTGTTTGAAAGTGTTTGATGACATTTATATTTAGGTAATTTGATTGGTAATTTTTTACAGGGCTATTGGGTAATGGCACATACGAGGTCTGGGCCTTGCCTTGATGTAATTTGGGTTATGGTAGTATTTATTTTTTGGGCGGGCATGGGGACTCTCTCAGTTCTTCTTGTAGTTAGTTGTAGCATCTTGAGGAGAGACTCTATCATCCATGGTCACTTTGGAAATCCATCTAAATATAATTTTTTATTAATATAAAGTGTTATTCACAAATAAATAATTAAACCTTAATTTTTATTATGTTTATATTCAAATAAAGCTTTTAAAATTTTAATTCAATTATTCATAATTAATAAATAGTTGGTATGGATTTAACCTCTATGAAATATTCATAAAATATATTGTAGCGCTCCACAGATAGAGCATTCAGATATATGTTAAAGGTAGTTGTACCTTTCTATTTTTCAATTAACTAAAAATATATATATACAAAATATTTTGACTTTAAATAAGTTATCTATTTTTTTAGTATGTAGTAATGATAAACTATAGTATTAATTTATATACCATAGCAAAATGTAATTACAAATTAAAAAACTTCATAGGTAAATCACTATGATTAAAAATCTTATTGTATATGTTTTTACAAATTGTTTCATTTATATAACTATTTAGTATAAAAATTTAATTAAATTAATACAAAAATTAAATTTTAACTTATGATAAAATAATATATTATTTAAATAAATTAATAAATATCTATTTACAAATAATATGGTTTTGTTTAAATAAAAGTGATGCCATAACTTACATTAAAAGCTAAGTTAAGATAATCTTTCCCACCAAACAAATACAAAAATCAATTCATAAACCATCTCATAATATTATAATAAACTTTGCTGCCAAACAAATACGAAAATCAATTCACAAACCATCTCATAATACATTGGGCATTCCACATATACTTATAAGTTATTTTGAACATTTAAATTCACATTACACATCGCATATGAATTAACACAAAATAGTCAAATATTCTCTCTCAAGTCTCTACAATTGATCGTGCGTCTACAGTGTTTGAAATTGGTTGTATTACAAGACACACGTGACCTTCTCTTGATGAATCATCTCTGCATTGAAATTCGAAAAAACGTCAAACTGCTGTGCAACCAAAAGTGTAAAAAAATCGCTTAGATCAAATCACTCACATCATTTTGGATTGAGTACGCGTTATGTAAATATTAGATTATTTTTATTATTATTTTGGTTGTGAATTTTTTTCAAATTTTTTGTTCTGTGGTTTAAATTGGATATAAAAAATTCTTTTATATTGTGGAAAATTCATAATTCTAATTTCTAAATTCTGTAAATCCCGACCATATTCTAAGAGAAAAGAAAGCAGAAATCCAAAAAATCTAGCAGATAGCCTACCGCGATGGAGAATGTTAGGTTAGAAGGTTAGTTTGTAATTCCGATCGACTGGCCTACCAATGAATTTTTTAAGGCTGCTCTAAGTGATGGCCATGTAACGACGTCGTTCTACCAGGCTGCCATTCTTATAAATTAATGTAATGCGACAAGTGAGGTTACCTGACCTTGGCCATCTCCATCTACATCGGAACTTGTTGTGAAATGGAAAGCGACAACTGATGTTCCCTGGCCTCGACCACCTCCATTTAGATCCGAAGTCGTTATCAAATGTAGTTTGCACCAAACGTTTGCATTTAATAGAGCATAGAAAGAGACAGATAGTATATTTAAATCCATCGGAAAATGTCACTCAGTTTTAATGTATGTCGTCCACTTTAAAATGGAAGGAAAATGCTGTCTGGTTTTTGCGGTTAGCTAGAGGCTCAATCAACAAAAGTATTTCAATTGACCGATAAGGGAATATCAAAACCAAACTTACGAAGACTACATAATATCCACGTTAAACACGTTTTATGTCATGTGGCTGGTGTGCATCACGGGAAAGGTGCTGGAACCTCATACTTATTATCATCTCAATTCATATCTCTCAGTGAGTGCCCCGGCCCGCTTCTTATATAACGATATGGTTGTAGTTACTTCATCTTCATCTTCCACCTTGTTAATATATAGGCATTGATTTGTATGAAATCACATATTATTTCTAACAAAATTTCTCAAAATTTTCGGACACCGGTCAGAAGGTCTGTGATATTTTCCTTGGTTATGCCTGCCTGTTTTATGGAAAGATTAATTGAATCAGCCCCAATTGTCAAAAAAAAAATCCTAAAATGTTCGTACACCATATTAAACGACGTAATGGATTCTACAGATATTAAAAGACCGCGCCTATTCTAAATTGACTCACAATGGCAGGACACAAATCATTTTGAATATAATTTCTACACATCGTTAATTGTTTATTGGAATGCGATCCAATTTAATCCTCAAACTGTTAAGAGGCCGTGTAAATAGTTGTAAGAAGGTTAGAACTTAAGACGGATTTGGTCCTTCTAAAAAATCTTTTGTGAAAACTTTTACAAGTTTATCTAATAATATGAACTATAAGGTAGACTTATATAATTTTAAAATACATATAATAATATTTTTCATCATATAAATCCATTTTCACTATAATACGTAAATTTATTAATATCATTCATTTAATAATTACTTAAAATTAAATTAAAATTTTAAAATACTTATTATTACAAATTTATCTACAAAATCAAATATTATATATATTTATATAGAATTTTTTAAGTCATAATCATATTCAAATTAATATTGTCAACTTCAACCAATCAGTTTATCATCATCAGAGTGAAAGATCACATCCCAAGGTTAAGTTTAAATAGATGTAAAAATGGCTAAACCAGCCCTTATCTTAAGGACTACTTTGAGTTTAAAAATTCAAATAGATTAATAAACTACTTTTATTTAATTAGTAATATATATATATATATATATATATATATATATATATATATATATATATATATATATATATATTCATTTTATTTTAGTTATTTCTGCATCTATTTAAACACAACATCTAGATCTGATCTTTCACCTAGTCCTGATGATGAACCACACTGGTTGGTTCCAAAAAAATCAACAATGTTCATTTGAATATGATTATTGCCATAAAAAAATTATATATAATTTTACAATGCATCACACAAGTCAAAATTCTAAAAATTATATATATATATATATATATAGTAAAGTTAAATAAATTTTTAAATTATTTTACATTATTATAAAAATTATAGTTATTATTAAATTAATATCACATATATCCCATATAACACGAATATTTAGCTTGCATGACTTCACTGTGAAAGGTACAAAAATACTTTTATAGGATAACTTGTGTCATTTGTATTATCATTGTTTTAATAAATAATATTTAAAACTAATCTTAAATCTAAATAATTAATAATAATGATTTGATTTAAAAGCATACAGATTTATCAATTTTCTTGCGGGGTATGACAAATTAAACTAATAACTACTTTTGCTAAATGTCTAGCCCCATCATTATTAATCCCCCACACATAGAAAAGTTGAAATAATATAGAAATAGTATTTGACATAAACATGAGGAATATAGGGAAGACTCCGTATGTTTTTACGGTGGTTGAAATAGATACGCGTTTCCTTTGAATGGAAAAGCATTATTTAGTTTTTTAGATAATTAATTAAAAAATACGCGCATGGGTATATGGGGGAGATTACCACATGAAGAAACGATCGCAATCAATGAAAACGTATGATGTAAGTCGGGAATTAAAGTTGAGAGGTTGTACATTCATTTACACGAGTTTACAATAGATGGTGATGAGTTTAGAATAGATTGTGGTGGGTGTACGCGAGTTTAGAATAGATGGTGATGCGTATATTTTAGTCAAGATGTGAAGGTTATTTATTAGAAATATCATACACAAAAAATTTGGTGTAATTTAAGTTTATTGTAAATTTTATTGATTTTCAAGGTTTACAAGTCAAATTTAGCAATTCAGATAACTTAACAAATAATAAAAAAATATATTAAAAAAATGACAATCTAGATAATTTACCAAATAATAAAAAAAAGAACTTACGTTTTTAAAACGATAAAAAACTAAATGGAAAGTATAAACAATTTTTTTTTTGTAAGTTAGGCTAAACTATATTGAAATCATAAAAAGAAACTTTACATAAGCTATGGGTGGGGATGGCAAGCAGTACTTAGCCAATCCGTGCCTTGGAAGTTTTCAAAATAAACCATGTTTGGGACTACCTCATGGGACGAAACCAACCCCTTAAGAAATTCAAGTAGTCTTAATTTACAAAATATTCAGTGACACATATGAAAATAAAATAGTTGAAGCATGTCCTGAGAAGAGAAAAATCGGAGATGAACCTTGCTACTAAGAAGTCATGGAGTTCCTTCATCTTCCTATGTCGCGTGGTCCTCCTCCTTAATTAGGCATCCATATTCTCTTGCAATGGCTTCTTCCTTTGCTGTGGGCGCACGAGGAGGCTTCAGAGGGGCCGCTTGGTCGATGGGAGCAACAAGATACTCAACGTCGGGAACTCTGGTCTAAACACCATCCAAGTCCTTAATCCAAACATCTGTCTCCTCCTCTGCAGGCTCCTGGACTAGAAACGATTTGGTTTTTCGGGTTGTGGGCGGCTCTAATTTTGTAATCGTGGATTTTTTGCGGCCTCTTTTGCCCTTAGGATTCTCTGGTGGCTGAACAATCTCCTCCTGAGTGTTGTCAGGCTTTTAGGTAGCTAGCATATCATGGCGACCTACTAAGGATCGTTCGATGGATTCCAGACATTATTCAAGGCCGTGATGAGAGCGGTCAGAGAGTACCCTTATATAGCTTCCCTTGATGGGATTTTGATGTTGGCGCGGGGCCATGTAGAGGCTATCGAGAAGAGGATGGGTAGTTTGTTGTGAGACAAGGCAGAGAGTAAGGGGGTGCACAACGGGGGAGCACACAGCAGGGGAGCACGTAGCATGGGGGCGCGCAGCAGGGAGCGCATAGTAGGGGGGCTCGTACTAGGGAGGCGCACAAGAGGAGCGGCGTGCTGCAGGGGTCACGCGTCAGGGGGCTCATAACAGGGTGAGTGCACAGCAGGGGGAGCAATGTCGAGCGAGGCAGGCTGGAGCAGGAGCGGAATGGTGGAAAGATGATCAATGAAGGCAAAGAGAGCTGGCAGGACCAGTTGGAGCAGTAATGAAATGGTTGAATGAGGAGCTTTTGTGCCTATCGAAGGCAGGAGGCATTCAATTCAAGCGAAGAGGTAAAGAGGGATAGTCCAAGTGTGCCTGCACGTGATGCGTGGTGTGTCGAGAGGTCAAGTGCGGTAGAGCACTGGTAAAATTTATCAACGATTTGAGTTTCTGCATCATGTAGGAGCTGGCATTGTAGGGAAGTGTCAGATGAATCATGGGATGAGCTATCCTCCCTCGTTCTGAAGATTTCACCCGCATCCGAGGATATATATATGTGTGTGTGTGTGTTCGTTCAAAAGGGAAAGGAATTAATGACTCAACTTAAATATGCTAATTAATTAATTTAAAGTGAAATTATATTACTAAGTATATAATCTAATAATTATAATATAAATATAATAAAATATATTACAATTTAAAATATTTTTTATGAGATAATTATTATTAAAATTATAAAAATATAATTATTCACTAAGTTATAATTTTACATTATTTGAATTATATTTTTTAATATCATTAATTCAACATTTTTAAAAACTCTACACTTCTTTAAAAACACTAAAATATTTAAATGATGTAATTTTAATAATTAATATATATATGTATATATATATATATATATATATATATATATATATATATATATATATATATATATATATATATATATATATATATAGTCATTCAAACATGTATTTTTATTTTATCATCATAGAAAAGGAGAGTACAAAATTTTTCTTCATGGCTCTCCTCGTTTCATTTAGACCAAAGAAGTTAATGAGGAGTGCTAGAGAACGAAAGAGACATAACCATACAACCATTATTTTCAATATATACAAACTTACAAAAAAAGGCGAAAAAAGAGACAGAGAACCTGAAAAAATCATGTCAGGAAGGTGGCTGAGGAGGAAGTTTCGAAGGTGTTGCAAGGAGGCCATCTCTCTCATGCATGTATAAGTTGATATGCTCCACTCAAGATTCCATGTTGCGTAGATGGTTGTTAGTGCGTCGCTGGTTCCGGCAAATTCTCTCCAAATATTCCAGAGTTTCACTCAGGCTGAATTGAATGTTATTCATGTATGCGACCAATTCGTTTCTATCTTTGTAGCGACGCTCTCTAGAGGATTTCCAGGTTGTCTTGAACTCCTCAAATTTTTTCAATAATAGACTCCAGCATAGGCAGTACCTCTACTAAAATGGTGAGTGACCATGGTCATGATCCCCCTCTCCAAATCGTTCCCCATTTTTTGAATCCACTGAAGCTGAGCTCTAGTATTTGGCTTAATGTCCGACAGGGCCATGCTACCCCCCTCCATGACAGGGATCACCTCACTGATAGGGCATGGTTGACAGCCCCAAAGAACCACTAAACATGAATACGGAAGAGACCCCAGCCATCGAAGAGGAATTATCCACCAAAACACACCATAATGAACCAGGATCCTACCACAACTACAACACAATGCCCCCATGACAAGGCTACACCAAAGCTCACACATAGTCTTCCATACCCACACCCTCCCAAATCCTTAAGTTGACTCACCCCCACCAGCAACCCACAACTAGGACTGGAGAAGACATATGAAAACTCTTAGGACAAGACCATCAAAAAACAAACCCAACACCACATTGGACATAAGAAGGATAAAGCTAACAAGAGCCACTTTTGCGAAACGATGACCAACTCTACTACAAGCTTGATGTTTTCCTTCTGTGGTGCTTGGAAACAACTAAACATGCTGTAGAATCTGGCAGCCACCGGTAGAATTCTGACCAGAATAAACCCACACTCAAGAAATTACCCATGTCCCAGACCACTCACTCAACCAAACAAGTAGTATTGACACTAAACCAATCTCTCTTCGAAGAAAACTTTCATAAAAATACCAAAGCCAAAGCATCCAAATTACATGAAGAACATCGGGTTCCCAACATCCTGGAGCACCCCACCATCAATAATAATCAGAGTTTCCCCACACTACACCAAACTTACCATGACAGATTGAATTACCACATTCAATCATTCCAGGATCCCAACTAAAGGCATAAAAACCCTCCTGAAAATCCGCTATGGAAATACTCGACCCCTTTGTGTAACACCAATTATCCCATGGCCCTAGTGAGCTCTCTTGGCCACTAGTGCTCAAATCTACCACCATGCAACCCAAATTCATCGCTCAAGAATTAACATATGTTTCTTTTAAGCTTCTTCTCAATATATCAAACACAGACAAGTCTAGATTGTTCATACCATTCCCGTCCCATCGCATAACTCTGTACGTTATGATCATAAATTTACATGTCGGGTGCCTCATGGGATGAACCCTTAGATCAAGTTTCCAACTCTTTATACACCCCAGATTTTTTTAATATATTTTAAACAATTATTTTTATTTTTCATATTAATCTTTTAAATTTAAAAATCTTCAAAAATATTTTTTTGAATTTCAATAAATCCTATATTCTTCAAAAAAAAAAAATTGAATTTCAATATATCCTATATTGCCTTTCTAAAATGTATTTTTAATTTAGATTTTATCTTGAAACACATTTGAAAGATATTTAGTATTTAACTAAAAATATTGATATTCACAAGAAATACTATAATAATTTTGTTTCTACTATTATTTAAATTTATATTAAAAGATTTAATGTTTTGTTAAAAAGTGATTTAAGTGTCAATTTATTATGTTTGTAGGTGTATCTATTTTGGAATAGGCTTACAAAATTTTATTTTAATTATCAATAATTTTTAGGTGGATGATAGTGATTTAATATCCATGGAATATTGTAGAATATTTTTAGTACTATAAGCATAAAAGTTTGAGATTTATTTTCAAAGTAGTTATACTCTTTTTACTTTATTTACCTCTTATACAAAAGTTAGAGCATCCATGCAATGAAAAAAAGATGGGCAACAATTAAAATATTAAAAATTAAAAAAATATTATGATTAATAAAATATATTAATGGAAAATGGTAGAAATTTTTTGTTATTAGAAAAAAACATAGTTATTAGAAAGAATACTATAATTAATAGAAAATAAGAAATAAATGATTATAGTTTAAAAAATATTTAGGAATAAAAACAAGTATCATAAAGAATGGAAATAAAATATTAATTATGGAAAAATGCATATATTTGAATTTTTTTTTAATAATTAATTTATGAGGAAACTTGACCATTAGAGGTTTTTTTAAAACAATTTTTAATTTTTGAAGTTTTATTTCAAACCACATAAAATTAGTTATTCACCAATGAAATTTGAATTTTAAAAATTCAAAAAAGAATTTTCAATTTTTAATAAAAATAAGTTTAATATTTAATTTTACCAAAACCTTAATAAATTTTGGAAATAGTTTATAAAAAATTTTAAACTATAAAATTTTAATGGTTTTTTGAGCTATATTTATAGATGTAGAAAACAAAGTCATTTTTTTTTATAATTTTTTTTTGACTTCTATTGAAACCAAAAATTATATAAGGTTTTCATAACTTTTTTATAAGATTATATTAAAACAAATTTTTGAAAATATATTTTATTTTTAACTTTTTTATAAGTGAAAATTTTGATTGGTTGCTAGCAATTTTATATGGTTTAAAATACATTTATCAGAATAAAATTAATTAAAAAAAACAGTAATAATCACACGTAGATCAAAGCTTACATATAGGGTCGTGCTAGTTGTCATTTTTCACGCAATTACCTATAGTGGTATTTATGGAAACCGACATGGACCACTGCTAAGGGATAAGGGAGAGTGCATTGAGAATTTTTTTGTCTCCCCACAATGAATTACAAACTAACACTATTCTTAGTCAAAAAATAATTTCCACTTATTGACACCCCATGTCGTCCCATTCATTTGGGGAATTTCAGCAAATATGTTTGGAACCCCACATAATGGGGCCTGGTCTCGCAAATGGTTAAAGCATAACGACATTTAGCTAAAAGTAACACATGGACTGCAACCATGTGGTGTATATTTCAAACCCAGGTTGATGATTGATGACGCTGAGAAGTTAGCCGACATAACTAATTTGTTTCCTAAAATTTGAGTTCCATGAACGATTGTCACGTGTTGTAAAATGATTTTGAATCTGAGTAGACCCGGGTTTGACTCGACACCTTTGTCTGGAGCTTAATTTAAATCCCTGAAATTTGAATCCGATATACGAAAATTCTTGCGGGCGTGTGAGTAGACTAAGGTTTTAGTAACCACCTTTGTTTAGGAGCTCATTTTAGACTATTTCCTTGAGGTGCTTACTTCCTTTCCGGAGGTAAGGTTTTGGTTGTAGAAATTATATGAACGAGATACCCATTTGAGAAGAAAACTAGAATAGGGAAGGCCATGGTTGGAAATTATTATTTTACACGTTATAAAGGGTAACTTTGACTTGGCACCCACATTCCTTAAGAAAGTTTTTAATTTTTTTGATATATCAAAAAAATATTAATATGCAAACTATATTTGTAAGTCAAATTTTTATTCATAGATTCAAAAGAAAGTACATCCAGTCCAAAAAGAAAGTAGTCCCATCTTGACCATGCCGAAAGCATATGACAATGAAACAAAAAGATAAAGAAAAGACACAATTCACAATTTCAAAAGCCATAAGCCATTGTAAACAGACAATACAAATAAAACACAGCTGGAAACCATGTTATTCAGGTGATGGATTCCTAAGTTATACTATTGACATATAGGATTTTATCTTTATTGTCATCAGTATCGATATCTTCCATATCACTTGTTAATGATTAGCTTGGCGAAAAGACTCAACCATTCCAACACATCACCCAATATGACTCCAATTGACTAATATATTTTGTAATCACAGGTGTTATATATCCCCATTCAATCTTTGATATACCCAGATGACTTCCTCGGGTATACTAATAGATGTGTAAGAAATTTTTTCGGTGAAAATCACATGTAGGGAATTTTTGCCAACGTGTTTCAAACCAGCGAGTGTAGTTCATCATCGGGATAAGATGAGAAATCTGAACCAAAAAACTAGATTAAATAGACAGTAACATAACGGCTAGTTTGACTAAATTAATAAAATAAATTAAATTTCCATCAAATCAAACTATATTTTATTATAATTAATTTCCAATAAAATTTTATTATTAAAGTTTTAATTTAAATCTAATTCGATAATAATGATTTCTATTGAATATAATGTTAAAATAATTTTATATATTTTTATTTTGAAAAAATAAAATAAAATAAATATTTAAAAAATAAAAATATAAAAATAGAAATAAAAAATAAAATAAAAACAAAAATAAAAAATATAAAAATAAAAGAAAAATAATTTTTAATTTTAATAAAATAAACCAAAATAAACAAAAATAAATACTAATGATAAAAAAATACATAATCAAATAAAATAGTAAAAAGGAATATAAAAATAATAAATAAATTATTAAATAATTTAATTTCATAGCTAAATAAATTCATACAATAATAAGGAAGTGAGCAAAAAAAAAACGTCCAAAAAATCATAAAAGTAAACCAAAAGGTGCAAACAAAGAAGAAGAAAAGGGAGCTAGAGGGAGTACTAAAGGAAAAAAATAAAAAAATAAAAGGAAACTAAGAGTGAAGGACACTCCACCCATCATCCCTATTAAGGTTGACAGGCCTCTTTTCAATCTCCAAGGCTTCCCTCAATTTGCGGTGGTGGAAATGGTCAATCTTTGCAATAACCTCAGCATTCTCAATACAAATGTGATGATTCGTTTGATTGGCATGCTCTACTAAGACGGAGGACCGAGATCTACAATGTCTGAGGTCAACGATATGTTCCTGAATCCTTTGATTAATGGATCGACCAGTTTAACCAATGTATGACGTCCCACTAGAACACGGAATCAAGTAAACACCCTTACTATCTTTAGGGCAAACCGAGTCCTTAACCGACCTAAGTGAACTTCGGATGGTGCGAAGGGGCTTGAAGGTTGAGGAAACATTATGTTTTTTCAAGATCCTAGCGATTTTATCGGTAATACCTTGAATGAACGGAATGTGAACTCCATATGACCGATCACAATGATCTTTCTTAACCTTAAGACATTTTTCAGCTTTTTGAAAAGCTCTAACACACTGAACCTTGAAAAGAGGCGTGCCAACCTTAATAGGGATGATGGGTGGAGTGTCAGTAGATGCTGGATTACCGCACTTCACTCTTAGTTGCCTTTTATTTTTTTATTTTTTTCCTTTTGTACTCCCTCTAGCTCCCTTTTCTTCTTCTTTGTTTGCACCTTTTAGT
This sequence comes from Pinus albicaulis, assembly GCA_034641835.2. Lineage (NCBI taxonomy): Eukaryota > Viridiplantae > Streptophyta > Pinopsida > Pinales > Pinaceae > Pinus > Pinus albicaulis. Next base: position 160,546,817 of record CM076572.1, on the reverse strand, counting down.
TTACTTTTATGATTTTTTGGACGTTTTTGTTTTGTTTTGTTTTTTTTCGCTTGCTTCCTTATTATTGTATGAATTTATTTAGCTATGAAATTAAATTATTTAATAATTTATTTATTATTTTTATATTCCTTTTTACTATTTTATTTGATTATTTATTTTTTATCATTAGTATTTATTTTTATTTATTTTGGTTTATTTTATTAAAATTAAAATTTATTTTTATATTTTTAATTTTTGTTTTAATTTTATTTTTTATTTCTATTTTTATATTTTTTATTTTTTAAATTTATATTTTTTATTTATTTATTTATTTATTTTCAAAATAAAAATATATAAAATTATTTTAACATTATATTTATTAGAAATCATTATTATCGAATTAGATTTAAATTAAAACCTTAATAATAAAATTTTATTGGAAATTAATTATAATAAAATATAGTTTGATTTGATGGAAATTTAATTTATTTTATTAATTTAGTCAAACTAGCCGTTATGTTACAAATAGCTAGTTGGAGCTTTCCTGTCTATTTAATTTGGTTTTTTGGTTCAGATTTCTCATCTTGTCCTATGATGAACCACACTGGCTAGTTTGAAACGCGTCGGCAAAAATTCCCTATATGTGATTTTCACCGAAAAAATTTCTTACACATTTTATGGATCACAGAAGCAAAATTCCTAATATACTAATACATCATATATTTTTATTTTCTTCTTAGAGGATTCTCGATCCCTAATATATATATATATATACATATATATATATATATATATATATATATATATATACATATATACATATACATATACATATACATATACATATACATATATATATACATATACATATATTCTGTGTATATTTTGTGTTGTTTTTTTATTTGCTTATGATTCTCAATTCAAAGATTTTATTTTTATTTTTTAACATACATAGAACTCATTATTGTAAGTGTTTCACCATATTGCTATAGTCTCTTTACTTTTCGACTTGCCTCATATACACACATAATATTACTCTTATGTTAAATATTTTTTTATACCATCAAATATTTCTTTTATTTACTTTCTCAGTAAGGTTCTTCATCAACATCTAATATTTTTGTGAGGAGGTAACATATACAATCGAGTGATTACTTAATTTCCACAAAAAGAGTCTTTACCCATTTTTACACATATCTCTTTCAAGACCCTTTTTACACATGTCTCTTGAGAAATGTATACTAGAGGTTTAATTTAAGACATCTTTATGATTCTCGGAACTATTAACACACAATCATCATATAAATAATTCTATACTTTTCACATTGATTCCATTTATAACATACTTCCTCCTATTTTAACATACCCAGTTAATATTTTACAATTATTTAACAATATGAAATTTGACACTTTACTTGTTTACACACATATATATCTTCTGATTGTCTACACATGTACTTTCCTATCGTTATAAATCATAATGTTCTCTCTATTCACTCTAAAAAAATTAGGCAATATGATTTACTGATTAGCATGTGTTAATACTTAAGTTGTCACATCAACTGTTTTCTCTCCTAGGCACCTAATATATCAGTTCTTATGAGTAAGGGTACCCCAACAATAATTCAAATGGTATTTTGGTAACGAAACTTACATAATGTAATTTATTTCAATGTGCTGATGACCAGATTCTTCACGTCTCTTTTCCTTTGCTTTATAACATAGAAATTTATTTGGTTTCTCATTTATTTTTTATTACTATCTCTTAATTGGTGATTTTTTCCCTCAATTATGCATTATTTTAAAACAACATAGTGAATGTGGGCGGGTGTAAAGCCCCGACACTTCGTGAGCGCGTTCGGTGAAACGGGCGCGCCGGTGAGCGTTTGGTGAGCTTGGGCGCCGTTGCGACGCAACGGGCGCGCGTCGCACGTTGGCGTGTAACGGGCGCGCTAGTGTGGGAGACGAGTCATGGGCGAGTTGATGTGCGACGAGTCAACGAAGGCGTTGGCGTTTTGAGTTTATATCGACGGGCGCCGTGGATGAGTAAACCATGGGTGAGTCGGTCGGCGCGTTGAAGGCGCGCGATCGACGCCACCGCGTAGCGGCCGAGTCAACGAACGGTGGGAGTCGGCTCGGGGTCGGCGGCGCTGCCTTACGAACGATATAATATGTGGGCGAACGATGAACGAGCGCGCGCCACGGCGGCCGGCCGCGCCCACACACGGGCGTGCGACAAGCACGAGGGCGAAGGGCGGCGAGAAGTAATAACACGGACGGGCGAGTTTAGTGGGCGTTGGGCGCACGCAAAGACCAACTGGGGGTCGGCTCGGGTCGTGGCGCCCCTCCACGCCAGCCGGGGGTCGGCAGGTCGGCGAGCGCCCCACATGACACAACGTTTCACATGGGGCGTCGGTGTTATGGGCGGGTCGGCTTCCGGAGTGGCGGCGACCGGAAGGCTGTAACCAAACGGACGCGTATATATGAGCGGAGTTTGGAGAGCGAAAGGATCATCCAAGTTCGACCAACGAACATCCAAGCGACGAGTCATCCAAGGATCGCAGCAATAGAGCGTGCGGACAGTTAGCGGATGCACCCGCCGAGCGGGTGAGTCAAGGGTGGACGAGCCGAGTCTTGAACGCCCCTGATTTGGGCAATGCAATAGCTACCCCGGCCAAAACGGCGGCCAGCAAGTGAGAAGGCCGTCAGACGGAGAAAGCATACAGTGTGGCCAGCTGACGAGGAGTAACAGCCGCCAGATGAGCAATGCCAAAATTGAAACAGCGCAGTGCGGGCGCTGCAGCAACGACGATGTGACGGAGGTACCCAGCCGGCGGAGCGGGCCCCGAGCCGGTGCGGCGTGTGGACGGTGCACGACGGACGAGCGCGTGCGTGTGACTCCACACCGGCAGGCCAACGGTGCGGACGAACGAGTTGCGGTTCTGTGTAAATTCTATGTAAAACAGGCCCTCGACCTGTATAAAAACAGCGAGGCAATTTTGATTATTTCAGATAATAAAATTGGCTTATTTAAATCTGTTTTGTGGATTTATGGATGTTGACTTATGTTTTGTATTTCCGCTGCAAACATATTAAAAAGTGAAGGCTAACACTTAAAGAAAATAAGTAAAAGGCGTAGTCCGGAAAGGGTAAACCCGAAGGGAGACCGCTTAGCCGGTGCCGCACGGCCTGCCCAAGTGGACCAACGGAGTGGGGGCGTGACAGATGGTATCAGAGGTCTGATACGGATTGCAAGACAAAGGGTATCGGATCCCTCCGCAGGGAGCTTTTGCTGAAGCAGGAACACGGTTGCAGGTGCAGTTGGTGTTGAAGCTGACTTATAACTGCGAGCTGATTTATGGTCTGGACGAGGTCTCAAGCAAGGAAAATGGAGGATGTAGTGGATATGCCTCAAGTCATTGAGGGGTCCCAAACGCACTCTCAAGAAGACTTGTTCGAGAAGCTCATGGAGAACATGGAGAAGCGAGAAAGAGAGCTCATGATTCTTTACGAAGAAATTGAAGCACTTCGGGAAAATAACATGAGGCTGGAAAACGATGTAGCCACATGGAAGGCCGAGCTAGACACGGTGTCAACACGTTCTGTGTATACGGAATGGCAGCTTGGTGAAGTGACAAAGAGAATGGATGAGAAAGACCTATCCTATGATAGACTTGTGGATGAGCCTTCCAAAGCTCTTACAAGAATCAAGGATGTGGAAAGCGAAGTGGTCTTGGTGAAAAGGGCCATGGGACAAGGGTCATCTGGGGGATCTGTCCCTGTGATTAAAGCGAAGGAACCAGATTCATATGATGGAGCAAGAAACTCAAAGACACTTGGAAACTTCTTGTGGGATATGGAACAATACTTGGACCGATTGAACATCCATGATGAAGATGTCAAGGTGAAGATTGTGGCCCAATTCCTTACAGGTGATGCTAAGATGTGGTGGAGAAGGAGACTTGATCAGATTGCACAAGGTGTCATATCTGACATCACAACTTGGCCAGAGTTGAAAGATGCTTTGCAGGTTTACTTCAGTCCACAAGATGAAACCTGGGACGCTAGGACTATCATCAAGTATATTAAACAAGATGGAACTCTTCAACAATATCAAAGTGCATATCAGAGCGCTATCCTAGAGCTACCTGACATGGCAGAGCGTGACAAGTTGTTCAACTTCACTATTGGGTTGAAACCTTGGGCTCGAGATGAGGTGAAGAGGCAGAAAGCCAAGACTTTGGAAGAAGCCTTTGCTATAGTGGATAAACTGATAGAGCATGATGTTGGAGGATCGGGAGGATCTGGAGGAGAAAAGAAGAAGAAGCCTTTTGAGAAAAAGGGCGATGCACCAAAGAAGGAAGCTCCTAGGCCTAACAATGCGCAAGCAAAGTCGAAGGGTAAGAAGCCCCTAAGGTGTTGGATCTGCGATGAGGAACATACGGTGAAGAATTGTCCTTCAAGACCGAAGTTAGCCGCCGCAGTGCAAGCAGAAAGGAAGGAACCTTCAGTTGGGACTATGCAAGTCTTAAGTGCAGCAGCAGCTTACGAAGCTATTCCAAGAAGGGACCCGGAAAGAAACAATTTGGAGTTTGTGAATATGAAGATTGCGAAGGGCACACTTCTAACCATGGTTGATTGTGGTGCTACGCATAACTTTATTGGAGAGGACACCGCAAGGAAAGTTGGATTGAAGTTCAAACCAATCCAAGCTAAGTTGAAGGCTGTGAACTCCCCACCAGATTATGTGATTGGGGTTGCAGAAAAGACACCAATCGAGATAGAGAATTGGCATGCAAATGTTGACTTCATGGTGGTAAATATGGATGACTATGAAGCAGTATTAGGCATGGAATTCTTCAAAGAATTCGAAGTGATGGTGGTTCCTGACATGAGGAAGTTGTATATCTACGATGGGCAGACTGACCGTCCTATTGGTATACCAACCATAGGAGGAGGTAGTTCGACCCAATGCAAGATAACAGCCATGAGTGTGGAGGACACTAAGAGACATGCTGAACTCCAAGGGAGGATAGCCAATACGGAAGGCAGACTTCAGGAGCAAGCGCAGGAAATTATGGCATTGTCCAAGAGTCTTTTGGATGTGACAAGAAGACTTGAGACAATGGAAGCAAAGGAGGATGCAGACCCAGGAATTCATGGAGAAAGCCGGGAAGCGTACATGATGCGGTTGGAAGAGGAAGATCCAGACAGATGGCTGGAATTGTTGAATGAGGAAGAAGAGCCTTCGGCTCCTACTTCCTCCACCCTCTAGACTGAACATGGAGGATGAGGCTCATTGTCTCCTGCTCAAGACAATGATGCCCTCTAACTTATGAGCAGATTATGGAGCGAGATGGAGCATTTGATAGCAGGATGTTCGGCAGCCTTAATGCAGGAGGAAGAACTAGCGCATGGTATGAGGATGGACATTCTCATGATGAGGACGCTACGGTTGGATTAGCTACCCAACTAGTTCGAGTTGTGGGGACGCGTAATGTGCAGAGTTGTGCCGGATGCATGACAAACTTTGTTATGTTGAGTTGGTTGGATACTTAACGCAGAATGGGGCATGGCCGAAGCATGTAGCAGATCAAAGATGTTCACATCTAGGTGCTCTTCATGGTTTCATAGCAGAGTTGGAGACATGAACACCTTTGGAGGATGTTGGAGCCATCAACACTTTGCGACGACAGTTGCGACGATATCGTACACATGGGTGTAATGACAGTTCGTGCGACGACACTTTGGAGGTAGTTGCGACGATATTCACACGTAGAGTTGTGACGGGCGTGCGACGGAAGGATGATGTTTTCAAGGGACGACAACGCTTTGAAGTGGGGGAGAATGTAACGCCCCGACACTTCGTGAGCGCGTTCGGTGAAACGGGCGCGCCGGTGAGCGTTTGGTGAGCTTGGGCGCCGTTGCGACGCAACGGGCGCGCGTCGACATAACGGGCGCGCGTCGACATAACGGGCGCGCGTCGCACGTTGGCGTGTAACGGGCGCGCTAGTGTGGGAGACGAGTCATGGGCGAGTTGATGTGCGACGAGTCAACGAAGGCGTTGGCGTTTTGAGTTTATATCGACGGGCGCCGTGGATGAGTAAACCGAGAGGTGAGTCGGTCGGCGCGTTGGGCGCGCGACCGACGCCACACGTAGCGGGCGAGTCAACAAACGGTGGGGTCGGCTCGGGTCGGTCGAGCGCCCCCAACACCCACGAACGATATAATATGTGGGCGAACGATGAACGAGCGCGCGCCACGGCGACGGGCGCGCCCACACACGAGGGCGTCACGACAAACACGAACGAAGGGCGGCGAAGTAATAACACGGACCGACGAAGTTTAGTGGGCGTTGGGCGCACGCTAAGACCAACCGGGGGTCGGCTCGGGTCGGCCGAGCGCCCCTCACGCCAACCGGGGGGTCGGCTCGGGTCGGCGAGCGCCCCCACACCCGTGACACAACGTTTCGAATGGGGCGTCGGTGTTATGGGCGGGTCGGCTCGGGTGGCGAGCGACCCGACTCTTCAACAAGACGGATGCGTATAAGTATGGCGGAGTTGGAGAGCAAAGGAACAACCAAGTTCGACCAACGAACATCCAAGCGACGAGTCATCCGAAGATCGCAGCAATAGAGCGTGCGGACAATTAGCGGATGCACCCGGCGAGCGGGTGAGTCAAGGGTGGACGAGCCGAGTCTTGAACGCTGCGGTTGGACAGCACACGACGCTGCGGCCAAACGAGCGACGGCAAGTGAGGGCGAGTCGGACGGAGGAAAGCGCACGGTGGGCGAGCGCTGAACGAGGGGTGAACGACCGCCGAGTTGAACGCGCCAAGGTTGAACAGCGCACGACGCTGCGGCAACGACGTGTGACGGAGGTAACGACGGCGGACGCGCTGAACGGAGGTGCGACGTGTGGACGGTGCACGACGGACGGGCGAGTCGTGTGACTCACGACCCGACCAACGGTGCGGACGGCCGAGTTGCGGTTCTGTGTAAATTCTATGTAAAACAGGCCCTCGACCTGTATAAAAACAGCGAGGCAATTTTGATTATTTCAGATAATAAAATTGGCTTATTTAAATCTGTTTTGTGGATTTATGGATGTTGACTTATGTTTTGTATTTCCGCTGCAAACATATTAAAAAGTGAAGGCTAACACTTAAAGAAAATAAGAAAAAGGCATAGTCCGGAAAGGGTAAACCCGAAGGGAGACCGCTTAGCCGGTGCCGCACGGCCTGCCCAAGTGGACCAACGGAGTGGGGGCGTGACAGCGGGGTTTCTTCATCCAACTTCACCCACAACACATGATTTTTTTTAATTAAAGGTGCAAGACTTAGTCCCGTAGGCGGGGTTGTCATATTTCAAATTCTTCTATGTAACACAACATAATTTGCTATCACGTTCCCTTAAACAAACCACAATGTAGAACCCTTCAACTATGATCCTACTTGTAACATCCCCTAGTACATTAAAAAAAAATCCTTATTAGTAGACACAACATGATTTTAATTCAAGTATCGAGAGTTAAAGACCATAGCCTTTATGTTATTTTTATCACATTCTCACATTAACAATCTTTATGTTTGTGAATATTATCATAATGTATATATCATGACGGACTTGATTTTGGCACGATGGTCAATGTATTTATGTCTTACACTATGGTTTCATATGTGACCGCATAGTTTCATATACATATATGGTCTCGTATGGTATAGTATTATTATATTGTTTCCATAACTATCACATTAAAGTTCTTGGCATAACATTTCTATGGTTAACTATTCACCCGCCTAATTTGCCGGGGGTTAGTTTTATAATGTTTAAAATGAATGCTCTTGGGAATTCTCTAGAAGGCACAGCGGTCAAGCATATTATTTAGATGCATGGATAGATCTGTCATTTGCAAAATTTCATGAGCTCCACTCGAGATCGTAGGGTTTTTGATTGGATGATCTAAGAATTGGCAAGGTGGTTAAGGGGTAATTACCCCCTCCCTATACCTTGTCACAAGTCTCATTCTTATTTTCCAAATTTTCTCGTTGGATCTGCCATATGCAACTAATCCTAGGCCTTTTGCGCATTACCTGGAACCATACCGAACGACCTAGGTATACATGGAAGTAAACCGTGACAGGTCTGGTGTCACTTGGTAATCCCACAAGTATGAGGTTTCAGTGCTCTGTCGTCAAGGTATTATGGGAACCTTGCCCATTCTCCATTTTTTTAACAAAAGTTCTCTTTCGAATTATTCGATGAACACAAAGTAAAATTTGGTAGTTAACTAATGTTCTTAACGTTATTTTCAATATGGCACCCGTAAGCTTGATTGGAAATCATTCAAGGTATATACATTTCTAAAACACTCTATCTTACCAACGTAAGCCGAGTTTTAATATTAACTTAGTCGATTGTTTGATTGGTACATGTTAGGGTTTCATATCCAACTGATGAGTTTAAATCACTAGTCCTGATTTTCATTCCCCTGTATAAATGGTTTCAACTCGAATTTATATTAATAAATTTTTTACTTTTTACAAAATTTCGATTTGTCGATTCTTATGGTATCCTGTATTACTGGTTTAAGTAATTTATTTCCGGCCATACGTTGTGGTATCTTATACAGGTGTATTATTCCTTATTGTTCCAAGTAATAACTGTGTTATATTTTGTTAACCCTAAGTCCTATGGTTCGTCACTGTGCATGGCAAAAGTTTTGCAACGGTTCTGCACATTCTGGTTTCACACACTGTAACTTAGTTCCCAATGATTTTAAGACATTAATTATGAACATCTTATGTAGCCCATAACTACATGGTTTCTAAATCATATATATATATATATATATATATATATATATATATATATATATATTATTGTTTAGTTATGCACAATTTGATTCTCCTTTCTTGTTTTAATTATTACTTGCATTATAATGACGTTCGTTCAATATTTCAATTTTTTTGTTTACCATTTATAATTCTTTTACAGAAATTTCCAATTGGGTCTTTATGCCAACTCTTATTATTGATGTTATTGGGCGGAAACGTGAAGCTCGGTTACACTTTTGTGAGAATGTGAGGTAGAAAATTTTTTTCGGCAATAGTTCGGCCGAACTTTCTTAGAAAGTTCGGCCGAACTTTTGAGTCCGTTTAGATTGACGGCACAGTGACGGCGCAGCAAACATAATTTTTGCCGGAGGTTTGGAAAACCGGCAATAGGAGTTCGGCCGAACTTATTTAAAAGTTCGGCCGAACTCGTTTTTATATATAAACCGCCCGCGAAAGCAGTAAGGTTACTGTTTTCATTGTTGGCGCGCGGTTTTTGCTGGTCTGTTGCTGATTGCCGCGTTGCTGCTGGTCTGTTGCTGATTGCCGCGTTGCTGCTGGTCGAGCTGATTGCCGCGTTGCTGCTGGTCGAGCTGATTGGCGAGTTGCTGCTGTGTGCTGGTTGAGCTGCTGTGTGTCTGGTCGAGCTGATTGCCATCGTTAAAATCTGCTACGTCCGCCATCGTTAAGATCTGGTATGTTCCGTAAATTGCAAACAAAAAAAATCTTGTATGTTCTGTAAATTGCAAACAAAAAATTGAAGAGAGAAACTGAAAAGTTTGAAAAGTTAAAGTTTCAAATTTAATAAATTTAGAAGTTACTAGAAGTGAAAGCAGAGAGTTCCTATATTTTGCCTCATCTCTAATTCCATATGACCTTTGCTGTACCTATATGCTCCTTTTAATTTTCAAATAAAGTCAGTCTTCTTGAAAGAATGTGTCTAAAATAGAGTATCACCACAGCTCCACAAATTTTTTTTAATCCTTCAAAAAGTCTCCACGAGATCAAATTTATCACAGGTCTGAAATATGAGTCTGAGCCTCTGCATTTGTTATAAGGATGAGAGAGTCGTTGTTACAGGACCGAGACAGAGATATGAACTCGTATTATCCCACATAAATATGAATCCGAGATGCAATATTTACTGGTTCGATTCATGTATAGGTCCGAGCCTTTATGACTGTTCTTTGTCCCAAAGTCTGAGTGAATGTCTGAGCTCTACACAAATCCAAATATTGAAATATAGTTTGGATTTTACCATGACTCTACCCACAGGCAGTTATATGACAGTACAAGTTCTAGCACAGTCTGAGGTAAAGCTTCTTATTTACCACAAAATTATCCGAGCTGTTGTTGTAGTCTCCTTCACGAGGCATAGAAATAACAGTGTTATGACATAGTCAAGATATAAAGGTAGAGCTGCCAAAATTCAGAAACAATACATAGTCTGAGTCACAGGGGTCATCACAGTTCAATTATGAAGCCCAAGGAGTATACACAGTTATTTCAAAATAATTATGCCATTGTCCACGTTGTTTCAAAATAATTATGCCATTGTCCACGTTGTCTTGTAGATTTCGAACCCATTAAAAAATATTCATTGTTTCCCTTTCTTCTTTAACTACAAACTATCTTCACTGCAATTAGAAATCTGAACCACTTTCTAATCTGCCCATCCAAAAATCTCAGAGATGAATATACGAAATTTTGTCTCTGAAATGAAAATTTTGTCCACATATTTATAGTGGTTTGCAAAATTTGAAAGGACACATCTGTTTGGAGGGAGGCTGACGTGAATGTGTGAATGTAGGTCGGCTGGCCAAAAAATAATATTTTTCTAACTTAAAAATTCATTTTCTCTTAGGATATTTGGAGTTAAGAGTTGAGTGAGGGCTTTTTAGAAAGAGGGAAAAATCCTCTTTAATATGGCATAGGATTCATTTGTAAAGGATTCCTCCAAGCTTTCCAAAACTAATTTTCTTTGTGATTGCTTTTGAAATATTTACGTTGTCTTGTAGATTTGAATGAAAATTTGTGCCAGACCTTATAAATCCATTACCACAAGATTTATTTCCACTAAGGGAGAACCATATATTCCTTAACATCCATATATTGAAAAAATTGTTGCTTTAATTTGCTTTACACATGACATACATTGAAACATTTAAAGTCAATCTTAGCAAAAAAGTTGTTTTAGTTTCAAGATGGGGTATGCACAAGATTAGAAACTTTGAAGGGAAAACACCATCAAATAGAATGCAAACGTAGCAATATTCTATGGCTACTAAAAAAACACATTATTTTCCCTTCATGTATATCTTTATTGTGTTTTACTCTAATTTAACTATATTCAAAGTTTAATAATTACACCAAGTAGCATGGAACACTAGCTATGTAGCCTTGTTAATAAAGTTTGATCATTTATCATACATGAATGTTATGTCATAATAATTATGTCATATGGAGGTTCATAAAATGTGTAATGATCTATTATTTAAGGTATAGTCAGTTTTAGGTGAGGATAATGAATATGATGTTAGTAAAACATCATCCACATAAATATTAAGTAATAAAAAAGAATCATTATTAATAATCTTTTATCATTTATCATACATAAATGTTATGTCATAATAATTGTGTCATATGGAGGCTCGTAGAATGTGTAATGATCTATTATTTAAGGTATAGTCAAATTTAGGTAAGGATAATGAAGATGATGCTATTAAAACATCATCCTCATAAATATTAAGTGATCAACATATAAACTTCATATACGTGATTTTTTCTTTGTTATGATTGTTGTGACATGTGTTGTGGTTTGGTTGTTTTTTTATACATAAGTGAAGGTATGCTTTAATGATTAAGTGTTTGTAATTTGTTTTCAAATATTTGAATTTGAGTTTGTAGTTGGAAATTTCAATTATTATGAATGTATAGCTTTGGGAATTTTGCACTGATTAAAGACATTTTTGAGAAATGATATGATATTATTTGCTAGAAAATATTTAATAAAGGATATTTTTTAGGAATGCTATGATACTATTTGCTAGAAAATATTTAATAATTTTGTATCCTCTATGAAACAATTATAATACTATTGTGTTACATTTTGTTGGAATTCTTGATTTTTTTTTTTTTTATAAAAGGACAATTTCCAATAGAAGATCAAATAATGATGACATTAAATATGGATGTGCATAGAGGAGATATTCGAGGATGCTACAAAAAACAAAAGAGCCCATGCAACTGTTAATTCAACTTTTGTGTTTGAACATGTATCAATGTTTAGCCATATATAAATAGACATACTTCTTGGAAGGAAGATTATGGCTCCACCTCCGCAAACCCTTGCTTGAGAAGCACCATCGAAAAAACCAGTTGTTGGATAGTATGAACTAGGAGGAAAGCTAAAATATTTGATTTTGGTATGTCTCTTGGGCTTGATATAGTCTGAAAAAAATCCCACAATATCGCCTTGAATACCATTGGTTTCCTTTGGTATAACTACAAAAATGATTGTGTTTTTGTCCTTCCATATTCCCCACGCTATCAAAACAAGAATGGTTTTAAAGGTGCCCATATTTTTTTCCCACCAAAGGAGGCAATGATCCAATGGTTCAATAAGATTAATAGCTTTTAGGTTTATAGCTCCAAGGACATATAGCGAGAGGGATTTTGAGTAAGCACATTTAAAAAATAAATGTACTACAAATTCAGAACAATTTAAACAAAGAAGGCCTATATTTGGACCATAAATGCCTTTCCACGTCATTTGCTCCCCCATATAAATTTGATTTCTTAAGGCCAACCAAATAAAACATTTTAATTTTGAGGCAATAGACCAGTTCCTCGTCTTTATGTGCCACCAACTAGATTTTTTCTATACATAGCTTTCAGAGACTGCATAATAAGCATGATGGGTTGTGATTTGCCCAAAATATTGATTCCATGCCCAGACATAATTTTCTTCCTCCTCCATTAAAGTGATGTGGCCACCAATAATATTCTTAATAAAACCATTTTAGTCCTCAGCAAGTAAACCAATTAGACTCAGGTCATAAATATTCATCCATATAATGGTTGAAGCCTGATTCAAGGAGCAACAAAAAATTGATAAAGATTGGAGATTCCACGAGATTCAAGAAGACCAATAAGATCAGAAGATAAATTTGACACAACACCTCAAATTATTGGAAAGGATCCTAGCTTTACCTTATCTCCCTTACAAACCTTCCATTTCAACCATTTTTTGATCCAACGAAAAGGTGTAATCATTCCCCTCCATACAATTGATCCAGTAATATGGTTGCATGTCCTAAAGGACCAGAACTAATCCATGATCGACTGACTATGAAAAATATTTATCCATGATGATTTTTCTCCAGATCTTGTCCCCAATGATTGTCCTCCAAGAACTTTCCATGGCCAACGCTAATCCAAATCATTGAAGCTTTTGGAAGCCCCACCCACCATTGTGATTTGGCTGAGCCCACATGTCCAACTTGAGAAAATGCTTAAGAGGACTACACTTTCTATCATTCCATAGAAAATTACTCATGCATTTTTGGATCTTGTTAATAGTGGACTTTGCAATCTTTGTTAGAGTAAACTAATACACAAGTAAACCTTCCAGAGTTGACTTGATAAAAGTCATCCATCCCCCTAAAGTGAGCCATCTATAACACCAATTATTAATCTTTCCTTCAACCCTCTTAATGAGCCAACCCCAATCCTCAGCTCTATATTTGTTGCATTTAAGTGTGTCTAACATAACTCTACTTTCAACATCTTGCTTCATGCAACATGCACCATACTTTGAATTTGCAAAGACCTGAATTCTCCAGCCCCCATTAAAATGACCCTACAAGTTGATTATTTCAGTTTTTTCACTCTATAAGTATCAACGTACGATTATGCATGATGGAGAATCTCTAGCGCTTTCCCTTGTTAATATATTGAACAAGGGAAAGCGCTATATATTCTCCATCATGCATAATTGTACGTTGGATTTGGTGATAATTGTCTCCATATTTTGGCTTTATGACCCGCAAAACATAATTATTTTAGAAGGGAGGGAAGGAGGGATGATCACATTGACTTGCTTGATGACCTGTCTATGAAGATTAACTACCTCAAGAACTATTTTTTGCGTAGGGAAAGAGACACATTCCCATGTCTGAGCATGAAAACGTTCTTTGATATTGTTAATGCCTCTAGTGTTTACTTCTACAAGTTCTATAGGCAGAGTCTGTAAAGGGCCGGGTAGCCTCTGGATCTCATCTTTTATGAAAGGTGACATATCTAGTAAATGCCCCTGCAGTCAATCTCTGGAATGGATCTAAATAGAAGTTCTTCATTTTAATATCCGTAAAACACAACAACTTTAACGGTAAACTATGTACATGTTCCATTCATCATGAACACAAACCTCACAAGCCTCCTTGGCTTTGGAGCATTTTCCATGTTTTCTATAACCAAGACTCAAATAATTAGGCCCTTCTTGAAGAACATTTGGCTCAACTATGCCTTGTACATGCTTGCCTTTAAAACCCTTTACTTTCATAGCACATTTTCATCAAAAATTTTCTCAAAAGCATGTACACATTCATTTTCAGAGGAAATTGAAGGTACTCTAATATCTCTAATGTCTCTCAAAAGCACGTACACATTCATTTTCAGAGGAAATTGAAGGTAGAAACCAATCTAGCTAATTCTTCTAACTAACCTTGACTAAAATGAGCTAAATTGTACTTTGATACGAACTTTATTTAAATTGTCCACCCCACATTAGGCACCAATGATTATAACCTTTAATGGGCTAGCACTGGTTTGTATTCATAAGTTTGTCCTCCTCCACGCACTCCATATCCAGTGATTGCCTATTTTTTCTCTTCCAACATTTTATTTTGGAAACTAATTTTGGTAGTTAATTCTACTAATAGTTACAACACACTTGGAAGTCAAAGAAATTGTTATATACACTACTAAACTGAATTAACATTGTTTGTTATTGGACTTTACAATAAGAAACAACGTAGAGTTCATTAATGTAGTAGTGTATATGATAATTATATGTATAGTGGTGTGGCTATCGATAAAATTAGTTGCTAATGAATTTCGAGAATAGAAAGTTGGAAGTGGAAAATTGAGAAATCACTAGCTATGGGGCGGATGGAGGAGGACAAGCTAGAAACTATCTTCTGCTTATAAATTGTATTTTATTCACCTGTTGTCACAATCATTCATAGGATAGGTAGAGAGGATGACATTTCAAAAATTCATGCATATAATATGTAGAAGGGGTCATGTATGAGATGGTGTGAAGTGATGATGATGGACATGGTAAATTTTCATGTGCCAAGTCATTTTTAGATGATGATGACAAACCAATATTAGCCATTTTAAGGTTATAATCATTAACAAGAAATATGGGTAAGGAAATTCAAAGTGCCAAATTCTAAGGAACAAGCCATATTTGCTTCTCAAAAACTTTATTTGATATATTCTTAAAAAACCAAGTACAAATTTTAGTAATCTTAGAATCATGCTTTACATAAGGTAAAATTGGGGAACTCATGACTTGTACTATAGATAAAAAAAACATTTAAACTTACCAAAAAATATATGATAAAAATTGACAAACTACATACCCTTAAGCTCAAGGGGATATAATCATTCTTGCCTTCCATATAGATAATGAAAATGATTGTTCTAAGTCTCATGTTGCTTCTCATGTTATTTTATAAACCTTGGTTGGAAAGAAAAATAGGAGGGTAGAAATGTAAGAAATATAGAACATACTGGATTTAACAGCCCCAAACTGGATTTTACTTCGAGGTATTGATTTTTTGAAATCTATTTTGTGAATGTCGACCAATAGATATATATCATGGAGGATGAAAGACGAAGATCGGCCGAATCCCATATGGAGGCTCGGGGATTGGAGGATGTTCACGGTATTTAAATATAATCTTAAATCTCCATACATGTGTGTACGTATGGAATTGATTTTTTTATTAACTTTGTGAGTGAAATTAGTTGTTAATAAGTTTCATATTTTAATTTTTAGGAGGCAAGAGGAGAAGGCTTTCTACTCCATCAATGGAGCGTGGCCAAGGTTCAACCAGTCGAGGTAGCAGGGTGCCGGAAGGGGGTGATATTTATTCCCCCGAAGGCCAGCAATCAAGGGCTGCTGGTTCTCAACAGGGTCACTGTGGGTATGGTTCTCAGCAACATCATTCTGGGGCTGGTTCTCAGCAGGGTCATGTTGGAGATGATGTTAACCAACAACATCAAGGTTGCCATCAATTTCAATATTTTTTCATTAAATTTGTACAACTTTTTTTACACGTGTTTTTTCTAATATACGAAATTATATATATATTGATGCAGAGGCTGAAAATGTTCGAGCCAGTGGTCAAAAAAGACGCAGGGCAGCGCGCTACATTGAAGAAGAAGGCTGTCAACCTAGCACAACTTATCCGGCTGAGATTACTGATATACCATGGGAAACGGACATGGCGGAATGCACCTTACAAAGGTGTCAAAGCCTTTATGCAAAATTGCAGAGAGATCTCCAGGATTTGACTCTACCTGCTGATAGTAGACAGAGCCTAGAGATAGTTACACATTCATTGAGTGAAATGGTAAAAGTGTACAAAGATTTGGGGCCAACCACTGATTCGTTTGTAGAAGTGATGAGAAAGAGAGGAGAAACAGTGATAGGTCCCGATAAATGGCAGGACATAAAAAAAAGAGTTTCAAGAAATGATGCTAAGTCAAAGTTTAATTATAAGGAAGGGCTAAAAAGAAAGATGTTGAAGGTGCAGTATTTCAAGCACCCAGACAAAGCAAAATAATTGTATAGTCGACATCTTGCGGCCTTTGGAAGGCTTCCATGGAACGATGAGGTTCCTCTTTATTTTGCACGAATGTTTTATGCAGAATTTTTTTTGGGTATGAAACCCGACTACAATGATCTTCCTTCAGAATTTTTTGGCCCGGGGAGAGGTCGATTATGTCAACGTAAGGGCGCTAAGCGAGATGTGGAGTTGCCTCGCCCTGAGCCGCCATTGGTGAGTCGACCGTCTCGAGTCGAAACCCTGTGATCAGAGATGGATGCGACTTCTCAAATAAGTCGTGAAGCAAGAGATGTTATGATCGAAAATGTTCATAGCGGATTGAGTGGAGTCAATATTGGCTTAAATAGACTAAGAGCATGTGAACATGCACGTGCCAATTTTGTTTATCATACAGATGAGGAGATTTACAACATGAATGTTGAAGATCTCCGAACATACGCAATAAATTGTCGCAATGGTCTGCAAGACCTAATTTTTCATGAGGAAGAGGGCATCGGAACGGTATGTGTTAGTGACTTTAGGGTTTGAAATTATATTTACATATACGTGTACAATTTGTAATAAATACATGTGTATCTAGACATGTATACATTTATTTGTATGTGTACATTAATCTAACAAAAATGTATGATTATATGTTAAAACATGGTATTTGCAGTTCTCAGGCATGATGCGTGATGAAAATGTTAATATTACGTTCGGGACCTCTGGCTCAAACGATGCAGATGGGTCTGCCCATCATGATATGTTCGCACATGTATGTTAGTGTTTTTTAAGTGACTCTAAAATAAATAATTGTTGCCACACATGTACATGTATGTATATATATAATTCGATAAAATGTTTTAACAGGTACCGATTCCGTCTGATGTTTTTGGGATCCCGGTACCTTCTTCTTCTTTAGGAGATATACCTTCTACTTCATTGGGATATGACCAAGTATGGACAATTTTTCACAAGTTCAAAATTTATGTTACCTCAAAAAGTTCCATAAAAAATTGAGATATATAGAGAGAGATCTATATTTTGAGTTATTTAAAAAAATTTGAATTTAGGTTTGTATAGAAGATTTTTTTAATCCGAGGACTTTAGCGACGGAGATAGAGACATCCACAGCATTTGAAGAAGTTGTCTTTAGTTCTTTTTTTTAATATTATTGTTCAAATATAATTTTATATATATGTACACACGTGCATTTTCATTTGAAAGTTTTTAATTTGAGTAGTCTACCCGAACAGTTTAGCCGGACGGTAGTTTTGCGGAATCAGACGCTTAAATTCAAGAAATCAGGTACTTGCAATGTTTGAAATCCATTTTTGAGGTTGGAAATGGATTCAGCACTACCAAAATCCCTTAGGGCACTCAAAATACTTAAGTTTAACAACTGTAAACATGATTCTGATGAAATCTTTGCCGGATTTTTTAAAAATCTTTGCCGGAGTCCGAGCTAAAACGTTGCCTGGGGAGACGACGGCCCTTTTAATTTATATAAATTATTTCTGTATATATATATATTTATATTTAGCTGTACATGTATATTGTACAGGTTACCACTAGAGATGTTTCTATGGCAGATCCTGTTCATCAAATGGAGAGGCAACCTTACGAGGTATTGCGCGATTTTTTTGTTATATTTTGTTTTTTACATGAAGTTCTAGATATATATATTTTCGTTCATTTTTAAAACTTCAAATTTTAATGTTCAAGTACATGTACATTGTGTATGTAGGTTTTCCCTTTACAAGATAGCGAGCCAATCGAGACCCAGAGGCTAGATCTTCCATTTGATGGACAAGATATACAGTAGATTTGATTTTATTTCAAAATTTAAATGGTTTTAAAATTTGTTAAACTTGATACAGTTTGATACTTGAGTGAGATTTACAATTTTTGGACATATTTTATTACAATATGTTTTTTGGACATATTTTTGGACATATATGTTAAATGTTTTTGTTGGATAGTTGAATTATAATTGGCATGACATGTGATATTTAATGTTTTAAATGTTTTTGTTAGATAGTTGAATTATAATTGGCATGGCATGTGATATTTAATGTTAAATGTTTTTGTTAGATAGTTGAATTATAATTGGCATGGCATTTGAAGTTTTTAAAACTACATGAATGATGGAATGTGAACCTACATTTACACATGTGGTAAATTGAAATGTTACTTGTAACACTTGACAATCCCCATTGATTTCATTGTACAGTATATGTTGATTTCTGATTTGATATAATTGCATACATATGATGGTACATTACTTGTAAAGTCATTGGATTAATAACTTGTTCATTGATTTCAGTGTTCTTTGGATGGGTTTAGTACTTTTGGCATGTGAATGTGAAGTAATGTTGTCATTGAATTACATTTGACATTTGATATTTAATGTTAAATATTTTTGTTGGATAGTTGAATTATAATTGGCATGGCATGTGATATTTAATGTTAAATGTTTTTGTTGGATAGTTGAATTATAATTCTAATGGTATCTGAAGTTTTTAAAACTACATGAATGATAGAATGTGAACCTACATTTGCACATGTGGTAATTGAAATGTTACTTGTAACAAAACAATCCGCATTGATTTCATTATGTAGTATATGTTGATTTATGATTTGATATAATTGCATGTATGATGGTACATTACTTGTAAAGTCATTGGATTAATAGTGTTCATTGATTTCAGTCTCGCAAAAAATTATTGACGATGTAGAATGATTTTTGTGTTATAATAATTAAACCTAATAATATTGGAGAGCAAGAGAGACTTGAGGTATGGTGTTTACTACAAGCGTTTGAGCTAAATATTTAAATGGTTTATCTATCTTTCATAAAATAGTTTAAGATTGATCACAAGAATTAAGAGAATGTCTCAGTCCATCATTGGTATGGTCCATCATAGAATGATCATCCATGTCAATGACTCTTAAGTCTATCTTTCCAAACCATGACCCTACTCTCACATGTGTGCTTTTCATGACACCGGTCGTGCTACTTTTATCCTTGAGTTGACTGCCTTGAAAGCACTCAACTCTTTCTCGATGCTAGCCTTCCTCTTTCTAAGAGATGAAGCTGCCTTTCGATTTAGGAAGCTATGGGTAGCCCCCGTGTCTATCAAAGCAGAGAACTTTTTCCCATGTACGGTTGTAGACATGAATCTCAAGTCCAAGGAACTTTCATCATCATTCCTCCTTGTCTTGTGCCTTACTTTCGTAATCTTCTTCAACATTTCCTCTTCCAATATGTTTTTCGAACTAGCCCTTGGCTTAACAGTGCTTTTCACATATCTCTTCTCATGAAGCTCCATATAACAATTTGATCCTGGGCTTGCTTGAATTGGTTCAAGCTCTTTCTTTTTCGAATTCTGTCTAATTGCTCCAATACGACATATATTGACTCCTTCCAAACGAAGTGCACCAATCCTCTTAGTGTCGTCGTCTTCTTTTCCAAGTGTGCCAACACATGCATTTTCTTTCTTCAAACCAATAGGTTTCGGATCAAGAAAGTCCCTCTTGATCTTATCTTCCATGTTCTTGACTTTACCCTGCAACGTGGTGCTTATTTCCTTCAAGTGAGCCCTTTCCATAAAGAGTTCCTGAAGTCTTTGTTCACCTTGTCGTATCTCCATGTCAAGCTTTTCAATTTCAGCAGTTTGTCTAGAAAGTCCATCATTGGAATTTCTTGCGTGAAAAACCAAGTAGGTTGAACCAACGTTGGTCTAGTGCATTGGAATTCATTAAAGAATTGGTCATTGGCGCTGCTTCAAGCTAGGAGTGAGCATCGTCACCAACCTACATTGAATATTTTACACTCCCTATGGTGAATGATACTTTAAATTGATTGACAGTCTAAGACTTCCGAATTTTTCCGAATGCCAAATGATCTTACAAAGTTAGTATTTATAATATTCTAGTAGGTCATTCGGCGACAACTTTTATCAAAAACTTGAAACGACTTTGGCGTGTGATATTTAATTTGTTAAATGTTTTTGTTGCATTGTTGAATTATAATTGGCATGGCTTAACAGTGCTTTTCACATATCTCTTCTCATGAAGCTCCATAGAACAATTCGATCCTGAGTCTGCTTGAATTGGTTCAAGCTCTTTCCTTTTCGAATTCTGTCTAATCGCTCCAATACGACATATATTGACTCCTTCCAAACGAAGTGCACCAATCCTCTTAGTGTGGTCGTCTTAGTGTGGCGTGTGATATTTAATTTGTTAAATGTTTTTGTTGGATTGTTGAATTATAATTGGCATGTGGCATGTGAAGTTTTTAAAACTCCGATTTTGGATGGTTTCAATCTACATTTTGCATGTGATATTTAATGAACTTTAAATGTTAAATGTTTTAATGATGCACAATATATAATCGAAAGGGTTTTAAGACTTAAAGTTTTGGATGGTTTCAATTTACAACTTAAAGTTTTGGATGGTTTCAACCTACATTTGCACATATGGTAAATTGAAATTATGTTACTTGCAACCAGACAATCCCCATTGATTTCATTGTATATGTTGATTTCTAATTTGATATAATTGCATGTATGATGGTACATTACTTGTAAAGACATTGTATTAATAGTGTTCATTGATTTTACTTTAAGCGCAAAAAATTATTGATAATGTAGAACGATTTTTGTGTTATAATAATTAAACCTAATAATATTGGAGAGCAAGAGAGATGAGGTATGGTGTTTACTACAAGAGTTCGAGCGGGGCATTCGGTGACAACTTTTACTAGAAACTTGAAACAAAGAGAATCTATCTTTGGCTAGGACATCATGTAAGATGCTCGACATAAACAGTAAAATTGTACTTAAAAGCCGAGATTCGGGCAAGTGGGGACAACCACTTGTTGTCTCGTCCCTTGGAGGCTAGGCCATATGGGGACCGAATCTGACTTTACAAAATAAAGTGAAATAGTTTGTACCATATGGTCGGAGAACATATACAAAAACAATTAATATACAAGAAAAATTAATTTCATTCTAGAATATATATATCCAATACATATTTAACATTTTTAATCAATGCACATGTATAGAAAAACTATTTTCAGTGGAAACTAGAGCACGTGCTTGTACCCAAACGATTTGTAACATTTGCAAACCACAAATAACATAAGCAGTTCAATTTTTAGTTGAGTACTGAAAGGTTTAAAAGATAATAAATTGTTGTCCTGACACTTCACTCAAAAAATTCTAATGGAATTCCATCCTCAATAATCCGTTCATGATCGGATTTTGACATTTTCCATTTCTTAATTTTTGATTTTTTCTTTGATTGAACTTCTATCAACTTTATGCGTGCTGCACACACCAAGTGACTATATTGACAACTTATGGAATCGGGTTCATAGTCTTCGAAGTAAACAAAGTCTCCACTTTAACGAGTTTGTTTGAAAAAATAACCTTTCAGTATAATAGACCCTTTGTCATACTGAAATCCGTGATCATTATAGTCTTGTAATAATTTCATTTTTTGTTCAGTGCAACGCATCAAATAATACTTCACATTTTCATCGTTGTCAATAGGTGCAATTACCGCAAAAACATCTCCTGCACAATAAAATAAATTTAACATTTAATTATGCATATTTAAATTTAAATTTGTAAATCTTTAAATCATTAAAAAGTAATTCAAATGTTACCTTCTCTAACAAGATCAGAAACTCGATCACCATCGGATGATATTGTAGTTTCATCTGATTCCATTTCTTCAATCATTGCAATAGACATTTTTCCCTTTGTATTTAGCTCTGTATGTTTCCAATCGTTCACATACATTTTGTTTTCACAGACGTCATTGGATTTTGTGTTGTCTATGCAAACATCGCAAAAACAAGAATATTTTCTTTTATCCAATGCAAACACATTTGTGGACAATTTTGTTTGAATTGAATGCAATTTTCGAGTCCCTTTTATTGTTCCAACGTCATTTCCAATTGATCTATTTACGTCTGCGATTCCAATATGCCAGAAAAACCTTTATATGGAAAATTAGAAAAAGAATTTGTAAATATGATATCAAAATACAATTAAAAATAATCATTGCATGATAAATGTACAATGTTTAAAATTAGATTACCAATATAAATTAAATTGAATTTACCTTTGCACTTCTCGTGATGGGTTAATCTCATGGCTTAGAGCATTTTTGCACCATTGAACAACTTCTTCAGCGTTTGCAAGTCGGCGTGCAAAGTGGTTCATTTGATATCTTCGAAGTGCTCGTTTTATGCATGCTCCTGCACCGTCATGTTCTCCTTTTCCATGGCCAATCTCAAAGAAATTCCAACAATGTTTAATGGAGGTTTTCTTATGAAGACGACACAACCAAAAAAATGATCGTGCAGATTTGAATTGACCTGCGCATCCGTCTGACAATATCCAATGTTCATTGAATGTTATTCCACGATTTTTCAATGAATCATAAATTTTTCCAAAACAATGTTGTACAAAACATGTATCATGCGTACGATCGTCACTGATATAAAAAAAATATTCTTTAATGATATGTCGATTTTCACTCGTGCTTTCTATATGATCGACATTTTGTTCAGCATGTCTATATAGAATATGGACGAGCATGGAGACTTGGTTAGAGTGATAGTATTCACTCTGAATTTCTTTTTGTGGAGCAAATGTGTAGTTTTCTGCAAAATCAATCACTGACAAAATGGTTCCTGGTGGAAAAACTTCACAAGATTTTTTGAATTGCAAGTCTTTCCATCGAGCTCTATGGGAATGCATGGTGTATTTGTAAATTTCTGCTTCGAACTTTCTCAAAAAGTCTATTAGAAAAATTTCGTCTTCTCGTAATTCGATTCTTTTAACACTATCTGCACTTTGAATCGATGTACTGGTATATTCGTATCTCTTCCATTTCACTTTCATGTTGGACGATGATTGATCATTTATATCAATACGATATTTGTTTTGAAATTTAGTCAAATTTCCACAATCATCGCATTTTTTACCACCAACACATTTCTTTTTGTAAAATAGTTCATCGCTTTCTCTTTCACATATAATTTGAGATATGAATTCACGGATAGTGGAAGGAGGAGGTGAATCCTTCCATAATGTTCTACCGAAATCAAGGAATGTGTCATAATATAACTCAAATTCCACATGATAACGGCAACAACAAGTGCCGCGTACGGTGATAGGTTTTACATACCATGGTTTTTGTTGAACAAAAGCACTGAGTGAAACTTGAATTTGACGATTCTCTTCTTTGAACTTGTTGAATAACTCTATTTGAGTGGTTTCCAAGAGATGTTTTTCATGTTCTTTGTATTGATTTCGTGCTATTCTTCTTCGCATCACATGTCTTGCAGTGGGTGAAACACGCGAATTGTTCTTCCAATATTCATATATTATTTTTTTAACATCTTCTCCAAGTCTATCTTCGTATGGTTGCCTACAAATAGCTCTCCAACAAGCGAGTTCATCATTTACGTCTATTTGCAGTCGAAATTTTCGATGTTTGTGCAGAGTTTTTCGCGAGGTTCCCAGTGCTCGTGCGATAGATGTTAGATTCAAACGGTTCTCTTGAGTACTTGGTGAAACCATTGCTATTTGTATTCCTCTACGTATATTTGAAACCTCTTTATCTCTAGATCTCTTAATTGACTCTATAGCACTACTCATATTTTTATCACCTCTTCTTTCATTTTTTTATCTTTGGTTGATTTTCGAATACCCAATAGTGTCGTCGCTTCTTTTAATTTCCTTGATGATAGGAGACCTTTCAATATTTGAGCTTGAACTGTCACTTTCTCAGGTTTGAAAAACAATTCCAAAATTTTATCGACACGATATCGTATAATATAGTCAGGTTTTTTATCTCCATGTGTGTGAGTGTCGACATTTTCTAACATCTCATTATCGATAGTGATTTCATCTGTTCATATTCGAAAAAATAGTACATATTCAATAAATAACTAAATTAATAAATATGTCAATAAATATTAGGAAAATTTTAAATATATCAATAGATCATAATATTTACATTTACATACCCGATTCAATTTCTGCTTGAGGTTGATTTTCTTCTTCGATATTTTGAGGAGTATCTCTGTCTGTTTACATTAAACAAAATATTTTTCAAACTAGTTCATCAAATAAAAATTAAGCTTCACATTCTACATTGGGAAAACTTTAAAAATATATCAATAGATCATAATATTTACATTTACATACCTGCTTCAATTTCTGCTTGAGGTTGATTTTATTCAATATTTTGAGGAATATCTGTGTCTGTTTACATCAAACAAAATATTTTTCAAACTAGTTCATCAAATAAAAATTAAGCTTCATATTTTATATTAGGAAAATTTTAAATATATATCAATAGATCATGTAATATTTACATTTACATACCTTCTTCAATTTCTGCTTGAGGTTGATTTTCCTCTTTAATATTTGAGAGAGCTTCTAACTTTCTTTTGCGATATTGTCTCATCTCTTCTCTACGTTCTTCAGGGTTTCTTTTTCTATCATATTTTCTCACACAAGTTCTTCGATTTCCCATGATAATAGAGTATGAGGTTCAAAAAATTTCCTTTAAAAAATTAGACAATAACTCAATTACAAACAATATCACAAAAGATTTAATTTAAAAAAATCTTTTCTAAAAAATACGTAATCCATAATTACTAGTGTTTTAGTTAGTAAGCGAGACTAGGACTTTCTTCGAGACCTTCCTCTCAGCCCTTCTGAAACACATATGTATATATAGCTTTACAAAAACATGGGTTGTTCTAATAATGAACTTATTTTTATTAAGTTGGAACTAACTTATATGAAGCTGGGTTACACTTTTTGCCCTTTTTTGAGAAAAAATTTTCATTTTTTTCGGTTCTTCAACTTTCTGCAAACTATAACAATTTTTCTGTGTAGAATTTCATTTTGCGGTAAAAATAAAAGTTGTGAGAAATTTTGTTAGCTTTCTATTACTTATTTTTTGAAATTTTTTATGCAGATTTGATATGTCAACTTAGCGTTTCTTTGAGTGTGTGTTTCTTAACAATCAAAGAATTCATAAGAAGTCATGTTATGTGGCAACGTTGTATTCATTGAAAATTTGTGTTTTTGAAAAAAAAAAATGTGTTACAACAATCTAGACAGAGTCTACTTTGGTTTCGTCATATTTACAAAGAAAATGGATGCATATCATAATTACTAGAATTTTCTGAACTGGTCCAATACGAAAAACTGCGTATTTTTGATATGTTTCGCGTGGCGACAAATTTCTTAACATACAAGTTATAAACTAAAAATCTAAAAGCTACCCATTACAGTCAACGGACCAATGTAATGCCCCATAATTTTTTAGATTTTTTTTACAATGTATTTTGGAAGATACAAAATTTTGATTTCACTGAATCACGATGACCCTCAAAAATTGTTTGCACTCATTTTATTAGAAAAATAATTAAAATTAATAAACGTTTACGAAATTCCATAAAATTTATATTTCCTGAAAGTAGATTCAATTCTGAAAATTCTTGTCTTGGTTCCGACAGTTAATTAACAAGTTTTCATGGAGTTTAATCAGTCCAAAGTTGCAGAACCGTTTTCAGAGCTTGGCTCTGCGTAATCGGTGACGCGTTAGTTCGGCCGAACTATTAGCTACAGTTCGGCCGAACTATGTTTTCCGCTTACGGGCCTCTAAAACTAACGGCTTAATAGTTCGGCCGAACTTTTTATCAAAAGTTCGGCCGAACTATTGTGCAATTCTCCGTCGGCCGGAAATTTTTGTGGAGCCCCCTACAAAACACACATTTCGCGTCAATATAAATTTCCGCGAAATGAGTCACAATTTTCGCACATTTCGCACTTCATTTCATTCTACAACTTGGTTTGAATTCAAAAACTTTTCTTCAAAGTCTGGGTTTGAAAAATTTTTTTGGAAGACATTTTTTGGAGGCGGCGTGATTTTTCTTGGAGGTTCAAAATTTGAGTTTAAAGAACAAGACATTTTTTTGGAGGCGACTTGATTTTTCTTGGAGGTATGTAAGTGTTTTGTGTTGAAATGAATCTTTTGAGATTCTTTGTACAAAAAATTTTCTTCACATTTTAGAGGCGGTGTGATTTTTCTTAGAGGTATGTACGTGTTTTGGATCTTATTTCAATAATTAAACTTATATACTTAATAAGAATTAATTAGCATAGAACTTTCACTCTATAGCATAGTATCACTTTACATCATGCATTTCAAAACCTTCCACAACCATTATGTTAAAATTGCAGACTCGTTCATCAAAAAGACATACCCTTCCATTATTAACAGTCATTACTGTAACTCATCACAAAGTCTTTGCAAAGAAAAGTCTACATTACCGTAATTACAGAAATTATTTAGGTTATGGAACTCAAAAAATTAGAATACTTATTTGTTTTAAGTTTAGGTTTTCAGGACATTTAGAAAGTGTTGAAATTGGAAACAAGAAACATTGAAAATGGCAACCATAAATGGAATCCAGAAAATGGCACCCAAAAAGGGCACCATATGAGGCTTCAAATTTAATTTTCCCTTAGTTAAATTGGAAGAGGAATTGTAATTTCGTCTCATGAAAACTTGTATTAGTTAACTATGTCACGGATGTAGAAATTATACAATATGCATATATTTTTTGGATTCACCCAATCTAACAATATGCTAAAGTTAAACACTGAATCACTTCTACATATCTTTGCGGAATTAAAAACACAATCGCTAATCACATAAGCATGAAGAAATATCAATCACACACAACACAGAGAATTTCCCAAGGAAAGAATACAGCTAAAAACCCCACTATCTTCTATTGTATATTATATCATGGATCATGAAACAATTACATAAAAAACCCCAATCACAAGAGCCCTCAAACCCCACTATCTTCTATTGTATATTATATCATGGATCATGAAACGATTACATAAAAAACCCCAA
Organism: Pinus albicaulis; assembly: GCA_034641835.2. NCBI lineage: Eukaryota > Viridiplantae > Streptophyta > Pinopsida > Pinales > Pinaceae > Pinus > Pinus albicaulis. The sequence goes on along the minus strand of CM076572.1, from coordinate 160,519,191 downwards.
TCACAAGAGCCCTCAGTACATAAGCTAATTGTCTCACACTGTCATACAAAAATTGGCAAATCCCTTAGCCAATTTACTGTCTCCAGATAACCTACCTCCACTGCACAATCCCTGATGGTAAAAAACCCTGAATGATGGATGCCTTGCCTACCTCGACTGCGTAAATATAATGGGATCATCCAATGTGTGTGCTTGTATGTGTGCAAGCGGATAATTTCACAACTGATAGTTATCTTCCCCTTCACCTAGAACTCAAGGGTCTCCACTGGATATGACATGCATGCAGTTAATAATAGAAAAAACATTAGCTGCATGTGAGATCACTACATGTGAATTAATTAATATTTGTTTGCTTGATCTCTCACTAGTGTATCTATAGTTACAACTATCACAACTGACTTTAACTCACCTAACTGAATTAAACTGACTTACAACTAGAATAACTTAGTTACAACTAAATTCAACCTGCGTGTCCCACCAACCAACCTCTTAACTTGAAATTCACTTAGCTAACTAATTTTCCACTTCAATTAACTATTTTCAAGTCCACATTGAGAATACATTATAGTTTAGTGTCCATCTAAATTAAGGGATAATAAAAATAGACATGCATCTAGAAATAGACACTCACCTAAAAATAGCCTGTGTTAGCCCCACCCTAGTGTAGGTGCTTAGTTTTCACTAGGATCATGGATGTTATTTCCAGATGCCAATTTCATTTTTTCTTGTTGCAAACTTCAACACTCCCTCTCAACAAAAAAGGAATGTCCTTGCATGCGACATGCAACCCTTGCATGCGACATGCAACTCCATGCATGCAACATGCAACTCCATGCATGTGACATGTAACCCTTTCATGCGACATGCAACTCCATGCATGCAACATGCAACTCCATGCATTCAAAAATTCTCTAGTGTTTCTTGCACATGAAACTCTTGCATGCAAAAATTCACTAGTGTTTATTGCACATGCAACCTTTGCACGCAACACTTCCGAAACTGAATAGCCTCCAAAAGACTGAATCAGTATAATGCATCTGACATAAAAGTATTATGACTATTTCTAGCTATAGCACATGTCTACTGGATCCTCTGCGATGCTGAAATTTGCATCCATGGACTCTGCACTTGCTGCCAACTCTAATCTGCGCTCTAGTATCTTACAATGTCACTTTTATTTCATGTCCTCACGAAATCTGACTGCATCAATCCAACTGATCCTATTGTCGCTGCTCTATGGGCTCCTCATAGCCAGGTTCATTTCATGAGACCCACACCATCTCAATGAATCCTGCCAAAATTTCTTCTTGGGATTATTAATGCATGTCACCCCAACTGTCACCTAGTGGTATAGCTATAGGAACTCCCTCTTCCCATCTGGCTTGAAATTTCTCTGCATGAGTGGTTTCTCCCACTCGATTATCCTATGCATGTGTTTGCTCCACATATTGACGTTCACTCTTACCTGCATGCAAATCCAACTCCCTCTCAAGGGTTAATTGCATGAATTTTTCACACTTCCCAATGGTAGGAATATCTGTAGAAATCACATCTACATCATGTCTATAAATATTCTTAATTCAAATCCCAATATTCTTGGCTTGCTTTGTTTCTTTGTGTCACAGGAAAACTTTTCATTTACTAAAAACAACATCATAGCATGTATCCTCTAACATTGCAACTGAGACTAAATTTTTCTTCAAACCTGATACATGCATTACATTTTTTAATTGAAAGAGTTTACCTGACACCCTTTGAAAGGTAATGGTACCAATCCTGGTAGAATTGTACCATCCGTCATCGCCCAATTCAATATGCATATGGAGATCTTTCTCCTCCAAGTTACAGAAAATTTTCTTATCTCTTGTCATGTGAAAGGAAGCACCACTATCCAAGTACCACCTTGATCCCAATGCACTTGACACCATGCATGCGATCAATTAGAATTGAAGCTCAAATTGTGAGGCAAGGTCCTCACCAGTTGTAGCTCCAACAACCTTATTGTTCTTCTTCTTTTATGGAAAATTTATGGCAATATGTCCATGCTCGTGACAGTGAAAACACTTCACTTTGGACATGTTGTGCACCTTGCCATCTTCACTGGCCTCAGATTTAGAATGAAATTTATTCCGCTTTCCCTTCTTCACCTTGGTAGCCAAATCACAATCCTCTTCATCATCATGCTTTAATGATGAGCAATCTCTGGTATTCCACCCAAACTCCTCCTGCACCAGATCCGACCACAGTCGCTCCCAATCCGAAAATTTTTCCCGTCCATTGACAAAGTCTTCATAGCTGTGCCAACTCTTAGGAAGTCTTAGGAGAGCCAAACTAACCAATCGTCATTAGCGAAAATTATTCCTACACTCCCAATTTCATCCCGACATTGGACAAACATTGTTAAGTATACCAGAATAGTGTTGTTCTTTTCCATCTTGATCTTCCCGAGTTTATCTTTGAGCACCAATTTCCTATGATCATTGCTTCTTTGGAATAGATCCGTTAAAGCCTTCCACATAGCATATGGTGTGGCTTTCCCATGGAGGCTTGAGACAATTTGGTCTCGTACTCCCTCCAAGACGATCCTCCTTGCCCTTGACACTCTCTTTTTCCATTCATCAAGACTTGCAACATTTTCAGCATCTGGCTTAAGAAAAAATTTATCAATAAATTCCTTCAAGCCATTGTCTTCGAGTACTGCCTCCATCCCGTCCTTACAAGAAATTTAGTTCTAGTTTCCCTCGAGTGAATACTCTAACCTCAAGCCATTGAAAGCCATTATGATCTTGAATAATTTGTAGCAGCAAGAAATTCTTTCAGCAAATTCAAATTCTATCCAACCAGAAACTGAGTTCGTGCTTCACTTCCGTAATTTCCTGTTCTCTGGTACCATGTATAAATTACATAATATGCATGTATATCTTGGATTCAACCGATATAAAAATATGCTAAAGTCAAATACTTAATCTCCTCTACAAATATTTTTGAAATTAAAAACACAATCACCAATCACATAAGCATGAAGAAAGATCAATTACACACAACACAAATAATTTCCCGCGGAAAGGTTACAGCTAAAAACCCCACTATATTCTATTGTATATTATATCATGGATCATGAAACAATTACATACAAAAATCCAATCACAAGAGCCCTCAATACATCAACTAATTCTCTCACACTGTCATACAAAAATTGGCAAATACCTTAGCTCATTTACTATCTCCAGACAACCTGCCTCCATTGCGCCATCCCTGATGGTAAATAACCCTAAATTATGGATTCCTTGCCTACCTTGACTGCGTAAATATCATGGTCTCATCCAATGTGTGTATGCTTGCATGTGTGCAAGAGGATAATGTCACAACTGATAGTTATCTTCCCTTTCACCTAGAACTCAACTGGTTCTCCACTCGATCTAACATGCATGTAGTTAATAATAGTAAAAACATCAGTTGCATGGGACATCACTACATGTGAGTTAATTAATATTTAATTCACTTCATATCTCACTAGTGTATCTACAGTTACAGCTAGCACAACTGAATTTAACTCACTTAACTGAGTTAAAATGATTTACAACTTGTACAACATATGCACCATTGCACTTCCAACTCTCTTACAACTAGAATCACTCAGTTACAACTAAATTAAACCTACATGTCTCACCAACCAACCTCTTAACTCGAAATTCACTTAGATAGTTGATATCCACTTCAGTTAACTATTTTCAAGTCCACATTCAGAATATGTTATAGTTTAGTGTCCATATAAATAAAGGCATAATAAAAATAGACATGCATCTAAAAATATACATTCACCTAAAAATATCCTGTGTTGGCCCCACCCTAGTGTAGGTGCTTAATTTTCACTAGGATCATGGATGTTGTTTCTGGATGCCAATTTCACCGTTTCTTGTTGCAAAATTCAAAAAAAGATACTTAGTAAACTTAGGAAATTCGATTTAGGCGTTAAAGAGAAGGCATGTAGATTATTTTCCTATTTTTAGGGGGTCAACTTATAATTATTTGTGAGTTGTAATTAGTTAAATAAATTATTTTACTTAAAATTAGTTTAACTAGTTTTAACTGAGAGATGAGCTATTGATAGGTATAATGGATTAAATCTCATTTAATTCACAATTATTTAACTGATAATTCACTATAAATATTTGTTGTATGTCAGTTCTAAGGAAGGCCCAGTTGATTATACTGAGGTTAATGGGAAGATATCTATTAGTTGTACTATTAGAAAATTGTACATGTCATGTGTGAAGTCATCCGCAAGGCTTTGAAGGATTACACAATCATTATTTTGTATTTTCCTAATTAAAAGGGGCTCAATTAGGACAATAATGCACAAGGAAGGTAGTCCATGTGAATCCAAGCAACATGTTAAATATTGGAATAAACTTTCTTTGATTGCAAGCCAGATCCGAGCTAAATTAGAGTGAGATAGTCAGGAGAGTGCAGGAAGTTTCTAAGTGGAGAAAGAGAATTTTATTGTATCATGATATTGACCATATGAAATATAGATATAGACGGGTTTTGAGCAATTTCTTTCTTCAAATACGTCTTATGTTGTGGGATTTGTTATTTCTTTCTCTTACATGTTATGTGATTGTGCGATCATGTTTTGTTTCTGAAAATTGTAGAATGATTTAGTATATTGTTTTAGTACATTAAAATATCAATTTGAATCTTATTGCTATATTTTCTACATGGTATCAGGGTGCTAAGAATCACAATAGAAGAGAAGAAGATAGTGTTTTTTAACAAGTTTGAATTTGCAGATTTATTCTTCAAGATCGAGCAACAAATCAAGATGACTTTGAATGGATTAAGACTCGAATATTCCCTTGTGGGAAATTAAAATTACAGTAAATGGAAGGACGGGATGAAGGTAGTCCTAGAGGACAATGGAGTGAAGTAATTCATATGCAGTGATATTCCCAAGCCCGCAACAATAGATGGTCAAATCATTGATGCATGGAAGAAGAAGGTAGAAAGGGCCAGAAGATCTTGTTAGAGGGAGTTCAAGATCATATTGTCTCGAGTATCCATGGGAAGGTGACTCAATATTCTATGTGGAAGGAATTTACAAATATATTTCATAATTTCAGCGAGCATAGGAAGTTTGCACTAAAAGACAAGCTTACAAAGATCAAGTTGTTGAGGGTGACATGATCTAGAAATGCTTGACGAAGTTCACTTAGTGTCAAGATGAGCTTGGAAGTTTTGGGGTGACTGTTGTTGATGATGCTTTGGTGAGCCTTGCACTTTTATGCCTTCCCAAGAGCTGGCATAGTTACCAGGACTCAGTGAATGGGAGGCAGAAGTTACCAGACTGGGAGTGATTATGTCGTGATTTTCTATAAGAGTAAGTAAGGTGGAGCACCAAATATGGGACCTCCTACAAAGAAGAATATTTTTCTTTGGTTAGAGAAGGCCATAAATCCAATGGAATGAAGTTCCAAAGAGAATATACAAAGAGATACTTATCCAAGATCAAGTGTTTTCACTATCACGAGCAAAGGCATCATGCTTCGAATTATCCACAGAAGAAGGAACACAAGGAGGCTGCAGGTGCAACAATGAGTGAAGCTCTACCTTAATAGTTTGAGCTTTATTTTAATCTCACTGCATGCATGGGCAACACTGTAATTGGATGCATGTGGTATCTGGACAGCGGTGCCTCATTCCATATTGATAGGAATAAAGATATCTTCAGTGACTTGGAGGAGAAGGACCTCCAGCAGAACATAGTGTTTGGAGATGATGGGAGTTATAACGTGACCAAAATAGGTACAGTTAACTTTCATAGGGAATCTAGCTCCCCTCTCAGATTGAAAAATGTTTTGTATGTTCCAGGACTATGGAATAATCTTGTCTTTGTAGTGGTATTGGAAGACCGTCGTTATAATGTCATATTTAGGAAAGGAAAGGTGTTCCTTAGTCACATTTCCATGGGATGGGGGAAACAGATCAGTGTAAGAGTCAAGAAACTGTATGATCTCTAGGTCAAAGATGCATGCAAATATTTGAGGATAAAATCATAGGTTACAGACTTAGTGGTTGAGAGGGAGCATAAATCACCTCTCAACTTGCAACCTCAAAATCAGTATCAGAAGGTTGTGGAGCAACCACTATTGGAGAAGCAGAGAGGAAACCAAGTGGAGGCATGCACTAAAGAAAATACCTCAAGTAGGGGGAATTTCAAGCCAGATGGTCATAGGGAGCACATGCATCCATACCTCTAGGTGAGAGGTGGGGCAATGTCTAGACATAATCCCAAGAGAAGAAATTTGGGCAGGATCCATTAAGATGGCCTGTCTCATGGATGAGAGCTAGTTTTGAGGAGCCCATAGTACACAATAGTAGGAAGGATCAGTAATATTGATGAAGTCAAATGTCAGGAAGACAAAAATCAGAGTGACATATGTCAACTACTGGAGTTCAGATCAGGGTTGTGAGTAGTACAGAGGGCACAAATGCAGAGTTAGTAGCAACGTACAATTTCCAGTAGGCAATGCAGTATATAGCAGTAGGCAAAAACTAATTATAGATGCATCATACTGATTGGTTTTTTTTTTGTGGCTATTCAGTTTCAGGAGTTTCAAGAAAAAAAAAACACTAGAGAAATGTTGAATGGAGAACATTCCAAAGGTATCGGATTGAGATAGATTGAATTCCTTTCTTGTTGAGAGGGGGCGTTGAAATTAGGAACAAGAAAAATTGAAAATGGAAACCATAAATGGAATTAGAAAATGGCACCCATAAATGGAACCATATGAGGCTTTGATTTAATTTCCCCTTAATTGAAATGGAAGATAAATTATAATTTCATCTCATGACAAATTATACTAGTTAACTGAGTTAGGAATACTTATTTATCTTAGTAAATTATAGTTAGAGGTCAAAGAGGAGGCATGTATATGATTTTCCTATTTTCAGGGGGTATGATTATAATTATTTGTGAGTTGTAATCAATTAACTCAATTATTTGAGTTAAAATTAGTAGAACCAGTTCTAACTAAGAGATGAGCTCGTGATAGGTCGACATAATTAAATCTGATTTAATTCAAAATTTGTGATCAATAATTTAACTGATAATTCACTACAAATATTTGTTGCATGCCACTTCTAAGGAAGACCTAGTTGAGACTGAGGTTAAACGAAAGAGATGTATTAGTTGTACTATCAGAAAATTTTACAAGTCATGCATGAGGTCATCGATAAGGCCTTGAAGGGTTGTGCAATAATTAATTAGTATTTTCCTTATTAATAGGGGATAAATTAACCCAAAAATGAGTAAGTAAGGAAGGCCACGAAGAGGCAAGCAATGAGTTAAATATTGGACCAAACTTGATTTGATTGCAAGCTAGATCCGAGCTAGATCAGAGTGAGACAATCAACAGAGTGGAGGAAGTTTCTTAGTGGAGAAAGATAATTGTTTTTTTTGATGATACTGACCATATGCCATATAGAGATAGAGGGGTTTTGAGAATTTTATTTCCCCAGATACATCTTGTGTTGTGCGTTTGATTATTTCTTTCTCTTACTTGTTATGTGATTGTGTGATCCTGTTTTGTTTCTGCAAATTGTAGAAGGATTGAGTATCTTGTTTTAGTACATTACAAGATCATTTTGAATCCTCTTTCTAGATTTTCTACAGGGAGGAATAAGCTCACTCATGCCAGCCAACGGTAACGATAATCACTACCAGATCTCCCCCGAGCTAGTTTCCACTTTTAGAAAAATTGTCTGACAGAGAGCTCACAAGGTACTTCCTAAGGCTTCTTAGACAACAACAAGACCATCCTAGTATTTCAAAAACTCTACAAGTACTATTTAGGGATTCCACTAGATAGACAGGTCAAGAATACCCTAACTACGAACGTCCTTCCTTCCCTCAACAAATTCTTCTTTGAGGTACAAAATTATTTCCAGTATCCCCTCTTAGTTGCCTCAAGCTTATCCTCATACCATATTGGCTTCTTTCCCTAACTGAGATGATTTATCTCTAGGGATTGGAGAAATTTTATCTAACTGTTTGGTAAGTGAAACTTTCACTTAGTGTCTTTCCCCATAATTTCCATGGCTTACCAATGCCAACTTATTAATAAAATTAGAAATAAAATTTAAACATTTAAATTCATAACTAGGCTTTCCACTTAGCCAATAGCATTCCAGATCACTAGAAGAATAAGTAAATAAATATTTACAAACTACTAAGGGGTATTACATATTGCTGTTACATATTTCTTGTTTTCAATGGAAAAAGTATATATATATATATATATATATATATATATATATATATATATATATATATATATATATATATATATATATATATATATATATATATATATTTTTTTTTTTTTTTTTTAGGACATCAAGAGGATACTCAAAAACCAATGGGGATGCTAAAAGTTCAATTATTTTTCTTGGATAGGATTGACTCTCCCATGGCAAACATGAAAATCCATATTCACTATGAATCAAACATTAGGGAATTGTTGGATCCTCCTCATTAGGAATACACCAAATATTTCTTCCTCAAATAATGACCAATGAGCACAATGGGTTGGAAGTTTTATATGACATTCTTCGTTGTTGTTCTTGGCCTATTATGCAGGGTAATTATTATATTTTTGGTCTTCTTGTCTTTTGGGCAATGGTTGGTTGGGACACTAAAGTTTTGATATGGTTGTGTGTACTGGCCGTGATAATTTTGTAAGGTTTTTATGATGGAATATTGGTTAATCATCTGTTGCTTTAAAGTTTTTGATGAAATTTATATTTGGGTAATTTGGTCGTTAATTTTTTACGGGACTATTGGGTAATGACACATACCAAGTCTGGGCTTGGCCTTCATGTAATTTGGGTTATGGAAGTCTCTAGTTTTTTGTCTGTTGTTATGGTAGTTAGTCGTAGCATGTTGAGGAAATACTCTATCCTCCATGGTAACTTTGGAAATCCATATAAATATATTTTTTTATCAATATAAGGCATTATTCACAAAAAAATTAAACCTTAATTTTTATTAAGTATGTTTATATTGAAATATGGATTTCAAACTTTTAATTTATATTTTAATAAATTAATAAATAGATGGTAGGGATTTAACCTCTATGAAATATCCACAAAATATATTATAATAGTCTATAAATAGACCATTGAGATATACGTTAAAGGCAGTGGTCCCCTTTTATTTTTCAAATTAACTATATATATATATATATATATATATATATATATATATATATATATATATATATATGCAAAATATTTTGACTTTAAATAAGTTATCGATTTTTTTAGTATGTAGTATTCATAAACTATAGTATTAGCTTATATATCATATAAAAATATAATTACAAATTAAAAATCTTCATAGTAAAGTGGAGATATATTATTATGATTAAAAATCTTCGTATATGTGTTTTTACAAACCGTTTCATTTATATAATAAAAATTTAATTAAAATAATACAAAAATTCAATTTTTAATTTATGATAAAATAATATATTATTTAAATAAATCAAAGATGTCATTGTCAAGTTACCACATCACATAGTACACGGATAATTCGATATATGCTTAACACAACCAAATAAAATCTAACAATACATAGCGACTTTGTAATAAGAACAACTACTATGTATACATGATATATTCAATGGAACCAGTGAGGACCAAAAACGAAAAATATCAGAATTATACGTCCAATATCAACACATAAGTAAATGTGAGTAGAATATCTCATCCATTTACAATATAAAGTTACCAAAAAATGAACTCATCAGGAGTAATTCAATTAGATACAAACAAATTGAAACTTTTCATTCAAAATGTTGATATTTCTTTAAATTAAAGAGGTAGAGATATATATAGCAATAAATGAAGGCATAATCCCATTGTAGCATTAAATTACATAAGTAATAATCCTAAATGCCATCTAGTACACAAGACCGAGCTGTAAATAGTCACATAGTTAATGGGACATCTTGCAACAATAAAAATACTACACAATTGGGGTTGAAGGGAATCAGCGAAATAAAAAAAAATAACAATAGAACGACACCATGGTCTTGACATTCAAACAGACCCTCTACAAATTATATAAACTTAGCATTGGAAGGACTTTAGTATCAGAAACTTCATCCAGAAATTCGTCATATGTGCCTAGGTCTAACCATTTCCGCTAGAAGGAGGGAACCAACTTGGAACAACCATCAAAATTTGTAGGGATGAAGGTCATAAGCGCCGATACGAATTTTAAAAGTTGAGATTCAGGCTATGAACCGAAAGACAAGTGCATACCTGAAGAAAAAAAAATTAAGAAATGAGATACAAAAAAACAAGCGAGGAAGGCTACTCGGCCATCTTAATTGATTTTAATACAGAAAAAAAATTATATACATAAGAGAAAATGTCTTAAATAAGGATTATGAGGGTACCTGTATGATAGGGTAAAGTTTAGATACCGTGCCTAAAACACTACCACAACAATGTCACATTTGAGAAGGGAAAAAGGTATATATATATATATATATATATATATATATATATATCTCAAAAAGAGAGAAACACACATAAGTAGATGATATCGCAATATCGTGTTGAAAACTTGATTTATCTGTTCGGGGTACCCTTCGAATTGACCAAAGGAAAAGTCCATACCTTGGGCTCCACTCGATACCCAAAAAAATGAGGATTACATGTAATATAGATGGAAAGAGAGAAATGGATAATAGAAATGAGTAAGTGCTAAGAGAGGATTAGAAAACTTAGTTGAAGGGTATGACGAACCCCAAATAGCTACATATCCAATGAACCAGTGAAAACCAAACACTCTAACTGTGAAAGAACCATAAAATAATCAAATAGAGGAACGCGAAACTAAGAAATATCAAAGAAGAAATAAATATGAGTAAATAAATAAACAAATAAACAAATACCAAATGTGTTGTTGTAATAGTCCATCACGTCGCGAGGTTAGTTACATTTGGTTTCCTGGACGCATACAACTACACTGGCTGTGAGGAAGCCAAGTTGTAATGCTAACATATAGCATGGAGATGACACGATTAGGAAATTTTTACAGGAGTCAAACAACATATCCCAAGGCTTCTACTAAGCACAGAGCTCGGTGATAACCAAAATACAATGTGTCGCTAAACGAAGAGGAGAGGAGTTACGGTTGGGTTAAGAGAATTCTTCTCATTGATCCCCTCCCTACAAATATGAACCGTTGAATGAAATTAAAATATTCCACCAACTCAACACGGAAGGGTGTGGATATACCACGAATGGATTGGCGAACCAAATCCCCATGTGGGTTGCGCCAGAACTATAATGGAAACATTTAAATATAGATTGTGAAATTGTACCATAAAATGAGCACACTAAGGGGAAAAACATAGTAGTATTAAGTTATCTCGATCCTAATAAATTAATAGCAAAGAGGGAAATGACATTATAAATGTGGATCTGATGGTGAAGTATTTTCTGTCATAGAAATGCATGTAGTACCATAACACAATGTACATACAACTATGGGTTTAGTATCATACCGTTGAAGTATCATAGCCATTAAACCTCAATAGACACACATATTTGAGTAGAGGGGCCGATAGCCACACGTACCACTATCATATCGATTTAATAATCTGCCTAATCCTATATAGTTGAACTATAACCATTTCGACATTAGGAACAACATTCAAAGGGATTTTTAATAGAGATCCATAAAAATCCGGTGACAACTTTCTTTGACACGTCTTACTAATGAGTTCCTCATAACTCTCTTCTTGGGTTTACATCTCTATCTATTTTGAAAATTAGTGATTAAGGTGTTTGGGGTTATATCTGCCCCAATTATGGGGTCCGTCCCCCACCGCTCCCCCTTTGCATATTTCATGGTTGTTATGTACCTTAACACATCATGTTGTTGTGGTTGTCTTGACATACTGAATTGATAAGCATATGTTCATTCTATTAAATCCTTTGGCAAAACTTTATTTGGGTCTATAAAAGTCATATTGATGATCCTTAAGGTACTTTTATGGGGTAACATTGATGGGTTCCATGTTTCCCTTCCATATCAATTGGAATAGGTAACGCTTCTGCAAATAGGCTGCCAACATTCTTTTTACCACAACGTTTTTTTTAATGTATGCCTCATTTTCTTAGTTATATTACTCGACTATATTCCACATAGGACAGTAGTGACTCAGTCCTTCAGGTGTGCCATAAAGAAGTTACTTCCTCGAGCTTAATAGTTACAGTTACAACTACCTAACTACCTGCTTTCTTCCTGTTAATAATCATTTTTTTAACCTATATCCACCATCAATACTTCAATACATATTAGGGAAACATACTCCTTAGAGTGTATTTAATATACACATCCATTCTCATGTGTATCTTATCATGCCTATATATAGATATTTTCCTATGCTTTCCTTCTCTAGCTTCTACTAGTTTCCAAAACCTTAAAGAAAAATAATCATACCACCAACTATAAAATTAAGAGCTTTACCTTTTATTTTACAACTATATCATTTGGCCTTAATTTATATATATTTATTTTTCTCCGGTTTTGATAGAGTATTCATGGAATCTAGCTTGGATTTATTCTTGTTTATCCTATTGTACCAAATCAGCTCAAATCTTTAGATATCAAAATTGAAATTAACAATCAATTCAGTTAATTAAAATTCTCTTGTCATCTTGATTTCAATTAGACTTAACCTTCCTAATCATGAGGTGGTTATAAAATAAATAATTTAGAAAATGATTCCATGATTAAGTAAATTACGGTTCTATAAATCACAAAATTCTTGAGCTCCCCGTGTCCATCACGTACAAGAAATCAAAAATTTATCTAAATTCCTTTTCTATATTTAAGGAGGCATTGCGTTTCCTTCATAGTAGATTTCCATACTCTTGAAAATGACTCAAATATTTATCACCTTATACTTGCTAGATTCGGTGTGAAGATGATATATTTTTTTTAGTATCAATAACATTGTTCCGAAGTGATTCTATTTTTATTTAATATCATGAAATATCTTGAATACTATTATCATGTCTTATTAAACTTAATGTATCAAAAATGATGCTTACTTCTCTATTCCGAGACTAATCCCCTTTCCATCACAACTTATTATGATAGTTTATCACAAATTACCTCTATTTCGCTTTTTTTAACAAAAATAATTCTCAATTACTTGAATTTTTCAATCCTTCATGTTGATGGTTTGTGCTATTTATTTCTCTATTGTAAGTTCATTAATTCCCTTACCAACTTTTTTTCATCTGTCACAAAATTTATACGAACCTATAATTATCGCATTGGACTTATTTATTCCCAAGTTATACTATTGACATATAGTATTTTATCTTTATTGTCATCGCTACTGATCTCTTCCATATCATTTAGTAACTCTTAGCTTGGTGAAAGGACTCCAACCATTCCCACCCATCACCCAATATGATTCCAATTGAATCATATTGATACATATATTTTGTAATAATAAGTGTTATATATCCCTATTCAATCTTTGATAGACCCAAAAAAATTCCTCGGATATACTAGTACATCATATATTTTTATTTTCTTCTTACAAGATTCTCTATACATAATTTCTATATACACTTTATTCTCTGTATATTCTCTGTTGTTTTTTTTATTCATCTATAAGTCTCGGTTCAAACATTTATTTTTTATTTTTTAACATACAATGCACTCATTATTGTAAGTGTTTCACCATATTGCTATAGTTTCTTTTCTTTAAGACTTGCTTCCTATACACAAGTAAGATTAATCTTCTGTTCAATTTTTGTTTATACCATCAAGTATTTCCTTTATTTACTTTCTCAGTAAGGTTCTTGATCAACATCCAATATTTGTCTCAGCTAGCATATACCAAAGAGTGATTACTTACTTGGCACCAAATTTGTCTCTACCATTTTTATTCTTGTATCCTTCTTCAAAAATGTATACTAGATGTTTAATTTAATACATCTTTATGATTCTCAAAACTACTAAGGCACAATCATCATATAAATAGTTTTATATTTTTTAGATTGATTCTATATTTTTGAGATTGATTCCATATATAACACCCTCCCTTTTATTTTAACATATCTATATTATATTTTAAAACCATTTAACAATATGAAATTTGATACTTTACTTAATTTACACACATATTGTCTACACATATACTTTTCTATCATTATATATCATAAAATTCTCTCTATTCACTATATGACAATCACATGATATGATTTACTATTAACATGTGTTAATATTGAAGTCATCAGAGCAAGTTTTTTCTCTCATAGGCGCCCATTATTATAAGGATACCCCAACAATAATTGAAATGGTATTTTGATAACTAGACTTACATAATGTAATTTATTTCAATGTGCTCATTACGAGATTCTTCACTTTTCTTTTCTTTTCATTATAACATAGAAATTTATTTGGCTTCTCATTCATTTTTTTGTTGCTATCTCTTAATTGGTGTTTTTTTCCCTCAATTATGCATTATTTTAAAACAACATAATGAATATGGACTCAAGTTCTCGTGCTAACTTCACCCACAACTCAAGTTTTTAATCAATTAAAAGTGAAGGACTTAGTCCTCTAGTCGAGGTTTCCATATTTCAAATTCTTCTTTTCTATCAAACAAAACATTGTTTGTTATTATGTGGCCTTAAACAGACCACGATGTTGAACCGTTCAACTATGATACTACTTGTAGCATCCCCTAGTACATAAAAAAAATCCTTTTTACTATAGACAACATGATTTTAATTCAACTATCTAAAGTTGAAGGAAATAACCGTTATGTTCTATTATCACATTCTCACATTAACAATCATTATGTTTGTAAATATTTTCATAATTTATATATCGTGGCGGTCTTGATTTTGGCACAATGGTCAATATATTTATGTCTTCCACTATTATTTCATATGTGACGGCATAGTCTCTCTCACACATATATATATGGTCTGGTATGGTATAATATTCTTATACGTCTTCTAAAACTCTAACGTTAAAGTTATTGGAATAACATTATTTTTATGTTTTCATTTCTATGGTTAAATATTCACCCACCTACTTTGCCCGGGATTAATTTTATAATGTTGCAAATGAATTCTCTTTCGAATTATTTCTAAGGCCCAACTGTCATGCATATTATTTAGATGTGTGAATAGATATGTCATTTTCAAAATGTCTTGAGCTCCACTATCAAGATCCTAGGGTTTTGGATTAGACAATCTAAGATTTTTCAAAGTGGTTAAGGGGTAATTACCCCCTCCCTCTACCTTGCTGCAAGTCTCATTCGTCTTTTCCAAACTTTATCCATGGATCTGCCATATGAGGCTAACCCTAGGCTTCTTTCACATTACCAGGAACCATAACGAACGACCTAGGTCTGCATGGAAGTTTTTATCCCTTACAACTTTTAACTCATTTTAAATTCGAGCTAAAACTTCTGTTCTTACTAATTCCTATTTCATTTTTCCAGCTTCCATAAGTAGTAAACAGTGATAGGTCTGGTGTTTCTTGGTAATCCGAGAAGTATGGGGTTTCAATACTCTGTTGTCAAGGTATTATGGGAACCTTGCCCATTTCTCCATTTTTTTAACAAAAGTCCTCTTTCGAATTAGTCGATGAACACATTGAAAATTTTGGTAGGTAACTAATGTTCTTAACCTTATTTTCAGTATAGCGCCCGGAAGCTCAATTGGAAACCATTTAAGGTATATACATTTCCCCAAGAACATTTTTTTACCAACGTAATCCAAGTTTTAATATTATCTTTTTTTTTTGCTTGGAACATGTTAGGGTTTTATCGCTCCAACCGATGAGTTTAAATCACTTGCACTTTTTATTCTTTGGAGTTTTCACCATCTGGAAAACCAAATTCTTATTCTGGTTACTCTCCTTTCCAACGTTTTTTTTAATATTCCTAGGACCTGACTGGAGGTTTCCCGGTTCTTTCGAAACTTAGCAAGTAAATTCAAGCCTAACGGTCACTTATGGTTTTCAAGAAGTTAAACTGAGCCTTATAGCAGACGCCTATCATGTATCAGTTTAATTATTCAGTATAATATTTTGGAAAACATTGAGTTCGATCGTCGTGATTTTTATTCCCTTGTATGAATGGTTTCAACTCAAATTTATATTAATACATTTTTTTACTTATTACAAAATTTTGATATGTCGATTGTTATGGTAGGCTGTATTATGTGTTTAAATAATTTCTTTTTTGACATACATTCATTGTGGTATCTTATACTGGTGTATTGTTCCTTATTGGTCAAAGTAATAACTATGTTATATTTTGTTAATCTTAAGTCCTATGGTTTGTAACTGTGAATGGAATTTTTTTGGTAATGGTTCGTCATATTTTTGTTTCACACACGGTTAAGTTACCACACAATGATTGTATGACATTAATTACGAAAGTATTATGTGGCCCATAACTACATGATTTATCTGTTATATATATATATATATTATTGTTTAGTTATGCACAATTTTATTCTCCTTTCTTGTTTGACTTCTTACTTGCATTATAATGATGTTCGATTAATATTTTAGTTTTTTTGTTTAGCATTTATAACTATTTTATAGAATTTTCCAGTTGGGTCCATCTACCCACTTATTATTGTTGTTATTACCAGTGTTTTAGTGGATACCCGAGACCTCGACTTCCTCTGGTACCTGCTTCTCGCCCTTCTGAAACACATATGTATATATAGATTTGTAGAAATATGGACTTTTTTAATAATGAACTTATGTTTATTAAATGGGAACTAACTTTTTTCAATCATTAAACTTATATGCTTAATCAGAATTAACGATCATATAAATTTCACTCTATCGCATAGGAACACTTATATCAAAACCTTCCACTGTTGAGATTTTCTGTTTTAATTAAATAGGCAAAAATCTCAGTAGGTGACAACAATATGATTTGGTTGCTATAGTAGCTCTATTTTGTTGGGAGTGAGTTAATGCATCCTATATTTGCTATAGGAGGATTTATGAGGAAGTTAGATCATCTTAGCTATAAAACAGGTGACCAGATGGATTGGGTTGTGGGTGTGAGAGTTTGTGAGGAACTGAATTGTAATGTAATCTCCTGATTAATAATAAGATTGCCGATGCCCATGTTTGGTGGACGTAGCCCATAATGGTTGGGTGAACCACGTTAAACCCTGTGTCTCTTTTGTGATGTGTTTGATCTGCTGTTGCTTGTATTTTATTTAGCTGCGCATTGATTGCTCCAACAAGTGGTATCAGAGCTTTGTTGGAGGTGAATCGCCAGCGCGCAGACCAGAGAACATTGCTGCGTGGAGGTCGTTTGTTCCACCTGCGTGGAGGTCGACTGTTCTATGCGTGGAGCGTATCTGCGTATGTCCACTGGAGCTGATGCGTGGAGCGTGTCTGCGTAAGGAGGATTGCTGCGTGGTGTGTATTTTCTTGCCTGCTGGTGTATTCAGTTGAATGGTGCGCAGAATTGTTAGTGCGTTGAAATGCTGACCAGAACTGCGTGAAACCATTAGCGCCGTGACAAACACAGTAAGTCGTTGATCATTTAACCGAGAGCTAATATATGGAAATCGACGAATGAGGAGTCGCTGCTCCGTGAGCTAGAAAGGTATCGGAATGCCTTCAGTTATTAAATGTCGTTTGAAGAAAAAAGGGGTCGATTTATTTTATTAGAAATCGTTTTGTGTTTCATATTTCATAAAACGATTTGTGAAGAATCGGTTTTTTGTTTCTGAAGTGGTTTAATTAAAACGATTTTTTTTGAAGCAGTCGATTTAAAAAGAAAAAATCGATTTTAAAAGGTTTAAGAATAAATCGATTTTTTGAATTGAAGAATAAATCGATTCATTGGAATGCTCACTTTGAAGTTTGTAAAATCGATTTGTATAAATCGATTTGTATTGGCTTTGTTTTAAGTTACGATTTAAGTCGATGTTATTACCATTTGCACATGGTATTTTGAAGTGGTGTTTTTTAAAAAAGAATAAAATCGATTTTTTGGAAGTGGTGGTTTAAGAAAAAAATCGATTTGTAATTCTAATACCATTTGCATATGGTATGAAGTGAAAGGCACTTTAAAAGTGAAGGATATATTTTTGTTTTTTGGGCATTTTTATTAAAAAGGGCATTCTTCATTAAAAGTTGCAATTGGAGGTTTTTTTTTTTTTTGTGACTCGATATGGCAAAAACACAAAGTGCCCGTTTTGAGATCGAGAAGTTCAATGGCAAAAACAACTTCGAGATTTGGAAGGTTAAGATGCACGATCTGCTGATTCAACAAGGCGTGGCGAAAGCGCTGTTAGGGAAAAGCAAAAGGCCTTCTTCCATAACGGAGGATGAATGGGATGAGTTGGATGACAGAGATCTGAGCGCAATTCGGTTATGTCTGGCGGATGACGTTCTATTCAACATTGTGTCAGAGAAGACCGCCGCAGGCTTGTGGATGAAGCTTGAAAAGCTCTACATGACGAAATCTTTGACAAATCGGATTCTCCTGAAGCGACAGCTTTATGGTTTGCGGATGAAGGAAGGTACCTCGATTACTGACCATCTGAATGTTTTCAATACTCTATTGGTACAATTACAAAGTCTAGATGAAAAATTTGATTCAGAGGATAAGGCAATAACTCTATTGTGTTCATTTCCCGAATCGTGGGATCACTTTGTTACTTCCATAAGCTTTAGTACTGCAGACATCCTTGAGTTTGACGATGTGGTTGGAGCCTTGTTGTCTGAGGAGACGAGGAAGAGGTCGAATGCAGACACCTCTACATCAGAGGCAATGATGGCTAGAGGTCGTTTTAGAGGAAAGACGCTCTGGTAAGCACAGCGATTCGCGTTCAAAGTCAAAAGGGAAGAAGAGCAAAGTAAAGTGCTGGTTTTGTGGAAAATCGGGGCATTTGAAGAAGGATTGCTGGAAGCGACAACAATCTTCTAAAGAAGCTTCATCGACAGAGAAGAAGGAAGCAAACACGATAGATACAGGTTCGGCATCTGGTTCAGGTATGAGCGACGAAGTGTTATCAGTTAATTTGTCAAATCATGATCAACATTGGTTGTTAGATTCCGGTGCATCAAACCACATGTGTATTCATAGAGAATGGTTCAAGACGTATAGATCAGTTAATGATGGAGTTGTGTACATGGGTAATGATGTCACATCTAATATTGTGGGAATAGGGAGTATACAGCTGCAAATGTTTGATGGGACAACTAAAATGTTAACTGATGTAAGACATGTACCAGATTTAAGGAAAAATCTAATTTCACTAGGAGCACTTGATACAAATGGATATAAAACTGTAATTCAAGGTGGAGTAATGAAAATTTACAAAGGTATTTTACTAGTAATGAAAGCTAAGAAAGTAGGAAATATGTTTCAGTTAGAAGGAAGAACAGGGTCAGTTCATGTGTCTACTGTGTCTGAACATGACAGTAGTTCCATTCGCCTATGGCATCAAAGGTTGGGCCATATGAGCGAAAGAGGGTTAAAGATTTTGGCTGATCGCAAATTACTTCCTAATCTAAAGTCTGGAAAGTTAGATTTCTGTAAACATTGTCTGTTTGGCAAACAAAGTAAGCAAAAGTTTAAAACAGGCAAACATACTAGTAAAGGAATACTTGATTATATCCATTCAGATGTTTGGGGTCCAGCACCTACAACCTCGTATGGTGGCTCGTCGTATTTTGTATCATTTATTGATGAATTTTCTAGGAAAGTGTGGGTCTACATGTTGAAAAGGAAGTCTGATGTTTTTACAGTTTTCAAGCAGTTTAGAGCATTGGTAGAAAACATCACTGGTAGAACTATAAAATGTTTAAGAACTGAAAATGGTGGTGAGTTTACTTCCAAGGAGTTTGAAAACTATTGCAAGGATGCAGGGATCGAGAGACATAAGACCACTGTTTATACTCCTCAGCAAAATGGAGTTGCTGAACGCATGAACAGGACTCTTTTGGAGAGAGCAAGGAGTATGCTGAGTAACGCTGGTTTGCAGAAGGAGTTGTGGACAAAAGCGGTGGCTACAGCTTGTTATGTGATAAATCGGTCGCCATCGACAGCGATAGGTTGCAAGATTCCTCAAGAGGTATGGAAAGGTCACCCTTGTGATTATTCTAAACTCAGAGTGTTTGGTTGTGATGCATATGCTCTAGTACCTAAACATCAGCGAACTAAATTAGATCCAAAATCAAAAAGGTATATCTTTGTTGGGTATGGTGATGGAACAAAGGGATTTAGATTGTGGGATCCTACTACCCGCAAAATCATCATCAATAGAGATGTAAAGTTTGATGAATCCTCTCTTGTACAGTTAGATGTAGATAATAAATTGAAACGGGATGATGTATCTGATTTTCAGCACATTCAGTTTGACAACACTTCTAATGATAGTCATGATGATCATAGTTCAGATTCTAGTCATGAACAGGTTTCAGAATCAGATTATGAACAGGGTTCAGATGTAGGTCATGAACAGGTCTCAGATGGTGATCATGAAGAAGTTCCTACAGATGGTAGTCAGCCAATTGTGGAAGCACCAGAAACATCCTTAAGGAGGTCTACAAGAATCAAACGCCCGCCGAAAAGGTATGATGATTATGTTACTTCAGTTGCTTTGACCGCTAACGATGATGAACCTTTGTGTTATCAGGAAGCTGTAGAAGGTTCAAAAAGTGACAAATGGAAAGCAGCCATGAAGGAAGAAATGATGGCCTTAGGTAAGAATGGCACATGGGATCTGGTTGAACTTCCCAAAGGCAGGAAAACTGTGGGATGTAAATGGGTTTTCAAGGTAAAACGGGGTGTGAATGATTCGGAGGACAGATACAAAGCAACGCTGGTTGAAAAAGGGTTTTCTCATAAAGCAGGCATAGATTTTCATGAGATTTTTTCACCAGTTGTTAAAATAGTTTCAATCAGAATTGTGTTAGCGTTAGTTGCTTTGCTTGATTTAGAATTACAGCAACTAGATGTTAAGACTGCGTTTTTACATGGTGATTTAGATGAGGAAATTTATATGGAACAACCGGAAGGGTTTGTTCAGCATCGCAATAAGAAATTTGTCTGCAGGCTCAAGAAGTCATTGTATGGTCTGAAGCAGTCGCCTCGACGGTGGTACAAGAAATTTGATTCTTTCATGTTGAGTCAAAAATATATAAGAAGTGAATATGATCATTGTGTTTACTTTAAGCAGTTAAGTAATGGCATGTTCATTATCTTAGTGTTTTATGTTGACGATATGCTTTTAGCAAGCAAAAGCATTGAAGAAATCAACAGGTTGAAGACTCATATGGCAAGGACGTTTGATATGAAAGATCTAGGAGCAGCAAGACAGATTTTGGGCATGGAGATTTTTCAGAGACAGGAGCAATGGTAAGCTGTGGCTATCACAACAGAAGTATATTGAGAAAATACTCTTGAGATTTGGTATGAACAATGTGAAGCCTGTGTCAGTCCCTTTAGCTTCCCATTTTAAGCTTTCTTCGAGTTTATGTCCTAATACAGATGAAGAAAAGGATTATATGTCTCGAATTCCATATGCCAATGTAGTAGGATGTTTGATGTACGCGATGGTTTGTACTCGACCAGATATTTCACATGCAGTTGGGGTTGTCAGCAGGTATATGGCAAATCCGGGTAAAGAACACTGGTCAGCAGTGAAATGGGTGCTTCGGTATTTGAGAGGCACAAGTAGTTATTGTATCACTTACAATAAGAGTAGTGAATTTGTTTGCGGGTATGTTGATTCTGATTTTGCAGGTGATTTGGATAAGAGAAGGTCAACTTCAGGGTATGTCTTTACTCTTGCAGGTGGAGCTATTAGCTGGATGTCAAAGCTACAGAATATTGTTGCTTTATCCACTACTGAAGCAGAATACATTGCTACTTCGCATGCTTGCAAAGAGGCGGTTTGGTTGAAAGGTTTGCTTGGTGAGTTTGGTAGGTTACAGGACAACATCAGGTTACTTTGTGATAGTCAAAGTGCAATACATTTGGCTAAGAATCCGGCCTATCATGGTAAATCAAAGCATATTCCAATTAAGTACCATTTTGTAAGACAGGTTATTACTGAAAGGGGAGTCTCTCTTGAAAAGGTGCATACAAAGGAAAACTGTGCAGACATGTTCACGAAACCAGTTTTGTTGGAGAAGCTGCGTTGGTGTTTGGCTTCTCTTGGCTTGTAGAAAAGATAAAAATAATAAACAAACAGGGTATCAGGCTAATTGTTGTCAAGGTGGAGATTGTTGAGATTTTCTGTTTTAATTAAATAGGCAAAAATCTCAGTAGGTGACAACAATCTGATTTGGTTGCTATATTAGCTCTATTTTGTTGGGAGTGAGTTAATGCATCCTATATTTGCTGTAGGAGGATTTATGAGGAAGTTAGATCCTCTTAGCTATAAAACAGGTGACCAGACAGATTGGGTTGTGGGTGTGAGAGTTTGTAATCTCCTGTTTGATAATAAAGATTGCCGATGCCTATGTTTGGTGGACGTAGCCCAGAATGGTTGGGTGAACCACGTTAAACCCTGTGTCTCTTTTGTGATGTGTTTGATCTGCTGTTGCTTGTCTTTTATTTAGCTGCTCAGAATGCTCCAACATCCACAACCATTATGTCAAAATTTACAGACTCATTCCTAAGAAATATATATCATTCCATTATGACCCGTCATTAATGTAACCTATCACAGGGACTTTGCAGAGAAAAGTCTACATTACCCATTTATATTCCGGAACTCAACAAAATGGACTTTTTTAATAATGAACTTATGTTTATTAAGTTGGAACTAACTTTTTTCAATCATTAAACTTATATGCTTAATCATAATTAATGAACATATAACTTTCACTCTATAGCATAGTAACACCTATATCAAAACCTTCCACAACCATTATGTCAAAATTTACAGACTCATTCATAAGAAATATATATCATTCCATTATGAACCGTCATTAATGTAACCTATCACAGGGACTTTGCAGAGAAAAGTCTACATTACCCATTTATATTCCGGAACTCAACAAATTAGAATACTTATTTGTTTTAAGTTTAGGCTTTTATGAAATTTATAGAGGAATAAGATCACTCATTCCAACCAACGATAACAATGATAACCACTACCAGATCTCTCTAGTGTTAGTTTCCAATTCTAGAACAATTGTTTGACACAAATCTCACAAGGTACTTCCTAAGGCTTCTTAGACTGAAACAAGTTCATTCTAATATTTCACAAACTCCACAAGTCGTATTTAGGGATTCCACTGGCTAACTAACTCAAGAATAACTTCCACCATCCTTATTTCTCTCACCAAAGCCTTGTTTGAGGTACACAATTCTTTCCAGTCTCCCCTTTTCCTTTTCTCAAGTTTTTCCTCAGTACAATCTTGGCTTATTTCCTCAATTGAGATGATTTATCTCTATGGATTGGAGTAACCATCTCTAAATGTTTAATAGATAAAACTTTCACTTAGTGTTTTTTCCCATAATTTTCTTGGCTTATTTCCTCAATTGAGATGATTTATCTCTATGGATTGGAGTAACCATCTCTAAATGTTTAATAGGTAAAAATTTCACTTAGTGTTTTTTCCCATAATTTTCATGGCTTACAGAAACCAACATATTAATGAAATTTAATATAAATTTTAAACATTTAAATTCATAAACACACTTTCCATAATAGTCTAGATCAATACAAGAAGAAGTAAATAAAATATTTACAAATTACTAAGAGGTATTACACATTGTTGTTAATTTTTCATTTTTGGTATTTTATTACTTATTTTCTTGTTTTTAATGAAAAAATATATATTTTTTTGGGAGGACATCAAGAGGAAACTCACAAATAAATGAGGATGCTCACAAATCAACGATTTTTCTTGGATAGGATTGACTCTTCACGTGGAGAGTCATATTCACTGTGAATCGTGGGGACCTTTTGGATCCTCCTGGTTAGGAATTTAGCAAATATTTCTTCGTCGAACACTAACGAGTGAGCGCAATGGGTTGGAAGTGTTGTATGATGGTATTCGTGGTAGTCTTTGGCCTGTTATGGAGGGCACTTATTATTTTCTTTCTCTTCTTGTCTTTTGGACAATTGTCAGTTTGGGCAATAGAGTTTCAGTATGGTTGTTTATGAACTGGTCGTGATAATTTTGTAAGGTTTTTACAATGGAATATTGGTTAATTGTTTATTGTTTGAAACTTGTTGATGATATTTATATTTGGGTAATTTGGTTTTTAGTTTTGTATAGGACTATTGGGTAATGATACATATTAGCTTTGGGCTTGGCCTTAATGTAATTTGGTTTATGGGAGTTTTTAGTTTTTGTGTGGGCATGGGAACTTTGTCTCTTGTTCTCGTAGTGAGTTGTAGCATGTTGAGGAGAGACTGTATCTTCCATGGTCATTTTTGAAATCTATGTAAATATATTTTTTTATTAATATAAAACTTTATTCACAAAAAAAGTAAACCTTAATTTTTATTAAATATGTCTATATTGAAATAGGCCTTTTAAAATTTAAATTTAATTACTAATGATTAATAAATAGATATTAGGGATTTAACCTCTATGAAATATCCATAAAATATATGTATTCCACATGATAGAGGGTTGAGATATCTGTTAAAGGTAGTTGCGCCTTTTCATTTTTCAAATTGATCAAAAAATATATGAAATTAAATATATATAAAATATTTTTACTTTAAATAAGTTATCTAATTTTTAATATGTAGTATTGGTAAACTATAATATTAAGTTATATATTATAGCAAAATATAATTACAAATTAAAAATCTTCATAATAAAATGAAAATAAATCATTATAATTAAAAATCTTGTTGTATATATTTTTACGAATCATATAACTATTTTAATTAATATATAATAAAAAATTAATTAAAATAATAAAAAATAAAATTTCAATTTATAATAAAATAATATATTACTTAAATAAATAAATAAATATATACTCACAAATAATATGATTTTCTTAAATTATTATAATAATGCCTCAACTTACATTAACAACTAAATTATAATAAACTTTCCAATCAAACAAGTACAAAAATCAATTCATGAACCATCTCATAATACATTGGGCCTTCCACATAGACTCATAAGCTATTTTGAAAATTTAAATTAAGCTATTTTCAAAATTTAAATTCATATTACACATCGCATATGAATTAACACAAAATAGTCAAAGACTCTCTCTCAAGTGTCTGCAATTGAGCCGGCGTCTACACGGTTTGAAATTGTTTGGATTACAAGATACACGTGACCTTCTCTTTATGAATCATCTCTACATTGAAATTAGAGAAAACCTCAAACTGCTCTCTAACCAAAAGTGTTTCTCACATCAAATCGCTCACATCAAAACTGCTCTCTAACCAAAAGTGTTTCTATTTTCACACTTAACTACCGGCTCAATCAACGAAAGTATTTGAATTGACAGAAAAAGCAAAATCAAAATTAAACTTACGATGACCACATGGTATCCACGTTAAACATGTTTTATGTCCTCTGGCTGGCGTGCATCACGGGAATGGTGCGGTAACGTCATACTTTTCATCATCTCAATTCATATCTCTGATTGAGTGCCCCGGCCCGCGACTTATATAACGATATGGTTGTAGTTCCATCGTCTTCATCATCCACCTTGTTACTCTATACGCATTGAATCAGCCCTGTTTTATGGAATGGTTAGTTGAATGAGCCCCAGTTGTCAAAAATTTTGCATAAAATGTTCGTACACCATATTAAAAGATGTAATGGATTCAACAGATATCAAAAGACCGCCTTTATTCTAAATAGACTCACAATCGCACGACACAAATCATTTTTGGATATAATTTTTACATTAGTTAATGGTTTATTGGAATGCGTTCAAATCTAATCAACATATTGTTAGGCGACCGTGTAAATAGTTGTAAGAAGATTAGAACTTGGACGGATTTGGTCCTTCCACTAACATTATTAGTAATAAAGAAAGAATTGTGAAAACTTTCAGAGGTTAAATTTTTTCCATTCATTTACAAATATATAATTTTAATTATAATAATATGTCGTAGTCTAACTAGCCAGAGGAATTACTCTGAAAATCATGAAAATTCCGATAAGATTTTCAAAAAATCCGGCAGGAATTTTTCTAAATCTATGTTATAACTATCAAAGTTTAATATTTTGGGTGTCCTACAGGTTTTTGATGGTGCTGAATCCATTTCCAATATCAAAATCAAGATTCAAACACTGTTTCTACAAGATTTTTTAAATTTTTTTGGCCCGGCGACTCCTAATAATATTTTTAAACATATAAATTTAGTTTCACTTTATTATGTAAATCCATTTTCATCTTCCACTTAATAATTACTCGTAATATTTTTTGAAAAAACTATTATTACATGCCACAAAATCAAGTATTATATGAATTGTAAAGATGAGAAGGGAAGTCTTACAGTTTTCTCCTCTATTCTATTACTCATAAGCAAATGAACCCTACAGCAACACATTGAAAGAAAAATTAAGGTAAAGTTTTTGATCAACATCCAATATTGTAATGAGAAGGTAACATATAACAATCTAGTGATTACTTAATTGCCACCAAAAGTGTCTTTACCCATTTTTACACATGTCTCCTTGAGAAATGTATACTAGAGGTTTAATTTAATACATCTTTATGATTCTCTGAACTATGAACTATTAATAGACAATCATCATATAAATAATTCTATACTTTTCAGATTGATCCCATTTATAACATCCTTTCTTCTCTTTTAGCATACCCATTTAATATTTTACAATTATTTAACAATATGAAATTTTATACTTTACCTCGTTTACACACATATATGTCTTCTGATTGTCTACACAAGTACTTTCCTATCATTATAAATCAGAAACTTCTCTCTATTCACTATCAAAAAATAAATTCTTAAGTCATCACAACAACTGTTTTCTCTCCTAGGTGCCTAATATGGCACCTAATATATCAGTTCTTATGAGTAAGGGTACCCCAAAAATAATTGAAATGGTATTTTGGTAATTAAACTTACATAATGTAATTTATTTCAATGTGTTGGCAACCAAATTCTTCACTTCTCTTTTTCTTTGCTTTATAACATATGCATTTATTTGGTTTCTCATTTATTTTTTATTGCTAGCTCTTAATTGGTGATTTTCCCCTCAATCATGCATTATTTTAAAAGAACATAGTGAATGTGGGTTGTGTTTCTTCACCTAACTTCACCCACAACACAAGATTTTATTTAATTAAAGATCCAAGACTTAGTCCTGTAGGCGGGGTTGCCATATTTCAAATTCTTCTTTTCCTTGAAACACAACAAAATTTGTTATTACGTACCCTTAAACAGGTCACAATGTTGAGCCCTTCAACTATGATACTACTTGTAGCATCCCCTAGTACATAAAAAAATCCTTTTTACTATACACAACATGATTGAAGCACTGAAAAAGGGCCACTATTCATAGAAGGATGGTTTTAGCACAATGAAATGACAACCATGCTATGAAAATAATGGCTCTTCAGAACCTCACTAACAATTACATTCACAGAAGGGATTCATCTAGATCAGGGGTCATCATCCAATAATAAATAAGGAAACAGGTGCTGACATTTTCTAATGAAATTCACTTTGGATCCACTAATTATAAGGTAAGGAAAATGTTTCATCAAGAATTATGATTTGCAGAATTATGGGATTAGGATATGATGAAATATTGATGAAGCAGGTCTAAGGGAATGAAACTCTTCATTCTAAGGAAACTTGCAGCAGAATGACTCAAAGGGAAAATGATGAGGTGTATATATATATATATATATATATATATATATATATATATATATATATGCTGACACTAGATGTTATGAAGTCATGTCATATGGTTGCAGGTAATATACTTCTATCTTTAGAAGTATGATCAAAATAGAACGCAGAAACTCTTCCATTACACAGGTTTCCAAGAGGCATGACCCGCACTAAACGAAATCAACATAATATGTACTCATATGGAGTATGAGGTTATTTTACATGATCAAGGAACTGCAGAGTGGGAGTTCCTGGTAATGAAATAAAATTGTGTGGAGAAACAAAAAGGAGGAGATTGTGAGTATAACCATGGAAAGAAGTAGTAAACATCCAAGGAAGCCAATAAGACTTGACTAGAAAAAATCTTGGGAAGATATGTACACTCTAATAGAAGTTTGGAAAATATGGAGACCCTTGACAATACATATCTTTACCAGATGTTTCAATCTGTAAATAAAGGATGTCGGTGCCTACAAGAATATGCCATAGTGAAAGATCATCACTAAAGTAACTTTTGATTTAAAAGTTTATATTTATAATTAATTAATAAATGGTGAGCTTATGCAGGGCTGCTAAAGGGAAGAATATGTCTTCCACAATTTTATAACCATATGGTAGGATGAAAAATCCTAGAAAGAGGTATGGTTTGAAGGAAAGCGACATACTATGAAACTAGATTAGATGAGATGATTGATGGGTCACTTTCTGATAGAAGACATGATTGTTGGATAAAATTGATGGATGATCTATCCCCTATGTAGATATCCCAAAGATGAAGACTCCTCAACAACAAAGAGATTCATGACATTGAAGGAAGGAGTTCTTCATGAGAAGCTGGGTGTTTTCATCATTATTGTTGTAGGTCCCTAATTAAGAGGGATCCATGTAATAAGTTTCTTACTTGGAAGAAACTTTATTATTCCTAGGTCGAGAGGAAGCTTAAGTACATTCCTTGTATAGGAATGATTACATTCCTTTGTGTAATATGTCCTCCCTAATTGAGAGGGAGAGATAGACACGCCATTTTGGTCTTCACCTGGGAAGCCAAAATGAAGCATTGGGTAATCATCTGGCATTCGATACTATTTTGGGGATGTATTAGGGCATCCAAGGTAAGAGTAATCATGGAAGGACGAATATTCTTTGAGGACTAGGAATCCAACAGTAGTAATAGTCCTGGTAGACGTATCTTGAATGAACCCAGGTTGGATATGATCCAAGAGAGAGAATGATGAGGGTGTCTACTCATCATTGGTATTGTCGGCGTTGTACCTCAAAAGTCTCATGGAGAGATGGAAATTTTAGCTAAGGCCTTTCGCTATGACAATGTTGGTTAATATTATTCTATACAGATGATATTACCAATCATATTATTCTTATGATATTCTTCAAATTCAGAGTGGCCATGTACCATTATGAATATCTCCCTAGTTAAGAGGGAGTGTTGAAAAGTGTAACTAGGTTTGGTCTTCAGAATGATTTGTAATTATGAATTTATGTGATGAATAAGACAATGATAATAAAATGTATTTTGTAATGCTTGGCTCATGGGTTTAATGAGCAAGGATTTTTTTAATATAGGTAAAAGAATTCTTCTTGATGTCTTTAGGGCTTTTTCATCTTTTCGTAAATTTATTTTTTAGAGTCATGTATATGAAGAAATGTTACACTTGTAAAGGAAAATTATTGATGTCAAAGTATGCCTCAAGACCTTATCAAAGTACTCCTTGAAGTTGGCTCAGATTATGTTCAAAGGATGCTCCATGAAGTCGACCTACTAGCTAGAGGTCATGATAGCCTAACAAGTGAAAGATTGTCCCTATAAATAAGATAGGTTTGCAGCCTCATTATACACCAACAAGTTTAGTTCAAGCTCTGTAATGAAGTGCAAGTTAAGGTCTGAATGGATGCGTAGAAATGTCTCATTACAATGCAAGGAAAGGGATAACATAATACTCGGTCTTGTGTCTATCCATCTCACCAAAGGATCAACAATCTCATAGAAAAAAGGATTGTAATCAGTACAAGAATAAGGTAGGCCGAGGTTCACTTTAGGACTATTACCAAGTTTTGTACCTCAGGAGGTTGACCTGGCCTAACACGCATCTGTCCAATGTAGACCGCATCTGATAATGGAGGCATAATGTAAGAGGAAGTGTTGGTTATACAACGCAACATTAGCCACTGGATATGTGGCTTGACCAAGTGCTTCCAATACATTTCCCAATCCAACTTATCCAAAATTTTGATGCTTTCCTCCTTCATCTTGGACATTTCCTGCTACTTTCTTCTCAAAAATTTTACAACAGGTAGAGAACCGGGAGGGAATTTATTAATTAGATTAGCAACAATGAGATTTTGGCTGTCTGTTTCAACAAAGTTGTTGGCAACAACTTTGACTCTCAAAATTTCCATTTCAGCCTATTTTAACTATACGTCCCAATAAGTAAATAAGATTTATTTTTTAGAATCTTAAATCGTGTGAAGATTTGCCTTTTGGCCTTCAAAATTATCTTTGTAGGTGACATATTACGATACTTTTTCATCAACTTCATCAAGGATTATCCTTTGGTTATCTACTCCATTCATCAGCGAATCTCTCTTTTCACATAGTTTAATAATGCTAGACAATTTTTTATAGAAAAAAACTTGTTGTTTGGCTAATAGAATATTTAGTTCCAAATATTCCTTCTTACATTTATACACTTTAGGATTAGATTTCAATTGTTCAAAAATGAATTTCAGTTGGTGTATCTAGGCATCTTTAGCACCAAAATGATATTGGTGCTACATCTCTAGTTGATCCAAGCTCTATTGGAGTTGTGACACTTGTGTTTGTAATTGGTGATTAACACTTTTCTTCTCTGCTAGCAATTCATGTTCCAATTGGAGGACCCTTTCATCCTTTTCTTTGACTAATTTATGAATTTCAGTTGCTTTGTCAATGGTGGAAGATGCATATGCTCCTATAAAATTAAGTTAACCGTGTTAGATCCTGAGAGCGATCTATTTGTGAGTCTTTCCAAACTACTTCCATAGAGACATCCCAAGGAACGAGAATTTGTGATTGTTCTGTTCTTCTCCTTTTTCTCTGCCTTCTCATCACACCCCTTGCCTTGGGTTGTAAAATATATCCAAAGGAGGTATTTCCTCGATTTTCAACACAATTTCTGATGTTGGGTAGGCCAGGATAAATTCTACTTCTTTTGTGTTAACTGATTTATCAGTGGAACCAGCAGTAAATAGGTTCTAACTATTACCATGAGGTGTTTCCATTTTTTTTTTATGATCAATGATCACCACTTCTTGGTCTCCTTTAATTTTCTGATACAAATATTTCCAGACTTCATCTATGTCACTTGGAAACAATGGATATTTGGCTTTAGTTTTAGTAGACTTATCTTCTTTTTTTTCACTAAGGACATTAGTATCCTTAGGGGGTTGTTCTTTTCGTTGTTCTTTTTGTTGATGTTCAATCTATGAGATAGGTTGGGATACCTCCAAATATTTAGAGGAATCCCTTCCAACCTTATATTTATGTATTTCTTGAACTTTGAAAGTTGTTGAAGATTAAGGCGTAATGTTGATAATTTATGAAGTGTTGAATAAGTATCAGCTGACTCAAATAATTCATCAAAATCATCCTTTTCATGGGAAAATGGCCTGATCTTCACTTGAGTTGTGAAATTGAATGCAACTTGGTCCAAATCATATTTCCTGTTAGAAGTTGTAAATAATTTCAAACATTAGATTTGATTTATTTCTAACCGAGAAATTTTTAAATTGTCTAATCCATAGACAACACAGTAAATAGGAAAGGAGGGCCATGACACTTTATTTTTTTCTTTCAAAACCTAGCCAATCCATGACCCACTTTTTGATATTCAATTTATCTTGTGAGAAGTTCATCAGGAACATATAAAGGGAGGACATATGGTCAGGATAAGCTCCCAAAAGCTCTGACATAAGTGAAAAATTCTTCCCCAAACCATTTTCCAATGGATGTGACATTTTACTGAGCTTCTTTGGACAATCTAGGGGTATTTTCATAAAAAACAACTTTAAATAGTGGGAGCATAACTCCATGGAAGATCTTGTAGGAATCAATTTCATATTTTTATTCCCATAGAATACTATGATAAATATGAATGGGAGTAGGGTCTTGGATAGTCCATTTCCAACCCATGGTCATAAAATATCATGTAAAACACATTGCATCCATAATGTAGGAACTCATATAAAATGGGGGAAGGATTTTATATGAAAAGGAATGATTATTTATGTATTCAAGAATCTCGTTTGCAATATTATTTGAAAAAATGGTTCCCCAGTCCATGATATAAGATTTTTTACTAGCATTCATAAGGGGGGCCCATTCAACAGAGAATTTAGTGGTATTGGGTTGGCCAAAAAGTATGGACATCATAGTAGAAATATAACAGTAGGGACAAGTAATCGAAGAAGAGGAATACATATCCTTATCATCATGTTTATGCTTGTTAGGGATGCTCCTCCATTTCTTTATGGGGTCTGAATTTATCTTATTCTCCTTTGCGAATTGTGCTAGGAAATGTATATCCTACATCTTCTCAGGGTGTGGAATGTGGTATATTTTCTTGAAATATTTGTCTCTGAACAGCCCTATCATTGTACCTTTGCTTGATAGGAAATTTCTATCTATGATGTTGAGGTCGTCAATAATCCCTTTTACCATATATGTATATGATAAAATCTTGGGGCGTGTAGAAATTCGGTGCAAAAAATATTTGGAAACGTCGGCTATAGTAGCTTATGAAGTATCAGAAGCATCTCCATTAGTTGTTCTTTCAACCCTGTGAGGCTTCTCATCTTAAAATAACATTTTCATTTCTTCCCAAGAAGAAGAAACACTCTCTGATGAGCATGTAGTATCTATGAATAAGGGTGGCATCTTTTTTGCTTCACTAGCAGAAGGCGCAGGATTAGGGAGAGCGATGGGTTTTCTAAACTCCTTTGCAACCTTAGACATTTCTGAGGAACTATGTTTGTTTGGACTTACCTATGAAATAATAAGAACGACAAGTAGGAAGGGGCAATATTGTCACAATAGCAGAGTAGTGTAACAATAATGGAAATAATGGAAAATAAAACTTGGAACACAGATAAACTAAAAATTTAATTCTTTTGTGGTCAAATCATATTTGGAGTCTCGAGCTATTAAAACTGTTAAGTTATGGAAATAATGGAAAGCATGGGTTCAGATGCTTGAATAGACAGTTAGGTGTTTAAATAAGATATTTTTAGCATTTCATATTCATTTTTGTGTAAACTTCTTAAAACCCCAAATACCTACTTCTTTATGATTGCGATAAAATTTTTTTTCGCACTATAACTCTTCTTAATTCAAAAGATAAAGTTTTCTAAAGGCTTCAAATATTAGCAGGGGAAAAGGAAAATGTGAAATTTTTGATACGATATGACAAGCGCAATTTCAATGAAATTATATGGTGGAAGGAGGTCATCATTAGTGAAAGTGCGATACGATGGGATGTATCCCATCGGGGAAATGAAAACAGGGGTGGATTGAATGTTGGTAGGACAGAAATGTGATTTGCGATTGGTGACATGGCATTGGCGGGTTCCACAGTTTGGCTTTTCATGAAATATGGTATGGTTGGAAGCTTTTTTCCTTTATTAAATCCTTATGTTGATATCACATCACAAGTCATTTGGAGTGGTTTTAGAGGTCGTATGTTGTCTTCACAATTTTGCGATTACGATCTACAAGCATGTCTCTTTTGAATTTTCTGCCTAAGTCCCCTTTAGATAAAAAGGTGTCACTTAGGCCTTTTAACTGTTATTTATATTTCCATTAATTACTTAAGGGTGTTATTTTTCTATTCTAATTTTTTTAAAAGGGTCCCATTATTTTTCGAAGGAAATTATTATAAAATAATGGGGTATGTTGAATATCCAAAAATTGGTGAGTCACATGAAGAACTAGCTATCTCTGAAAAATGAAATTTATGATACCTTTAAATAAGTAAAAATAATTAAGAATATGAAATTTTATGAAATATTTGGATAAATAAAATTACTCCGAATTAAAAATATCATCTTCTTGCTATTATTTTAAAACATTTCATAGATAAAAACCTTCATTTCTTTTTATCAATCATTAAATAGTTTAAAACATAAAGTAGGTTGATGTTTGAAACTTAGCCTTTTGATATACTCATTTTGTCATAGGTTTATCCACTGCTACCAATAGGCATTTATAGCCTCGACAGGGTTACCTTTTAACCATGAATGATCTAGTATCCCATCCATATATTATTAAAATATGTGGAGATAAGTTCTCACCTATATAATTTGTTTTTTCTTGTTCTTAAAAAGCCATTTTCCTAGCTTGGTGACCATATAGTGACAATGCCATTCATTGGTTGTAATTGGACTAAACAAGTTGGCTTGTGATGAGACCCCTTATATTATGGATATTTTAATAATCATAATCCATTACCCTAGTTTGATATGCAATAGTGGTAATGTCATTCTATTATTTTACTATGATCATGGTAAGTAGGTTCGTGATGAGATCTCTTATCTTTTTAAGTTTTTTATATTTTGAATTGAACTAAAGAAAAGGCATAATTAATG
Organism: Pinus albicaulis; assembly: GCA_034641835.2. Lineage (NCBI taxonomy): Eukaryota > Viridiplantae > Streptophyta > Pinopsida > Pinales > Pinaceae > Pinus > Pinus albicaulis. The sequence continues at coordinate 160,484,637 of CM076572.1, read as the reverse complement.
GATGGGAAAAATCATTGAGTCTTTAAGAGTTTTGGATGAAAATTTAGAGTTAAATATGCTTAGTAACAATTAGTATTTACTTCTTAAAATTGAACCTTTTATGCCAGATAATAGGGTAAAAAGAATTTATGAGGTTTGAGGTTTACAAGAATTTACAATTTCAATGGAAAAAGATTTTAGAGTTGTGTAGTATTTATTCATTTTTTCGGGTTTGTAATAATTTCTTTAAGAATTTTTATTCTTCAAAATAAAAAGTCATAAAATGATTCATAAGTTTTGCGAAAGCCAAAAGTATGTAATAAAAAAATATTATTTAATTAACCTAAAAATATAAATATAAGTATGATATTTAGAAGAAATGTTCTTCTAAGAACATAACTTTTTAAATCATCCTGTTGACAGGAATAAAATATTTTCTCCTTGAAGCTCTTGCAACATGAAGGTTTATGGGCCAATTTGTTCTTTAATTTGAAATGTTCCAAGCCACATTCTTTGGAATTTGGTATGCTTACCTCTTTCCTCATGTGCATTCTCCCACTTAAGGACAAGGTCTCCAACCTAGAAAGATTGTGGTGAAACATAATTTGCATCAAAATAATTTTTAATGATCTGATGATGTTGAGCATGTGTTAATATGGAATTTTCCCTTTCTTATTCTAATTTAAGGATTTGGGGAATTCTTAATAGTAAGGAGAGGAAGGTACTTCATCAATAAATTGATCTAGGGCTAATGAGGGAAGGGATAAATTTGATGGAATTATAGATTATTTCCCATAAAATAGATTGAATGGAGAAGTTCCTATAGAGGCCTTATGAGTAATAAAATATGATCATAGAGCAAATGTTAAGGAATTATGGCAATTTTTCTTACTCTGATCAATAGTCCTTTCTATGATTCTTTTGAGGTTTTTATTTGTTCATTATGCTAAACAACTTCCTTTGGGATAGTAATTACGAGAATATTTAGGTTTAAAACCTCTCTTGAGAAAAAAATTGGTCATACTATTACCCAAAAAATGAGATGCATTATAAAACATAAGTGCATTAGGTAAGCCAAACTTGGTAATAATGAATTGATCGATGAGTTCAATGATGGCTTCATAATTAGCTACCTTTAATTGAATAGCTTCCACCCACTTAGTAAAATAGTTTTTTGCAATGAGAATATATTTATGATGTTTGGAAGAGTTAGGAAAAATCTCACCTATGATATCCAGTCCCTATTGCTCAAAATGTTGTTCAATGTTGACCAACTACAAGTGTAAAGCTCATTTTCTTTGTCTTCGAGTAGCAGTTTGACATGTTTTACATTTTCTCACATATGCATGATCATCTCTCAACAATGTTGGCCAATAATATCATGCATGAAGGATTTTCTGTGCGGTGGTAACTCCTCTGAAATGTCCACCTCTAGGTCCATCATGGAGATCCTACAAAATATTCTACTTTTTAGTCTTTTCAAGCCATCTTAATAGTACAGAGTCGTAGTTTTTTATGAATAATACATTATCAATGATTTGATAGGATTAGCATCTTTTGATTCAATGTCAATCAAGATTACCTTAGCAATGTGTATTGTATTGCCTGAATTTTCATCATCCGATAAGTTGGATGCTCCAAATATCAATCTACAGCGACCTTCCCCTCTGAAAATTTTGGTTGGTTTCATGTCAATATCATATTCTTGTAGAGCAGTAATAGAAAAGAAGTATCATATTTCCCTTTTTTCTCTTAGTTCCTTTTGGATAAGAAATTTACTTACTATTGGGAATGGAACTATTACCTTTCTATGTGTCTTTAGGAGAAAAGGCCGGAAATGCTTTAAATATCTATAAACTGAAAATTTTTGTTTCTCCACTTAAGAATAATTTAGTTCAGCACCTTGAATATTTGAACTAAAGAAAGAGATTGGTTCTTCAATATTTTTATCATCAATTTGCATTAGTACATCAGCATAGGATGTTTTAGAAGCAAAGGTGTACAAAATGAAATGATCAAAAAAATTTGGGGTAATTAGAGAATGATAATTTACGACGCCTTGCTTGATTACATCAAAAGCTTCTCTTTCATTGTGTCCCCATTTAAATATTGATTTTTTCTTCATCATGACTTGCAATGGTAAAAACGTTTGCGAAAATTTAGGAAAAAATCTCTTAACAAAATTTTTTTGTCCTAAAAAAGACTAGATGGATTTCTTGTTATGGGGTAGAGATATTTTAGAACTTTCCTTTATCCTTTCTCGATCAATACAAATGCCTTCTTTTGATACAATAATTCCTAAAAAAAATTCTTCACTAAAAGCGAAATAAGACTTTTTGGGTTTTAATGAGATTCCTTACTTTAAGCAGTGTTCACGGATTTTCTTCAGATCTGGATAGTGGTAAAATATTTTCTTGGTGTAAATGGTTATATCATCTAAGTACACAACTCCAATTTTGTTTATTTTTTCTCTGAAAGCAATATCCATTGTTCTTTGAAAAGTTTCTCCTGCATTGATTAAACCAAAAGGCATTTTCTGATAAGCATAAGTGCCTCATTTAGTCCTAAATGTAGTCTTTCACCTATCTTCAGAATGAACCAGTGTTGATTATAACCTAAAAATCCATTAAGGAAAGACATTAATTTAGATTCAACAACTGATTGAAAAATTTGTTCCATAGGTGGTAATGGAAAATTGTCTTTTAGGCAAGCTTTATTAAGATTCCTAAAATCTATACAAATACAGATGTCACCATTCTTATTCCTAACAGGGACTAAGTTTGAAAGCCACTTTGAATGCCTAACAAGAAATATGATCTTGGCCTTAAGGATTTTATGCATTTCATATTTTATTTGACTTTCAAGATTAAGGTGAGTTTTCCTTAACTTCTGATGTACAAGTTTCTCAGTGGATGTCATTGGATAGTATGTTAGATAATGGAGGTATCATATTTCTTGATATCTTCATATTCACATGAAAATAAATTGTTATATTCCTTTAGTAAGTGAATGAAGGCTAATCTCTCATCAGAGAAGAGACCAAGTCTTAGATTGATATTTTGATGGTTGAGATGAGTGCCAAGTTTTACTAGTTCAAATCTCAAGGTTGAATTTTGTAGCTTAGAATTATTAACCTTCTTAAATCTATTTTTGAGGTCATAAAGATGTTCAAGATTTTTTTGATCAACGGTTGTCATTAATGTCAACCCAAGCAGAACCAGGGGCTAACCCAATATTGCATGGGAATTTTGACCTAACAAACTAATATATTATGGGTCAATAATTATTTTGATGGTTTCTGCATATCAAGATGTTTCCGTTGATATATGGCACGTCCTGTAATTCTTCACGGTTTGAGAGATATTCATGTTTGAAGTTTGTACCCCCAGTTAGTGGGCTAAAACCCCATGGGTTTGGGGCATGGGTCATTGAAAAGTCATAATTAATATTTTTTAAGCTCCTAAATCCCCTCCCAGGTTCACTTGTTGAAGCCCCTCTCAACTTAAGCATTCATATAAATTGTGATCTTCATTTCCTCCGTAGGCAAGGGATTTCGCCATCTGAAACAAGTCATCTTGGAATTGTCGCTCTAACATTTTTTCTACGAAGGCTCAGAAGCTGAAATTTTTATGAGGCAAAGCCGAAATCCTAAGGAAGCTGCAGTAAAATATTTAGATCAAGGTGCACAATATTTTTGGAGATATGATCTGTGGAAGTAAGGGATTTTGCAGGCTCCTGAAATTCATTTCAAATAAGTGACCTTGGTAAAATAATCATAAATCTCTCTCAGAGTATCGGATTGGAATTCTGTAAAAAGTGGTAGATGGTGCACAGTTTGAAGTTTTCGGTCTATCAATTTTGGAGGAAAATGAAGAAACAGTGACATGTGGCATGCCGTACAAGTGCGCTCTACTAAAACAATTTATAATTAGGGCATTGTGAGAAATTGGGTATAAATCTCTCTTGAAGAATCCAAATTGGATCAAACTTATGGCATTGGAAAGACGACTTAGAGGAATACTACAAGACTAAAAATCAGATATTGAGGATCTGAATAAAAGAGATACACCAGATTCAATATCGAGCTCCTAGAAGGCAAAAACAAGCTAGATCATGTGTTTTCAAGGATTACAAATAGAATTTCTATGGCAAAAAATCAAAGCAAGGTGCTGGAGAGGGTAGCATGACAAGAGCAGCAACCAAGGTGCATAACATCAGCAAGAAGTTCATCATATGAAGTCTTCAAGTGGGCAGCACTGCATACAATCATTATAAAGGTATCATTGTACTTAGTCATTGTAAATACATTATTGTACAAATTGTACTAGTGTCTATATACCAAGGGTTGAAGAGGCAGTGTTGGGAGGTCTAGGATCATCATTAGGTGGTTGTGTCAAAGTTTTGGTTATGGTCTAGTATATCTTCTTCTTCTACATCATTCTATATCATTGTAAAGTGGATCATTTTCCCTGGTAGGAGAGTCCATTCTTCTTTTATTCCTCTATAGGGTGGTAGGGTGGTCCTAGGGTGAGTTGTAGCTCATTGGGTGTTGGGGCATCCATTCAATTGACTACTAAATAATGTCGGGCGTTGGAGCGTCCATCCAGTAGGAGATGGAGAAGAATGATTTTCTAGATTCTAGGAAGTTGGAGCTTTATTTTCAATTGGAGTTGAATATTAAAGAATTATTAGAAAAGCGTTAGGTGTTTTTTGTCCCGGATTGGGTTTCCACCTTAAAAACTGTGTGAATTTGTGTTCCTCTTGTTTGTTGCTATCATTGTACAAACACTAATAATAATTGAATATTAACTAATGCTCTAATTGGAAGGAATACTAATTCACCCCCCCCCCCCATCTCAGTATTTCGAACAATTGGTATGAGAGCTTGGTTCCTTCAATAGCAGTTTAATAGCTGGAAGGAGGTAATGGAGCATACCAGGAATGGTGTACCTCTATTCAATGAAAATAATTATGCACTTTGGAAAGGAAGAATGGAGGTCTATCTCTTGGCGCAAGGTTACAAAGTATGGGACACTATTGAAAATGGATTTACATCAACTGCGGATGAACAAGGTAAGAAGAATTTGGTAAATGATGCAAAAGAAAAGAATATTATTATCGATGGACTTATTGAATCTGCTTATCATAAGGTGTTGGGTTGTAAAACCACAAAAAATGTATGGGACAAGCTTCAAAATATATATGCAAGTGACTCAAATGTCAAAGAAGCAAAGCTTCAAATCTATAGAGAAAAATTTGAGCAACTCATAAGGAAAGAAGATTGCAACATTGTTGCATACTTTCAATACGTTGATGAAATAACCAATACTATGGAAGGATTGGGAGAGCCAGTTGACGAGAAGACTATTATATGAAATATTCTTAAAACGTTACCAGGGAGATTCAACCCAAAGATATCGGTTTTATAATACAATGCAAATCTAGACAAACTCAGAAAAGAGGAATTATGTGGAGTTCTCATAGCATATGAAATGAGACTTGATGAAGAAGAGGGTATTTCGCTCATAGAAACTACGTTCGTTGCATCTAAGAAAACCAATAAGGATAAACAACCTTCAATTTAAAATACATGCACCTGCAAGTGTGAAGAAAGGGGAGATGATGAAGAAGGTCTTTCAGATGAAGAATATGCTTACTTCACGAGAAAACTACAAGTTGGTAAGGGACAATTCAAAGGTAAACTTCCATTGATATGTTTCATCTGTAATGAGGTTGGGCATTTTGTAGCAAAATGTCCAAACAAAAGTAATGGAAATTCGAAAAGAAAGGAAGGCTTTAAGAAATTCAACAAGCAAGGATCCAAAAGGAAATTTCTCTCTAAAGAGGATAGCTCATCATCCGATGAAGACAATGATAGTGAACAAGAAGCCAATGAGAGAGTATTTTTTATGGCCAAGCATAATAAAACTAAGCACAATAAGCAAGAGGTATCAAACAACAAAGAAGAAGGATGGACCATAGATGAATTTTATGAGGAAGCAATCAAGTTTATAAAAGATCTCAAGGTGAAGAAGATCCATTCCAAAACTCTTGAAGAACAAGTTAAAGGTCTCAAAATTGAAGTTGAAGAACAAAAATGCATTGAAGAGTCACTTCAAAAGAATTTGGAAGAAAGCAACCAAGAAAGGGAAGAATTAGAAGCTGAAGTAGTCTCGTTGCATGAGGAAGTAAGGAAAGGAAAAACTATCCAAAACTATGCCAACAGCTCAAGGGCATTGGAAGAAATCATCAAAAATCAACGATCTTACAACGAAAAAACTAGCATCGGTTACAAACAAGAAGAAGCAAGACCTTCTACAACAAAATACAATGAACCTGTGAGATATGACACACATGTAGACTTCATTAGACAAGATTTGCAAGAACAGCTTTGGAAGACAATTACTCGACGAAAATTTCCATCCAGATACCAACATATTTTATGGCTACTATTATTCATGTGGAAAATTTGGTCATAAAGCTGTAGAATGTCGCACATACCCTAGGAAAAAACACAATTCCAGGAGATCTGTCACATATGAACCTCCTAGGGCTCAAAGAAACATCAATAGATTTGAACATTTAAGAAATAATATTGAATGTTACAAATGATGAAACTTTGGTCATATAGCCAAAGACTGCAAACTTGAAAATCCTCCAGAAGAATCTTCGAAGCCACAAAATGAACAAACATGGAAGAAGAATAAGAATGATAATTGTGCTCTCGCTCTCAAGTCTCAAAAGAACAAAGATGTGTGGTATGTTGATAGCGGTTGCTCAACACATATGACTGGAGATAGAAATAAATTTGTATCTCTGAAAGAGAAGAAGGATGGAAACATGTCCTTTGGAAATGATGGATCTTCAAATGTTATATGATCAGGTACTGTCACTCTCAGAAGCAAATATTCTCTATCCAATAATGTTCTATTGGTTGAAAACATGAAACATAATATGCTCAGTGTTGGACAAATGTGTGATCAAGGACACACAATACTATTCAACTCCATGAAATGTTAAATCAAGAAAGGCGTGTATGGTGAAATTGTGGATACAGCAAGTCGAGCTCCAAATGACATATATGTTCTAGATGAAGCAACTAATTCATGTCTAATATTTAAAGAGGATGATACAATAATTGGTAGCAATGATGATTGAATAAGTAAGAAGTTTTCTACAAAGGTGCAAAGAGATTTAGAGATGTCTTTAATTGGTGAGCTGACATACTTCTTAGGGATTCAAATATCTCAGCAAGAGAAAGGAATATTTATATGTCAAGACAAGTACATCAAGGAAATGCTCAAGAACTTTAAAATGGAAGATTTCAAACCCATCCTTACTCTAATGGTAATAGGTTGCAAATTGAGCATAGATGAATAATCTAAGGATGTGGATCAAAGGCTGTACAGATCTATGATTAGTAGTCTTTTATATTTAATAGCCTCCCAACCATATGTTATGCAAGTAGTTGGACAAGTAGCAAGATTCCAAGCAGCACCAGAAGAATCACATATTAAATATTCGCCAGCATTGGAATATCTTCGCAAAAAGCTTGGGATTCTCTCAAGTTCTCATTAGATTTTCCATTTTTCAGAATATAAAGGGGGAGTGGATGTGTGTACAGGTCCGTAGGATGGCTGTGTTTTAGGGGGAGTTACCCTTTTCCATTGATGTCAAAGGGGGAGAGAATTTTGTAGGAAGAGGTGTCATTATCGTAGGGGGAGTACTTGTGTTGTCATCAATGCCAAAGGGGGAGATTGTTGATCAACGGTTGTCATTGATGTCAACCCAAGAAGCACCAGGGGCTAACCCAATATTGCATGGGAAATTTGACCTACCAAATTAATATATTCTAGGTCAATAATGCTTTTGATGGTTTCTACATGTTGAGATGTTTCCGTTGATATATCGCACGTCATGTAATTCTTCATGGTTTGAGAGATATTCATGTTTGAAGTTTGTACCCCCAGTTAGTGGGCTAAAATCCCATGGGGTTGGGGCATGGGTCATTGAAAAGTCATAATTAATATTTTTTAAGCTCATAAAATCCCTTCCACGTTCACTTGCTGAAGCCCCTCTCCACTTAAGCATTCATATAAATTGTGATCTTCATTTCCTCCTTAGGCAAGGGATTTCGCCATCTGAAACAGGTCATCTTGGAATTTCGCTCTAACGTTTTTTATACGAAGGCTCAGAAGATGAAATTTTTATGAGGTGAAGCTGAAATCTTTAGGAAACAAAAATTTCAGATCAAGGTGCGCAACAGTTTTGGAGATATGATCTGTGGAAGTCAGGGTTTTTGCAGGCTCCTGAAATTCATCTCAAATAAGTGACCTTGGTAAAATCGTCATAACTCTCGCTCAGAGTATCAGATTGGAATTCCATAAAAAGTGGAAGATATTGCCCAGTATGTAGTGTTTTCTCTACCAATTTTAGAGGCAAATGAAGAAACAGTGACACGTGGCGCGCCGTACAATTGCGCTCTGCTGAAACAATCCATAATTAGGGCATTGTGAGAAATTGGGTATAACTCTCTCTTGAAGAATCCAAATTGGGTCAGACCTGTGGCATTGGAAAGATGACTTAGAGGAATAATATAGGACCGAAAATATGATATTGAGGATCTAAAATAACAGAGATACACCAAATTCAATATCGAGCTCCTAGAAGGAAAGAAAAAGCGAGATCATGTGTTGTCAAGGATTGCAAAGGACCAGAATTTCTACGACAGAAAAGAAAAGAAAGGTGCAGTAAAGGGTAGCATGACTACAGCAGCAACCAAGATGCATAACATCAGCAAGAAGTTTGTTACACAGTAATTTGTCACCGTCCCTACCATTCCCCGTCCCGCACAATGGAGGACCCATTATGTGACCTGTGAACACTATCATGCCTTGAAAACATCATCAATGCATCCCTCTGAGTATGAGCTTCATTTTCCCTTGAGACATCTCCTTGCAAAACTCATGAAAAACATCTCTTTTTGCATTGGCGCGTGTAGACAGTTCAGTGCTCGCGCCAATAAGGGAAATCCTATAAAGAGGTCGCGCCACTTGGCGCTCTGTCATAGAGCAGCAATCGTGCCACCCATTTTAGGGACTGTTTTTTAAATATGGATGGCGAAAGTTGAGTTCAAACAAACTCACAAACCACTGCCTATCTTGAGTTGGGAGGTTTGGCTGCGGGAGTTCTATGGAAGGGAATTGGTTTTGCCACCTCCCATGGAACCTTCCTTGTTGATAGGGCCAATCCCATAATAATAGGGATCCGAAATACCTCTTTCCCCATCTATAAAAGCCTGCTCAAATCCATGGCAAGCTAGTCTTGAAGTGCTGAAGCTTTGCATCTCCCTATTCCCAAGTGCCTTTGTGCTGTAAAGAATCCCTTCTTTCCCTTAAGGCCCATTCAAGCGAGGAGACCATTGTTATGAGACTCTGGAGAGGTTTCCCTTTCCTTGGCGAGCTTTGCGAGACGTGGACGACCGGAGACCCGTTCGAAGGAAGTTGCGACGTCAGAACTTGGTTGTAACTTCTATTCGTTTATTACTTAATAGATGACTATGATTATGGTTCCACTCCGTTTTCCATCATGTTAATGCGAGTAATATCTTTTCTGACCGATGTTTAGTTACGTATGCTGGTTCCTATGCTTGTATCTGTTCGTTTCTTCTATGTGCGGGTGTTCATCCGCGGAGATCGTGGAAGGATTGTGATCTGCCAGGGCTGAAGGACGGGGACACTTCTTCTTCAGATCATAGCGTTGGAATCCAGGTAGGCTTCTATTCCAAGTCTTTCATTCGTAATTAGGAGCTTGCGTCATAGCATTGTTTGTTTGTTGCTAGACCCCTGCTGGGCTAGTAGGGATCGCCTCTGTCCACAGAGGGGATTTACCTCCTCAACAAATTGGCGACTCCACTGGGGATCGTCCGGTTTTCCTTGTCTCGTTTATGATTGTTTCGCTTTGATTGTTTCTCCTTGCTTGATGAACCTTCTGGGTTGGATTCTTTCGTTGTTTTAGCTTCTTGGTTTTCTTAGCTTGTATTGGTCTGCTTCTGGAATAACTTATTTTTATTTTTTATTGAGGAACTCGACTGGCGCGGTTTTTAACCCGACAGTCACGCCACTTGGCGCTTGTTGCCTTTGTCTGTCTCGCGCCAATTGGCCTCTGGCGCTAGTTTCAAGCCCACAGTCGCGCCACCCCTGTGACTTTTTTGAGTTTCTTCATTTTTTAGCTTTCTGGACTTGACCAGTGCTTCTCTTCTTGATTTCCTGACTGTCTGAGTCTGTTGGAGTCTTGTTTGGCCGGAATTCACCTCTGTCCTTGGGTTGTTTGCTTCTATCTACCGATTTCACGTTTTGAGCCCTAGGGCATCTAGTGGCTTAGTGTATCGAGCCCTCCTTGGGAATTTAGGTGTCTTGATTGTCCTGTCAACTTGTTGATTGATTCTCCACGCTCTCTTAACAGTCTTTGATTGTTTTGCTGCGTCTTTTGAGTGATTGTTTATTCTTTCATTCGGAATTCGTTTGCCTTGCTTTGGACCTAGATCACACGGTCCATCGGAAGCTTTTGAGTCTTTCTTTGCTTTGAGAGACTTTGGGTCGATTTGGGGATCTGATTGATTGCATTGTTGAGTGAATTTTGTTTGTTTCGCTCTTTTGAATATCATCTCTCAAATTGTTCCTTTTGTTTTCAGTGCACATTAGCCATTAGACATTGAAAAAAAAAAAAAAAATCTCCTTTGTTTTTATTAATTAGTGCAAATTGTGATCTTTTCCATATCGCTAGTGATTAGTGTTTGAATGAAAAGTGTTCAATTGCATTAGTTGCATTAGAAACATTGTTGTTTGTATTCCGTCTATTTTGTTTGTATAAAAGCTTTCAACTCTTATTTAACTAGTTTTCATCGAACGAAATGTTGCACTGTGGCATATAGCTTACATTTAGGAGTCTTTCGAGACACTACATACGATAGGGCCTGGAAATTGAAACTTAATTGAAGATCAACTGTAAAATTTATTCAATTAACCTAAGGCAACATTGGAACTTAACGAAACATATTTAGAAGGTCTAGGCTAGAGACGTGTTCCGGCGTCGTTAAACCTAGCATCTGTCGTTCGCCTGTTGGCTTTAGACAGCGCTAGTACGGACTTGCGCTCCCCGTACCGTCGCGTATATAAAGGGAGACCCCTATAGGTTTTCAATCCTTTATCCACGGGAAGCCGAGTCTGCCGCCCTATACCCGTGATACACCGAACACAGCATTCGGGGAGACTACCTGCACGTACGGAAAGTCCTTGGTCGATTTCTGTTTCATTTTTTGAAACCAAGGTGTATATTGCAGTTCACGGATATTTGGTACACCTTTTGTGCCTAGTTTTTCCTGAGCAGTCATTTGGTCTTTTCTGACTCCCTAAACTTGAAAAGACCGTCAAGCGCTTGTCCTTTCACGCTTGTATCAACTCTGAAAGAGATAGAGTCATCTTTTTATCGTTTCTCGACTCTTAAAACATGAAACGGTAGAGTTTCTTATTTTCCAATGTGGTAAAATCAATCTCCCACGATTACACACCCGTTTAGACATTGCTTGTTGACTGTTTGATCGTGTGTGTTAACTTGTTTTCAGCCCGTGTGTGTGTTTGCTCTCTTCTTCTAATCTTTTGCCACGGTGGCGGAACCTTCGGTTTCGTCTACTGGTAGTCCTTACACGGACGATTCTTCAGAGGCTTCTCAGCCTTCTGTTGAACCACAGCAGCCTGTTGTTTCCGAGTTCCCTGACGGGGGACCGGTCCTCGCCGAGCAGCCCTTTGGAGAACCAGTTGAGTTCAACTGGCCCTTTTCGGACCCTGTGTCTGAATTGAGATTAGGAGCTGATTTCCTTTCTCTTACATCGGGTTCACCGTTTGTTGCTGCTGTTTTTCCTCCTAGTCCTCGCCGTCTTCTGCGTGATTTAACGGCAAGATCAACCATGAGTGATTCTGGTGAGGAAATTCCGGGGTCTGATGACTATCAGCGCATCCCTCGTAGATTGTTTGAGGGAGACGATACTGAGCTGGCTACCACATCGTCAGCTGGTCCTTCTTTGCCGCAGGGATACAGATCTCTGGGCCAGATCATCTCAGCTGCTGCCTCTATGGGAATATCATCTCCTGCTTCGAGGCCAGCTGCCACTACACCCGGGGTGTCTCCTTCGACGCCCGTCACTTCTGTTCCCGTGCGGCCCACTGTTTGTGTAGCTGCCTCTTCTGTTGTTGTCTCAGCTACCAGGGCTGGGCCAACTCCCGAAGATGTTTATCTAGCTACTGCTATATCGGAGAATATCTCTCCGGAGGAGTATCGGTTTTTTTTGCAACAGCCGAACGCCGGAGCTGGACAGATTCCCCAAGATCCTTACCGATCTTTCTTTTCGCACTATGCACAGGACGGCACTCCCGTGTATGGTTTCCCGGGTCAGCTTGACGAGCATGGGGACATTTTGCGCCTTCCTGCTCCTGAAGCTTATCTTTATGTTCAAGGTTTACCGTACAACCAGGCTCAGAACTTGCAGGCACAGCCTTTCCAAGGCCAACCTGCAGGCCAACCTGGCTATCTGTACGACCCGCAGGGACAGCCCATCCAAGGCTACTCTGCGGGCCAGCAAGGGCCATTGTACAATCCGCAAGGACCATATTACAGCCCTGCTGGTCAACCTGCTCAGCCTCAGCCGGGGTATCAACCGGGACCGACCTATGGTCCTGGGGGGAAAATCCATCCTTCTTTCTGGAAGTCTGGCAACGGTATCCTGCTGTGTCTAACGTTGCATATCGGCTAGGACCATCCTATGGCGGATCAAGCGGTTTCCAACAAGCACCTGGTCCTGTTCCACCACCAGGCCAACCGGGTCATCCGGTACAACCTGGTGTCCCGCCTCCAGGCCAACCGGCTTATTCGGTGCAACCTGGGGCTCACTTACAACCAGGTCAGCCTGCGCAACCATCACCGCCTGTCTATCCGGGCCAACCTGTTCATTCAGGGCCGCCCCCTCATTCAGGCCAACCTGTTCATTCAGGGCCGCCCCCTCACTCGGGTCAACCTGTTCATTCAGGGCAGCCCTCTCATTCCGTTCACTCTGCTCAGTAGCCTGCTCACTCAATGCCGCAACCAAATCAACAGCTGCGCCCTACATACCAGGCTCCGCAGGGTTCCACTTATCAGCAGTCTACTCATCCTCAGAGTGGTTATTATCCTCATGGTCAATCTCAACCGAACTATAACCACTCTGGAGGCTCTCAGTATCATCCTCCTCCACCCGGTTCTAACTACGCTCAGCAGCCAAATCCAAACGCGACACTAATCGGGGCCGAATCTCGGTTATCGAGCCCCACCTGATGGTTACCGACGACCGAATCGATGCGGTTATACGAATTATGCCCCTCACGGTCAGAATCCTACGGGACAGAACCCATGGGGGCAGGGATATTCACGACCATCGTGGAGCATGGGTACCGGACCTTATTCTGGGACTGGCATGGGAATTAACCCTCCATTGCCGTTCCTGGCTACCTTGGATCTACCGGACGTTTCGAAGTTGACTAATGATCCGATTGCTCATAATCCATATTGGCCCCCGGTTCCGACCAAGATACCAGGAGACTGTCCCAAGTTTGAGGGCAAATCTGGAGAAGACCCCCAGGCGCATGTGATGACGTATCACCTCTGGTGCTCGTCTAACTCTTGGACTGACGATTCAGGTCGTTTGCGTCTTTTCCAGCGTACGTTAACAGGAGCTGCTGCTAAGTGGTACATAGAGCTATCCCGTGGTATTTTTCAGGATTTCAACTCGTTAGCTATGGCTTTCCTCACGCATTTCCAGTTACCAGTCCGGTATGAGACTGGGACGCACCTCCTGTCTTCCCTGAAGCAGGACTCGGCCACTCACATCTCGGATCACATCCATGAGTGGCGGCGTCGTCGTCGACTGATCAAGTTTCACATACCTGATCAGATTTTGACTCACTGTTTCACCACCTCCTTTGTCAATAAAATCGCTCAGGATATCGCGATGGGAGCGTGTGTGACGGAGGAACAAGCTATCGCGCGTGCCCAGTACCTAGATCTTGTTTATTCGCAATCTGGCACGCTTTATGACATCCTGCCTGATGCTCCACGGCCCGGAGCCACAAAGGCCCCGCCTACCCCTACGGTGGATGGTGTCATTGGTTCCGTTTCTCAAAATTCGAAGAAGTCTTCGAATGGGAAGAAGAAGGCTAATTCTTCCAACAATACCTCTGCTAATCCCGCCTCATCCGATTCTGGTAAAACCGCGGAGGTAAATGCCGTTCAGGCCAATCCTGCGGACAAATCCTCCAAGGGGAAGAAGAAGGGCAAAGGCAAATCAAAATCTGATGCCCCGAAACCGGAATCTAAATCTCGAACTGAAGATGGCTCCCAACGTAAGCCGAAATTCCCTTGCCTCATCTGTGAAGGTGACCATTACACTAAGGATTGTCCACGACGGTCCAAAATTAGTCAACTTCTTAAAGGCTCAAAAGGGACTCTGGCTGTTTTAAAAGAGCCATTTCCATCTCAGCAGACCCAGATGGTCGAACAAGGTTCATCATCTGCACCGTTTGGGTCTCAGGTTTTCATGATGAAAACTAATGCACCTATCACTATTGCTACGAGATCGGAGGATTACAATAGTCAGCAGCAGGCACCCGGGAAGGCAGTGGCGGAAGGACCGCCTCCCCCACCTACTTCTGGTTCATTGGAAATCGAGAAGCCGACTCTCGAACCCGTTGTGAAGCCACCTCCCAAGGGTGTTCTTCGGAGATCCTCTTATAACCCAAATGCTCGTGCCGCTCAACATTATAGCATCGTTGAGGATCTGGCACAGGCGCCATGTGCCATGTCTGCACTTGAGGTTCTTCAAAGTTGTCCTTCACAACGGAAGGCTTTACTGTCTGCCATCGGTGGTATCGATCCCGCCGACTCGAGCCTTCTCACCTTTGATCTGGAGAATTTTACTCACCGGCTTCCACATCAAATTGCTTTGGTCATTCAAGTCGGGATTAACGGTCTGAACGTTCACAGAGCCGTCGTAGATGAGGGTGCATCTACTTGCGTTATGTCCTCCGCTTGTTGGAAGGCCATCGGCTCTCCAACCTTGTCGTCATCTCCCAATGCCCTTGAGGCATTTGATGGTCGGGAATCTAAACCCCTGGGAGTTCTCGAGAGTCTGGCGATCACATTACAGGGAAAAACTTTCAACGTAGAAGTAGAAGTGGTTGACGCTAAACTCAACTACAATATACTTCTTGGCCGCAGCTGGACCCATGCCATGCTCTGCGTGCCGTCTACTGTCTTTCGATTCATCAAGTTCCCTCACGAGGGCAAGATTGTTACGGTAGACCAGTTGTCATTTTTTACCTCTAGCTCCGAGAACAACGTGTCGTATGTGGATCAAATTCCGAATCCCCCAGACAGCATAGGACCTGGTCTTTTCAAAGACCCAGTCCTCATGGGTATTTTCCCTACGCCGCCACCGAATACCGCTCAAGTCAACATGTTGTCCAGGACTGATGACCCCTGGCTGATTCCTACACCTGAGCAGGTATATGAGTTTGGAGAGTCCATGCCTTTAACGCCGGTAGAGATCAGCTACTGTGAGATTGTTGCTGCATCGGACCCTCCACCTCCTCAGCATGCTCCGATGAGCATGGCTCTTGACGTCTACTCACAATCCCCCTGGCTTGGTCAGGCTGATTCGCCTGATCCTCTTAGAGAGACTTTTCCTTCAGATGAGGCTATCATTGAAACTATGTCTCTTGAGGAGCTACCCTGGGGCGATGGGCATCATCGCTCCTCGTTTATGCCTAGCTTGGGGGCAATGACTGACTGTCTAGAGCGTTATGCTACTCGGGTTCCTTCCCCTCCTCTTCAAACACCGATCTTGATGCACGAGGTATTTTCGGAGGGTAATCTGAGTAACATTACTCAAACTGTTCCAATCAACATCTCTGTTAAACCAGGGATTGTTGAGAACATTCATGTGGGTGTGACTTGTTCTCCCGAAGAGATTCAAGTCTATACTGAGCTTTTCAAAGAATTCAGAGATGTTTTCGCATGGTCCTACGAGGAAATGCCGGGAATTGATCCTAGTATTGTTGTGCACGAGATTCCAACCTACCCAGGTGCGAAACCCGTGCGCCAACGCTTACGTCCCATGCATCCTCGGAAAGCCGCCGCCATCAAGGCAGAAGTTGAAAAACTTTTGAACGCGGGTTTTATTTATCCTATCCCCCTTACAGAATGGGTGTCCAATATCGTCCCTGTTGATAAAAAGCAGGGTACAATTCGAGTCTGTGTGGATTATCGCGATATCAATCGCGCCTGTCCTAAGGATAATTATCCCACTCCGTTCATCGACCAGATCATCGACGAATGTGCCGGGAGTGAGATCTGTTCCTTAATGGACGGTTTCTCGGTCCTGACCCGGTCCCGATGTGCACACCGGTACGACAGCAAGACCACGCTTCATCGTCGGGCACCAGGGCACTTTCGCGTCACGAAAAACTCCGTTCGACCCAAAAACGGCGGCGCACGTTCGTGTGGCAGTATTCACCTATGCTTTTCATGATGTTCGCTGTATCGTCCGGCCAACACGGACGACTTGCCAGCCCATTCGGGTAAGCGAGAGGACCATCCTGAGCATCTCCGCCAGATATTCCTTCGTTGCAGATGCTACAATATTAGGCTCAATCCTCATAAGTGCGTCTTCTGCGTCGATTCTGGCCGTCTTTTAGGCTTTATAGTCTCGAAAGACGGGATTCGCCTTGACCCTCTGAAGGTTGAGGCCATCATAAATCTCCCGTCACCCTCCTCCCTGTATCAGTTACAGAGTCTGCAAGGGAAAGCAAATTTTCTTAGGCGCTTTATCCCGAATTATGCCGAGGTGGCCAAAGGATTCACTCGTTTGTTAAAGCAGAATGTTCCCTTTTATTGGGACGAAATCGCTCAAGAATCCTTTGAGAAGCTGAAGACATTGCTCGTCAATGCTCCGTTGCTTCGTCCTCCGGACTACCACCGCGACTTTACTTTGTATCTAGCCGCCGCATTAAGCACCATTGCCATGGTCTTGGTGCAGGATGACGAGAACGGTGACGAACATGTTGTTTATTACCTATCTCGGAACCTTCTCGACTCGGAAACGCGTTATGCACATGTCGAGAAGTTGGCCTTAGCAGCAGTACATGCCGTACAACGCTTTCGCCATTACATCCTTTTGCGCACGATAACAGTGGTTTCAGACTGCAACCCTATGACATATATTCTTTCTAGACAATTACTAGGGGGCAAGTACTCCAAATGGATCGTCATCCTGCAAGAGTTTGACTTGGAGTTCACCACTGCCAAGTCAACTAAATCACTGGTCTTCGCGGATTTGATATGTTCTCTCCCTACAGACTCTCT
Organism: Pinus albicaulis; assembly: GCA_034641835.2. NCBI lineage: Eukaryota > Viridiplantae > Streptophyta > Pinopsida > Pinales > Pinaceae > Pinus > Pinus albicaulis. The sequence goes on along the minus strand of CM076572.1, from coordinate 160,467,210 downwards.
TCCTGAACACTCTGAAGATCATATACCGGACGAAACGCTGTTTCTTATCGATACTCGTGATCCTTGGTACGGTGACATTATAGTGTATCTTCAGACCGCGACATTCCGGTCTGAGTTGGATAAAGCTGCACGCCGTCGGATTCGGCACCAGTCCCAACCCTACCGCATAGTAGGAGATACCTTATATCGTATTGGAGTAGATTCGGTGCTCCGACGATGCCTTACCTTGGACGAGGCCGAGAAAGTCTTGAATGACTGCCACAGTGGCGCCTGTGGCGGACACATGTCCGGATATGCCACTGCCCAAAAGATTCTAAGGGCAGGTTATTTCTGGCCTTCTATATTCAAGGATTGTATCACTGCAGTCCGAAAATGTCATCCATGCCAGATTTTTCAGCGCAAGATGCGCGCGTCGCCGTTGCCTTTGCATCCCGTTATTACCGTTGGCCCTTTTGCGAAATGGGGCGTGGATTTTATGACGTGTAACCCTCACTCGGCCGGGGGGCATGCGTATATCATTGTCGCCGTCGACTACTTCACTAAGTGGGCCGAGGCGATGCCTACACTAGCTGCTGACGGGAAAACGGTTGCTTCATTTTTATTCAACCATGTTATTGCACGATTCGGGGTTCCTCAAGCTATCGTCACTGATCACGGTACTCATTTCCGCGATTACATGATGGCGGAGGTGACTTCAGCGTTGGGCCTGCGTCACGACAGCTCAACGCCATACTACCCTCGACGAACGGTCGAGGTTGGGGCACGGTGAATATACCCGGAAAAGAATTTTGAATACATTACATATCATCATATACCCAGACATTTGAATACATTAACAGATGCAGTAGCAAATTTGGTGTTAGACAGGCATTTGCGCAATTTATAAATCATCATCACATGTAAAGAAGACTCATCCAGAAATAGATATGTATATATAGATATCGAAATGTTTACATAAAGTGTGTCGCATAAAACTCAAAAAATATACATAATTGTCTTAATACATCCTGAGACACTCTGTCTCTCAAAAATAGGTGTAGCTAAATCCTAGAGACTAATCCGCATGGTGCTCATGATAGCACGTCACTGCACGCACTAGCCGCCTCAGGATTCAGTGGAGCCGGTTTGGAACTCCCACCGTATGGCGCTGGTACTCCATCGGTACATCTGACAGTCGAGCATAGTCTGGGATCCCATGGGCAATCCCCTCGAGGTTCTGGACCAGTGCCTCTCCTCCTGTGCCTTCCCCCTGGATCTCAGGGGCGAGTTGTGTCCTCCGGGAGATAGGAGACATCCCGGCTGGTCTCTCAGGTCCTACATCTGCATGCATATATAATTGTGTTAAGACAAGTGTGTATTAACAAAAAAAAAAACATATAAACATGAAATCAAAAATTTGATGTCTTACCCAGCTCCTCGTCCCAGTCATCCCCTTCTGGTAGTGGGAGATCTGGGTCTCCTGTAAAGTCAGTTCCCGAATAGGGCCAATCTTCCACAACGATCAGTTGGCGCCGTAGCCACCTAAAGAACTCTGGCTTCCAGGACATCTGTTGGCCACCTCCAGATCTGGGCATCAGTGCTGCCCAGCGAGCCATTCTCGGCTCTCGTGGTACCGGACTCGCCACATGGGCCTCTTGGCCCTGGAAGGTTGGTATGCGTTCCAAAATGAACGATACCAAGATGGAACCATGCCCAAACTGCTTCAGTTTCCCCTGTTTGCACTTTGTGAGCTGCCTTTTCATATTGATGGTCACAACTGTTGCCCAATCATACAGTCGGGGACCCATGCATTCTGAGGCTAACAGGAGTTGAGTCTTCGTGGCCTCGTGCGGAGCTTGCGACCCAGCAGCCCGCGTAATGGTGTGGAGAACTACTCTCAGTGCTAGATCAGGGATGGTGGAAATGTATACTTTCTTACTTCCTGATCCTGTTTGTGCCCCTCGGCACACCCGCGCCATTACCTCTTCCATCTTTTCCCCTGATGGTCTGCTCCCAGTCAGTACAGGGATTGGACCTCTGCGGGACAATCCAGTAATGAAATAAATGTCAGTGACCTCCAATTCCAGCACCTGGTCTCGTATTCTGAATACTTGGTCGTTTTCATCCCAGATGTTGATTAGATATTGGAGAAGCTCGGGCTGAGCTCGTAAACATGGCGTGAGGAAGAACTTTTTCAATCCGCAGTCTCTCAGAGCATTCATGCAAGCCTGGCTTTGCATGGCCTCTTCATCCTCATCTCCGTGTTCTCGTTCCTTCCATTCAATTGCCATTTTGAGTGTTTATCTGCATTCATATGGACAAAAACCCCTGATTAGATCTTTGGTGAGCTTCAAATTTCAAGAAATTTGGTGTAAATATTGGAATTTTAGGCAAAAATTTGGGTTCCGCCGCTGGCGCGACTGTTTTACTAACAGTCGCGCCAGGTGGCGCGGGCCTTTTGGTAAAAAGAGCTCAGTGGCGCGGGTCCGTGCCCGATACCCGCGCCACTGGGCCCGGCCCTAAAATTTTAAAAATGCCCTTACAGGACTGATTTATGAAGGGAAATCATTAAAAAATGTATGGAAATGAAGAGAAAAGGAGCGCCTCTTACCTGTGACAGACGAGACGCTGAATGGTTGCCTGGATTGGTCGCAATCACCGTCAGAAGATTCTGCTCCAAATGGACCACTGTTGCTTTCCACAAGGTAAATAGTAAAAAGTAATTTCATTTTTTACCGATTAGACATATTTATAACTTTTTCACGTTAAATGAGCTTTAAAAGTTATTTTTGTCAAATATTTGCATGTATTATGTCGAAAATGGATTTTACGCTTGCTTGGTATGTGCAGCAGCAGGTTTTTGCGACTTAAAAGGTGGACATGAGTTGTATTTTATACTTTTTCGGACTCGGTAAATACACGAAAAAGTCACTCTGGAGTCATCTTTCAGCTCTTTTCTGACTCTCTAAATATGAAAATATCGCCGAGGCCCTTGTCGTTTCGATCTCGTTAAAATGGACACGAATCGACATTCACCCAGTATAAGTTTAACCCTTTTTCGGGCTGGGATTGATTGATTACGAAAAAGGAATACCCTAGCCTATCGCGACTAGGAGGTTTTCCCGGATATTGTTTTCTACCTTTTCGGATCTGGGGAACTATTTACGAAAAGGGACATGTGGAGTTTTCTTTTCCGCTGTCTTTTCAAACTCTCTAAACATGAAAAGACGCCGAGTTCTTCCTTTGTCAGACTCGTTAAACCCTGATGACATTGGATTTCGTCGAAATGACATTCTCCGAGTTTCTCCTTCCTAGGACTCGTTAAATGCACTAGGATGGATTCGCCCGAAGGGCGGACTTATATCACAAGCATATGCTATCCCCTTCAAGCTTGTTATCAAAAATAATTGGGGTACTCGCCAGAAATGGTGGGGGAAAAATGGAACCATCGTCGTTGTCGTCGGCGGTATGTCGCTCTTGAACATGGCACTTGTCTGCATTCGTGTCGGGTTGGGGACATCTCATCTCATTGCTTCACTTTGCCTCCATGGGTTTGGGTAATCTCTTTTGACCTCTCATCTGTTCACTGCCTCGTCGCCATGACCTCTGATCCGTTGATGTCAAATACTGCCAAGTCCATTGTCGTGCCGTTCATGTGTTCGAGAGAAGTTGGCCTCTGCAAATATCAACCTTCCTTTGTTTCTCATACGATCCTGATTCACAACAAAAACATTATGTTCCTCTGTCTCGTGTCGATGATGTGGGAATCATTATGGCCCACCTTCGATCAAGGTCACTTCCTGTCGACTTCAACTCATTATCCAAGAAGTTGGTCTAGAGACTCCTGATGGTACCTTGGAGCCTGCATGCCTCAATGGCAGGTTCGTCGCATTCGACGTGAAGTTTACATCATTGACTTCCGATCGAATGATTCTGCGGGTGTTCGACGTCAACTCATTTGTTCACACGCCGTAGATTGTACCTGTAGTACCTTGGGGACCATTGTCATTATTGGTGGTTTCTCTCGCGTCTGTTAACAACTTTCATCATTGGCTGGTAATCAGACGATGTTCTTGCATGTTCGACTTCAACTCACATATTCACATGCTTGAACTTGTACTCTGTTGGGTCGAGATGGAGCGCAAGACCCTGGATTGTGTCTGTTGTAATCCAGGCTGCGATTGTGGATTATTATCATTATGTACATGACTCACTGATTGGATGGCTGCGACCATACCTAAGTCTATTTGTTTGATCTTAGTTGGATGGCTGCGCCCATACCCTAGATCCGGATTATAGCATACTCTGTTCGGATGGCTGCGTCCATACCATATATATACATCGTGTACTTGAGATATCAGTTGTATCTTTCTGTGCAGGTTTTCCGACGGCGGGCCTTCAGTTGGACATGTTCTCGTAAAGCATTTCACCCCTCTCTCTCTCGGGCCTCATGCTTTAGGGGGCATCTGTTACACAGTAATTTGTCACCGTCCTTACCATTCCCCGTCCCGCACAATGGAGGACCCATTATGTGACATGTGAACACTGTCATGCCTTGAAAACATCATCAATGCATCCCTCTGAGTATGAGCTTCATTTCCCCTTGAGACATCTCCTTGCAAAATCCATGAAAAACAGCTCTTTTTGCATTGGCGCGGGTAGACAGTTCAGTACTCGCGCCACTCAGGGAAATCGCGCGGGTGAGCAGTTCGGTACTCGCCCATGACTGTCCTCGACGTGTCCCAGCCACCCATTTTAGGGACTGTTTTTTAAATATGGATGGCGGAAGTTGAGTTCAAACAAACTCACAAACCACTGCCTATCTTGAGTTGGGAGGTTTGGCTGCGGGAGTTCTATGGAAGGAATTGGTTTTGCCACCTCCCATGGAACCTTCCTTGTTGATAGGGCCAATCCCATAATAATAGGGATCCCAACTCCCTCCTTCCCCATCTATAAAAGCTTGCTCAGATCCATGGCAAGCTAGTCTTGAAGTGCTGAAGCTTTGCATCTCCCTATTCCCAAGTGCCTTTGTGCTGTAAAGAATCCTTCTTTCCCTTAAGGCCCATTCAAGCGAGGAGACCATTGTTACGAGACTCTGGAGAGGTTTCCCTTTCCTTGGCGAGCTTTGCGAGACGTGGACGATCGGAGACCCGTTCGAAGGAAGCTGCGACGTCAGAACTTGGTTGTAACTTCTATTCGTTTATCATTTAATAGATGACTATGATTATGGTTCCACTCCGTTTTCCATCATGTTAATGCGAGTAATATCTTTTCTGACCGATATTTAGTTACGTATGCTGGTTCCTATACTTGTATCTGTTCGTTTCTTCTATGTGCAGGTGTTCATCCGCGGAGATCGTGGAAGGATTGTGATCTGCCAGGGCTGAAGGACGGGGACACTTCTTCTTCAGATCATAGCGTTGGAATCTAGGTAGGCTTCTATTCCAAGTCTTTCATTCGTAATTAGGAGCTTGCGTCATAGCATTGTTTGTTTGTTGCTAGACCCCTGCTGGGCTAGTAGGGATCGCCTCTGTCCGCAGAGGGGATTTACCTCCTCAACAAAGTTCATCATATGAAGTCTTCAAGTGGGCAGCACTGCATACAATCATTATAAAGGTATCATTGTACTTAGTCATTGTAAATACATTATTGTACAAATTGTACTAGTGTCTATCTGCCAAGGGTTGAAGAGGAAATTTTGGGAGGTCTAGGATCATCATTAGGTGTTTGTGTCAAAGTTGGGGTTATGGTCTAGTATATCTTCTTCTTATACATCATTCTATATCATTGTAAAGTGGACCATTTTCCCTGGTATGGGAGTCCATTCTTGTTTTATTCTTCTATAGGGTGGTAGGGTGGTGCTAGGGTGAGTTGTAGCTCATTGGGTGTTGGGGCATCCATTCAATTGACTACTGGAAAAATCGAGCGTTGGAGCGTCCATCCAGTGGGAGATGGAGAAGAATGACTTTCTAGATTCTAGGAAGTTGGAGCTTTATTTTCAATTGGAGTTGAACATTAAAAAATTATTAGAAAAACATTAGTTGGTTTTTGTCCCAGAGTGGGTTTCACCTTAAAATCTATGTGCATTTGTGTTCCTCTTGTTTGCTGCTATCATTGTACAAACACTGATAATAATTGAAGATTAACTAATGCTCTAATTGGAAGGAATACTGATTCACCCCCCCCCCTCTTCTCAGTATTTCCAACAGCTTTACCACAAATTTAGGTATGGAATTTTCATCAGCTTTTTGTTTTAATTTTCTTTCATGTTCATCGTCATCGACAACTGATGATCATATGATCCTTTAGATGTGAGAAAGGTTAGAACATCTTCATCGTCATTAAATACTCTCCAAGTAGTGACATTACTAAGAATATATGGACGAAGAATTAATTCTATAGAAAATATATCTGGACTATAATCCTCAGAAGGAATAATTTTGGATGCTACATTGGCTAGAAGGTCAATGCTTTTGTTTTGGAGATTTGGGATAGGTGAAATATTTAATTCTATCTGAGGTAAGAGCTTGCACTAGTGTCTGTTAATGTTTAAGATGACCAAAAATACAATGAATAGAATTTCTTGCCTGTTCGATAACTATTTCAGAATCAGCATATAATTAAAGGTATTTGACACCAAGGTCTGTTGCTTTATACAAGCCTTGGACCAGTGCCTCAAATTCTAGAGTATTGTTTGTGCATTCAAATTCCAACCTACATGACACCATTTTATTTTCTCCTTCTGGATTAATTATTATGCAACCAGCTCCTGCATCGTCGCTTGATTTTGATCCATCAAATTATAATATCCAGAATAAATTTTTTAAAACAGGTTTTTCTACAATATTTATACATTTGGAAGAGTCTAACTAAGAAAAGTTTTCACTTTTAGAGTCAACTGAATTGATAAGAAATGGAGATCGTTGTGCATTAAAATTTCCCAAAAAATATTGAACAGAGTATTTTCCAAGGATTTTATTTGTAAAGGCCATTGGTTCATTTTCATCCTCGAAATTAGTATTGATTATTTCATGTGATTTTCATGGTCAAATCGAATTTGATTTGGTTTACCATTGTAGGGAAGCCACATATGATACCAATTAGTGGAAAAATAACTGTGAAGTTCTTATGACCAATCTCTATTCATAATCAAACAATGAAATTCATGAATATCAACAACTAGAATATCAATTACATGATTAAATTTTGAATTAGAAGCTAGTCTAATAAGGACAGAAATAATTTCTCCTAAAACCTTGACTAATGAGAAGAAAGTTGTAACTTCAAGCCAGCATAATATGACATAATATTTGAACAAGCCCCATAGTCTATCAGGTAATTGTGCACATTCTTTTTAAAAAATTCAAAAGTCAAAACGTAAGGAGGGGTGTGAAAATTTGACCTTTCTCCAATTAGGATAGCATCAGTGGCATCTATATTTTTAGATGAATCTATGGGATGTTTTCCTACTCCTTTTGAGGCTTTAGAAGTAACAGGTGCAAGTAAAGGCAAGGCAGGAATTGCATTCAATTGTTTGAGTAAGATTTTTTTTCTACTATTTTAATTTACTCACCTCACACATAGAGATATTTTCTTTAAATTTATTCATATATTCCACTAAAATATACTTGATGGTATCTGAGACCACTAAGGTCTTTGATGTAGATAGAGAGGTAGAATAAGTTGAGCTTGTTTGAGGAGAAGGAGTCTTTTTATTAACAATTTTGTCTTTAGAAACATGGGTTGAAAATTTCTATTTTTTAGGAGATTGAGGGAGATCAGTAAGATTTTTACTTTTAGTGCTAACTGGAAGTGCTTCATGTTCATCTTCATTTTCGAATGTAGGAAGAATAAATCCCATAATCCATGAAATTCAACCAACTCTTCATCCTATGATTCATCTACAGAATCTTAGTGTTAGTCAGTAATACCTATCACCAATGATCAAATGTGCTCTAACAAGGCTTTTGGTAGGGTCTGAAGTAAATTTTTTATCATTTTAGTAGGTCTTCAAATAAAAATTTGGTCACTGGATAGTGTGTCTAGGTTTTTTACTACTCCTTTCAAAAAATTTCATGTTCCAGTCATTGCCATTATTAATTTAGATGAGTCACCATTGAAATGTCTCCATCATCATCTCAGTCCCACCACCATGGTCATCATTCAACTCATTTCATGAAGTGTCATCATTAGGTCTTAGGGTCAAATTCAAAAAAAACTGTCATTTCACAAATACATTGGGCATTGAAGGAGTATTAATATGGACATTTCTCAATAAAGTTTGGTTTAAAGGGTAATTTAATTTAAAATATGATGTAATATGTTTCACAAGTTTCCAAAGCTACATTTTTCAAGTCAAAGGTGAAAGCACATGGTGGTCCACCACACCACTATGAAAAGAATTTGATTTCCAAAAGTGAAAAATGACCATAAAAAAATTTCTTTCACTAATTCCATTGGCATTGAAGCATTAACTCACTAGAAAATACCATCTCATAAGAAAAAATCATTGAAGGACACTCGGAGAAGGTGATTGGCACCCTCTCCAGGCAACCACATTGCGTTTTCAAGCAACCACACCGTGTTTTTTATCGTTCACACCATTTTCACTTCTACAAGAAAAAAATTCATCTTCAAGGGTTTTCAGAGGAAATTGAAGGTTTCATAAGCTTATTGAAAAGTAAGCTAAAGCTATGCCATCAGATATCAACATTTGTTTCATTGTTTTATGCGGTGAAATCATCCCACAATCCCCACATTGTGTTTTTGGTGAGTGGGCTCCATAGTTTGAAATTTCAAGAAAAAATACCTAATTCACTACATATTCTACCCTTCCCGCAGCCCTCAAACCCTCTCACCCTCATTTCCCTAACCCCTACACCTAACCCTAGCTCCTATGTTGTGTTTCTGGAAGTTTTAGGGTTTAGAATTTGTTTTAATTCCCTACCCCAATACCTTCACTCTTTTTGTCATTTTTCACTTCACTAAGCTTATTAATATACATATATACCTCCCAAAATTTTCCTACCCACATATCTCCTTCCTAATCCTTTCATCCCCTGCCCTCACCTACTTCCCCAGTTTTTCACTAGGGTTTTGCTTTGCAATTGTGAAAAATGGAGGGAGGAAAGAATCCATACAAAAAAGGAGGTCAAATATCAAGGTTTGATCCACTTAACACTCAGGATTTGATGTCTTTCTCATTGGCCAAATAGTTTTTTAAAAATGTAGGATGTCTAGGGTGTTTTCATTATAAAGATGCCATCAAGAAGATTTTTCCTTTTGGACAGTTTTTGGATAAGTTTTCTCTATTTATGAAAGCCATAATGAGGTATTTCACATGTGAAATTATATTCTCAAGGTTGTACAAACATCATGTCATATTTTTAATGTATTTCACAGGGATAAAAAATTTCAATCTACCCTACTATCTCTACAAAATCTTGGCTAAAATGGCAGAGAAAGTTTAGCATAAAGAGAGTGATCACCAATCTAGTATTTTCCATCATGCCCTTATCAAAATCATTGTCCCACACCAGCTTACACAGATGAACATTTATTGGGAAACATTCATGCATTCCATTGTCTTCCCCCCCCGCTAGTCAGCCTAATCGCCAAATTACACCATCAAAAACACCATCAACACCATCCAAGCCAAAGGAGGTTGGTTTATCTAGTAGAATTTTAGTCAAGAGGACACCTAGGGCTGAAGTGACTCAAACATATCAAAGAGGAAGGATGCTTGTGTTTTCTCCAAGCATTTTTGAAAGGGCCTAGCCTATATCAGTTGAACAGGGATCATAATCACGACATGATGCACCTTCGAAAGATGAAGAACCATTCCATCTTGACAGTGACATGGTAGACCTGGAGGTGAATCAAGAGCACGCAACAACAGAGCAAGTCATCATGGAGAAGGATGCTCAGATCATAGAACTTAAGGACAAATTGTCAAAGGAAAACTTCTTGATTTCATTCATGGAACAAGAGAATATGAAATTAAAGGTAAATCAACTACTCTAAAATAGGACTAAAATTTATTTGAACAAAGAATATTTAAAGGTAAAAGAATTAGTTGACATTGAGGATTCAGATGACAGTTAATGAGCTGATATTGGTAGAAATTGAAAAAGATAGGGAATATTGGCTTCATATATTCAATTGTCACTTGGAGAAACTCTTGAAGAGGGAAAATAAGAACAAAAACATATAAAGGGACATGGCCATGCATTATTACACAATAAATCATGTCTCCAAGGTAAGAATCAATGAGTTAAAGGAAAAACTCAAGGAGACTATGATGAAGGAAAAAGAGAAGGGTAAGTTGGATTTACATGCCGATGCTTCCCTCATAGCATAAGGTACCATCACAGGTCTTCATGGAGAAAGTATGGAACAACTTTGAGAAAATTTGGATAAATTTTGACAAATTTTGAATTTTTTGGAAATTTTGGCAATTTTTGCACACTCTTTAGTCCAAAAGGGTAGCATGTCTCAAGCTACACTTTTGCTGGGGGAATCAAAATGACAAAATAATTACATTTATGGATTTTCTTTTTTACCTTTACATTAACTTTAGCCCTTGGGAGAGCCATTTTAGCAGATTTTGGTGGGTGAAAAGGTAAAAAAACCACCTAAAAATCACCTCTCTCCCATGTTTTTTAGAAGCTCGCTACACTTTTGGAGTAGTTGTGGGAGAGATTACTTTTGGAGGGATATAAGCAGTATTTTTTAATGCTTGAGGGTTCTACGATGTATTAGAAGGTAGATATTTCTCTATCATTTTTCATAAATTGATTTTGACCTTGGTAATGCCTCTAAAAGTCTCTTACACCTCGTACGCTACACTTTCTCTTGGCATGCTATGCTTTTCTGATAATTCGTTGTGCTTTTTCTTGGAAGCATGTTTTCTTAGTTGGCTCAGTCCAGCTACACTTCTACTGATGCAATTACTCTTTTTTTACGTTGTAATGATGTAATAAATGGTAAATATGTTTGTTAGAGTGAAAAATAGGTATATTCATGCTTGTAAATACTTTTCATGGTCAAATGTATCAATATTTCTATTGTGAGGATAATTTTGTTAACCTCCCTAGTCTTTAGGTTTTAGGTGAGGAATTCTTGTGAAATGTTCGTTTGATCTAGGATTCGACCCCATGAGAGAGGAGAAATGATTTTTTGTCTATATGTATGGATTTCTTAGTCATTTTGATGGCTGGAAATCAAAGGGTGGAACTATTGTAGGTTGTACTTCATCTTTTATATAGGAAATCAAAGGACCAATTGCATCTATTATTAGGAATTCTCATGCTGTGAGTTTTTTATGTTCTATTTCCTCTGTTATAGTTTTATATAGATGATATATATGTCTCCTTTATATATCTTCTTTATTCAATGATTTTCCAAAAAAATTTATAAGCATAATTCTTTCATGAAAGATCTGCTATGTTGTGAATGTCATTTCATGTAATTTTCCTTCTTGTTTAATGAATTCGTGGTGCACATGCTCATTGAAATTTTCTTTCACTTTCAAACCCTACACTACACCTACAAAATCTTAAGCGCATAACAATAACATAGATATCTTTCACCTCCACATCTCTTGCAGCTGTGAACTTTGATACTTTGACCTAGTTACCTGGTTTTCTAGCAGAAAAACCATCAATCTTTCAAAACCCTAGAGCTGAGCCATATAGCCCAAAATGCATTATTACTCTATTCAAACCCTTTAACTGTGATTTTCATAGAGAGAGCCCTCTATGGTTTTGTAAGGCTAGCTACCAAACTAAAATCTTTGTTTGAGGTTACCTCCGTCAATATCCTTTCTCAGCCTTGGGACATTATGGAGGTTAACACATAAAATATTGTTACATCCTCATAATTAGGGGAATTTTGAGGTCTAAAATGGGCCTCTTAAGGAAATTATAAAATAACGGAGAAAATAATAAAATAATATTTTATTACAGCATCCAATTTTAGAGGGAAAAAAGAAAAAAACTACTTTTTCAACTCATATTTTCAACTTATCTCCCAAATTGTTTACTCAAATTTCGAGTGAGATTACTCGTTGGATGAAAAATTTAATTCCTCATCCAAGGAGTACCCATGTTGCATACTTTAAATGGGTCATACTACATGAAAAATGATAAATACATGAAAAATTTGATTGTAATCACGTTTCCTTTATATGTATTTCTCATTTTTAGTGTAGCAGGGTCCATCGAAAGTATGCAACATGCGTACTCCTTGGATGAGTAATTAAATTTTGCATCCAATGAGTACTACCCCTCGAAATTTGAGTAAAAAATATTTGGGAGATAAGTTGAAAATACGAGTTGAAAAAGTAGTTTTATTATTTTTTAATTATTTTACCGTTTTACTTGAAAAATGGTGAATCATCCCCCATGGTTGACATCATCATCTTGAATCCTATTGGTTCTTGTAAATTTTATTTTTGTTGTAAATTTTTCTTATAAGGCCCATTTTAGACCTCAAAATTCCCCTAATTCTTCATCTTGATCTGATTCAACATTAGAGATTACATTTGGAGGTTGAGGATTCAAAGCCTAAGTTTTCCCAAAATATTTGAAAGGTTTCTTGGATGAAGATTCAACAACTTTCTTTTTAATTTCTACCATGTCATTTGACATGGTTTTGAGAAACTTTTGTAATATTTCAAGATCAGAAGGATCCTTAGATGTTTTCTTTTTGGTTTCATCCCTAAACGTGACTTTTTTAGTTTTTCTATCTTCCTAGGCAGTTTTTTTTCTAAAGAAAGAATTATCTTTTCTACAGAGAGAGATTCTTTCATGTTTTCTACCAAAGTAGCCTTATTCACTCTATATAAATATATATATATATATATATTAGAAGGAATAGAAGATATATACCATTCAATCTTCACATCTACACCAGGTTTAGATGTAGCTATAATTTTATTGACCAATTTGTTAAATCTGGAATTGAAATCTTTAATCTTTTCAACTGAATTTGCTTTAATATTTGAAAGATCATTGATGAGAGTAGTAGTAGTCTGATAATCGCAAAATTTGGTCAAAATTTTTTCTTCAAATATGTCCAAACTAGTAATAGTTCCTGGTGGTAATGAAAAGTTTCATGATCGAGCTAATCCTTTAAAAGTATAGGGAAAAAATATTACTACATAATGTTCTTCAGAGACATCATTTAGATTCATAGACAACATGAAATTATCGAGATTTTCTTTTGTAGGGAGACCATTGTCTAGATTATACATAGGCAACCATATTTTTGGATGTTTATGTAAAGGATGAAGAGAACATGGGAATTGAACAACTCTAGGATTTGTCGAAGGTCTATTTTCCATTGTGTGAATCGGAGGGTTAATTTGTCTTGAAGAAGGATTTGAAGAGTAAGAGCTAGTTCCAGAGGTGGATGTAGTTGAAGATGAAACAACCATGTAACTAATACTACTCGAAGAAGTGCTTGTTGACTGGGATGAAGAGATATGAGGTTATGAGGAAATTGGTTGGGAATATGTAATTGAAGGAGGAATAAATAATGGAGTTTTAGGGGGAGAAGATAAAATAATCTCACTATTATATGTTTGAGCTTTAGATGTTGGAGTTGTCCTACAATGGGAATGAAGAGGAAACTCAAATGGGTTTATTCTGATTTTTTCACTCTAAGAACGAGTCAATTCACTAGTACCTTGTAAAATTAAAGTAACATTTCCTTCAAAGGCTTCAGAAAGCACAATATTTTCTGCTGAAATGGAGTTTTCTTCTAATTCTTTATTAAGGTGTTCACTTCAGGAAATTCTAGAGTATAATCAGGGGAGAGTTATTTTGGAATTGAACTAGGAGACTTGGGAGATGATTGGACAACTTATGATCTAAATATAGGATATTTTGAGTGTGTACTTGAAGTTGTAGGATATTTTGAGGGGGACTGAACCTTTTGATGGTTTTTGTTTTTAGGATTAATATTTGGTGCCATTCATAGTTAGTGGCCCTACTTCTAGTGCCAAAAATGCCGATGCCTCAAAAATCGGTGCAACAACAATAGGGAAAACCACCCTTTCAGGGACTTAAAAATCATCCCTTATTCGTTTGAGATAGTGGCTCTAACTAGATTTATGGGACCAGTTTCCCAATGAAAAATAATTGAGTGGATGGGTGGTATTTTAATTGACTGTGACTTGGTGAATAGCAGTGACAACAAGTTTAAATAAAATATCTATACCTCTCTCTATCCCGGGATGAATTATATTTCTATCATATGTGATTTAAAAGGATGATCTTTAGGTGAATGCAAATGAAGATTTATCAAACACTTAGAAAAATGCAGAATAATTTAATATTGTTGACTTGATTAAATAATTAATCAAATTAATGGATTAATCATATAACACCTCTATTATTTCATGTATTGTATATGTATAAAAAAAATGGCAATCAAACATGTGCATAAGTGAATTAATGTTGGATTGTATTAAAAAAGATACCTATAAAAAAACACCATATGGAAAATCAACTATTTCTCATTTGAAATAGAATATAAAGATAAATATAAAACTACCATATATATGCTAACTCTAATCATTTGGAAAATAGTCTATGGTCTAGCGTTTTCTATTAAGAAAAACTTTAAGATTACAAAAGTGCAACTTTTGTAAAGCCTTCTTTTAAAAATTTTAGGACCCTTTCTTTAAATACATGAAAAGGTTTATATAATAAAGTAAAGAGTACAAAAAAATAAAATAAACAAAGAGATTAGGAGGTTTAAATAACTCTCCTTTAATTAAGTGAAATAAAAACAGAAAGAGATTTTGGTGGGATGACTCACTTTAGGATTGCATTGTTGTCTCTTTTTCCATTCTTTCTTTCAGTTGATATATGTCGATCATAGGTTGAAACTGAGGAGGTTGGCTTGGGTTGAAACATACTTCCTCTATAGACCAGATCTGATAGCAGAGCCATCATGTAAGAGGAAGTGTCGGTTAGACAACGCAACATTAGTCATTAGCTATGTGGCTTGACCAAGTGTTTCCAATACTTTTACCAATCCACCTTATCCAATTTTTTGGTGTTTTATTCCTTCATCTTAGACATTTCTTTCCATTGTCTTATAAAAATATTTTACAATAGGTAGAGAACTGGGAGGGAATTTATCAATCAAATTAGCAACAATGAGATTTTGGCTAACTGTTTCAACAATGTTGTTGGCAACATCTATGGCTCTGAAAATTTCCCTTTCAGCTTGTTTTAACTGTATGTCCCAATCAATAAATAATATTTCTTTTTTAGAATCTTCAATCCTGGGAATATTTCCTTTTAGACTTAAACAATATGTTGACAGGTGACGTATTGGGGTACTTTATCATCGAATTAATCAAATATGATCCTCTGCTCATTTACTCGATTCAATAGTGAATCCCTCTTTTCACATAGTTTAATAATATTAGACGGATTTTCATAGAAAACAAATTTTTTATGGGCTGATAGAGTATTTAGTTCCAAAGCTTCCTTCTTAAATTCATCCACTTTAGGATTATATTTCAACAGTTCAAGAATGAATTGCAGTTGTTGTATCTTAGCATATTTAGCACCAACATCAGATTGGTGCTGCAAATTTAGTTGATCCAAGCTCCGTTGGAGCCATGACACTTATGTTTTTAATTGGTGAGTAATTCTTTGCTTCTCTGATAGAAATTCTTGTTCCAATTGAAGGAGCCTTTCATCCTTTTCTTAGACTAATTGTTGAACTTCAGTAGCTTTGCCAATGGTGGAATATTCATATGCTCCAAAAAACTTAGTTAATGATGTTAGGTCTTGAGATGGATCTATTTTTGAGTGCTTCCAAACTACTCCATAGAGACATGCCCAAGAACGAGAATTTTTTATTGTTATGTTCTTCTCCTTTTTCTCTCCCTGCTCATGGAAAATTTATGCATTGGGCTATAAAATATATCCAAAGGGCTTATTTCCTCAATTTTAAACACAATTTCTAATGATGGGTAGGCCAGGATAAATTCTACTTCTTTAGTGTTAACCAATTTGTCAGTTGAGCCAATAGTAAACGGGTTATGGATTTTACCATGAGGTGTTTCCATTTTTTCCTTGATGATTAATGATCACCAATTCTTGGTCTCCTTTATGCTTTTGATCAAAATATTTCTAGACTTCATCTAAGTCACTTGGAAACAATGGGTCTTTGGTTTGAGTTTCAGCAGACTTATCTTCTTTTGTTCCACTAAGGACTTCAGTATCCTTAGGGGGTTTTTATTTTCCTTGTTCTTTCTATCGGTGTTCCTTCTATGAGATAGGTTTGGATAGCTATAGAATATTTAGAGGAATCCCTCCCAACCTTATATTTATGTATTTATTAAACTTTGAAATTTTTTGAGTATTAAGGCATGATGCTGCTAATTTATCCACTATTGAATAAGTATCAACTGACTCAAACATGTAATCAAAATCATCATTTTCATGGGATATTTCTGTATTACTTGAAATTTGAATGTTGTTGAGGATTAAGCCATGGGGATGCTAATTTCTCCACTCTTGAATAAGTATCAACTGAGTCAAACAAGTCATAAAAATCGTCATTTTCATGGAAAAATGGCCTAATTTCACTTGAGTTGTGAAATTGAATGCAACTTGGTTCAGGTCATATTCCCTGTTATAAATTGTAAATAATTTCAAAGATTGGATTTTATTGATTTTTAACCTGGCATGTTTGAAATTTTATAATTCATAGACACCACAGTAAATAGGAAAGGATGGTCATGAAGCTTTCTTTTCTTCTTTCAAAACCTTGGTCAATCCATGACTCACTGTATGATAGGAAATCTCTGTTGCGAGAACTTTATCTGGAACATATAATGGTAGAACATTGGTCGGGCTAAGATCCCAAAAACTCTGACATAAGTGAACAATTCTTCCCCAAACAATTTTCCAATGGATGTGAAGTCTACTTGAGCTTCTTTGGACAATCTAGGGGCCTTTTCATCGAAAACAACTTGAAACAGTGGGAGCATAACTCCATAGCAGATCTTGTAGAAATGAGTTTCATATTTTTATTCCAATAGAATACTATGATAAAAATGAATGGGAGTGGGTTCATCAGGTAGATAGTGAGGTTTCATGGTTTTCCAAAGAAGATCATATCAGATAGAGATGCCAAGTTCAATTCATATTTCTGGAAGTAGTTATTTGTAGGCTTGGGGAGAAAGTTTTATTTCAACACAACTTATCATTTGGAGACATGGATAAACATGGAAATTTAATAGGACACCTAAGGATATGTTTAGGATGTATGTGATGCATCAATAGAGAAAGTGGGAGGAGTATATTCCACTGGTAGAGTTTTCGTATAATAATGTGTATCAGGAATCCTCGAGGATGACTCCATTTGAAGTTCTTTATCGATGGAGCTGTAATACTCCTATCTACTAGAGTGATCCAATGAACAAGGTGTTGATTGGACATGATATGTTGGATGCAATGGAACAGGAAATGCAAGCTATTAAAAGGAATCTTAAGGAAACATAAAATAGGCAGAAAGTTTATGCAGATCATCATAGAGAATTCAAGGTGTTTCAGGTTCGGGTGCATGTGTAATTTCCCAACAAGCCCAATAACATATCCTTAAGGATTGGGTCATGCTTCAAGATGAAACCATGATATTGTGGGCATTTTGAGATCCTTGACAGTATTGGACTAGTATCCTGAAAACTTACATTGACATCAACATTGAAAGCCCATGATTTTTTCCATGTCTCATTACTTAAGAGATATGTTCAGGATGTTGATCATGTGATTGATTGGTTTGTATTGCAGGTGGAACTAGATGGATAATTCCAACCAGAACGAAAGTGATTTTTTAGCGAAAACAAGTCATGCCTAAAAAAAATATATTGAGCAAGTTAACGTGTAGTGGAAGAACTTTGGGCCCAATGAAGGTACATGCAAGATGGCTAATCAGATGCCGGCTATGTGTCTTACTTTATTTGTTGTTTGAGCAGATCTATTTGATATATGTGTTTCGATTTATATTTATATATGCATATGTTTATTGTAAATATTGCAATGAGTTGTGTTATAAAGCTCCAATAAGCAATGGTGTGTTCATGGTTTCAACAGATTGGTATGATGTAAATGTTGCATCGGGTTGTGTTATAAAGCTCAATGGGAAGCATATTTTGTTGGTTATAAGCGTCTTGCGCACTAAGGATGATGTTCTCTCATGGAGGAGGAGTTTCTAACAACCCCTAGTTGATTTTCCATCTAAATAAAATAAAACGAAGGTCATGTGATACGTTTTCCAAGTAGCGAGCATCAGGATCAATAATGGCTATGGAAATCTACAAAGGAATTGGAAAAGGAAAAGAGGCAATAATTGGCGTTTAATTATGAAAATAAATTAAAATATGAGAAAATAAATTTGAAGAGACACATATTTTCATTGAAGTTAAACTAGAGGAAAAATGGAGGAAAATGAAGGAAATAGAGGCATCAATGATAAAAAGGGATCAGAGAAACAATTCACAAATTTTTTCAGTACAGATTTGGTTTTATTCTTTCACACTCTCATTATCTCATACTCTTTCACACTTAGAGAATTATTGGAACATGCTTGGAGTATTCTAACATTCACTTAGATTGGAGAAGGAAGTAAAAGGAAAAGAAGGAAGGACAAGGAAATTGTTGGATAAACTACTTTAGCTAGATTTATTTGCAGGTAACAGGTTGTATGTGTTATTTTTATTTATTTATGGATGCATAGTTTATGCATTTGGTTCCTTCGTTATGTGTTGTCATTGGAATGAGGATTTTCCTGGATTGATAGTAGTTTCAACCTTTCCTTGTCATTTCCTAGAAAACCATGGTGTTGTGAGTTTCCCACTTTTTTTTTATTGTTTCTCAAGTTCCCTTTGGCTATGGGTTGGAAAAAAATGCTCTCGAAACCCTAAAATAGATTTGGTTGAGTTACTAGTTCTTGGGACCTATAGGTTGGTACAAACACTATGGAGCCTTGTGAGTTGATTTACAAGTACCCAGAGTCGTGAGTGGAAAAAATGTTTTGGAGTCTTGATTTAGATGCGATATGAGTTACTAGTTCATGGAGCCCTAGATAACATGGGTAGGGACCGATCTAGTTGATGTTAGTGATTTTTGGACTGTATAAGTGAAATCACTGTGGTTAAGGGTGGAGGTGGTTCGGCCTATGGAATTCCTTATTGGTTTTGTCTTGGTTTATCCCATGATATCCCACATTCATGCTCGAATATGGCGTGAGGGTGATTGGTTAAAAGAGAGATTTGATTCAACCCAATCTATGGTGGGTTGGTACGTGGAAGTCCTTGTCTTGGTTGGAATTTTCATAAGTTAATAAGAGTTAATTTCCTATTGTGATCTATGAAAACTTGCACTAGTTATCATGTTGTCATTATGGATAATTTTCCATGGTTTATATTATGGTTATATGCTAGTTATAAGATATATTTTATCTATGGCTCTTGAAATGTTTTGAGAATTCATTGAATGGTTGATGAATGCATGGGATAAAAAGTGTTATTGCATCTAGCTAGAGAGGGCTTGGAGCCTTATTGTTGATTCTCACATCAATTTTAGATCCCAATGATCAGATATTCATTCATGACTTGTAGCTTTCATTTTAACTATACGTTTGACGAAATGTATGTCATGGATTAGCCATGTCTAGGTCAAGTTATTTCTTGAGATTTTATTTATTATAATTTTCATTGCCTTTGAATGAATTATTTTAAGTTATAGGAATTCTTGGGTAGTGATATGCAGGCTAGCCTGAAAATGTGGCCCAAATTTCTGAACTGCTTAGACAAAACTGGGGTTTTTAGCTCGTAACCACATGGAAGTAGGCTCATGCGTGCAACCGAGACCTCGTAAATGAATTGATGTTTTTTTTTTTCATGCATGTACAAATTAATTTTAGACTAAATATTGCTCATGTAATGTTGTAAAACACAAGACAAATGTACTTCTACTCAACTCCATAAATAAATTCACAATTGAGAAGCAATATCAAAAACATGCGACATGAATAAATTCACACAACACAATGACATATCTAGGAGAAGTTCACTGCTCAAAACCCCTTCCCATATGTATTCTATTAATCATAAAATAGAGAAGAAATAAAATGCTTGTTCAAGTATGGAAAATCTCTACAATAGTACAATCTATCTCACTGCTTCACAAGCCTCCTCTGGTCAATACATAACCAAATTTCCTTCCTGCCCAAGCGTCTATTTCCTTGCAATGTTTCCTTGGGACTTAGCTCCTATTATTTAGGGAAATTCCTCATCCATAACTATGGAATCCCTTTAGGTCCTTCCCTGACTGCATGGAAGACCTCTTCAACTTGAATAATTATACAATTGATAGCATACTTCCCTTGAAGTCGAATCTCAATTGGGTACCTCATATATCACACATGCATGAGTTAATTATTAGTTTATTTATCAGTTAAATAGTTGAACACTGAATTTTTTCCCTACTCATAAACCTCCTACTAGTTCCTCCAACAATTGGAAATATTTTAATTGACCTTAACTCAATTTAACTGAACTAAATTTTTATAATTGAAATTAAACTCAAACTACACTGCTAAAATTTAGGAACCACTTTACACAACTAAAGTTAATCCCACAATTCGAATTAACTAACATAACTAAGTGATAACAACTTAGTTAATTCATTCAAGTTGTCTTGTGATGTCGAATTTCGATTTTCTCCTAATATAATTCAAGGGAATCTTAAATTAGGAATTTCTTGTTGCATTTTCAGCCCTTCCTCTAAGCAAGAAAGGGATTCACATCTACCCCAATCCACCACCTTTGGAATTTACTACATCCAATAATTCTCACTGTTTTTGTTTCTAATACAACATATGTAACTGAGAATAATAAATAAAATAATCATTGAATCAATCTACAGCTCTCTACTGGGAAAAAATGTGTCATTGTTGCCTCTCCTATTGGGCCTCCTACTTTGTTGTCAACACTCTTCTGCACTCCCCACTATATGACTAACATTGATCCTACTAATATTGAATGCAATTGATCCCTATAGCAAGGTAATGATCCATGAGACAAAAACCACCTCAATGGACCCTTCACAAATATTTGCAACTCTTGGGACTATTGAATCATATCGCCCCACTTCACACCTTGAAGTATGGTTGACATGTCCTCCCTCTACCCACTTGGATTGAAATATATCCCTAGTAGAATCATCTGCTTGAGTGGATGTTTTAACTATGTATCCTCTTCGATTCTCCAATTGTGGTTACTCGACACTTGCTAAGGTTGCTTCTGAGGCTCGATTTTGAGAGGTAAATCGTCCTCCTTCTCAACCACCAAATCTCTAACCTTTTTCTTTATCCTCAAGACTTTGCATACATATTCTACTTCAATTGCATACAGGTTCTTGACTCGCACACCGATTTTCTTCACCTATCCCATGGCGGTGTGTCTAATGAAATCCATCCCTTTGCTAAATATCACATCATAGACACAATATTCCAGTACCACGACGAAACCCAGATTAATCTTTAGACCCACTACAAACATCACATCCTTGACCCTAATTGGGGAGTGGAACTCACTCTGAAAAGTAACTTCACCGACACTAGTCGCATTATACCTTCCATCATCTCCAAACTTGATGTTATCCTTGAGGTCTTTCTCCTCCAAGTTAGTGAAGAGATCTCTATTCCCAGTCATAGGAACACTGTCAAGATACCACATGCTTCCCATTACTATGCTTTCCATGCATGCAATGAGAGTAAAATCAAGCTCGAATTGTGGCATAAGAGTTTTACCTATTTTTGATACTGCACGCTCCTTCTTGCTTGCCTTCTTTTGTGGACATTTCATCGCATAGTGAGTGGATTCATGATAGTGAAAGCACTTGATATTAGAAAATTATTTTTTCTCTCCAACCCCTCCTTGGGACTTCCTTCCATTATATTTCATTCCTTTGTTGACTAATGCAAGGTCCTCTTCCTCTTCTTTGGATGAGGTCCCATCTATGTATTCTTACCTTATTTCTTCATGCACTAGACCAGACCATAACCACTCCAAACTTGGTAGTTTATCTCTACCATTAACGAAATCTTGATAATTGTTCCAGCTCTTGGCAAGACCCAACAAAGCTAGAGCTACCAAATATTCTTTAGGGAAAGTCACACTGACCTCGCCAAGTTTATCACGACACTATGTAAACTTGCTCATGTACTTAGGAATTGTGTCATTCTTTTTTATCTTGATACTTCGAAGCTTGTCCTTGAGTGTCAGCTTCTTGTGCTCACTCTTATTCTCAATCGAGTCTGTTAGTGTTTTTCAGATCACAAAAGGAGTTTCTTTCCCATGGTGATTTGACAAAATATGATCCCTAACTCCCTCCAATATGATCCTCCTCACTTTAGCCACATCCTTATTCCACTAACAAGATGTCGTGCATTAGATGTTGGGTGCTTTACTACATCGGTCTTGATGTAATCTAACAGCCCATTTTCATCCAATGTTTCCTCTTCCATGCCAAAATATATTTGGTTCCTTCCAAAGCATACTCAAGCTTTAGTTTGGTAGATCTTCTCAGTCTTGGATAAATCCTACAACATTGATCTTGAAATTTGAACCTCCTGCAAAGGAAAAATTGAAGTCACTTCTATACTATGAATCTACCTTTGATACCATGTAGAATTAATTGTAAATTCAATACTTCTCATGTAATGTTCTGAAATAGAAGAGAAATATCCTTCTACTCATATACATAAAGAAATTCATGTTTGAGAAGAAATATCAAAAAAATTTGACATGAAGCAATACACATAAAACTAGGATATATTTAGTGAAATCCATTGCTAAAAACCCCTACCTATGTGTATTTCATTAATCATAAAATAGAGAAGAAATACAATTCTGGTGCAAGTATGAATAATCTCTCCACTAGTACAATCTATCTCATTGTCTCACAAGTCTTCTATGTTCAATACTTTAGCAAATATCTTACCTACCCAAGCACCTATTTCCTTGCATTGTTTCGTTGGGAATTAGGTCCTATTATTTAGGGAAATTCCTCATCTATAACTGAACAATCCCTATAGGAGCTCCTTTGACTGCATGTAACACCTCTACAACATAGATAATTATACAAATAATAGTAAACCTCCCTTGAACTCTAATCTCAACTAGGTAGCTCGTAGATCACACATGGATGAATTAATTATTAGCTAACTTATTAGTTAATTGGTTGAACATTGAAGTTGCACCCCACTTCTAGACCTCCTACTAGTTCCTCCGACAATTGAAACTACTTTATTTGACCTTAACTAAATTTAACTGAATTAAAGTTAGAACTAAAATTAAACTCAACCTAGGCTTCTAAAATTAAGAATCATTGAGCACAACTCAATTTAATCCTATAAATAATATTAACTAAGTCAACTAAGTGATAACAATGTGATAACAACTTAGTTAACTCATTCAGGTTGTCTTTGTGACGTGGAATTTCGATTTTTGCCTAATTTAATTCAAGGGAATATTAAATTAGGAATTTCTTGTTGTATTTTAAACAATGTGGTTGGGTATTTTCCCCTATGAAAAGAACCCCAACTCAGGGAATGACCATCTGTGGCGATTTACCGACTCCTGAGTGGTTTGTAGTCCTAGAGAGATGTTTGTAATTTGTCAATCGATCGAACCCACTTCCATAACTGGAACTTGGTGGTGGGGTGGTATCATAGTGACACTCGTCTCATGTTTACCCTGAAAATATTGTAAAAGTGTATAAATGTGGGGTGAGGTGTTAGAATACAATACGAAAAGCTCGAAAACATCCCCTATCGGGGTGTGAAACATGATAAGAACATGGGAGGTGGAAGGTAATGAAGTACGAGACCATGGTTTAGGTGACTCCAACTGGGCAACATGACGCATATAGTTGGCAAGGGAGACAACCACCTCAACTATCACGGATGGAGCCGAAGTGTCGAGAAGGGGGTAGATTTTTATATATAATATGATTTATTAGTGTTGTTATGAATTTGGATGTTGGGTATGGGAGTAATGTATAAAGGGAATGTAATATATGAGTGTGAACAAGCGTTTCACCTTTGCATGCCCACTGATCTGGTTGAAATTGGGTCTAACCGAACTGGTGAGGGATGGAATGAGGCTCTTGTGTCCCTCGTCTCACTGAAATTTAGAATAATGTGGGATTCAAGAGATAGGAATTTCAGTCACGTCCAAGCGGGTGTCATCGTTCGGTTCTACTTTATTCGAGAAATAATTCGATTTTGGGTGTTAACATTTTAGTTCGTTATTTTAGTTTACTCTTTTTTTCTTGTTGGTGGTCTCTAGCTCATGTGAATTATAGGTACCCCTCGACCAACCTCCCTTATAAAGTTGGTTTCATTTTGAAGCAACATGGTTGGAGAGTTGGGTGGTTTTTGGGCTTGGTGAATTTAGTGGAAGGCTTCCTCTCGATGAGTTCCAGTGCCAAGGCCAAGAAGTGGTAGGCACAACCTATTATTTTATTGTGTGTTTTCTCAACAGGGGTGGACCCTCTCCTAGACCGGCCTAAAGGGCATAGTGGGCCATTTTCTGTGAACTCGACATGGATTGTCGCCATGTGGTGATAGAGATGGATGGCTAGGTGAGGAGTTGGCCACCCAGGTCAGCTTGGGGACTAGTTCAAGCAAAGAGGAGGAGTGTGCAGAGGAGGATGCAACACCAGAGGGGTAGGTCCCCCAGGGCCGTGAAATGTCATCAGGGAATGTGGTGCAACCAACAACCTTGACCACTATTGCAGACCACCTACGCAATATACATTCTAGTTTGGACATTATCTGTGAGAAGTTGTGAGGATAGAAATGATATTATAGCTTACATAAATGATTTGAAGATCTCACAAGGAGACAATTTGGAGTGGCTCGCTTAAGTTCGTCGCGGCCAATGAAGGTTTCATGAAACATTGGATGAAATTGAAGTGAGGATGAATCATATTGATTATCATGTGCATGAAGGGTTAGGTCCTCTTGTTGTCCTTGAAAATGTTAAGGCACCAAACCCTCATATGTTCTATTTTCCTTCCTCTATTTTGGGTGATAAGGCTTGTATGTTTATGGGCATCATGTAAAAAATGGCTTTCTATTTTCACATTTTTCTCAACTCTTCTTGCCAGCAACTGTAGTTTGAGTGAGGTTGGGAGAGATGAGAAATTTTGACATAAATGTAATCAATTTTTGAGAGACTAATATAAACCATTCGATTGATTAAAAAAAAATTACTAGAAAACTATGACAATTAATTTTTTATCTCTCAACTTGAGATGCTAACTATCACTTTACCTTTGAAGGAGTACTTCTTTAATTAATTTGTTTCACAACAACAATTAATTTAGCAATTTAAAGTAAACTAGTATAATGAGGCACATGAGTTAACAATCACTTTACCCGTGAAGGAGTACATATTTAATTAATTTGTTTCACAACAACAATTAATTTAGCAATTTAAATTAAACTAGTATAATGGGGAACATGAGTTAATACTTGGAATATAAATAAAAATATATATAAAAGAATTTTAAATATTTTAAGTTGTATTTCAAAATTATTGCTAATATAATCATTAACAAAATAACAATTTTATATTATTTAAATTATATGAAGAAATTATAAATTTTATATTATTATTATACAGCTTGCATGACAAGTAACTACTAGTAAACCTCTCTGGAGTTTCTCTGTGTGGACTACATGCCTTCCCTCCTCTCTGTAAACCGGGTCCCTCTTTGGTCTAAGGCCTGCTCTCCTCTCTGTAAACCAGGTCCTTCTACAGTCTAAGGAAGTCCTATCTGTAAACAGGGTCCCTCTCCACTCTAAGACCTGCCCTCCTCTCTCTAAAACGAGTCCCTTTATGGTCTAAAGCGTATCAAGAAGGGAGATTTGAACTTTGGATCTCTCAATTTTCACAGATTTCACATTACTTTTATAACTAATTAAATTACTCCAAAATAAAATTATATTATTATAATTACATTTATAAATAAATAAATTATTTAACACTTTTAAAAAATTTAATATTTTAGAATTATATAATTTCAAAAATTAAAATTTGCAATGGTTTTTTTTTTTTAAATTTCTTATCAAATTCTACATAAAACTGATTAAAACATAAAAATATAAATAAAACGATGAAATATAATTTATATGAAATTTAAGATCTCCCTATCAATGTTACTTGTGTTTTCAAATACACGAATATGTTGAATGGGAATTTCTCCGAAGTCCCATAAATTCTGCATGATCTTTCTCAAATGTATTCGGAAAAAACCAACAGAGTAGCCTTCAGAATTTGACTCAAATGTCGATTTCGATTTTGTTTTAAAAGCGTAAAGGAGTATTTCGATTTCGATTTCGATATTGAAATATGCTTTCAACCTTGGAGACATAAGTCTAATGTTAAAATGTATATAAGTATTTTTACATGTTTGTTCATATTGCATTTATATTAATGTGTCGTTTACAATAATATGTTTAATTTATATTATAAGAAATAAAAGATGTGTTACATATGTGTAATTTTAAAAACTATATAAGTATTTTTATATGTTTTTTAATATTGAATTTATATTAATATCAATTTTATATTAATATATTTAATTTATATTATAAGAAATAAAAAAATGTGTTATATATGTTAGATCTAAGACTTTTGTGATCCATAGCATAGATAGAAATGTTTTTCGGATTAATCACATCATTAGGATTAGGTCGGTGTTTCTAACTAGCTAATGTGGTTCATCCTCAGGACAAGGTGGAGAAGATAATCGATCTCGAAGAATAAATAGTGGAGATGCATCAATGCTGGAAAATAGCCTTTGAGAGCTAGTTGTTAAAAACTAGCTATTAAGAACCAGTGGTTAGATAGACAATTAGTTTAAATTTTTTTATTAATTAAGTCAAATTATTCAATAAATTAATAAATTAAGAAGGAAATTTATTAAAATGGGGTTTCTAAATTTATTATGTAATAAATAAAATAGGTAATAGGGACGGGGAAGAATTTTAAATTTAAATTTAAATTTAAATTTAAGATAAGATAATGAGATAATTAATAAAAATAATTAATAAATAAATTAATTTTATATAAAAGATAACCAAAATTACTTAATAAAGTAAAAAGGGTTGGTAAATTTTTTAATTTAAGAAATAAATATATTTAAATAAAAAAAAAGGTTATATAAATTATTATGTAAATGAATATAATAGATAATAGGGAGGGGTTAATATATTTTTTATTTTTATTTTTTAAATAAAACCGATAAATAAAATAAGATAAATAAATTAAAAAAATATATAAAATAAATCCAAAAATTAATTAATTAATTAATTGATAAAAAAATACAAATTACAAACAAAAATATATTCTTAATTAATTCATATTTTTTAATCAATTAATCAATTACTTTTTTTAATATATATTTTTAAATTTTATTAATTAATTAATTAATTTTTGAATTTATTTTATATTTTTATTTAATTAATTTATTTATTTTATTTAAATAAATAAATAAAAAATACATTAACCCCTCCCTATTAATTATTATATTTATTTACATAATAATTTATATAACCCTCTTTCTTTTCTTTTCTTTTTCTTTTTCTTCTTTTTTATTTTATTTTATTTATTTTATTCATTATTTTACTATATTTATTTATTTATTGTTATAGCATCATTTTTCACCCTCAGGTGATTCATGATTGTCTTTATGGCTTTGGGCACCCATTCCCACAGACTTGAACAAAATTAATTAAAAAATAGTGTTAAAATTCCCATACGCGGGTATACCCAGACTTTTCCGCGTGTATACGCGAGTCCACATGTACTTTTCCACGTATGCCATTAAAATCATTAAAAAATATATAAAAATTCCTTATTTTCGGGCTGGGTTGATGGTTACTCCAGTAGTTCAACCACCCCAGTACATGGCCAACTGTTCCAACTGATTGAAACAACTTTGAGGGAGTATAAAAGCCTCTCATGTGCATGGCCTAGGGGAGAGAGAAATTTTATAGACATTAAACTCTGTTGGAATCCCAATTCAAGTCTGAATTCCCGTGCCTCCTGCACTTTCCCAGATTTATGCAGGAAACCCTTGTTTCCTGGAGATGTTCATTCATTTATATGCCATCTCGAGTGCACAAGTCTTGAAAGTATCTTAGCGAGGCAAGGGCGGGAGGGATCCGGACGACAGTCTGTTCAAAGATCGTGGAAGGATTCAGGTGATCTCTCCACTTTTACTACTATACATGCTGTTCATAATAATGAAGAACCATCTTGTTCCTGAACTTGTGTGTTAATCTCTATTTGCATATGTGAAAAGATTGATTATTAAACATTTATTATGGTTTATATAATTTTTCACATGGATTGCCCTAACGTTTATGAGAAGTATATTCTGTACAACTAGGTTTCCGTGCACGTTCTTTCTTGCTTTCCAGGTTGAAGGAGGAAGAAGGGTTGCTGGGGATTTGGACCCCGCGGGATTTACATCGAACGTAGGACTACGAGTGAGTTCTACTATCGTTGTTATCTAGTTTTTAGCATTCAAGTGTAGTTGTGTGTGAGTCCTTCTAAATAGCATGCCCTGCTCTGTGGAGGTTTTGACCCATCAAACCTTTAGGGTGATTTTCCCCGAAACAGAATTGGTGACTCCACTGGGGATCACATTCTTGTGATTCCCCTGTTGGGTGGTTTCAGCTGTTTGAAAGGTTTCCAACAGTTTTAAGTTTTATTTCCAGTCCAGTTAACTCTTTCTCAGTCAGACTGAAGACCTGGTTCCTTATCTAGGCTTAATCTTTTTTATTTTTTATTATTTACCTTTTCATACGCGGGTTTGTCTGCACACAAACACGTATACACACAGTTTTTGTTAAAGGGAGTCGTGTATACACGAGTTTCCTTTAACACAGTCGCGTATGCACATTTGTTTCAAAACTGTCAAGTAGTGTATGCTTGGGTGAATTTTGAAATTTTTGATTTCTTGGCTTTTTAGTCTTGTCTGCCTATGGAGACCTGTTCCTGCAGTGTCTTTGTATCCTTTGGATTGTGTTGAAAGTGGTCTTTGGTATTTTCTCTCTCTTGTTTGGTTGAAAACTAGCTTATTTGCAATGTTGTTTTTTTTTAAATTTCTTATCAAATTCTACATAAAACTGATTAAAACATAAAAATATAAATAAAACGATGAAATATAATTTATATGAAATTTAAAATCTCCCTATCAATGTTACTTGTGTTTTCAAATACACAAATATGTTGAATGGGAATTTCTCCGAAGTCCCATAAATTCTGCATGATCTTTCTCAAATGTATTCGGAAAAAAGCAACAGAGTAGCCTTCAGAATTTGACTCAAATGTCGATTTCGATTTTGTTTTAAAAGCGTAAAGGAGTATTTCGATTTCGATTTCGATATTGAAATATGTTTTTAACCTTGGAGACATAAGTCTAATGTTAAAATGTATATAAGTATTTTTACATGTTTGTTCATATTGAATTTATATTAATGTGTCGTTTACAATAATATGTTTAATTTATATTATAAGAAATAAAAGATGTGTTACATATGTGTAATTTTAAAAACTATATAAGTATTTTTATATGTTTTTTAATATTGAATTTATATTAATATCAATTTTATATTAATATATTTAATTTATATTATAAGAAATAAAAAAATGTGCTATATATGTTAGATCTAAGACTTTTGTGATCCATAGCATAGATAGAAATGTTTTTCGGATTAATCACATCATTAGGATTAGGTCGGTGTTTCTAACTAGCTAATGTGGTTCATCCTCAGGACAAGGTGGAGAAGGTAATCGATCTCGAAGAATAAATAGTGGAGATGCATCAATGCTGGAAAATAGCCTTTGAGAGCTAGTTGTTAAAAACTAGCTATTAAGAACCAGTCGTTAGATAGACAATTAGTTTAAATTTTTTTTATTAATTAAGTCAAATTATTCAATAAATTAATCAATTAAGAAGGAAATTTATTAAAATGGGGTTTCTAAATTTATTATGTAATAAATAAAATAGGTAATAGGGATGGGGAAGAATTTTAAATTTAAATTTAAATTTAAATTTAAGATAAGATAATGAGATAATTAATAAAAATAATTAAATAATTAATTAATTTTATATAAAAGGTAACCAAAATTACTTAATAAAGTAAAAAGGGTTGGTAAATTTTTTAATTTAAGAAATAAATATAGTTAAATAAAAAAAAAAGTTATATAAATTATTATGTAAATGAATATAATAGATAATAGGGACGGGTTAATATATTTTTTATTTTTATTTTTTAAATAAAACAGATAAATAAAATAAGATAAATAAATTAAACAAAAATATAAAATAAATCCAAAAATTAATTAATTAATTAATTGATAAAAAAATACAAATTACAAACAAAAATATATTCTTAATTAATTCGTATTTTTTAATCAATTAATTAATTAATTTTTTAAAATATATATTTTTAAATTTTATTAATTA
Organism: Pinus albicaulis; assembly: GCA_034641835.2. NCBI lineage: Eukaryota > Viridiplantae > Streptophyta > Pinopsida > Pinales > Pinaceae > Pinus > Pinus albicaulis. Next base: position 160,436,644 of record CM076572.1, on the reverse strand, counting down.
ATTAATTAATTTTTGGATTTATTTTATATTTTTATTTAATTAATTAATTTATTTTATTTAAATAAATAAATAAAAAATACATTAACCCCTCCCTATTACTTATTATATTTATTTACATAATAATTTATATAACCCTCTTTCTTTTCTTTTCTTTTTCTTCTTCTTCTTTTTTATTTTATTTTATTTATTTTATTCATTATTTAACTATATTTATTTATTTATTGTTATAGCATCATTTTTCACCCTCAGGTGATTCATGATTGTCTTTATGGATTTGGCCACCCATTCTCACAGACTTGAACAAAATTCATTAACAAACAGTGTTAAAATTCCCATGCGCGGGTATGCCCAGACTTTTCCGCGTGTATACGGGAGTCCACATGTACTTTTCTGCGTATGCCATTATAATCATTAAAAAATATATAAAAATTCCTTATTTTTGGGCTGGGTTGATGGTTACTCCAGTAGTTCGACCACCCCAGTACGTGGCCAACTGTTTCCAACTGATTGAAACAACTTTGAGGGAGTATAAAAGGCTCTCATGTGCATGGCCTAAGGAAGAGAGAAATTTTATAGACATTATACTCTGTTGGAATCCCAATTCAAGTCTGAATTCCCGTGCCTCCTGCACTTTCCCAGATTTATGCAGGAAACCCTTGTTTCCTGGAGATGTTCATTCATTTATATGCCATCTCGAGTGCACAAGTCTTGAAAGTATCTTAGCGAGGCAAAGGCGGGAGGGATCCGGACGACGGTCTGTTCGAAGATCGTGGAAGGATTCAGGTGATCTCTCCACTTTTAGTACTATACATGATGTTCGTAATAATGAAGAACCATCTTGTTCCTGAACTTGTGTGTTAATATCTATTTGCATATGTGAAAAGATTGATTATTAAACATTTATTATGGTTTATATAATGTTTCACATGGATTGCACTAACGTTTAGGAGAAGTATATGTTGTACAACTAGGTTTCCGTGCATGTTCTTTCTTTCTTTCCAGGTTGAAGGAGGAAGAAGGGTTGTTGGGGATTTGGACCCCGCGGCATCTACATCGAACGTAGGACTACGAGTGAGTTTTACTATCGTTGTTATCTAGTTTTTAGCATTCAAGTGTGTTTGTGTGTGATTCCTTCTGAATAGCATGCCCTGCTCTGTGGAGGTTTTGACCCAACAAACCTTTAGGGTGATTTTCCCCGAAACAGAATTGGTGACTCCACTGGGGATCGCATTCTTGTGATTCCCCTGTTGGGTGGTTTCAGCTGTTTGAAAGGTTTCCAATAGTTTTAAGTTTTATTTCCAGTCCAGTTAACTCTTTCTCAGTCAGACTGAAGACCTGGTTCCTTACCTAGGCTTGATCTTTTTTATTTTTTATTGTTTACCTTTTCATACGCGGGTTTGTTTGCACACAGACGCGTATACATGCAGTTTTTGTTAAAGGGAGTCATGTATACACGGGTTTCCTTTAACACAGTCGCGTATGCACGGTTGTTTCAAAACTGTCAAGTAGCGTATGCCTGGGTGAATTTTGAAATTTTTGATTTCTTGGCTTTTTAGTCTTGTCTGCCTGTGGATACATGTTCTTGCAGTGTCTTTGTATCCTTTGGATTGTGTTGAAAGTGGTCTTTGGTCTTTTCTCTCTCTTGTTTGGTTGAAAACTAGCTTATTTGTCAAAGTTTGTTTCTTGTGCTTGCATTTCTGGTTCGAGTACCAAGATCTCTTCCTGGGGATTCTTGGCTATTCTGCTTCATCAGGACAGAGGGCTTTTTCTCATTTACTCTTTCCTACTTTTGTGTCTTGCTTTGCGCTTCGATTTTTGCCTTTTTTCGGTTGGTTTTCTTGAGTTCAGTTGACTAGGTCTTGTTGCAACTTTTGAAGAGTCTTTCTTGGTTCTTTGAAGTTTTTGTTTGCTGTAAGGTTGTACTATTCTTATAGGCTGAGTTACTAAGTTTCTTATCTTCTTTTTCTCATAAAAATCTTGCTACTAAGTAGTCTTATAAGATTTGGAGCGTTTTTGAAGTTTTGCTTGAGATTCAGAGTTGTTTGGCTTGGGAATTGATAATTTTCTTGATCTCTTTGAGCTCTTCCTTTTTATAAAATTCAAAAGCTCAAAAAACATTTTGTTTTGGCATTTGCTTTTGTTTTGCATTTTTTTTCATTTCATTATATCTTTTGAAGCTTTGTTGAGATTTCTTCCCTTTGGTTTTTGACTTGATTTCGGAAAGGAATTGTCATTGGTTTCTTCCTCTTGTTTCAAGCGTTTTGGTGTCTTTATACTAAGAGTTTCTGATTTTGGGAACTAGCTTTGTGGACAGCCAAAAAGAGATAAAACTGAAGGATCTTTGGGAAATTTCTCTCTGCTTTAGTAGATTTTTCATCTTAGAATTTTCATGCTCTTAGTGATTTGCATCAGGTGCACTTAAGCATTTAGTCTTTTTCATAGTTTTTGTGAGTGTGAAGTTTGTTATCTGAAAAGAAAATCTTTTTAGTCTCGTAGAACCTTTGTAGAAATTTCTTTTCATCGAAAGGCAATTACTGCATTTGCATGTAGTTTGGTTTTTATTAATTTCTTTTCCAGCGTCACAAAACACCACGAGTTTCATTTCCGTATCCATTAGACTTAATATAAAAACCGATTAAAATAAGCGCTATAACTTAAAAGCAACTAGCAAGTTTTTATTAAGTGTCATACACCAACTAGCTAGGTTGTAGGGCCTTGGATTAGGTGAGTGGAGAGTTAACTCTCCAAGGCCGCTCAAACAAAACATAGAAGTTGATTAATTGAGCGAAATCCAACTCCGTTAGGTGGACCGGGAAAACTCTCCTCCAGAGAGTCAAGCGCGAGGGGAAGTGAAGGCTGAGAAGAGGGATACCCCCTCTCTGATTAGCTGAATCTGACCTCAAGACCGTTCCGCCCGGCTTCTGACATGGATTGGTGCCCATAGTTTCCACTCCTAGGTTCCACACAGGTGACTGCGGGGGGGAATACCCGTGGTACCTGAGGCAGACGTCGCATCACTTTCAGCAGTACTTCTGGGGGGTGCCCTTGCGAAGCTTGGGTGCTTGTGCCGGCAAAGGCTGTCGTTAGGAGGTCAGCGTAACTATTTCTGATACCTTCGCTAGTAGGCCTGGGCCGTAATTACCCCAGACTACTTTCGGGAGGTCCTATATTTCGCTTTCTTGTATTTTGGTGTCCGGTCCTAATCACCCGGAGCGGAAATACCTGAAGGCTGTTTGCTTGATTGTATCTTAGGGATTATTTTTTGTAGTGAGTGCTCTTTGCTCCTAGCTTTCCTAGCTTTATACTTTTTGAGTCTAATTAAAATTTGTTAAAGTGGCTGATCAAGCGCCTCATCGATCGAGGAGAATCTAGGGGTTATCTCCCGAGAGTCCAGAGCCTTCTCAAGAAGGCGTAGGAGTAGTTTAGCAGGTGAGTATCACCCTGTGGCATCTGACGCGGTGGAGAGAGATCCTCCACAAGGGTCTGAAGGTTTCGTAGCTGATTCTGGTGTTGGTTCCGAGAGGAGCGCTCTGCTCACCTCGCGAGTTTTATTTCCGCAGGAAGAAGAAGTTCAAATAGAGAAAGTACCTGAACCCTCCGTGTCACTTCCATCTCCTCTTCCTCCTGATTATCCGTTCATTGTTGAATACATCGGACCTGAGTCAGAGAGATTGGAAGATCCTCCGTATTATTCATACCTTTCGATGGCCACGACTGGGAACGCGGCTTCTGTTGTGAGTGCTGCAGGCATTCAGACTCCTGCTTCTGTTGAAGGAGGGGGCACTATTGCTATATCTTCGATTGCTTCTAGCACTTCTGTGTTTGGCTCTGGTTTCACCCAAGCACATGCTTCTCAATCTGGTCCCTTCAGTTTTGGAATGCCCACTAGTGGGATTCCTTCTTTTTCCTTTTCCGCTGCTGCAGCTGGATCTACACCCATGTCTTCCATGGCTAGTGGATCAGCTTCTTTTCAAGGGTTCCCCTTCAGAACTGGACATATTCCTAGTTTGAATCCTTCTTTAGGGTCCTTTCTGTTTACTTCTCAGACCCAGAGTTTCAACCCTTGGTCTGGAGGTCAGAATTCAACTACTTTTACAGGTTGGAACCCTGTATTCACTACAGCGGGGGCAGGGAATCAATTTTACGCTGGTCACCAAGGGAATGCTTCTTTCCCTTCGTCGAGTGCTTATCAGACCTTTTCCCCTCTTTCTAATGCCTGGAACCCCTATCAGGGGCTTTCCTCTTCATTTAATACTTTAGGAGGGGGAACTGGTCCGGTCTTTGGTAACTCTGCGTTGGGAGGAGGTTCTTCTCCTTTTTCTACGAGTTCTTTCTGGCAACCTGGTGCCTTATCAAATCCAAGGTATTCTTTTCAGAATGTTGGGAATTCATCCCATCAAGGATGGAATCCTCAGGCTCCGCCTCGTTTACCTTTTCTGGCAACGTTAAACTTGCCAGATCTGTCGAAATTGACTAATGATCCGATCCGTTATAGTCCGGGGTGGCCTCTGGTTCCCACCAAACTTCCTTCATACATTCCAAAGTTTGAAGGCAAGAATGGAGAGGATCCGGTTGATCACATCACCACCTTCCATTTATGGTGTTCTTCTAACTCCCTGATCGATGATTCGATTAGGTTGAGATTGTTTCAATGCACCCTAACTAGAAAAGCTACCAAATGGTATATTGAGCTAACTGGGGGCAGTTTTGCTACATTTGGAGATCTGGCTGTTACATTTCTAAATCATTTCCAGTTGCTAGTCCGTTATGACGCCGGGACTGAACTCCTAGCTAATTTTAAACAGGACGACGCAACCCACATTTCAGACCATATTCAGGAATGGCGGAGAAGGAAGAGGCTTATTAAAGCTCATATTCCAGGATAATTCCTTTTGGAATGGTTTCTGAAATCTCTGCAGTCACACATTTCTGAAGATGTATCCCTGTCTGGGGTATTTTCGGAGGAACATGCTATTTTTAGGGCCTAGCAATTGGAACTGAGATATTCTCAGTCTGGGGTCCTTCATAAATATTTTCTCAATGCTCCTCGCTCCAAATTAGATTTATCCAAAACTAAGCCTGGTCCTCATGGTGATGGACTTATTGGGTCGATCAATAGTGGTGCAGCTAGCCTGCTTACTCAATTGCAGTAGTTGTCTTTGCAATCTGCTCCTTCTAGTCAGGTTGTGCATGCTGAGTCATCACCTTCCCAATCTTTGTCGATAAATGTTGTCCAAACTTCCGATCCCAAAGGAAATCAAAAATCCGAAGGGAATAAGAAGGGACGAAATAATAAGAAAAAGGGAAAGAATGGGAAGGGTAATGCAAATAAAACCAACGAGCATGTTGGTGAGGGTCAAAAGGATAAAAAGAAAGTGAAGTTTCCATGCAAGCTATGTACTGGAGACCATCTTACACACCTTCACCCTAAAATTCAGGATGCACAGCGCTTGTTAGCTCAGCAGGGTTCTTCCAGTTCCCAGGATGTGTTAACAAACCCTTTTCCCCAAGGGCAACAACTAGTTGTTGGCGCGAATCAAAGTACTGGGGCTTCCTCTGGGGGCACCCAGGAAGGGGAAATTCCGTCAAACATATTCATGATGATTGCTCACGCGGATATCGCTACGAGATCCCGTGATTATGGCAGAGAAGAGTCTTCGAAAGCTAAGGATGCTCCTGATCCTACTGAGCTGCTTCATATTACGAGGCCTACTGTTGAGCCTATACCTCGGATGCCCAAAGCATCTACCAAGCGTTCGACGATTAATCCAAACGCTAGGGCTGCCCAGAGCTACTCTATTGTGGAAGATCTGGTGCAGAGTCCTTGTGCCATGTTAGCTTTAGAGGTGCTCCAGTCTTGTCCGACTCAGCGCAGTGCTTTGCTCACTGCTCTTGGGGCTGTAGATTCAAAGAACTCTCTTATGATTACCTTCGATATGAATAATTTTAAGAAGAGACTCCCCCATCATATGGCTTTCCATATCAAATCATCGTATCGAAAATGCAATATTTTTCGGACGGTCGTTGATGAGGGTGCTTCCACATGTGTGATGTCTCTCGCATGCTGGAAGGGAATTGGATCTCCCGCAGCTGCTCCTTCTGCTACTCTTTTTACTGTGTTTGACGGTCATTCTCACAAGCCCCATGGTATTGTCCCAGCTTTTCCCATCTGTGTTGGGGGAAAAACTGTAAATATAGAGGTTGAGATAGTAGATGCAAGCTTGGACTACAACCTTATATTGGGGAGAAACTGGATTTATGAGATGGATGCTATTGCATCCTCATTATTTCGAATTATTTGTTTCCCCCACGAAGGGAGGATTGTTATAGTGGACCAACTGGACTGTCCTCCTGTAGACCCGAATGCGTCTACTGACTCAACTATTCCAAAATTGGATAATACCAAGCCGCCTGTTGAGAATTTAGGGGTGGGAATGTATTCTTCTTTTATGGGTACTTTCGATATTCCTCCTCCTATGGTTCATATAAATGCAATTTCATCCTCCAACGCTCCTCTTCGAAGAGAGTTCTTCAGAACTCATTATTTTTTGGACCCTTGGACCTTACCTTCCCCTACCGCCACATTAGCGGAAGGTCAAGTGGGTGGAATGGCATTTCCGATGTCTGCAGCTGAGATTGCTTATCAGTCTATTGTTGACTCTGCAGAGTCCATTCCAGCTCCTCTTTCTCCGGATGAGTTGGATGGAGATGTGGCTCCGGCTTGGACGCTTAGTTCTTCTTCTGCCCAGGATTGCCTTGATACCACTCTTCCATCTGAAGAGGCCATCCTGGAAGCTATGACTGGTATAGATAGACCGTGGGATGATTTGCATCATCGGTCTTACTTTTTACCTGATTTAAGTGAAGTTGAATCAAGTTTTCCGAGTCCTCCGTCTCCTGGTCCTGTTCGCCCAGTCTTGAACCCTTTAGCACCAACACAGGTTTATGCTGAAGGGAACATGGCTGCGATTTCTCCAACTATCCCGGTGAACATTTCCAGGGATCCCAATGTTATTGAGAATGTCTTCATCAGAGCTGAATGTTCCCCTGAAGAGATTCAGATTTACACCAAGCTCTTTAAAGAGTATAGGGATGTATTCGCTTGGTATTATGAGGAAATGCCTGGTATAGATCCATCTATTGTCCAGCATGAGATCAAGACTTACGAAAACTCTAAGCCTGTGAGGCAAAAAAATTCTTCCGGTCAATCCTAGGAAGGCAATAGCTATCAAAGCTGAGGTGGAGAAGCTGCTTAAGGCGGGATTTATTTTCCCTGTTCCTTTGACTGAATGGGTTTCAAACCTTGTTCCCGTAGATAAAAAACAAGGAACAATTCGAGTTTGCATTGATTTCAGAGACCTAAATAAAGCATGTCCTAAAGATAATTACCCCACACCATTTATAGATCAGATCATTGACGAGTGTGCCGGTAATGAGATTTTCTCCTTCATGGACGGTTTCTCCGGATATAATCAGATTACTATCCATCCTGAAGATCAGCATAAGACTGCCTTTATTTGTCCCTGGGGTACTTTTGCATACAAGAAGATGCCTTTTGGTCTTAAAAATGCTGGGGCTACGTTTTAGCGGGCCATATCATATGCCTTAAACGACATCAAAAAGATTATCGAGGCGTATTTGGATGATTTAGCTGCTCGTTCTCGAAAGAGGATGGATCATCCTGCTCACCTCCGTCAAATATTTGAACGATGTCGTTTCTATAAGATTCGGTTGAATCTGAACAAGTGCATTTTCTCGGTTACATCTGGTCAGTTATTGGGATTCATAGTGTCTAGGGAAGGGATTAGGGTAGATCCCTTCAAGGTTGAGGCAATACTTCAGTTGCCTCCCCCGTCCTCTATTCATCAACTTCAAAGTCTACAAGGGAACTCTAATTTTCTTCGGAGATTTATCGTAAATTATGCTGAAGTTACCAAGGGATTTATGATATTGTTGAAGAAGGGAGTTCCATTTCTTTGGGATGACTTCACTCAATGCTCATTCGATGCTTTGAAAAAAGCATTGACCTCTGCTCCTTTATTGAGTCCACCTGATTATAGCAGGGATTTCCTTTTGTATCTTGCAGCAGCAGAATCTACTATTGGTATGGTTCTGGTTCAGGAAGATGATGCTCTTGCAGAGAATGTTATATACTATCTTAGTCGAGGATTGGTAGGACCTGAACTCCGGTACATTCCGATAGAAAAGTTAGCTTTAGCAACTGTTCATGTTGTGCAGCGACTCCGACATTACATTATTCTATGAAAAACTTATGTTTTGGCAGCAGCCAATCCATTTCAGTTTGTCCTCAGCGGGCGAGTGATTGGGGGAAAATACAATAGATGGATTGTGATTTTGCAGGAATTTGATCTTTAGTTTATGTCTGCCAAGTCCAAGAAATCATTGGTTTTCGTGGAATTGATCTCCGAGTTGCCCTGTGGGGAAGAAATTATCTATGATGAATCCTTCCCAGATGAATATTTGTTTCTTATCTCTCCACAGGATCCTTGGTATGGGGATATAATTGTGTATCTCCAGACTGCGAAGTTTCCCTCTACTTTTTCGAAAGATGAGCGTCGTAAGTTGCGTCATTTGGCTAAGAATTACTTGATTATTGGTGATGCTTTATACCATCGAGGGGTTGATTCAATCCCGAGACGTTGTTAACTCTCGAAGAAGCTGAGGCTGTACTGAATGATTGCTACAGTGGAGCTTGTGGTGGTCATTTAGCTGGGCTTGCTACAGCCCAAAAGATCTTGCGTGCTGGGTACTTTTGGCCTTCGATTTTCAAGGATTGTATGGATTCGGTCAAAAAGTGTCATCCGTGTCAAGTTTATACTCAAAAAATGCGCGCTCATCCAGCTCCTCTTTTTCCAGTCATTACTGTCGGTCCCTTTACAAAGTGGGGTATTGATTATACTACTTGTAACCCATGTTCGGCTAAAGGTCACAAGTGCATTATTGTAGCAGTAGACTACTTTACGAAGTGGGTCGAGGCTATGCCTAGTTTTGGGAATGATGGTGAGACTGCAACTCTTTTTATTTTCAACCAGGTTATTGCTTGTTTTGGTATTCCTAGAGAAATTGTCACTGATCATGGCAGTCATTTTCATAATAGCATGATGGCTGAGTTGGCTCTAAAATTGGGTTTCCGGCAGGAGCATTCATCTCCATATTATCCTCAAGCCAATGGGCAAGTGGAAGCCGTGAATAAATACTTGAAGACAATTATTCAAAGGACAATCAATAAAGCTCGATCCAACTGGCATATTATGCTATATCCTGCACTTTGGGCATACAAGACGTCAGTGAAAACTGCAACTGGCTTTACTCTGTTTCAGCTAGTGCACGGGTTGGAATCCGTATTTGCCATTGAATGTGAGATTCCTTCTCTTAAGTTAGCTACTGAACTTCTTCCTCACACTTCTAGTCTTGAAGAACGTCTCCTTCATCTGGAACATCTCGATGAGCAGCGTCGGGATGCCGCCACGATGAATGAAGCGCATAAAAACGGAGTTAAAGTTCAGTACGATAAGGCAGTCAAGCCTAGGGTTTTTTCGGAAGGTGAACTTGTTTTGGTCTATGCCCAAGAAAAAGATGCCCTGGGGGCAAGAAAGTTTAAGTCTATGTGGTATGGCCCCTTTATCGTTAAAAAAGTCCTTAAGAAAGGAGCATATACCTTGGTTGATTTTGAAGGGAACGAGTTTCTGGAGCCCAGAAATGGGCTCTATTTGAAAAAGTATTATGCCTAGGCTTCGGCCTGGCATTTTTCTTTTGTATATAGTATTTTTGCTTTGTACATATCTGGTTGTTTCTCGATCTTTGATGGGTTGGTGATGTTTTTGAACTCCTTTGGCAGGTTGTGTCGGATGTCATGAGTCATTTTGGTTTTGCCGATGGTGCTAGTAGACACACCCGGAACTTAGCTTCCGCGGCTTGTGTGCTTCATTATCCATCCGGTCAGTTGTTAGTATCAAGAGGGGTCTGCATTGGTCCTGCTTCCAATAACATAGCAGAATACACTGCAGTTGTTTATCTACTCTCAGAGGCAATATCTTTGGGTGTTGATTCGTTGGTAGTTTTCTCGGACTCTCAGCTAGTGGTGTCGCAGTTGAACAATACTTATCGGATTCAAGACCCATTTTTACTCCGGTTATTCTTGAGGGTACGTTTGTTACAAAGATCATTTCAATTTTTAACTTTCATTCATATTCCTCGAGCTGAAAATTGAATGGCAAACTCATTAGCTAATCAAGAAATTGATTGGCATATTCATCATTCCATACAATAAAATTTAATCATAAAAAAAATCATACATTTTGACACATTTGTCACATCATATCAAACATCGCTGTATATATATCATCAGAGTGTTCAAAACTATACAAAATTTGGATCCATAAGTCATACAAAAAATTGGGCTTATGCCCGATCATGTTTAGTCTCAAAAAATATATAGTCATCTGATACATCATATCTATCTACTCCTATGGTCCCTACCCAGAATTTGTGTTCCTATAGAACACGATCGCAGTGGCAACTCGACGGAATAACCGTACCCAGTCGCGAGGTACTCCTACTGCCTACCTTTGGATGGCCTCAGGCAGATCTTCCACTGCAACCATTGGCACTTGGCGGGTTAACCCCTCCAAGTTCCTCTGTACGGCATGGAGGGTTCTGTCTGAGTCTACTGTATCTGCCTCGCCTCTCCGACGCTTATGTCATGGGTATCCCTCAGGTCGAACTAGTCCAATATCTGTTTCATGATCATTTTAAAATTGTAAGAAATTTTGAATCCAATCAAAAACATGTTTGTTTTTCACATTTTTTCATACATATTGAAACAATCCAAAAAATTAAATAAGTCAAAAAATTGCAAACTTACCAACTGTGCCCCATGCCGCGTCTGGTGGAAGGACAAGATCTGGATCGTCACGAAAGTCCATCCCGGCATAGGGATAGTCATCCACAACGATGATTTGTTCTCTCCACCATTGGAAGAACTCATCATCCCAAGTGGTTCGGGGAACTTCACTTCCCCCTAATCTCTTCATCATGTCTGCCCAACGGGAAATACTTGGGTCTCTCGGGTTGCTGATGGTAGAGATCACTTTGGGTCTTAGCCCAGGAATCTTCTCGAAGAAGAATGTCATCAAAATTGTACCATATCAAAAATGTTTTGTCTTTTCTTTTCGGATAGAAGTCAATTGTTGCTTCATATTCATCAGTAGAGCTGTGCACCAATCATATACATGAGTTAAGCATTCCATTGCTATACTCATTTGAGTCCTGGATGCCTGGTGTAGGGAAGCGGACCCTGCCACCCTGCCAATGGTGAAAAGGAGGATTTTCATGTGCAAATATCTTAAATCTTTGATCACAATTTGAGTTCCAACTTTCTTCGAACCCTCTACACAGTATACGTGGACATAATCTTCCATTGTTAGCCCTCCCAAAGGCTTACCATGCAAGTCTATTGGCTCCCCCCTCCGAGAGAGTCCAGTAATAAAATAGATATCTTCCACTTCGATGCGTATAGGCATCTGATCTATGATGAAACAGTCTTCTTCCGGTTTCCAATAGTTCACAAGCATTTCGAGCAACCGGTCATTACTCTTCATATTTGGCATTTTGAAAAACTTGAGAAATCCACAATTCTGAAAAATATTTAGTGATACTTGGTCCTGCATGACTTCATTGTCTATGGCACTGTGTTCACGCTCTCTCCATGATATGCTCATCCTGAAAAATTTCAATAATTCGTTCATTAGCTATGCATTTTTTCATTTTGGGTTGCGCATACGTGATTTTCTTTGTGCACTTTGTCATTATCAACCAGTGTATGCGCAAACCCGTGATTTTTAGCGAGTGATTCTACGGTGAAAATTCCTAATTTTTAACTTATGAACAGACAAAATGAATAGCAAGGATGTTTTATGAGCTTACCTGAAAAATTCGGTGACGTTTGACGGTCGGTTGCTCCTATTTTGACGAAAGAGGCTTTTTTCTCCAGAGCACTTTTTCCCAAATCAGCAATGTAACAATGGACCAAACATGAGGTAATTTGTCTATTTATGCCCAAAAAGTTGAAAATTTTCGCAAAAATTTGTTATGCTTATTTTTTCAGTCTATCTTAAGCTGCATAACCTGGATGCTTGGAAGTGCCCAGATTGGTATATTTTCAGGTACATTTTGATGAATTTGAGATTTTTCCTGGTTTTTGATCCATGACTGCTAACTCGTCATGGCAGGTATATGATCTTCACTGGCATATAGGTTAGGGAATCCACTTTCCGTTGCATTTTGAATACTAGCCTCCATTCTGATCACTTGCCATAAAATTAGTCATAAGTCATAGTCCTTCACCCATTTCACTGTGACGTTGTTAATCATGACTTGGTGGGCACATTCTTCTAACTTTACATACAGGCTTCTAGTTAGTTCTTCATATCACCTTGTTTTTCCTTCCCATCTTTCTGCGTTTCTGTAAGCCTCAAGAATTATCTTTAGTCATATGACTTGTATTGAGCTTCATTCTCTTCTTCTTCCTCCTTATCATTTTTAAATATTATATGAGACTCCCAAGCTTGATTGAGTTGTATTCTTTGCATTGGATATTGGCACCTTGTTTCCCTCTGTGCTGTAACTGAACGGACCTCAAATCTGCTTAATAACTTTTGACCTATCTCTTTATTACAAAGTTAACCATTGCATGCACTTGGCTATCGCGACTTGACACCCTTTTACCCATGGATGGAACATGCCTCTCAGTATCGCTTACCAGTTTCCGCCACTTTGCATTGAGCATAGGATCGTTCCAATCCCGGGAACTAGTGCATCTGTTTCTTGATACTCGTTCTATCCATTGTACCATAGCATTCTTTTATTCTTTTTCAGGCTTATTATATGAAAAAGACAAAAAAATCAAATATAACAAAAAGAGCGGGAACGGGATGTAACTTCGTAATTTGATGACAGTACAGTGTCAGTTTGTCGCCCTTGAACAAGGCATATACACTAGTATATCTTTCCTCCATTTTTGGGATGGTTTTAGTTTTGACCTAGGTTCAGCCTTGACCTTGTTTCACTTGTGAGTCCTCCCCCGGTTGGTTATCTCTTCCAATCATATGGAGAGTTTGTTCTGCCTCCTGCATAACAGACTTATACAGTGTCACTTTTTACTGCCATGGTCATCACGAGTCATGCTTTTGTTCAAGGGAAGTCTAACCTGAGTCGGCCATTCTGCGGTGTCTCTTGACTCATTATTTAGTCGGCCTTCCCGGTCTTGTCAGTATCATGTTCTATCACATCAGATGTTTTGGTCTTCTGCTCGTGCTGGTTTGAGAAGGTCCCCATTGACTTCTTGCTGGCGGGTTTGTCTCTTATCGACTACGACACATTGCTCTGAGAGCAAACCTAGAGCCGCACCCTGGCCCTATTTCCGTCATTGATAGGTGACCTTGCACTCAGCATTTGATCATCAGTATGGGTCTTTGACTGAGTGGTTTCCCCTGTGTTCGACGTCAGCATACATTATCACACTTGGGATTCGTGCAGTACCTTGATTTCCATTTGACCCTATTGGTGGATATCTCGCCTCTGTGTCAGCTTTCATTATTGGTTGGTTCAGAGGGTTTCTTCCGTGCGCTAGCTTCATCTTGTGCATGTCGGAAACGTACTTCAGTTTTGGTTCCATCACTCTACTTCGTCCGATTCCTTCCAAATCTTGGCCTGCGGGTTACACTCATGCTGGACTGATGTGGGATGCCTTAATGCCTTCCTTCCAGCAGATCTTTTCCCATCGACTCCGACTCATTGCTCTGGGAATAAGGTCTAGAGTCTTTTTGTCAGTACCTTAGGGTTTGCAGTCATCAGTGGCAGACTCTTCACTATCGACAGTGGGGATTCATCATTGCCTTCTGATTGGTAGATTCTTTCAAGTGTTCGACTTCAACTCATTCATTCGCACTTGTTAGATTGTACTGGGGCACCTTGACACTCATTTTCATTATTGGTGGGTTGTCTCGTGTTGGTTAACGGTATACATCATTGACCGGTAATCCAACGATTTCTCACATGGTCGAATTCAGCTCATTTATTCCCATTGTGTAGAATTGTGCCATAGTGATCGGTGAAGACCTCGGGTTGCATCAGCATTTCTCGGTTCACTTTTGACAGTCCATTCAGTTTCTGCCAGTGATGCCATTCACCCTTATATGTTGCAGTGTCAGTATAGCAGCATCATATATGTTGGCTCCCGAGTTGCGTGATTGTACCATTTATTCCACCTCTTATGATTTGGTACTTGGAGATTCAGTTACTTATATGATCAGACATCCAGTTTCAGCATCATTGATCAGCTTTCTATATGTGATACTTAGACATTGATTCTGACTTGTACTTCTGGGCCATGCTTAGATGATTCATTGTGTACTTTCAGTTCAGCTATACTTGTATACATTTTGGATCTATTCTGTACTTTCGATATGATGTATTTTTGACTGAGCATGGGTATGCCCGCCTCAGCATGAGTTGACTCTCTGTTTTCTTTCATTGGTTTTTGGTAGGCTGAAATTTGGTGAAGTCCTCTCTTGTCCTTGCGAAGTTCTTTCTATGTGCATAATACATTTCGGCCATCATGTACCCCTTCTGACCTCATATATTAGGGGGCATCTGTTATAGCTTCATTTTTCACCCTCAAGTGATTCATGATTGTCTTTATGGCTTTGGGCACCCATTCCCACAGACTTGAAAAAAATTCATTAAAAAACAGTGTTAAAATTCCCATACGCGAGTATTCCCAGACTTTTCCGCGTGTATACACGAGTCCACATGTACTTTTCCGCGTATGCCATTAAAATCATTAAAAAATATATAAAAATTTCCTATTTTCGGGCTGGGTTGATGGTTACTCCAGTAGTTCAACCACCCCAGTACGTGGCCAACTGTTTCCAACTAATTGAAACTACTTTGAGGGAGTATAAAAGCCTCTCATGTGCATGGCCTAAGGGAGAGAGAAATTTTATAGACATTATACTCTGTTGGAATCCCAATTCAAGTCTGAATTCCCGTGCCTCCTGCACTTTCCCATATTTATACAGGAAACCCTTGATTCCTGGAGATGTTCATTAATTTATATGCCATCTCGAGTGCGCAAGTCTTGAAAGTATCTTAGCGAGGCAAGGCTGGGACGGATCCGGACGACGGTCTGTTCGAAGATCGTGGAAGGATTCAGGTGATCTCTCCACTTTTACTACTGTACATGTTGTTCGTAATAATGAAGAACCATCTTGTTCCTAAACTTGTGTGTTAATATATATTTGCATATGTGAAAAGATTGATTATTAAACAGTTATTATGGTTTATATAATGTTTCACATGGATTGCACTAACGTTTAGGAGAAGTATATGTTGTACAGCTAGGTTTCCATGCACGTTCTTTCTTGCTTTCTAGGTTGAAGGAGGAAGAAGGGTTGCTGGGGGTTTGGACCCCGCGGGATCTACATCGAACGTAGGACTACGGGTGAGCTCTACTATCGTTGTTATCTAGTTTTTAGCATTCAAGTGTGGTTGTGTGTGAGTCCTTCTGAATAGCATGCCCTGCTCTGTGGAGGTTTTGACCCAACAAACCTCTAGGGTGTTTTTCCCCGAAACATTTATTAAAAAATTTACCACCCCCTTTTACTTTATTAGGTAATTTTGGTTATGTTTTATATACAATTAATCAATTAATTAATTTATTTTTATTAATATCCGGTTATCTTATCTTAAATTTAAATTTAAAATTCTTCTCCCTCCCTATTACCTCTTTTGTTTATTACATAATAAATTTATAAACCTCCCTTTTAATAAATTTCCTTCTTAATCAATTAATTTATTATTTAATTTGATTTGGCTGGTTCTTAACAGCTAGTCTTAACGGCTAGTTACGTGGACCTAATCCTAATGATGTGATTAATCCGAAAGATATTTCTATCTATGTGTTATATATGTTTAATGTTAAAAAGTATGTAAGTATATTTACAAGTTTGTTCCTATTGAATTTATATGTTTTTTATATTAATATGTTTGATTTATAATATAAGAAATAAGAGATTTGTAACAGGTTAAATAGAATAATAATAATAAAAAAAAAGTTTAAAACTAATAAAAAAAATTTATAAATAGTAAAAATAATAAAATTCAATTTTATTAATAAATATATAAAAATTTAATAGTAACAATATATCAATATTTTTAACTATAGATATTCACAGCTATTTATCATAGAGATTATGTTGTAAATAGACTTTATTACAATATCATGACTAGTCATTACTATATGCCTAAAAACTATTTTTCATTCCATAATCAAAATATTTTATAATTACTTTTCAAATATATCTAAACCTATAAATAGTAGATGTACATTAAGATCTATTTTTATCATATAAATGTTATTAGCTTGTG
Source organism: Pinus albicaulis (assembly GCA_034641835.2). NCBI lineage: Eukaryota > Viridiplantae > Streptophyta > Pinopsida > Pinales > Pinaceae > Pinus > Pinus albicaulis. Next base: position 160,420,195 of record CM076572.1, on the reverse strand, counting down.
AATAGACTTAGTAATAACATTTATAGGGTAAAATAATTACTTATAATTATTAATTATTAATAATTTTACTACACTAGATCCAATCTTAATTTCTCACTTATTAAACTAAGAGGAATCAAGTTTTTTTAAAGACAAATATTTTCTCAAATTTTACATTCAGAAAATATTTGCACCCCATAATATTCATTATGCTTATGGATCTAAAATTAAAATAGATCTAGACTGGTTTTATATTTTCAGTAATAATTTTATTGTTTCCATGGTTTAAAAATATATATCAAAATATTTAATTGTTTCCATTTTTTAAAAATATATACGGATATATTTAATGTTGCCCAAAATTTTTATTTAAAGTTAAAGGAATCATCCGTAATTGCGAATTTGTGTGACATGTCCGCCCACCAAAATTAATTAAGTTCGAGGGATCACTTCGATGCTGGTTTAAGCTTAAATGCCATAATTTAGTATCTAATTTAACAGAGAAATTCGCTGGCATTTTGGCCAAATTTTGGATGTACACGTTTTTCTTTATGGCATGGCCATAAGCCATAATGATTTTGTGACGGTTAAAGTTTAAAAGTGATATAATAATGGCCTGGTATGCAACATCATAATTCTCATTGAAATAAGTGATTTAAAAAACAAACATCTAATACGAATTGACACTAAGATATCCAAATGTTCTGTTTCGCGTCCCTGCAATTGATAAATACGGTGTCTACATTCTTTGAAATTTGCTTGGGTTATAAGTTATGCATGACGTTGTCTTTATGAACAGTCGAACTGCTCCCTCACCAAATATGAAATGAAATTCGGTGACATCATTTTGGTTGATTGATGCCGTTAGGTTGGAAGGTTAGTTGATAGACTAGCCTACCAAAGAATTTAAAGACTGGTCTGGCCACATGACCCCGTCGCTCCAGCAAGCTTCGATTCTTGTAAAATACACTTGAACCAATAGGCTATAAGACCTGTGGCCATTGATTGTATATTTAAGTCCAGCGGTAAAGGTCGTTCAGTTTTTCCACGGTGTCGTCCACATAATATCCACGTTAAACATGTTTTTATGTCCTCAGCCTCACGTGTATCACGGGAAAGGTGCGGCAACGTCATGCTTTTTAGGATCTTTAAATGCCCCAACTCGTCTGCAACTACTACCCAAGGCTCAGCTAGGGATACGGGGCCAAGCTCCTGCTCTTGTGAATCGTCATTCGCCTGGCTCGTTTGGTTTCACTGTCCAGGTAATTTACCATGACCAATGTTTCAGCAGCTCCGAACAATAGAGACCGCTCCAGTCTTCCGCTTATTGAAAGAAGGCAAGGCAAGTCCGCAGCTTCTCGCATGTGCATCGACCTTCCTAAACCCAACACTTCACGCCTTTCGTATCCAAACCCTCTGCCGAAGCTGGAGACCGTTCCTTCATTGAAGGAGATTCCACAGAGTGATGACAAAAGAGGCACCAAGAATAGAATGGATCCAGAATTTGAAGAGTTAAAAGGTTTTAAGGAGCTCGGTTTTGAGTTCAGCAATGACCAGTTGACCCCAAGAGTACTCATTCTTCTACCTGGCTTGAAGCGATTGATTGATCATGAAAAAAGCAAGAAGATTGTAGGGTTGCAAGAATCCTCTTTGGAGAAGTCAGAACTGCCAAGCCCGCATGGAGCAGGACTGGATCTGAAAGAATATCTCAAACTCTGGGCTCGTTGTGTAGCTTCAACACTAAAATCCTAGCACAAAGATTATACGAAAGCTTCTGTTTGGCCCTCTCTAGGCGGAATTCCTGACTATGATATCTAGGGTTTTGTATTATAACGATATGCTTGTATTTTCAGAAAATCACATATATTGCAAGGCTCTTTTGCCTGGTGTGTTTTATAAATATTGATTTTATTTTGAACAAATTTCTCAGAATTTGGAAGAGATTTTACTTCAGTTATGCCTGGCTTATCGAAAGATTAGTTGGATCAGCCCCAAAATGTCGGAATTTCTTCCTAGAACATTCCTATACCATATTAGAAAATATAATACGTGTCAAAATTCGAATTGCGTTCTACACAACTTCACAATCGCTTTATACGTGTAATTTCTAATTATAACTTCTATATAAAATTTATGGTGGATTGGAATCGAATCGGATCTCATTTAATTTTCAATCTATGCAGCGACCGTGTAAAACAGGGATTTGAGCCTTTGACCATGATGATAAATGAAGTTGATTAAAATTATATTTTTTTTTTGGAATTTTGTAAAAAAAATTCAAAATATTAGATAATAAGAGTGTTTGAAGAATTTTTTTTTATAATGAAAATGGATTCAGCACCATTAAAAAATATCCTGAAATTTAACATTTATAAACTTACCAAAATTTCCAAATTATTTTGTAAATTTTTTTAGACTATGCACTAATAAATTTCCAATCAATATGGTATGCTCATTTTAAATATGAAAACAAAGTAATGAGCTGTAAACACTAAAATGAAGTTTCAGAAATCAGCGGGTAAGCTATATATTTTGGATTATATTTCATGAAGGCCAAAAACATTTACGAACTTAAAAATCTGGAGACTTCAGCTACATTCACCAGAGTGAAAGTATAAATTTTACAAAGATTTACTACACTCTTTTACATAGTGAGAACTGTTTTTACATAGTAAATCAGATTTTTCAGGCGCCCACCTATTTTAGCTCAGACCTTCGACTGTTGCAAAACTAAAAGTATACGACACCTGACTAAAACTTACATCAATGCATTAAACTTAAGACATGACAAGTATTGAATCAAAGTATGGGGCACTTGAAAAAAAAATTAATATCCAGAACTTTGAAGCACTGCGCGGTACATACTTCTGCTGGGCAGTGAAAGCCTGGAATTTACCGTTCACCAGCTCCGCATACATATTTACATACATTGGTTCAGCAATCATGTCGTTCAACGTGAAATTAAAATCTGCAGATCAATTTGTTTTTTTGCTTTGCACGCATGGTGCGGACAATACATTTAGGTCTGGTAGGTGTGATTAATTTTAACACTATAGCTTAATCACAACCACTCACATGGACAAACAATGTCTTAGATGGACAAAACTTTCCCTTGCCAATGGCTAGGTGAAGGTGTCTCCAAACTGCTCTTTGCTGCCAGCAATGTTGAAAAACAATTTCTCCATTGTTAATAAACTTTCGAAATGATACTTTGTTTCAATGTACTTACTTCTTTTGGGAAAAACTGAATTCTGGTACAACCCAATTGCAGAATAAATTGAGTGTGATAGAGTGTTGTTCTATCCATTTCAACATTACTCTCATCCAAATTACTTAACGCTGCCAAATTACATAACATGCTGCTACTGTTGCTGCAATATATTCAGCTTCAGCTGTTGCTGCAAGATGTGTGACCATATATAGAGAGATTACTATATGGGAATGTGATCCAGGATATAGAATGTGAGCTTCTCACTGTAATGCAAACCCTTGAATTTTAACATCGGTGTATATTTTACAAGTTTGGATTTCGATAAGGGGTTTTACAGAGTCTTCATCAAGTATGACACTGTAATATTGAGGAAAAGCCTCAAAGCGCGTAATAGACATGAGCCTTCAATAATTATAATGAGTATCTTTCAAGGATATGTCATTCCACGAATCTAAGACAACATAAGTGAACTTCAAAACATCATCCTTCAACCTTAGCTCTGATTATATGTTGGAAAATCAAGAAAATTGTAGATTAAGATTGATTTTCTTTATGATAATTACTTTTGAGATTTGTTGACATTACTATTATCGTTTTTTCTTATTTTATCAAGTAATTTTCTTAATATAATATGAATATCACATTTAAAAAAAATAAAGATACACTATCCAAGTTAAGTGAGGGTGAAACCCTTTTTCAAGTAGAAAACTCATGAAATTCTTTTTTTACATAATCAGATCAAATGAGATATCCAAGACTCATGATGACAAAAAAAACTTCACCCTCTAGATCTCATATCAAGCCCTCCTTTAGAACGATAAATCCGTCATGAAGAGACCAACAACAAGTGATGTAACAAAGAGGAACTTCCACAAATTCCAGCTCAAGAATAACTTCTTTCTTTCATACTTTGACCCTGCACTTCTTCTCTACCTTTTCTTTCATATAAACCATAATCATCCAAGTTTGCGTCCATATGAGCTCTATCTTCCCTTTATTTATAGAGTCCATAGGGGTGTGAATAAACATGTCCATTGAGACAAGGCGGATTTGGCACCTAGAGGGGGTTTCTGACCCAAAAATATATATTTAAAAAATCATTTTCTTTTTTAATTACTATAGCTCCAAATAAGACTTGACTTTGACTATTTTGACTCAAAAATCTAAAAAGATGAAAAACATGTTTATCTAGAAAAATAACAATACTTTTCTTATTCTTTCTTTTATTATTATATAAAATATAGTACAAATTATAACTTGGTCAAATTCTCCAATATAATGTGGTATTGATAATGAACCATATTAAGTGGTTTCTATTACTTCATTTATGTGATAAATCCAGAAAAAAATGATCTAAAATGCATAAATATTTACAATCATTGTATTTTCCTAAACTTTTAATTTTCAGATCATAATAAAATGAAATAAAAGTTATGAGTAATTAACAACGGGTGTTACAATCACCTATGATGGAAAAATGACCACCTTCCGAGGTATCATGTGTGAAGATAAATCTGGTTTAAATGTGAATTTTTTTCACTTATTTGGATGACCTTCAATTGTTTTTACTACTAAAAATATGAAAAATGTGTATGCAGGTTGAAGGTTGGCTGATTAATATTCAATTTGATACTATCACGAGCATATCCTTCTCCAACACCCTCTTTCTTCCCATAGTTGCTCCTAGCCTACAATAAGTATGATATTTTTCCACCTTACCTTGGTTCACGGAATAACACTTCCCCCACTAGGGTACTTAAATCCCTTGTACAACGTATGGGGTATTTTTCTATTGTCGTTTCACCATGTAAACCCCATTCATCCCCTAACTTTCATTCAATGTTGATATCGTGATGTGATGGAAAAAAATGTTTCCTAAAAGAAAATAGAGCAATCAGTTTCTCCACAAGATTGGGAATCTTTATTGTTTCATAAGTTATTCATGGTTAGTCATATATTGGTGAATTTTTTTATGCATCATGAATAGAACTAATTTTAGGAAATTTTTTGTAATTTTTTTACTATCATAATTGTCGTGGAATAGAATAATAGAAAATTTTGTGTCGTTTAGGAGGGAAATACCCTTTACAATGATAATATAATCCATGGTGAGTTTTATTGGCTTGAACTATAATGCATCATTTTATGAGTGTGCTAAATCATTGCACTAAAAAAATTACAAGAATGACGTTTCTTGGGCATCTTGGAGACTAAAACTAGCATGTCTTCAAAGCAAAGGACAAGGAAATGTGAAAGTGAATCTAAAAAATGTGTTACTAAAAAAGGAATAGGAATTTTCTACATACGAAATGTCAAAGTGAATCTAATTTTTTTTTGAAAGGTAAGGGTTTTTTTGGATGGTTTGAATAAAAATAGCATAACCCCAAAGCAAGAAAAATGAATTTTCAAAATTGATTTAAATAACTGTGTTTCTAAAAAGCAAGAAGTTTTTTTTCTAGATGTTCCATGAAAAATTAATAGAGGATACATTCACTAAGAAAAAGAGGAGGGAGGCAGAGTCAATAATGGTAGAAAAAACAATAAGGGGTAGAGGGTATGGATAATTGAGAGTGCATTTCTTACAGTCATAATACTAGAATACTAAACTAATTAAATATCAATAGAACTTATGTTTTTCATCCTATAATTTATCATCCAACTAGTGATTAGGAGCTCAGTATTTAGCTAAACAATAAAAGTGTTCAGAAATGATTCAGACCTAAACAACCGGATATAGCTCGTCACCAGGATTCCAACACAACTCATTTCATCAAAATTTGAATAGGTACGAGTGAGTTATTGTCTGTTGTTCTTTTTCCCAAACAGGAAAATTCGTGCAGAACAGTAACAGACTGATGACTTGGAAGTCTAGTCAGTACCTCAGGAATCGTCAGGGAATATTCTCCAGTTTTTCAGCTAGTGACACTATGACAACTTTCATCTCCAGATTCGTCAATGTTGCTTGGGGAAGTTGAATTTTTCTCTTATTTCCTAAGTTTGGAACTATTACTATGGTGGCTTATTATTTTTAAGGGTGAATTTTAGGCCAATGGGGAAGGGCCACGTGGCACTGCCGAAGGCTGCCACATCCCCCCCGTGGAAAGTGTGGTTGGAATGACATTTTATTACAAGGTCGAATTAGGGGCATTATACATATTAATCAAAGGTCGAACTATAGTTAATGGATGGGTGAAAATCACATATATATATCACATATATATTTCAAATATTGCATAATCAAAGTCCAAGAACTATGGTCGTATTACATGTCGCGTTCAACAAAAATATGACGGGGGTCATGGTCGAACCCACGACCACCTACCTCCATCGCCAACACCTTACCACTATGCCCTCTACCGAAGTCCTTATCCATAAGGCTTCGCACAACTATTTGAAGAGTATGGTCACAGAGTTTGGGGGTTCAGAGGAGTCCATCCCCCTCCCACACGAACACGTTTTGAAGACTAAGCGCTAAAGCAACAGGCGAGAAATTCTGGAGGAGATTTAAAAGTTAATCCGTGGTTATGATATATAATACGTGGTTATTAAATGTAATCTGTGGTTAGTAAAGGTTAATCCAACATTAACGGATAAGTGTGGATTAGCACTAAAAATTCTTAACCCCACTTAAACACCACTTATCTTAACACTAATCATGTACTTATCTTGGTGGTTCCTTTGGCGGACCCGCCAGATTCAGTGGAAGCTCCACATTTAGTGGAGTTAACTGGCGGACATCTAGATTTAGTGGAGAAAAACTAGGAAAAATTGGTTTTTCCATAACTGAGGCAATATTCGACCAATTTTGGCTCAGAAAGAGTCATTATTGGTATATTTTTATGTTTACAATATCCTTTTCAACAGGAGACTCTAAACAACACTTTTACACAATTGAAGCTAATACAAGGCCCACATTATGAAGCTTGGCCAAGGAGATGTAGGCCAGGAGGGGTGAACTCCTTCATCAAAAACTTGTGTATTTGTCTATGTTATTTGTGCTTGATGTGTTTTATTATGATATTTTTTAGCTTTGAATTTCCATGCTTTCAAGTTCATAAAATACACTGAATCTCATCAAATTTAATGAATTTTCACTCATAAATACTTGCATAAACCCTTATATGATAAGTAAACCAAAGCACTTTCATGTTAATTATGAAACTGAGATTAGCACAAAATTAACTAACAATCAATTTCAGATCAAGCTGGTATCAGAGCACAAGGTTGCTAATGGTTTATTTCTTTCTTTGTTTGAGATTGTACAAGAAGGGTCTTAATAGTTTCACTTTTGTGATGCTTACAAGGTTGAAGTTGCAGAGAGGGTAAGGGAAGCTATTGGTTGTTAGTCCTGAGATTAGGAAATGAAGAAATAGAGCTGAGAAAGCATCATCCTCACCCAAATTTCCACTCAAATCTGCACTTGAATCACCTCAAGTTCCATCTCCAGTAGTTGAGATTGAAGAGGTACATATTTCACAAGAAGCTAAAGTGATGGAAGAAGTACAAGCATCAAAGGTTGAGCTTGAATCTTTAGCCATTATGTTAGGAGTTGGAGAGAGTCATGCACATTCAAAAGAAGATGATTTTAAGAGAGACTTCAAAGAAACAAAAAGAATGGTTAAAATCATGTTTGATGCATTCACTGCAGAAAGAGAAAGAGAAGGCTCAAACCGTCCACATGGAGAACGATCTTAAGATGGTAAGAAGGATGAAGAGAAGAGTTTGAAAGGAAGTGCATGAAAGCCACATCCATCTCCACCATCCTCATCCTCATCATCTTCATCAACATCTTCATCTTTCACATCCACCACAAAAACCACCCACACTCATTCAAAAATCCAAAAAGGAAAAACTCCATTACTCATGTTGAACATCAAGTTTGAACTTCCCATGTACAATGGTGAGGTAAATGCAGAGAAGTTAGATAATTGTATCCGTCAATTGGAAGTATATTGTAGAATTCAGAATCTATAAGAGGATGACATAAATATTGTTTTGGCTTCATTAAGGCTAGAAGGAGCAACACTAGTTTGGTGGGAGGTAAAGACTCAAGAGGAAATGCGAATTCATGGTAAGATATCCATTTCTTGGGCTGAATTCATTTCTTCCATTAAAATACAATTTAATCCATTAGCCTATATGCAAAAATCAATAATGAGTTGGCAAAACTTTAGGCAAATCAAAGGCCAAACCGTTCAAGAGTACACTCGCGAGTTTAGAAACAGGGCTTTGTTGTTAGGATTAAACTTGAATTCACAATACACACTCTTGAAATATATTGGAGGTTTACATTCCTACTTGAAACATACTATTATTATGTTTAACCAAAATAACTTAGATGAAGTATTTGTGAAAGCCATGCATCTTGAAGCAAGGAGAAAGAACATTCGGGAAGAGGGTAGTAAGAAGAAGCCATTCAAGGGTAAGTGAAAAGAGAAGGTAGGAAAGTGGAAGGGAACTAAGAATGCAAGAATCAAGAAAGAAGGGGAGAAAACTACATGCAAACATTGTTCCAAAGAGGGGCATGATGAAGCCCACTGTTGGAAACTACATCCCAAACTAAGGCCAAAGAAACCAGATAACAAAGGGAAACAAAATATGATTGCTACCACATAACAAGATCTTGGATCCGATTTATGAGATGAGGCCAAGATAATAGCAATGGTTAACAAAGGAAAGGAAGACATAGTAAGTACTAGTTCCTCAAATAGTCGTAACAACACTCCAAATTAAGACACAAGGATAAAATTTTTCCATGTTAGAGTGATTTCAAATCATAAAAATATTGATGCATTGTTTGATAGTGGGTCACAAGCAAACCTAATCTCCAAAGACTTAGTCAAAAATCTTAACCTTGAAATCATACCACATCATAAACCATACCCTTTGGGTTGGATTGTCAATAATTCCAATTTACAGGTTACAAGGAAATGCATATTTATATTTTCTATTACTGCAAACTTTGTTGTTGAAGTCGAGTTAGATGTGGTCCCTCTTAACATTTCCAGGATTATCTTGGGAAGCCCATATTTGTATGACAATAAAGCGGTGTTTTATCACCATGAGAACAAATATCATTTGATTAAGGATGGGGTGGAGTATATTGTGAGATCTCATCGCAAGAAACTTAATATTTATTTAGTTAATGCAGGGCAAATGAAGAGGCTAGTTAATGGAAGTAAATTTTTGTCCTTCTTATGATCAAGAAAAAGGATGATGTTGACTATGAATATTTTGAAGGATGTGATGAAAAATTAAAATCTGATTTGTATTATGTGGTAAGTCAGCATGGCGAGATGTTTCAAGAACCAAATGGGTTACCTCTCGAGAGGGGAATTCAGCATGAGATTTAGTTGCAGCAGGATGTTCCACTTCCAAACTTTGGTATGTATCACATGTCAATTATGGAGAGTTTTGAAATCAAGAAGTAAATTCTAGAATCGTTGAACAAAGGTATCATACGCCCATCTACTTCACCATGTGGTTCACCAATTGTTTTGGTACCAAATAAGGATGGGACTTGGCGCATGTGCATCGATTTCCCTGCACTGAGTAAAATCACAGTAAAGAATTGCTACCCACTCCCATGCATTGATGATTTGCTAGATAAATTTAATTATGCAAGATATTTCACTAAGTTATACTTGCGAAGTGGTTATCATCAAGTTAGAATAGCTCAAGATTACATTGGAAAAATTGCTTTCAAAACTAGACAAGGATTGTTTGAGTGGTTAGTTATGCCATTTGGTCTAAAAAATACTCCAGCTACTTTCATGAGAGTCATGAATGATGTACTTAGACCATTTATAGATGAATTTGTCATTGTTTACTTAGATGACATACTTATATTTAGAAAATCAAGAGAAGAACATGTCATTCATGTGAACAAGGTACTTGATGTCTTGAAAAAAGATCAATTGTTTTTAAATATGTCGAAGTGCGAATTTGGCAAGACTTATTTGGTGTATTTGGGACACATTTTTGGAGGAGGTGAGTTGAAGATCGACCCTTCCAAAGTAGAGGTCATTCTAAATTGGCCCAAGCCCAATACAGTTACAAAGGTAATAATATTTCTTGGGAAAGCACAGTATTGGAGGAATTTCATTGCTAATTTTTTCTTCCATTGCAGCTCCGTTACTTGCAATAACAAGTGTCGAGAAATTCTTCCATTGGGGATATGTAAAACAAAAATCATTCGATGATTTAAAGAAAAATGTAAGTTGAGCACTGATATCAGCACTTCCGGATGTTAGACAACCATTTGAGATCCAAACATATGCAAGTGACTATGCTATGGGAGCAGTGCTCATGCAGCATGGTAAGCCTATTTCATTTCCTTTTGAAATTTTTAATGGATCTGTGAATAATTATCCCACCTATGATAAATATTTATATGCATTGGTACAAAGTTTAAAGAAATGGAAGCACTATTTGATGGGGAAAGAGACCATCATCCACACCGACCATCAGCCATTGCAGTACTTACAATCACAGTCAAAGTTGCGGCAATCAAGACATTTCAGATGGATGGGATTTCTACAATAATTTCATTTGGTTATCAGGTACAAAAAGGGAATCTACAATAAGGTATTTGATATGCTCTCTAGGCCTATTTTAAATTCCTCTATTATACTCAAGCACAATTAAATTATGCATGAAAGTTACATTGAACAATATGCATATGATAGTGATTTTCAAGATGTGTATGAAAGCTTGAGTCAAGGAAACCAAAATGAAGAGTTAGATTATCATGTGCATAACAGTTTGTTGTATCACTTCGGAAAGTTATGCATACCACATGGAGAAAGAAATAGTATCATAACAGAGGCGCACACATAATTGATTGCTGGACATTTCGTTGTAGGCAAGACAGTAGTGAATCTCCAAAGGTATTCTTATTTGCCACGCATGATTGATAGTGTATCTCGTTTTATTAGAGAATTTTATTTATGTGAAAAAATTAAGCCTAGTAACACGAAACTTGGATTGTACACTCCACTTCCGATTCTTTCACATCCTTGGGATAGTATCTCAATGGATTTTGTAGGAGGCCTTCCTATGTCAAGGAAATGTCATGATTACTTGTATGTTGTGGTAGATAGGTTCAGAAAAATGTTTCTTTTGATGCCATGAAAGAAAACAATTATAGCTGAACAAACCACTAATATTTTCTTTCAAAATGTATGGGTTCATTTTCTTCTTCCTACTTCTATTGTAAGTGATTGGGATTCTTGGTTTTTTGAGAATTTTTGGTCAAAATTATTAAACAGGATGGATAGAAATTTGAAGAAGAGACACCATTTCATCCACAAATAGATGGTCAAACCGAGGTGGTAAATGGGATGGTTATTCATATTCTTAGAGGCTATTGCAGCAAGCATCCCAAGTTGTGGGATGAACAGATGCATTACATTTAGCATCCATACAACACGGCAACGCATTCTTCCACAAGCACATCACCATTTGCGGCATGTTATGCTTATTTCCCAAGATCACCTTTGGAATTCATCTTTGAGAAAGATGTCTCTATATAGGGTAATAGTGACATAGATAAGGCAAGGAATTCCATTGAGAAAATTCAGTTGATACATCACACAGTGCAAGAGCAACTTGAAAAGAGTCAAAGAAGCTACAAGGCAAGGCATGACAAACATCGTTTGGATCAGAAATTCTAGGTTGGAGATGAACTTTGGTTGTATGTCAGCAAAGAAATATTGCAAGTGGAGGGTAAAAATCTCAAGCCAATTCATTATGGTCCATTTAAAATTCTCGAAAATATTGGTACTAATACATTTAGGCTAGATTTTCCTCCTTATATGCAAATATATTTTGTCATTAATGTTAAGAATTTGAGATTTCTTGAGCCTCCTTTGATTGATCATCAAGGATAGCATTTTTAGCTGCCATCAATATATTATTTATCGCGATAATATCTTGATCAAATTCAGCAAGATCTCATACTCGACAGAAGAATCAAAACTTCAAGAAGAGGGAATGTCGAATACCTTAGAGTGGGACTCAAGGGACAAAATCCTTCAAAGGCCAAATGGATGGAGACTAAAAGGGTTAGGGAGTTGTACCCTCACCTACTGAACAATTGATAGTATCCTTTGGGATCCAGAAGGCTTCATGTGGGGAGGAATTAATAGGAGCTCAATATTTAGCTAAAAAATGAAAGTGCTCAAAAAAGCTTTAGACCTAAACGACCGGATAGAGGTCGTCACCAGGTTTCCAAGGCAACATGTTTAATCAAAATCTGATTTCGTATGAGTGAGTTATGGTCTGTTGTTTGTTTTACGAAATAGGTAAAAATTGTGCAGAACAGTGTCAGGCAGATGACTTGGCAGTCCAGTCAGCACCTCAGGAATCTTCAGGGAATATTCTTTAGTTTTTCAACCAGTGACACTGTGACAAGTTTCATCTCCAGATTCGCCAATGTTGGTTGGGGAAATTGAATTTTTCTCCTATTTCCTAAGTTTTAAATTACTACTATGGTGGCTTATTAATTTTAAGGGTGAATTTTAGGTCAATGATGAAGGGCCACATGGCACAGGCGGAGGCTACTACGTGCCCCCCCCCCACGGAAAGGGTGGTTGGCATGGCATTTTATTACAAGGTCGAATTGGGTGGGTTATAAATTTTAATCAAAGATCAAACTATAGTCAAAGCACGGGGGAAAATAATATATATATCACATATATATTTCAAACATTACATAACCAAAGTTTGAGAACTATGGTCGTATTACATGCCGCATTCAAAAAAAATATAACGGGGGTGGGGTTCGAACCCACGACCACCTGCCTCCGTGGCCAATGCCTTACCACTACGCCCTCCACCGAAGTCCTCACGCATAAGGCTTTACACAACTATTTGAAAAGTACAGTTCCAGAGTTTGGGGGTTCGGAGGGGGCCAGCACCGCGGGCTAGCCCGCTCCCACACGACCATGTTTTGAAGACCAAGCGGTAAAGCAGCAGGCGTGAAATTCTGACAAATATTTAAATGTTAATCCATGGCTATGATATATAATATGTGGTTATTAAGTGTAATCTGTGGTTATAAAATGTTAATCCGGCATTAACTGATAAGTGCGGGTTAGCGCTAAATGTGCTTAACCCCACTTAAACACCACTTATCTTATCACTAATAATGTAATTATCTTGGAAGCGCCTTTGGAAGACCCACCAGATTCAGTGAAAGCTCCACATTTAGTGGATTTAACTGGCGTACATCCAGATTTAGTGGAGAAAACCTAGGAAAATTTGGTTTTGCCATAATTGAGGCAATTTCAACCAATTTTGGCTCAGGAAGAGTCATTCTTGGTAGATTTTTATTTTTTGGAGCCATTGGTGCAGGTTGCAGAGGCAACAGTAGACTATAAACAACACCTTTTCACAATTGAAGTTAATACAAAGGCCCACACTATGAAGTTGGACGAAGGAGATGTAGACCAAGAGGGGTGAACTCCTTCACCAAAAACTTGTGTATTTGTCTCTATTATTTTTTATTGTTGTGTTTTATTATGTTGTTGTTCAACATTGACTTTCCATTCTTTCAAGTTCATAAAATACACTAAATCTCATCAATTTTAATGAATCATCACTCATAAAAGCTTGTATAAACCCTTTTATGATAAGCAAACCAAAGCACTTTCATGTTAATTCTGAAACTGATATTAGCACAACATTAACAAACAATCAATTTTAGATAAACTAGCATCAAAATGGAATGAGTGGAACTTATCGATAGTAGAACTACAAAAGTATAACGAATTTTTTTTTATGTCAAATTTAGATGGGGTATTTTGCAAAAATATTTTCTTAAGGGAATTTATATTACACAACACCTAAGTGCCATGAAACATAATTCATTTTTTAGGGGAATTTATTGTTGAAACACTTTATTTCTCACCAAATTTGATGGATGATTAGTTGTAAAATTACATTTAATCCAATCTCTCTTATAGTTCTTAGGTGAATTGCATGATATACTGCATTTTTTAAATCATCGTGAACAATTTGTGTTTTATGGGTTCAACACATTTAACAAAAGAACATCATAGACATTAATGGATTGTATATCAATGTTTCTTGATCCTTCCATACATTCTACCTTTATAACTCTTTGATATAAATTAATGGATTTTATATTAATGGTTCTTGATCTTTCCATGCATTCTCCCTTTATCACTATTTTATATGCCAATTACAGTCTCTCATACTCTGACCTTATTAAGGCCTAAAAGTAATCCCTCTTGGCATTCTCTTACTATTTACTATTTGGTAGATATACTTTCAGTTCATATTGTGGGAAATATGCCTGCTTCTCACAAGATATAACATGTGCATGTCCATAGATCCATGCTTTATCATGTTTGTGAGATTTAGAAAATCTCACTGATATTATCTCACAAGAGCTTCTAATACTTCACATCCCTTTTCATCTTGAGTAAAAATAATAATATCAACTCAATGATGGTCAAATACATTGGACCCTTCATTTTGAATCTAGTTATGGATATAAGGCTTTCCATAATTCTTATTGTACGATTTTCATATCACTTCGAAGCTCTTGGCCTTTGAAAATATATGATGCAAATTTTTTATATTGAAAACATATTATATTTAAAACAATTTGTTTTTTAATCATTTGACTATTTCATTCAGAAGAAAATAATACAATACTATTATAAGCACATATATATTCTTATTATTTATCAATATTCAATTATCTTAAAAGAAAAAAGTCCAATAAAAATAGTCAACAAGGGGAGTTCATGCACATTAGAAAACATTAAAGAACTAATGTTCCTTAAAATATCATTGAGACTATCTCACTAGATCCTCAAACACTTCATTTCCCACTAACCTAATCTATGTCAAAAATATAATATCAACTTCATCAAGGCTAGACATATTGGTCTCTCCATTATGAATCTATATTTGATTATAAGACTTGCATCTTTGTTATGGTACCATTTTCATATCGCCTTGAAGTTGTGTGTCTTAAAAGGTATATGAATCATTTTTTTTATATGAATCGTTTTTTTATATTCAAAATATTATCTTAATTTATTGATTATTTAAGAATTCAACTATTTCCTTAATAAGAAACAAATTCAAAAATATTATGAGCCTATATATCTTCTCATTATTTATTAGTATATAATATTTTAAAAGAAATCAATTTAGGTAGTTTCTAAAAAAACACTAACCAAATTTTTTTATATTTTTTTTTTAAAAACAAAATATCATCCTCTAAATGTTAACTGTTAAAATAAAGTTTTATTATTAAAATAAATTTGATTATTTTAATATCTTTGGATAATATTTTATGACATTTTTTATAATTATGGCTTCAAAAGATAAAAATATGAATGATGAATTGTTGATTCCAATATTTACTTTAATTAATGTAAACATAAATTATTTTTGTGTGTTAACATTCCTCATAAGGTATTAAGTTTTTTCATGTGGAACTTAAATCGTAATACTCAGGAAACAATTGGAATTAGTTATGCCCAAGAAGAGGGAAGGAACAAAAGAAGAGAAAAAAATATATTTTTCCATTTTTCAATAGAATTTGGTATAGGTGGACAACAAGAAGAAAGAAAACACAACTGGTGCTAAATATCATGAAGTGGATTCTGTGTAGGAACACTTTTCCAGAGAAAGATATTGGTGCCTAAGCATAACCAGTTGGAGAGAAATACTGACTTGAACCCAGTAAATAAAGCAAGATTGTGCTTTAAGGGTTAAGGAGAAAAGACTAAGATGTTTCTTGATTGTTTCTCTGATAGAGAGGAATAGAGCTCGGGGATAGCTAGGTATAAAACCAACTTATTTTTGGGAGGATAATGAGAGACCTTACTCCAATCCCGGGAATATTTTTAGGTAAGTATTATATCATTTTCAATTTCCATTGAATAGCTATATTCTAGAAAATTTGGAAAGAAGAAACGAAAAAACACATATTTATTATGGTAGACTATTTTAGATAATTGCTTCTTTTTTTCTAATATTGGTTACAATGTTGTAACTATATAAACTACATGTTTATGTGTGTTAGAAAATGTATATGTGTTACTAACCTCCAATAGTGGGTGGGATGGAAAGATAACGCTTATAGTGTAATTTAAATATTTGTTTGGTGAAAAGCTCTCGAAAGACAAACCAAGTAAACTCTAAATATGGGCATTTCTAAAAGTGAATATTGGATAAGAAGAATAGAAATATGAATGCAAGTTATTTATAGATGCAATATTAAATCATCAAAAATAACCATTTTGGTTTTGAATTATAAGAAAATAATGGAAAACAAAATTGTGTTTATATTAGCGATTAACCATAATATTTATACTAATATAGAAGAAGAGTTGAAAAGGAGCCATGTTAGTTGTCTTAGGACTACTAGAGATATGGGGTCTATATATTGATCTCGATGTTAATAGTTTTCAGCCCGAAAGATAATTATGACATTGAATCAGTTGGCGGGTCCCATGAGAGGTTCCACTAAGTATTGTAGTCTTATTCTCTGTAAAAGAAGAATATACCATGGGCATGTATTTTTTTTTATATATAAACATAAGTAGAGTATTTAAATACATACAAATATTTTCAGAGGGGAAACTATAAATAAGGAAACTATATAAACCTTAGTGAGGAACTGATTCTACTAAAATTCTTATTTTATAATGGAGCTACTGTAATAACAGTGAAATATACATCTAAATTTAAGAGGTAAGAGAATTTTGATAGGAATGTGTATTCAAGGGTTTCATTTATGGTAAATATTAGAATCGATTGTGTATATAAAAAAAGAAAAAAAAGTGTCTTTACAAGATGCATAAGAGCACTAGAAAATTGTATACAAACATGGCCAGGAATTTAAGGTTGAACCAATTTTTTAAAAATGTAATGAAAAATCCATATAGTTCTGACAAAGAAGTCAGAAGAAAAACCCTTTATATTAATCATAAACTTAATTACCATTGACAATAACTTTAACTATGAGCACCAAACTGTAACACCTCCCCCCACATTTAACCACTTTTACAAGCTTGCCAGGGTGAACATAAGTTGATTGTCACTTTGATATGACCTAGCCTCCAAGATCCAGTGATAGAAGTGTGGAAAACACACCAAAAACATACATACATCCCTAAGGGACTATAGACCACTCAACAGGCTACAAATAACCGAAAATGGCCATTCCCTAAGCTGGATCTCTTTCCACAGGGGAAAATCACCAAAAACATGCACAACAGTGCACCAATACGGTTACGAGGTCCCAATTGCACACATAGGCCTACTTCCATTCAGTTACGACCCAAAAACTCCATTTCAAAGCTAGAGGTTCTGATATCTAAGACACATTTCCAAGTTAGCCTCCAGAACACTACCTAGAACTCCATGTACTTTCCAGAAGTGTAAATAACGATATGACAAGGCTAACCATACAAAACTGAAGCATTAACTTGACCTATACATGGCCAATACATGATAGGCATTTTTTCAAACATATATTAAACAAGAAAACTACAGGTCATGAATGCATATCTGATCATAGACATCTGAACTTCATTTGAAAATCACCAAGAATGCCTTATGCCCTATCTATCAAGTTGCAATAACACTTGTTATCCCATGCAATAATCAACCATTCAATAAATTTTGAAAGCATGAAAAGAGCCATAGATAGCATACATATCATATAAACAACATATATCAAACATATAAGCATGATAGAAACCATGGAAAATCAACCATAATATCAAAATTATAAACAATACAAGTGCTCATAAATCACAATTGGAAAATAACTCTTATTAACATATGAAAGTTGGGGATACATGCACCACCCGGCCATAGATTGGGTTGAAAAAAATCTCTCTTTCAAGGAATCACCCCCATGCCATATTCCAAGCATGAATGCAGGATATAATGGGATAAACCAAGATAAAAATAACCATGGCTTGTAAAGGCCAAACAACCTCAACCTTCAACCATAGTGATATCTCCTATATTTTTAAGAAATATCTAAAATCTACCAGATTATTCTCTACCAAGGATGTCTAGGGCTCTAGGAAATAGTAACTCAACCCATAACTAAATTTGGGCTATAGAGAATTTGTTCCACCCACTGATGTAAGGAATAATAACTAAACCCAAAAGGCTCTAAAAAAATTGTCACAACCTGCAAATTACCCAAGTTATTCTAGGACTTCGAGAGTGTTTGTTCCAACCGAGAACCATAGGGAACTCGAGAACCAATTAGAGAAACAAGCGGAAAACCCAAAACACCGTAGCTATCGAGGAATGGTGAGGGATGGATGAAAGCACTATAATTCTAGAAAATATCCATGCCAATGACAACACATAACTAAGGAACCACATGCATATTCCGTGCATCCAAAAATCAACAAGGAAATCACACATGCAACCTGTTACATGCAAAGTATCCATGTTGTAGATGTTGATCCAACTCTTTCCTTGCACTTCCTTACTTTCCTTTCCTTTAGTTCGCCAATCCAAGTGAATACTAAGTGCTCCAAGCATTGTCTAGGAATGCTCTAAGTGTGCAAGAGTATGAGATAATGAGAGTGTGAAAGGAGAGAATCAAGACTGAATTGACAAAAGCTGTGAATTGTTTCTCTGATGCCTTTTTATCATTGTGACATCTATTTTCTTCATTTTCCTTCATTATTCTTGTAATTTCCCTTCCATGAAAATTTGTGTCTCTTCACCATTATTTTCTCCTATTTTCTTTATCTTCATAATTAAATGTCAATTATTGCATCTTTTCCTTTTCGAATACCTTTTCCAATTTCCGTAGCCAATTAATTAATCCAGAAGTCATTCCAACTATAATGTTTCTCCAAAAATTCATCTTGGAATATGTTTCCCATGACCTTGGTATTATTTTATTTACATATGAAATAAACCAAGGTTTGTTACAAAACCCTTCCCCTTGGGGGTGTTAGCAAACATTAAGACAGGAGAATTCTTCCTCCTCAACACACAGAGTTGCGGAAAGGTCTTAATCGAGACAAACCATCGCGCAGATTAAAACATATGAGACTTCATTTTAATACAGAGTGGAGGAGATTAAAATTAGTTGACTTGGGAAACTATATAATCGATAAAAAAAATTCAAACAAATTTACTCACTATGAAACAGAGTAAAACAATTTTTTTGTGGTAAAACTCATACGTGAAATGTTCATAACCAAATCGCAGAAACCAAAATTTATATTATGATTCCAAAACACAAGAAGTAATTCATATGGAGGTTGAAGCCCCTTCACCAGGAAAACAAGAGTTTTTATTGAGATTTACATTCACCAGGAGTTGCAGAGTAACACATAGTAAATCCTGTAACAAATATTTTTACACGCCCTTCAAAATTTTCTCCACAATTTTCTCCACTTGTTTCTAATATTTACATCCACCACAATGAATAATATTATATGCATACATGTATATTCAAAACATATATTTCTAACACATTATTACATGAAAAAAATGAATTAATAAATAGGATGGGCGAACATCATTTTCTGAGCTCTGCGGACAGTAAATAATAATTGATGAGTAAATGTTTTCCCATACATTTATATCAACCATTCATAAATTTTACATTTCACTTTAATTATTTAATCCGTTGCGGAATGGATAATTTTCCTCCTATTCAGAACTTCATTTTATCCATGTCCTTCCCTGCAAACTCAATCGACAACTTTCAAAACATTTACTTGAGGTATGGTTGCTTTCATCTCATTTAACGTGGTGGTTGAGATTAATTTTCCAACACTACCCCTTAATTGCAACTATCATCATTAACCATTCCTAAAAAATATCTGAGATAAATAAAATTTCCAAGTGCCAATGGCCTTATGAATATGTCTACAAATTTTTCTTCTAACCTACAGTGATGCAACAAAATCTAACCATTGTTAACTAATTCTCTAATGAAATGATATTTAGCATAAATGGGATTTGTCCTCTTATGAAAAATAGAATTGTTTGATAATGTAATTGCATAATTGTTGTCGCAGAAAATAGTTTTCATTCCCTCTTATTCTTGGCATAAATCCCTCAAAATTATTCTCATATAAACTGCTTGAAACATTGTTGCTACTGTGACGACATATTTAGATTCTACTGTTGACAATGATATTATTCGTTTCTCCTTGGAAGCCCATGAAATGGATCCTGAACCCAAATGAAAAGCATATCCTGGCATGCTCTTTCTATCATCAACACTTCCTTCTGAGTCACTATCAGTATAACCAACCAGCCTAAAATCATCTATTGTGGTGTGCAAATTACCATTCTCCTTTGTCCCATTGACATACTTTAAAATCATTTTCGATGCTTTCCAATGTCTCTTTGAACCTTGACACGAAACTCACTGCATACATTATATCAAGCCTACTTGTGGTCAAATACATTAAGCTTCCTAGAATGCTTTTGTATCATGTTGGATTGACATCGTTGCTACAATGTTCCATGCTTAACTTCAACCCCATGAAAGTTGGATTTGGTGTGGGCTTGATGTTCTACATATTAAACATTTTTTAAATGTCTGCAACATACTTTGCTTGAGAGATAAAAATCCCATTTTCAGTTTGCTTCGGTTCTATGCCCAAAAAATACCTTAACAACCCCAAGTGAGTCATTTCAAACTCAATTTTGATGACTTCTTTGAAATCAACGATGAAGAAATAACCACTCCTTGTAAAAATCAAATAATATATATACAAAAAAATAATAAGAAGCTTACAATCACTCGCTTTGACGTAGAGAATAGGTTCACCGTCACATTTTCTGAACCCATTATCCATCAACTAAGCATATATCCAGCTATACCCTGCACACAGTGCTTGTTTCATCCCATAGAGAGCTTTCCTCAGCCTATACACCTCTTCTTCTTGGCCTTCTACCTCTTAACCAGGAGGATGTAAAAGATATACTAATCAGGAGATCATGTGTTATGCTCAAAATTGAAAGTGCTCGAAACAGTTATGAACCTGAGCAACCAAAAAGGTCTCGTTGTTTCGATTTTGGCACCGTGAACAGTTTGAAAAATTGATGTCGTATGAGGAAGATATCACATTCTGTCTGTTTTCCCAAATAAAATTTTGTGACTGGATGCCCAGTTAGCATGCAGGTATAGTCAGCAGGCATATTTCATGAATATTCCATTTTCTCCCAGCCAACAGGATGGCACCACGTGGCATATTGTGGACCGTTAATTTTTGTGGTACAAATGGTTTTTTGGGCCATTGGATGTGTTTTGATTAGTCATTGGACGAGCGACACGTGGCAAGCCCGAAGCCTTCCACATGTCCTCAGGATGATTCAATAAAATTTATGTTGGAGCTTGCAGGAATCGAACAACCGACCTTTGCACACACATGCCCAATTCTAGACCAGTCTGCCTATCCAAGGCTTCTTACCATGTATACGTTTCCACATCATTTTATTGTTTAAAGGTTTGTTAGTTGGAGGTTTAGGAGGCCAGACCCAAAGGGCCAGCCCTCGCTACATGCGCCCAAGCGCTGGAACCTTGGTTTAAACCCAACGGCTATCCAAAAGTTCTTAACCCTGACGTCTATGCGTAAAGGATGGTCACATGGCATATATCCCAACCCACAACATCATATGTTTATAACCAGCAACTATGGCCTACAGTCCAAACAAGCCGCGACATTAAACTGTAACTCCATCACATGCCACAGTTACGTTAATGTTTAGAGGACGGTTGAAGGGATGGTTACCTCTGATGGAATATGCATTCATATATGTGGTTAGGTGAATTTTAATGCCACATTTATCGAAATTGTAAACTATGAGTTCCCACCTCGTATGCGAAGTTAATTCAAACTAGAACCGTGTAGGTTTCAGCGGAGCGTCGGCTTGTGACCACTTTACCTAACCATTTCATTTTAATGAAAATGGTTTTTGACTGGTAGGAAAGGTAGCGGTACCCTACATTTAGGGTTTTGATTAATTTTAACTACAGATAAAGTTACTGTCTCCACATTTAGTGGAGTTTTTCTAGCTGTCATCGGGGAAAATGTATTTTGAGGTCAATTTTCGACCAATTTTGGTGAAACAAATGTTTACCTAGACTAATTTGAGAATTATGGAGCCATTGGTGCAGAGAAAAAAGCCATTAGAGGCCTGTAAACACATTTATTTTACAATTATTGAGCATAATGACAAAGAGGGACATGCCATTAGGAGCTGAACCTGCGGATGCAGCCCAGGAGGGGTGACCTATTTCATCATGTATACTATGTAAAACTTATGTGTGATTGTTTTTCTCTGTTATGCATTGTTGTTTATTTTTTTAAAGGATTATTTACATGCTTAAAGTTCACTAATTCATCTATATTTCATGGTTAAAACTCTCATTCCTTAAGAAAAATTATGGAGACAATTTGTACATGTTTATATTACTGAAAGAACACTTAGCATAGCAGAACTAATACACTCCTTTCAGTTCAATTTAATATCAGATCTAGAGTTTAATCTCTGATGTTTTTATGTGCAAATATTTGTTAATTGTTTGCAAGGGTTTTCATGCTTACTAGGCTGAAGCTTAAGAGAGGAGAAGGAAAATTGGTGGAACCAAGAGGTTCTCAAAGTTAGCCACATAAAAGGAGGGAAATATTTCCACATTCTCCACCACCTAGCTCACCTCCAACAGAAGCATAAGCAACATCAAGCATGCCTCCAGGAGAAGGAGAAATCCATGAAGAGATCTATCCCAAAGAGTAAGAAAGATTGTATAGAAAAACATTTCTTGACTT
Source organism: Pinus albicaulis (assembly GCA_034641835.2). NCBI lineage: Eukaryota > Viridiplantae > Streptophyta > Pinopsida > Pinales > Pinaceae > Pinus > Pinus albicaulis. The sequence goes on along the minus strand of CM076572.1, from coordinate 160,397,185 downwards.
AACTGAAATGGTGAGAGTCCTTTATCAAGAAAGGAATGATAAAATAGAAGAGGAAAGGTCCAAAATTAACAAGGAAGGACAAGGATCATCAGGAGTCCACAATGATGAAGATAAATCAAAGAAGGGCAATGGAGGAAATGGAGATAGCAGAAAGTCACCATCATCACCCTTGGCTTCATCCTCATCATCCTCTGCTTCATCTTCAATACATCAGCCATACAAGTTAAATAACATGGGTAAAATTCCTTTTCTAAAAATTTCTGTTAAGGTTGAATTGCCAATGTTTAATGGTGAAGTTAATGCATAAAATATAGATAACTGGATTAGGCAATTAAAGGTCTATTTGAGAATTCAAAATTTTCAGATGATGATACCAAAATCCAACTAGCTTCATTGATAATGGAAGGTGCAACACTTGTTTGGTGGGAAGCCAAGACAAATGAGGAGATCAAGAAGCATGATAAGATTATTCTATCATGGAATGATTTCATTTCTGCAATAAAACAATAGTTTTATCCATTTGATCACATGCAGAAAGTCGTAATGGACCAGCAAATTTTTAAACAATTGAAAAGACAAAATGTACAAGTGTTTACTCAATAATTTAGGAGAAGAGCTCTTTTATTAGGAGTAGATTTGCATAGCCAAGACACTTTTCTCAAGTATATAGGAGGCTTACATACCTACCTAAGACATATGTTCCTCATGTTTAACCCTACACGCCTAGATGAAGTCTGTGTACAAGCGATACATTTAGAGGGAAGGGGAAAACAAAACTTAGATGAGAATGGGGGAAATGAGTTTAAAGGAAAAATGGAAGAAAAAGAGAAATGAAAATGTCAGAAAAGAGAAGGGAAAATTATTTTGCAAACGCTGTTCTAAAACTAGCCATGATGAGGACCATTATTGGAATGTTCATCCAGAGTTGAAACCAAAAAGTTTGAACGCCAAAGAGAAAGCCAAGGAGAAAGGAAAAACTGTTGCAATAGCTGAATAGGACCTAGGGTCAGATTCAGGAGATGAAACAAAAATCATAGCTATGGGACTGAAGAACATGAAGGGGAAAGAGATTGAAAATAAACCCAGTTCTAGTATATCTAACTGTCACATACAAGCTCCAAATGAAGAAAAGATAATTGAAATGTTTCATTTGAGGGTAATTTCCAAACATACCAAGGTTGATACAATGTTTGACATTGGGTCACAAGAGAACATAATTTCTGAAGACTTGGTCAAGAAACTTAATCTTGATACCATTCCACATCCAAAACCATATCCACTTGGGTGGATTTTTAAGGATGTAAATTTACAGGTTTCAAAGAAGTGCATGTTGCACTTTGCAATAATTTTACATTTCATTGACACAGTTGAATTAGATGTTTCTATGCTTGATATAATAGGTATGGTGTTGGGTAGTCCTTAATTGTATGACAGGAAAGCGATCTTCCATCGCCATGAGAAAAAATACCATTATTCAAATATACAAGGAGTATATTGTGAGAGCTCATCGCAAAAAACAAGACACTTGTTTAGTTAATGCAAGGCAAATGAAGAGGCTCGTCAATGCAACCCAAAACTTAACATTGATGATGATTAAACAAAGAGAAGTTTTACATAATCCTTTTCAAACAAATGATGATGTAAGTAATTAGTTGTTTCAGTTGGAAAGCAGGTTGTCCTTGAAATAAGATGAAAAATAGTTGCAACAGTCGACTTTGGAGTTGAATGGTGCTGAAAAAAAAGTGTCAGTGCAAGAAGTTGCAAAGGTCAAAGAGAGGCCAAAGAAAATTGAAAAACAAGGCACAAGATTCAGAAATTTTCATTGCTGGTTTTAGAAAGGCATGGTACAATGGCGAAGAAACTTGGTCAAGAATGGACACAAGTTCAAGGAAAATTCGGCAAAAAATTGCCATAAGGAAAGAATGTAAGGTGAGAGTAATTACAAGTTTCCTTTGATAATAGACCAATGTAGAAACAAGATTTTTACTACAAAGTTAGGTTGTTTTTCTGCAAGTTCAGTAAATGTGCAGCATGACAATGTTAAAAACAACAATGGTTGGTCAACAGAATGAAGGAAAAATTTGTCGTTTCATGAAAAGCTCCAATTAATGAAATTAGGGAAATTTAAGTGGATAAATATTGGAAGAATGGGGACACAGTCTCCTCACCATCATGTTTCGTAATCCAAAGAGCTTTTGGGGTCCAAAAGCTTCCCAGTGGGGAGGTGTGATCAGGATATCATGTGTTATGCTCAAAATTGAAAGTGCTTGAAACAAGTCTAAACCTGAGCGACCGGAAAGGTCTCATCATTACGATTCTGGTGCTGTGAACGGTTTGAAAAACCAATGTCGTATGAGGAAGATATCATGTTCTGTCTATTTTCCCAAATAGCAAAATTTTGTGACTGGATGCCCAGTCAGCATGCAGGTACAGTTAGCAGGCATATTCTGAGAATATTCCATTTTTCTCCCGGCCAATAGGATGGCGCCACATGGCATATTGTGGACCATTAATTTTTGTGGTATGGAGGTGTTTTTTCGGGCCGTTCGGTGTGTTTTTATTAGCCGTCGGATGAGCAACACATGGCAAGCCTGGAGGCCGCCACTTGTCCTCAGGATGATTCAATAAAATTTATGTTGGAGCTGGCAGGAATCGAACAGCCGACCTCTGCACGCACACGCCCAAGTCTTGACCAGTCCGCCTATCCAAAGTTGCTTACCATGTATACGTTTCCACGTCATTTTATTGTTTAAAGGTTTGTAAGTTGGGGGTCTAGGATGCCAGACCCCCCTCCATGCACCCAAGCGTTGGAACCCTGGTTTAAACCCAACGGCTATCCAACAGTTCTTAACCTCGGCTGTCTATGTGTAAAGGCTGGTCACATGGCATATATGCCAACCCACAACATCATGTGTTTATCACCGGTGGCTATGACCGATAGTCCAAACAAACCGTGACATTAAACTATAACTCCATCACATGCCACAGTTACGTTAAGATTTGCAGGATGGTTGAAGGGGCGATTACCTCCAACGGAATAGGTGTTCACATATGCGGTTAGGTGGCTTTTAATGCCATGGTTATCGAAACCATAAAATCTGAGTTCCCACCTCATATGCGGGTTTAATTCAAACTAAAACCATGTGGGTTTCGGCGAAGGGTCAGCTTGTGACCACTTTGCCTAACAATTTCATTTTAATGCAAAAGGTTTTTGACTAGCGGGAAAGTTAGCGGTACCCTAAATTTAGGGTTTTTATTAATTTCAATTGCAGATTAAGTGCCTATATCCACATTTAGTGGAGTTTTTCTAGCTTTCATTGGGAAAAATGCATTGGGAGTTCAATATTCGACCAATTTTGTTGAAAGAAGAGTCTACCCACTACAAGAAAAAAGCACATTGGTGAAGGTCATGCTTGTGACGGACCTTTAAGGTCCATCACCAATGTCACATATGGTGATGGTCATTAAAAAACCATCACTGTAAGTGTATATAATGATGGTCCTTTATGGTCCTTCACCAAAGACATTTTCAATGACACTTTTGGTGAGGGTCGTTAAATTCCCATCACTAATTCTCTCTTTGGTGACACTTCTAGTGACAAAATTTTAATGACCCTCACCAATGCTCTTTTTGTTACTTTTGGTGATGGTAAAAAAATGTCCATCATCATTGATCACTAAAAACTGTCACTGTAAGTGTATATAGTGATGGTCCTTTATGGTCTGTCACCAAAGACATTTCACTTTTCGTGAGGGTCGTTAAAGGCCCATCACTAATTCTGTCTTTGGGGACACTTCTAGTGACGAACTTTTAATGACCCTCACCAATGCTCTTTTTATTACTTTTGGTGACGATCAAAAAATGTCTGTCATCATTGATCATTACAATGAGTTTTTGATGACACTATGTGCCTGTTAATATATTTTTTGTCAAAATATAATGATTTAATACTATTATTGTGGAGAATTTTTTATAATATGTTCAAGGCCATAGTGGTTAGGGTCAGTCAATTTTTTAAGAAGTAATAAGCAAGTATCATTTCCCTCAAGTAATGACTAGTCGAATAAAGATTTCCTATGAGTCAACACATGATTCATATCTATTAAGTTTATTATCTAGCAAATTCCATTTAGATAAAGTTCCGTTATTGTGTGTAGGAAATATATTATTTAATACATAATCGAGCTTTGACAATTCTATTAATGAGAAAGACCTAACAATCCTCAACAATCTGGGCACACCTTAAATTAATGCTTTGGCACACACTAACATTTCTTAGCACCCCACATGTCTTGGAACATCTTTGTACCTAGAACATATTGTGATGACATTGACACCCAAGCACATGGTGGCATGCGCTAGCACAACATGGAAGTCTCCTAGCATGTGTTGGCATGCTGCATATAGTCCCTAGCATGCCCTAGAACACCTTGGTTGAATGCATTGACATACATTAGCACTTGGCACACAATGCCACTTGGTGTGTATTGGGACCTATTATTAGTGTGCCTAGCATGCCCCTTTTCAAAAAGATAAAGTCCTGACTTATTAACCCTCTTATTGGTTCTTCCTTTTGTTGCCTTGACACATACTGACATGCCTTGGCACCCTGCGCCACATCCTTAACACCTAGCATGTATTGGGATATCTTGGCACTATTAATTGGCACATGATATAATTATCACACCCTGGAACTCCCAAGCACACTTTGGGAATTCTTAACATGCCTTGATATTCCCTAGCATTCCTTACCAATGCTTAGCATACCTTGTCACTCCCTCCTTAGGATGACAACTAACACTGACCATTAACACTAGTCTCTGTCAGTACACGTTCCTCGTATTCATTAAATTCAATGAATTTTTACCTAGTGCTCCCTTAATGTTTTTTCCTAGTACTCCTTAACACTCACCAACATGAATTATCACTCTCTAGCACACCTTAGCACTCTTCAACATTCCCTTCCACTTCATAACATGCATAACACTAGTCCCTGACACATATTGGCGCTTGGCACGTGTTGGCGCTTGGAAAGTCTTAGCATGTATGGAATATGTTGAGATGCCTTGGTATGATTTAGCATGGTTTAATACTAAATTTATTTGTGATGATAAATTGTTGGAAATTAGATTAGAAGCAACAAAGGAATACTTGGCACTTAGAATGCACTAAGACTTTGCACTTGGCACCTATTGCTGCCTAGTGTTAGTGTGCCTAGCATGCCCCTCTTGGAAAAGGTAAATTGATGAATTATTAACCCTGTTATGTGTTCATTTCCTTGTAGTTTAACTTTTTTCTCCATTTTGTTGCCTTGACAGTCCCTGAGACGCATTGACACACCCCTAAACATCTTGGCATGCCTTATCACTTGGCACATCTTAGCATATTTGACATGTATTCCCACTATCTCGCACATCAAGGGGGTGAAGAGAGATTTAGTCCTAAATTAGGTTGAGTACGAGGGCCGAGTAAGGGTTGCTAAAGGGAGGTCATGATCATCCTCCAAGAGAAAGATCATCATGTGAGGGTTCAAAAGAATGTTGCATACCTTAATGGTCGGTTGGCGCTAGGAAGTAGGATGGCATATTGTTGGTTCTCTTCTAGCAGATCAAGCTTAAGAGAGGTTTCTCATGAGAATCTGGGCATGTTATTTCAATGGTGTCTTTGTGTGAAGGCCGCATCAAATTTTGAAATGTTGAAATTTGCGAAAAGAAATAGTGAGATTGGAAACCAGAAAGGACAAAAAAAATGCACCCACACTGGTGAGGAATGTTGATGCACTAGGAGTGAGGAATGTGGGGTGTCTAATTTATTTTTCCCTTAAATAAATTGGACAATAAATTGTAATTTCATCTCATAACAACTTGTGTCAGTTAACTGAGTCATGATGACCGAGTTAGCTCAAGAAATTCGAGTTGAGGGTCTAATATGAGGCATCTAGAGGGATTCTAATATTTTTCGGGACCTGTTGAAGTTGATGCATTAGTGGGGTGCAAGTGTAATTAACTCAATTAAATGAGTTAAAATCAGTTTAACTAGTTCTAACTGAGTGATGATCTAGTGAGAGGTCCAATGAATTAAATTAGATTTAATTCACAATGAGTGATCAATCAGATAACTTATAATTCGCTATTAATAATTTCATGCATGTCAGTTTCGAGGAATACCTAGTTAAGATAGAGGTTAAAGGGAAAATAACTATCAGTTGTATTCAGAGAAAATTTCCCATATGCAATTATAAATTCATTGGGATGCCATGATGGATTGTGCAATCAAGGAAGACTGATTTTCCTAATTAATAAGGAGTTAATTCCCTAGGAATTGCATGAGCAAGGCAGGCTGAAGTAAGGATGAGAATTGGCTAAGTACTAGACCGATTTTGCCTAGATCAATGGGAGACAATTGACAGAGTGCTAGAGAATCTCATGAGAGATTAAGCATTGTATTGTTTCATGATTCCTTGACTTAATACACAATAGAGATAGAGGGGTTTTGATTAGTTGCTTTCACCAAATACATCATGTTGTTGCACGATTGATAATTTATTTCTCTTACTTATATGTGATTATGCAATATTTTTTTGTTTCCGTAAATTGTAGGAAGGATTCAGTATCTTGTTTTAGTAGATTACAAGAATAGATTGAATCTCATTGGTTAGATTTTCTACATGGTATTAGAGCAGGAATTTTTTGGGCGGTGATTTTGTAGAGAATATCTGAAGATTTTGGTGTAAAATTTTCGAAAACAAATAGAATATTTGGATTCCTTGCAAAAATCTACCCAAATGGAAAAAAAATCGGTTAAATCGGAGCTCGGATGAGGGAGATATCATCGATTTAAAATCAAATCCTTTTTATAAACTATTTGTAACTTCGGGACAATTACATTGTGTGCAAGTCAAGAACCTATATGCACTTGAGGTACCAGATGCATGCAAAGCTTTAAGGAGAAAGGAAGAAGTTAGAGACTTGGTGGTTCAGAGGGAGCATAAATTACCTCTCAACATGCATCCTCATGAGAAGCAGTCTCAGAAGGTTGTGGAGTAGCTGCCACAATTGGAGAAGCAAAGAGGAGACTGAGTGGAAGCGTCCACTCAAACAGAGACCTCCATGAGGGGGAAATTTCGAGCTATATGGGAAGAGGAGCAGCCATACCTCGAGGTGTTAGGTGGGGTTATGTGTAGATATAATCCCAAGATAAGAAATTTGGGCAAGGTCCATTGAGATGGCATGTCTCATGGATCGAACCTGGCTAGGAGGAGCCCATAGTACAATAGTAGTAGGAAGAATTATTTAGATTGATGTAGTCAGATGTCAGCAAGACAGAAATCGGAGTGACAGATGTCAAATACTGGAGCACAAATAGAGTGAGCAACAGTTCAAAGGGCACAGATGCAGATGTCAGCAGCAGTGCAAAGAATCAAGTACTAGACAGGTGTAGTAGCTAGTAGCAGTCAGAAGACTCTGATGACAGATGCATTATACTGATTCAGTTGTTCAGAGGATATTCTGTTTCAGGATTTGCAGGTGAAAACAACACTGGAGAAGTGTAGCATGCAGAACATTCCAAAGGTACCGGATGGGGATAGATTGAATTCCTTTCTTATTGAGAGGGAGTGTTGAAATTTTCAACAAGAAAAAATGAAATTGGTGACTAGAAAGGACAAAAAAAATGCACCCACACTGGTGAGGAATTTTTATGTACCAGGAGTGAGGAATGTGAGGCATCTAATTTATTTTTCCTTTAAATAAATTGGACAATAAATTGTAATTTCGTCTCATAACAACTTGTGTCAATTAACTAAGTCATGATGATTGAGTTAGCTCAAGAAATTCGATTTAAGGTGATTGAGGTGGATATTGGTGGCCACCCGCCTATTCCACTTGGGCCCTCGCCATTGTCTCTCAGTTTTTCAGTTTCCTTAATTATAGCACAATTTACTATTTTTGTCAGTTTTTCAGGTCCTGAACTTTTGAAGTTGTTTTGAGGCCCCAAATGATGTTTTTTGGGCATGAAAGGTTTGGAAATTTCATAGAAATCATATTAATAGTTATAGTCCTCGGAGAGATCTTTCTAACGAGGTATCATGTGCGTCAAACGAAGATCATATGACCAAGTTACGACCTCGGGAAGTTGGTTTCCCAACTAACCCAACAGGGCCCATAAACTCTTGGTGTTAGATCTCCTCAAGATAGGGTTTTGGTTGTTTAGGGTTTTATCTTATTTTAAATAATAAAAACACCCTTGATCCTTATTGTAACACAGTTTAGAGGAACATAACTATTAGTTGTATTTATAGAAAAATTCCCATGTGAAATTATAAAGTCATTGGGATGCCATGATGGATTGCGCAATCAAGGAAGGTTGATTTTCCTAATTAATATGGAGATAATTCCATAGGAATTGCGTGAGCAAGGCAGGCTGAAGGAAGGCTGAGAATTGGCTAAGTAATAGGCCGATTTTTCCTAGATCAGCATGAGACAATTGGCAGAGTGCTGGAGAATCTCAAGAGAGATTATGCATTATGTTGTTTCATGATTCCTTGACTTAATACAAAATAGAGATAGAGGGTTTTGAGCAGTTGCTTCCCCATATACATCTTGTGTTGTGCAATTGATAACTTGTTTCTCTTACTTATATGTGATTGTGCGATTGTGTTTTGTTTCCACAAATTGTAGGAAGGATTCGGTATCTTGTTTTAGTACATGATTACAAGATTAGATTGAATCTCGTTGGTTATATTTTCTACATGAAATATAAGAGAGGGTTGATACCATCTTGCCTTGTGGTGGTTAGTAGGCCACAAGGTTTGTGATAAATACCAACATAAATGGAGGAGGGCTTGCACTATAATTTAGAGCCATAACAAAAGTCAACGCAGGCGTAATATTGACTGAGTTAACCCTAGTTTAAGGGTCGACATTGAGATCTGAAGTTCATGTCAATATTCAGTCAAAGAAATTCCTAGAATCTATGGATCCATATGAGCTAGGTCAGTTCTCTTATGGAGGAAAGAGTCGTGTTTTTTCTATGTTTGGATAGGGTTTGTTCTACAACAATTAGAAGTACATAAGTATAATGCCCTAGTTAGGACATTTTCCTAGCATATTTAGTTCATAAGATATGACCTTAAGATTGTGACAAATTTGCGTAGTAGAAGATGGGTTGTGACCCTTAGAGCGAGGTTTATTTCTACAATAAAGATCGCAGATCTGGAAGATGGTTTTCAGATTCAGTATGTGTGGAGACAAAAGATCCAAAGGAGGGTGGAACCTGAGTAGAAGATTGAGCATGCAGAAGAAATGTGCCATATGAAGAATGGATTGACATGTAGAGGATTTGATTTTGGTGGAATTTCCATAGATTTTTAGACAAATATCTGAAGAAACCTATAAAAAATTAGTAAATGGACTGTTAGTGGATGATTTGTGACCCTAGTTCAGTCATCTACAGATTGTTAGAAGTATGATAAGAGGAGTAGTTCATATTTGTTCATAGATTGGACAACAAAGATCAAATTGTCGATACACAAGAACAATGCTCTTGAGAGGACTCAAACCATTGTTAGGTGGTAGATTTGAAGAGCCCTAGATGAAGACAATATTGTGGGCCCTAGATCAGTAAAAATAATTGACTCTGGTTGGGAATATTGATGGTAGGCCAAGTACAGTTGGAGGGTTGTTAGGTTATTGTCAAAGAAGAGCCCTGACCCTTGTTCTGGTGAAGGAAAACAAAATTGGTAGAAGGGTAGGTGTATAAGGCCTAAGGATGTGCAAACTTTGAAGGACTAAACTAACAGTCAAGTGGGCCAACCAACTAGCCCTAGTTCACTATATTGTAGAGGATTGATTCAGTGAGAAGAAGGGCAGCCTCCATAGCCCTGGACTTCTCATCTTGGAGCTGTAGTCTGGAAAAAGTGGGCATACCAAAGAGTTGTTCACAAATGGAATTGTGAACAAATTGTTACCACTCAAACTAGTAGTGGATCTAAAAGGGATTCCTAAGAGGGCAACTGCTAGGACAAGGGAAACGATGGAGGCTTAGCCCATTGTCACCACAGCTAAGGCTCCTTGCTCTTCACAGACGTTCACCGATGGGTGGAGTCCCGGTAGTTTAGTAAGTCACTTGTAGAGTATAGGTCAATGAATAGGTGGGATGTGACCCTCGAAACCCTTTCCCTAAGATAAAATAAAGAGTGGGACTTGCTTTCCTTTTAAGCAAGGGAATTATCTTCTAGGGATAGAGGAGGGGGATTGAAGCCTTGAGGGAGAAGAATAAGACTTATGAAGGAAGTTCTCAATCCTGAAAATCCTTTGGGAACTTGGATTCCCAAATGGTCCTTGATGAAAGGCCTTTGACACCAAATGGGACCACATGAGGCCAAGAGGACCCAACCCAGGTTTGGGGATGGAATTTAGCAACCAATGATGTTCCTATCCTGGACAAGGTGATGGGAAAGGATCAGACAAGTGTTTTTACTTCGATAGGTCAAATTGATCCTACTAGGTTCTATCCTTGGGAACACCTAGGCAAAACTTGATCCTAGAGCTAGGGCTTGAGGTATCTGGAGATTCCACTGTCAGAATTGGCCCATGTTCTAAGGAGAGTGAGGGAACCCAACAACGCAGCTGCCTCTAGGAGATAGAAGTTTTCCTCTAGCTAAATTCCTAGGAAATTGTTGCCCTAGGTGACCTAATGGGGCTAGACCTAGGGAATGTGAAAATTTATTAATCTAAGAAACCCTATTGCAGTATCTTGATTTAATTCTCCTACTTGAATTAAGTTACAAGTTAATTTCTAAAATATTCAATAACTTAGTGAATTAAATAGTAAATACAACTAGAAACCTACACATATAGATTGAATACTGAATAACATGCTCATAGACAAAGTAACACACGATTTTTCTGGACAACTATCCCCAGAAAAAACCCAATGTGGGAAAACCAGTGCAGCTAGCTCTGGATGGTTTTCATTATTATGCCGAATCTAAGTACAACAATCATGGGCACCAAAATTGGTTCACCCAATAGAGAAATAAAAACGACAGTAATACGCTGCTCTGAATCCCTTTACGTCAGCCTAACTGCCCTGCGTCGGCCTCTGCACTACTTAGTAAGGGCGTGCATCACACGTGAAGGGCATACACTGCCCCTGTGCTACCTTGACTGGGCCTGCGTCAGCCCTCATGGCTCCTGCTACCTCTGCGCTACCCATGCTGGGCTCTGGTTGGATTGCGTAGCTCCTGCTACCCCTGTTGCTCCAGCTGGCTAGAATTCTTAAGAAGAAAAAACACAGGTAAGAAATAAGGCACTGGCCAAAGGAAACGCATAACAGTCAGAAAAATTGAAGAAATGAAATGAAAATAGATCAATTTCCACAAATAACTGAAATAGCTCAATGGGACTAGAGAGTAAAAGCTTTGAAAACAACAATAAGTGCTTATAGAATCATCTAAGAGAACAGAGGAGACTAGTTCATGAGGTTAAAATGTTGTATAATTGTTGGCACAGGAAAACTGTAGAATTGTTAGAGTAAATCTCTGCAAGTACCATTAGTTGGTGATCATCGATAATCATTTCATTTCATCAAATACCCTGATGAATGGGCCTTACATGCTATTTGCGTAGACAAACCCCACAGAAGCTATGTGATGGAAAAATATTCACACTATATTGAAGAAAACACCTACCAAATAAGGATGACATTTCAAATGGGGCAAGAAACAATAGAGAGATAGACATTGAAAAAGTTAAAATGCTAGGGAAACAGGAAAGCAACTAGGTAGCATGGTAGAAAGCACAACAAAGAAAATTATAAAAATGGAAAACCCTACAAATTAGCACCCATCCAAACATCACCACAATTTTTTCTTTAACTCTAAATCTCCAAATTCATCAAATTATATCCTTTATTCAAACCTGATCCTCTCTGTTAGCCATTCTAAAGATAAGGCTGAGAAATTACTACAGAACCATCACCTACATGTAGTGATCTTATTTTGTGACCAGACAACCTACTTTCGTGAAGACACAGAAAGGTAAACACTCTCTGCCAAGATTTTCCATACAGCCCAGGTTGAGCAACCACATATACATCACCAATTTTTTCTCTTCAGATTTGTAACTTAGAAGAGCTTTGTCTGACCACCTCCGGGTTGCTCCCAGAGTCACCCAGGCAAGCCCTCTCAACATCATCCTCTTTCTGTAGTACCTAATTAGTAATTTAATTAACCATAACAGTTTCTTGATCATGTAGGTATTTAAAATATATTTCCAATAAGCATAAAGCTTTCATGTTAAACAATCAGGTCAAAAGACTTTAGACTATGATGCAAAAAATACAAAGAAACCTCACCAACACTCAAAGGACAAACAAAGTCAAACCTCTACAAAGTATAAATAGATATCTAATAAACTTCATTCCACCACAAAAATGTGCTTAACTAAAGAAAATTCTAATTACTATGCTTTCAAGACAAAGCTTTCAAGGGAAGTGATGTTATAAACATACCCCTACACCTCGTGAACAATCAATGTGTATAAATAGACCATCATAAGGCTCATTTTAAACATCATTATTATCATTTTATAAATCATTTTTATTAAATCAACAAGAAGAAAGCAACAATTGCATTCAGTTCCATTGAAGCAATGTATATGGCAGTTTCATATACTTATTATGAAGCTATCTAGATTTGCAACTTGATTGTAGAGTCAACCAATCAGTTGTTGAAGCCCAATATTATCTCTTGTGAGAATCAAAGTTACATCAAGCTCTATGAAAATCCAATGTGTCATGACCATTTCAAACACATTGATATTCAATACAATTTCCTAAGATTCCAAGTTCATTAGGGAGTTAGTAGTGTTGGACCACATTCTAAAAAAAGTTGCATATCGTTAATAGTTTGACAAAGCTCCTAACAAAGGGGAAGTTTGACAAGTTGGGGGAGAATCTTGGGTTATTGGAAAAAACATAAATTTCTCAAGAGTGTTAGATTACCTAGTTGGTCCGAGTTGGTCTCACCTCAGCCTTGAGAAGTTGAGCAACACCAGGATTGCAGAGCTAGATTGTGGTACACCAGTCAGAAAGATTCTTAAATACAGCTAGAAGCTTATAACGACACCGTCGAGGATAGACGAATTAGTTGTTGGGTCACACCCACCAAGTATGGCACACTAGTTGAGGAGATTAACACCATCATCTCAGGTGCATTCATGAGTGCACACTTATGGAATGAGGCACCTTCAGGAGAGGAGTTATATCTACTATGATAATTCACTACTCTAAAAGAAAAGCCTTGCATACAAGGCAAAGTTATGAGGGAGTTGCTCATGCTCAAGGGAGATGCACCACTAACGCTATCATTAGCCTTTTTTCTAACAACACCTTCTCTTAACTTATAAATGAAAAGGATGGGCACACTAGTTAGACATTTGTAGAAATAGATAATAAGAGTGAGTACTGTTAGCTTGTAGGTTGTAGTAGGAGATTTTTTGAGATGACAACTTGTTGTGACATTCTTCTATTTGAGTAATAAAGACTTCTATGCAATTGTTGTTGGAGCTTGCTCTTTTTATCCTGAATTCTCAGATTTTAGATTTGTGTAGAGTGGGCCTAATATATTTGTTGTTTTAATCCATTGTACATGTTGTGTTTGCACTATTGAATTTACATCCTTCAATTTCTTCTCGAACAAAACTGAAATTTTGATAGGCAGATACTAAAGTTCAGTCCTGCTGTTAGGATTTTTTAATTCTCTGAGGGTGTTCTCTTGTTTTCAATAGTATTTGCATATTTCTGCATCATAGCTCATCTCTTCCATTTCATTCTACTATAATACAAAAATAATTTCTAGTATAGTTTAGTTTATATCTTCTTTTTACTTAATTGATCTTTTATTTTATTTTATAGGAGTAGTACTTAGCAATCTCAATTCACACTCCCTTTGTATTCACACTATTCTATATGTGTGGTCGTTGGAAATGGTTAGGTTCGGTACTTGTTTTTTGCATATCACATTAAAAATCCAGTGCCTCCTCATAAAATCCTCTCCTCGTATAATCGACCACCATTACAGACGTTTACACCACATTTGGTTTAGACATTTAGTAGGTATGTAGGGTGCCCCTATCTCCCGTCTCCATATAGAGTAATTTGGTCACATATTCTTTCTTCTATGATACTGGTTCCTCTCTCTTAAGTCCTATCTCTTGTCCTTCTTCTCTCTCCCTTTCTCTCCTACCTCGCTATCTCTTCCTCTCTCTCTCTCTCTCTCTCTCTCTCTCTCTCTACCCTCCAATCCTCTCACTATATCCCTCCCTCTATCCTTATTTCTACCCCCTTCCATCTTTGTGTCACTATCTCCCTCTCTTACCCTTCTCTACCTCTCTCACTCCTCTCCCTCTCTCTCTCTCTCTGTTCCTTCTCTCCCCTCTCCTTCAGTTTATCTCCATCTCTCCCTTGTGACTCCCCTTGTCTCGCCACCTCTATCAATGTATGTCTTTATTATTCCTTCTCATATATATCTAGAGTTAATATATATCATGACATATTGGGACCTACGATTGGGTTAATTCCGCCTTGTTGGCAAGGTTAAAATGGTTAATCTTCGATAGACAAAATGTAGATAAAATATTTCATCAAAAAGAGGGAACCATACCCTATCTTCCAGGCTATGCCTATCAGTCACTTGGCCTCTTCTTGCTCTCACCTGAATGTAGTCTTGCTTGACTAGTACATAAGAAGGTTTCGCATTATCAATTGTTTTTTTGGAACAACTTTTAGTTGTTTCAACACTGCTACATTCTTCAAGCTTATCCTTTAAACCATCTTAGTCTTTTGTACTCTCTTCAACTTTGTAGTGCTTTCCATTCCTCTTAGTCACATATGTTTCCTTGTTCTGTTAAGGGACAAGGTCGACAACATTAGGATTTTTTTGCAATAAACAAGGGTATTTCCAGGACACAGTCAGGTGGAGCAAGAGTATAAGAGCCAAATTTCTCATGAATGTGGGACACTTGAACTTAATATTTTCTGGAGTAGTCATGAGGTGCAGTCTGGTTATTAAGACTTCATTAGATGGCCATTCTCAACCCTTAACCCCTAAACCCCTAACCCCTAACCCCTAAACCCTTAACCCCTAACCCATTTAACCCCCTAAACCCTAAACTTATAAACCCTTAACCCCTAACGCCTTAAACCCTAATCCTTTAAACCCTTAACCCTAACCCATTAAATCCTAATTCCCGACCCCTAACCCATCTAACCCCCTAAAACCTAACCCCGTTAGCCCCTAACTTCTAACCCCTAAAATCCTTAACTGCTAAATCCCCTAACCCCCTAAACCCCTAACCCATTTAACCCCTTAAACCCTAAAACTATAACCGCTTAACCCCTAACCCATTAAACCCTAATTCCCAACCCCTAACCCATTTAACCCCCTAAACCATAAAGCTCTAAGTGCATAATATTAACCCCTTAACCTCTAAATGAATAATATTCCCTTAACCCCTAACCCATTTAACAACTAACTCATTATTCCCCTAACCCATAAATTCTCCTAAATCACCTAACCCCTAAGCCCTCAATCCCTAACCCCTTAACCCCTAAGACCCTAATTCCTAACCCCTTAACCACTATCTCATTATTCCCCTAACCTCTAAACCCTAAATCTCTAACCCCTAAGCCCCTATTCCCATAAGCCCTAAGCCCCTAATCCTTAATCCCTTAACCACTAACTAATTATTCCCCTAACCCTTATAATAATCCTTAAAACCCGTTGGGATTAGCCATTCCAAATGAGAGTAGGTCTAGTTGGGACCTACGATCGAGTTAATTCCCCCTTGTTGGCAAGGCGGAATACCATGAGAAAAACCATGGGTTGCAAAACCCTCTCCTAAATTTACTATTTTATCTAATTTTATTTTAATAATTAATTAATTAATTAATTTCTTTAAAAAATCTTCTAGCTAAATCACATAAAATTTTTAAGGTACACGCCTTTCGAACCACTCATTGTGTGGTTCGCCATCAATGTTTTTAAATTAAATTTATTAAAATGAAACTGAATTGATTTTTTAAGCTTCCTTTTAAATCAATTGTTGGCATTACAAAGAATCACGGAGTGCGCTCAACATCCATAAGAAAAACAATGGGTATGATATTAAAATGATATTTGAAGGCATAATATTAAAAATGATGTTTGGAAAAATGGAGGGCGGGAGTATTCATTTTTCTTTTAAATTTTAGACGTCTAGTTAAAATAACATTTCTCCCGCCCAAAAAATGCGTTTATGTTATCTCCCGCTGCCTTAGTGATTAGGGTTTTTGTTGTGGGTCTTGTTCTTGCAACTGCCTTGCTGCAATTTCTTCCGGGTGCCAGTTGAGTCTCAACAATCTGCAGTTTTCGAAGTTGCATTCTTCAAGGATTCTACTAAGTTCAATAGTTAAGATGCAAGATTGGGGGATCTAATGAAATTTCTTTTGGGTGCAATTTCAGTCTCAACAATCTATGGTTTTCGAAGCTGCATTCTTCATGGATTCTATTAAGTTCAGTAGTCAAGATGTAGGATTGGGGGATCTATTGTAATTTCTTCCGGGTGCAATTTCAGTCTCAACAATCTGTGGTTTTCGAAACTGCATTCTTCAGGTATTCTACTAAATCCAATAGTCAAGATGTAGGATTGGGGGATCTATTCATGATTTTCTCGGCTTTCATCAGAATGGTTTAGAATGCAGCCAAACCCTTGAGAATATTGATGCTAGTAGAATTTCCCCCCAATATGATCCAAATCAAATTGAATGGCACACATGGGCAGATAAAATTCCTTCATCGGATGATGCATTGTGCGCTGGTTTTTGGAAATAGCCCATGATCATCAACAACAATAAAAAGATTGGGCTTAACACGATCAATCAGACGCTAATGGTTTTAGCTACAAATGTGGAATCACACCTTTAAATCTCCTGTTATTGAAATCTCATCTTGGCACAATTTCCCATTCGATTCAGACAGGGGACCAGCAATATGTGAATCTTCCTAACTGCATATTTTTTTTCGGATAATTTATGTATCCAACTTTTCTATTTGCAAATGTGAAAACCTGAGGAGCACTGCGAATTCTGACTGGAGATGCAAGTACTTTTTAATGGTTTTCTCAAAGGTTCTCTAATTTTTGTTGCCTTATTTCGATTTGAATAAAGATATTTTCCTGTAGCTCCGTGTTAGAGTTCAATCATTTTTGAATTTATGTTAGTGTTGAACCATTTTTGCTGAAGTATTAGAAAAGTACTATTTTATTGCATCTGAATTACTGGTTTTTGATTCTGTTATGTGGTTTGAGATTCTTTAATATTTTTGAGAAACTGGATTCATTTTTATAAGAATATTTGAGATTCTAGATCTATCGATCTAAGATGGATATTGCAATATAAATCTAAAGGATTGATGATATTACTTCATGTTTGATCAGATTTGTTTAATGATAAATGTTATCTTGCAGGAAAATTTCAAAATTTGAAGTCATATTAATTCAATACATTGATGCAAATTCATATGCTGATACAATGGTGCAAATGCATGGATTTAGTTGTTGAATGATATATGATGGTTTAATAGGAGGACAAGACACTCACACCGACCATTATAAGCATAAGATCCAGGATTCTCATGAAAACCAGTCAAAGGAAGGAGAAGCGGGCAGGTTAACCTTAAACATATGTAAAGCCATCCTTATTTTCACTAGGCACAGAGACGTTTCGTTACTAGGTGGACTAGCTGTCATATTCATCAGTTTTGATTTTCTTGTAAGATGTCTCATTTCTGTAGTGGAATAGGTTTTTCTTGATGTTCTATGCATTCTTTATTGTTTATGTCAATGTAGGTGATAAAATCACTAAGGGTGACTAGAGATGATCGAGGGCTTAGCATGTAAAATTTGGAGTGAATTCATAGAGGTAAAGTGCCAGCAACATTGACAGGGACATTAAGGTGAAAAAATAATGGAGCAAGAGACAATCAGTCAGATCGCAATTGTGCTATGGACCCACTATGATTTCTAAGCAAGACAGGGAGGATTGGCATTAACTTTGTGTGGTTGATTGATTTCCCATCAACCCATGATATATGCTAGCACTAATTTGGAGGGGATGATTTGGTAAATCAAACCCAATACAAGCTATTTAGAACACATTTTTGAGGGCAAGCTATAAGAAAAAAATTTCTTGAGCAGAGAGGAATTGGGTTGATCCATGATGGATTCATAATTTGGTTTTTCAGGTTTATTCTCATGGGCTATTCAGCATAAAGAAGATGAACACTCATGTACCTCTCCTCCGCTATGGTGTCTTGGATGAAGTTCTTATCCCATATCTATAGACACGTCATGTTCATATCCATACCCCATGTCAGCCAGGGCAGAGGAGATTGCCGAAGGCAGACATGAGCTCATGAAAATGTTTGAAGGAATGCCTGAATCAGCTTATGAATTGTCCCTGAGTGATCTGGTGGAGCAGAAGGCTGCCATGCAGAAGAGATCAAATGAGGAAGTGAAAACAGAAAAACATAAAGCAGAAGAGAGGAGTTGAGGAAATCAGGACAAGAGGAAGACAAGTGGAAGCTATATAAATGGGTCAAGTAAGAGTAAGGGAGAAAATACTAAACCGTTGCTTCTCAATATATTTATTCCCAGAAGCTTGACACACAGATTTCATTCTACCTCTAGGTCAATACCCACAATTTGTTCTCAGGTGAAGAGCCATGATTTAGAGAAAGGATCAGGAAATACATATCATGTTGCAAACATGTATAAGATAAAGACGTCCTATTCTCCTACTGGTTCTTCAATTGGCTTCTCAAAGGTGTCTCCTAAGCCATTTTCTACCAAGTATGGTCAGTCTTATCAGGTTCTCCCAGCTTCTACCATACATACTGGTTATAATTTTTGCCTTTGTAAATTGAGCATGAGTTGATGCTCATTCTGTTGCGGGTACACTTTCTTCTCCAAGATTATTTTCCAGGTGCTTCTTCTGTGTTTCTCTTCACGCAACTTCTGAATTTTCAATTTCTGACCATTGAATAGATTTTATCTTAATTATGAACTGGAAAACCCCAGGGTTCAAGCTTAAATCCATGCTTAATAACCACCCATGGCTTAAGAAGTACACACCAGTCATTTACAAATTCCGAACATCACAATATATCTACTTACAATTTCACTTCTAATAGCCCCAGTGCCTTGAGATGCTATATTTTACTCTTAAAATGTGGGAACAAAAGATTATAACTTAACGGGGAGGTAGCACCTTCATTAAGAACTAATTATTTTATTAAACCTATCATTAAGGAGTGGAAATATGGAACCTTAAAAAGTTTTCTTTAGATGTTTCTTCCCACGTCAGTCTTATTGTTGAGTGTGAACTTCATCCATGCTTTTTGTTGAAGTTTTATCAGATTTTATCTCTTTATGATCATGTTTTATCCATGTCGGTTGACATCAGAACAGTTTTTGGCATGCAAGTAAACTTTGACAAAGAAACCCCTGAGTCATCCTGAAGTCAAAGTCTTTCTGCATATACATCAAAAAATGTTATGACATGCTAGTGAAAAGTTGGAAACTACTAATTAACTATTGTTTGTTTTCTTTTCATTTTTTTATTATCATGAGAATCGATAATTAACTACTGTCATTTTTCTTTCTATTTCTTTCTTTTTCCTTTTTTTTTTTCAGTATTAGGACAATTTCATTCCTTTTCCCTTTTTTTCAGTATTAGTAGAATTTATTTCTTTTTCCTTTATTTTTTATTTTTTGGGTATTAGGAGAATTCCTAAACTTACTGCCTGTCTCTAAGGAGGCCCAGGGTCATGTCAAAGGGGCTGACCCTATACTCCTGAACCTAATGCATTATGAAACTACCCACAGACACGCTAGGTGTGTTAACTGAGTTTCAAACCTGGGTGGGGCCTCAATATTGCTCAGCAAAAACTTTCTTCCTTCGACTAATCTGGGGGAGGTCCAGGATCAACCTTTGTGGCTGCCTTATAACACCAAGAGTATATCCAGCAACCTGTAAGCTAGATATAAGCTAGATATACCAGATCTTATGATTTAGCAAGAGCCTTATAACACCAAGAGTATATCCAGCAGCTTGTAAGCCAAATATACCAGATCTTATGATTTAGCAAGAGCGAAGACTCTAGGAAATGGGGAGTCTACTCCTTGAGGCGAGATCATAACAAGCCATATACTTAATGGGATTTGAACCGCGGTCTCGTTAGTTTCACCCAGTGAGGCCATATACTCAATGGGATTTGAACCGCAGTCTCGCTAGTTTCACCTAGTGAAACTTACCGTTAAACCACATATCACTGTATAATTAACTATTCACTATTACTTGAAACATTTCTAAAACTTTAAAGTCCCTGGCTAATTGGATTGCTCTAACACTGAGCCGCTTTCCCTTTCATGAGGTGGGTTAACTGAGTTTCGAACCTGGGCAGGGCCTCAATATTGGTCAGCAAACACTTTCCAATGCAGGTCGTCCATCGTTTGGCCTAGCACAATAGGCTAATTAAAAATTTTCTATTACTTGAAACATTTCCGAAACTTTTAATTTCTTGGCTGGTTGGACTACTCAAACACTGAGCCACTTTCCCCATGCAAACACTTTCCAATGCAGGTCGTCCACCATTTTGTCTAGCACAATAGGCTAATTAAAAATGTCTGTTACTTGAAACATTTCCGAAAATTTTAAGTCCTTGGCTGGTTGGATTTCTCTAACACTAAGCCACTTGCCCCTTCATGAGGGACACCCTTAAGGGTTCAGCATAGATGTGTGTATTCTTATTTCCAACACCCTCGTTAGGCCACACTTTGGCTAAGGTCCCATGGCTAACCTCAAGCAAAACTAGTTCTATCCCCGTCTTGAAAATTATACATACTAAGATTTACCCCAGATTTTCCCGTGGCCAGTGTGCTGCTGTACTACTGAGCTACATGCCCATTCATTGTGGGCATCATTAATGGTTCAACCTAGATGTACAGATTTCTATCTCCAACAAAGAAAACACCTAATTTGGAAGCAAAGCATCAAAACTTAACAAAAGAGAATGTATAATGAACAAATTTTTTATGCCAACATTATACCATATTCCAAAGTTGTCATGTTTGAATTATAAGTCATTTATATAGATTTTAATCATTGCTTTATGTTTAATTGAGTATAATTGCAGCCCAATTCGTTTCATATTTAATCATCCCTAAAGTAGGTGTTCTCATGCTCCTAAGTCATGACTTTTGGACTTGTGTGTGGAAGTGCTCGTTGCTCTGTTTCCAAAGGTTTTGAAAGTGGTCATTTCAAAAGTCATCCCTGTTTCCAAATGTTGTCCTTACCCTATTTTAGGAAACTAAGACTTCAAAATATTGTGCTCTTTGGTTGAATCGAAAATTTTATTTGCATATTAAAGACTGGGAATCCAAAAGGAAAAAGTGGTTCCATTTAAAGATATGTGCAACCTAAATTATCCAAATTATTTTTATTACACTCCATCCATCTATTTCGTTGCAGCACTCCTAGTGCTTTAGTATTCAATTATAACTCTATAAAATCAAGATGGCCATCCATATTCAAAGGCTTCTGCTTTTCTTTGCATTATATTCTAATAAGGATTTTTATTTCCAAGTAATTCAACTACCAAAGGTAAGGACAGACTATAAGTTCAACTTGCAATCCAAATCATGCATGGTCTTTGCTTCTCTATTGAAATGAAAGGCATCTTTGCTTTTTCAATCAGCTTTGTAAAATGGATTTTTATAGACTCAATGTTTTGCTGGTTTTAGCTGATGTAAGGGTGCATCATGAAGATCCTCCAGTCATGGTTATTAATATAAAACCTTGAGGATAAAGCTTGGACACACCTTCTGTTGATATTTAATCTAACCTACCAGGTAATTTATTGACTGGCATTGCCAACACATCTGAATATCTATCAAATGATGCATGTGCTTGGTAAGTTGTCTAACTGGCTTGTTGATGTCTTCTTCGACATGCCAATTTTTGTTACTGATTGGGAGTGGGACGTTGATGGTGTGCATGTTCTAAAATTATTAGTTTTTAGATGTTTATCAAGTTGTCACATTGAGTTGTATATGGATGCAGGCATGTGGGAAATCCTACTGTAAAAATTGTAACAAGGTTCATACTGAAGATACAACAGAGGGGAAAAAGTGTCATAATAAATGCAGTGATCAGTCCCATGTAGACAGGTATCTAGGAGCTTTGCATATTTTATATTAAATGAAAATATGTGGCTTATTTAAATATTTTTTGTATCTTGATGGATAACCCTAAATTGCAGGTATTACAAAGGGTAGCCAAAAATATGCTTGCCTTTCTTCGCCATTAACAGAGAAAAATCCCAAAGAATGTCAGGACCTCCCCTAGGAGATCATGAGAGACATGTTTAATATATTTCATAGATTTGATTCTGTAAAAATAGCAATCTTGATCTTCATTCTAGAAGGTCAATGTCCATTGTTCTTTAGTACCATCTTATAGGGCCTCCATATACCCCTCCTATGCATCTATATGGTTGATAGAATCATCCCTTGGGCCATCTATAACGCCTCTCTTTTATTCTAACATGTTATCTCTATCTTTTAATTCACCGTGTAAAATAACAGTCAACACTTTGGCTATCCCGGGTATATTTCCCCACCAATATCAAGGCTTGCACTCATTCATATCATATATAAATCCCATTTTAACAAAGCCCATGGTATTTTCTTCTTCCTTTTTTCTCATGTATTGACTTTTGCTATCCTTGCAGTACTAAACTTTGGACATCCCCTATAGATGTTTCTCACTATTTTTCTCTCTGATTTGGGGTACCCGGGTCATAATGCACTTCCTCCCATGCTTTTCATGTCTTAACAATGTTGAGAAAGATCGTTTGTCCTTGTTTATTTATTTCATATTCCCAGAAATTAGGATATGCATTTTCCAGAAACTTATCATATACATATGACAGGCATTTGTTTATTGGCTATATTTTGAGAAGTGTTAGGAATAATATCTTCATTCATCATGGTTGACCATGGCATACACCTCTCTAACTACCTTCATATCCCCGAAGTCAATGCACCTCTTGATATCCTATAAAAACATTACGGTATTATGAATGTTGTAAACTAAGACTTGAAAGTTTCTAATAGCACCTAGCAATTTCAGAATATATGAGGTCAAATTAGACTACTACCACATCTCAAAAAAAGTCAAAGGAAGCTTGGATACATGTGCCCAAGAGTTTAATCAAAGGAAGTAATAAAGGTGTTCTTGAGCTACAAATATGGACTTGAATGGGGATTTGGGAATTTGAGCAGTACCCTAGTAAGTTCAAGAAGATAAGAAAACTTGAGCAGTACCTTATAACTTCAATACTTGTTATTTACTCTTCCTAATCAGCATACATTATCCCAGAAAACGCACTTGTTATATTACCTGACCATCATTTTTCTCTTTTTAAATTTGAATTCAATTTCTTCGACATTATTGTTTAATGAGGTTGGAAAGTCAAATATGTAAGTGTTTTCAGCCCTAGTAATTTGTTTAAGATGCAGTCATTTTTCTTGAACCCTTTTGATGCCCCTACTTTAAAAGGAACAAAGTTGTAAAAGAATTCATCTAAAAATTCATGAAAAGGGTCTTTATGCTCTTCTGAAGTTTTCACCTTGGAAGGAAAGGGATATAATTTATCCTACAAGAAAGCATATCTTCAGGCGACGTTTCATTTTTTTTAAAATATTTTTAAACTTTTGTCGGAAGAGCGACGTTTCATTTTTTAAATATTTTTAAACTTTCGTCGGAAGACTGACGCTTTAAACGTCGGAAGAGCGACGTTTCATTTTTTAAATATTTTTAAACTTTCGTCGAAAGACCGATGCTGCGAACGTCGGACGAGCGAAATTTCATTTTTTAAATATTTTTAAACCTTCGTCGGAAGACCGACGCTTTAAACGTCGGAAGAGCGACGTTTCATTTTTTAAAATATTTTTAAACTTTCGTCGGAAGACCGATGCTTTAAACGTCGGAATTGTGACAGTGGTTTGAAAAATTGATAAAGATTGGACGACCGATGCTTTAAACGTGGGAAGAGATAATGTCGGAATGGCGACAGTTGTTTGAAAACCTGATAAACGTCGGAAGACCAACAGTTCTGGCTTGTCGGAATTGCGACAGTTCTGTATCATCGGAAGACCGACAGTTATGGAACGTCGGTAGACAGGAAATTTGGCTAACATCGGAAGAGCAACAGTTGTTTGGAAACGTCGGAAAAATGTTTCTCTTCTGACACTTTATTGAAGTGTCGGAATTGCGACTCTAAGGCTAATCACATTTTGTCTGGCCTCACACTGTCGCTCTTGTGACGACTATGTGTCGGAATAGCGATGAAGTGGCCATAGGAAATTGGGCCAAATGTCTTAGTGAGGTGATATGACACGGTAGGATGGCAGGGTGGTTAATGAATTGCATCTATTTAGCTTTAAAACATGTTTCTATTAGAATATTTTGATAAGAATGGCTCTCTGTTCATGAGGAGTCACATCTGAAATTTCATTGTAAGGGAGCATTTGTCCCAACTTTTTTCTTGCCAGTTACATCCTCCCCATTCTGGACTTCATGGATAATTGTGTTTGCAGGTTTTGTGGCTCCCATGATACATATCTGGTGCACTCATCACACACAAGAACTTATGGTCGGTTGTGGGAAAAAGCTGTGCATTTCAGCACAATAGACTATTCAACTACATCTTTTGTGGATTAGGACATGTGGAAAATTCAACCTAAAATGGTGGTGTGATGGGTGCAGCTACAATGGATGCAACTTGCAAAGCCTCAAGTGTGGACAATTCAACCTAAAAACGTAGTGTGATGGGTGTAGCTGTAGTGGTTGTAAAGCCTCAGAAGTTGTCTGTGGGTTGCCATGACTCATGAGGGATGAATTCACATTTTGTACCCATTTATTTCCAGAATTCCCTCATTAAGTAATAGTTTAAGACTCAAGACTATGTTCTCTAGTGATAAACCTCAACTCAGAAAGTTTTATACGGTATCTCCTTGTCCTTGACGCAAATATTTTAACTCCTAAGCTTGTACTTGTTCCCTGACTCAAAATTTGTATAATATGATATAAAATGTGAAGTCATGTTGAAGATAGATTTTATTACTATAATTTTTAAAATTTAGAACAATATCTTCATAGTTGCAATCTGATTTTCTGCAAGATTTTTGTAATAAATCTTCTTAGTTGCAATCTGATTTTCTGCAAGATTTTTGTAATAATATCTTCATAATTGCAATCTGATTTTCTGCAAGATTTTTGTAATAATATCTTCATAGCTTCAATTTGATTTTCTGCAAGATTTATGTTGAAATATGACCTTGGTAATTTTAGTGTCTTTTCATATGTTTTAGAGAATACGTAAAATGCTTTAAATTCTGAAACAACCAATCAACAATTCTACAATATCTATAAATATAATAGTTGGTTAAGGAGAACCTTATCATTTTCTTTCTTGGATTCATGTTTTTCGTCTTTTCAAGGATTAAATTAGTAAGGCATTAATAATTTAATTATGGTTTTCATTGTTGGCTCATGTTATTTGGGACATGTAGGTCGCATTGTACCATCGTACTCACAATAAATCTCAGATGATGAAGTGGTTGAGCAAGCCTTTTAAAGGTTCAAGTCACAAAGTGTCATATGGACACTACGTAGGGGTGCATTTGGAGATGATAATGTAATTTGGCATGTGCCCTCTAATGCCATGGTAATCCCTAATTCATCATAGTGTATTGTCTTTTAAACTTCAATCTTCTATCTGTTAGCATTAACAAAGTTGATTAATTTGAAACTATATTTTAGTGGAAAAATTCACTTCTTTTTGGTGGAATAGTTCATAAATTATTCTGATATTTTTTTGCAAGTGTACTAGTCACGATGATAAATGTGTGGTTTACTTCAGAGGGTTCTTAGTTCTTTCTAGATACGCTTTTCATCATTTGCTTTGAATACTTCTCTAGTTCTTTACCTTCATATTTTATCCCTTGCACAATTGCTCTTGAGGTCCATGTTGTTATGCTTATTAGTTTTTTCTGTGGAAACGTTTTCCTAAGGTTCTGCAAGGTAAATCCAAATGCAAAAAATACTATTTTACATATTGAGATTTTTTCAAGACATTGTTGTGTGATGCTTGAATTTCGTAAATCTAGATTTCTATTTCATTATCTATATCAATATATAAGAACAGGTTCATGGATTGTTCATATTTCTCAAATTGTGGAGTTGTTCCTTTCCTGTTGCATGTTGTTTTATATTGTTATGTTGTGATTCAAATTTCTAGTTATTCTCCTACATAGTACATGCTTTGATAGATTATATCAAAAGTATTACCAATACAATAACATTGATTGTTGTATGTGGACATTTTTGTTCAGGATGGTCCATTACATAATCAAGATGAGGAGCTGGATCATGCAATTGCACTTTCTCTTTCTGAATAACTAACCAAACCAGATGGTATATGATGGCAATTTCATTTTTTTACAGTTACTTTTAGTTTAATTATATCATTTAGCTCAATTATTTTCATATATTCAACTAAAATTTTGTTTCTTAACAAGACTTTGTCATTTCCATGTTGTAGTGAAACTATTTATAGTTTGATACTCTCATACAACCTTTATCAAGTTACATGCACCCTCATTAGAAAAAACAAGAGAATTTTTCTTGCCATGACTATATTTCTTTGTCATTGTTGACTTAAGAAAGTCTTTTAGCTAAGAAACTAGTTTCAAGGTTATGGCATAGCTTGTCATATAAATTGAACAAAATTTGTATCCAAAATGTTAACTTGTAAGCTACTTAGCTGGTTTTAGGCTTTCCATTTAAAATCTACTTCAGTTTGAACTTTGAACGAGTTGTTCCATAGACTTGAATATTAAGAGATTTTGGTGTAAGGATTAAAAATTAGCCCGTAAGGCCTCTCAGTTATTCATTTATTTTATCTTAATATAACATTTAATATTAAATTAGAACCACTCGGCACAAATACGTCATAGATCAAGATCATACTTTGTAGAGTGTCGTAGAATAAAAATAGGAGCAAGGACACTGAATTCTTTCAGTTTTCCTGGTTTTTATTCCTTTGGTGTATCTTTGCACCTTTAGGGGCAATTTCTAGTTTAAAGTCTAATTCTTTAAAGGGTGCTAGCTCAATGGAAGAGCACCTGCTTTACATGCAGGAGGTTGGTGGTTCGATTCTATCGTGCCCTGATATTCATATATAGGGAATGATGAAAATCATTTTTTGATGACGGATGCTCTTTTAACCATCACCAATGAGCTTATGGTGACATTTTTCGACCCTCACCAAAATATGAAATGGTGACGGTCAATGAACACCACCATATATACGCATCAATAGTGACAACCATTAAAGGTCCATCACAATAAATCATTGTTGTTGATATGAAATGGTGAGGGTTATTGTTTGTCATTATAGTCATTATTCGTGATGGACCTTGATGTCACCAATGAGTTTATGGTGATGGTCAATGAACGTCGCCATATATATGCACCAATAGTGATGGACATGAAAGGTCCATCACAAAAAATCGTTGTTGTTCATATGAAATGGTGACAGTCACTATCTGTCATTATAATCAATATTCGTGACAGACCTTGAACGTCACCACAACACATAATTTCGGCGATGCCACCTTTGGTGAAGTTCAATTTTTTGGTGACGGAGGCTATTGTCCGTCACCGTTGCTCATATGAAATGGCGACGGTCACTATCCGTCACTGTAAATCATTATTGGTGATAGACCTTGAATGTCACCACAACACCTATACTTTCGGCGACGCCACCTTTGGTGACGTTCAGTTTTTTGGTGACGGAAGCTATTGTCCGTCACCATTTCTCATATGAAATGGTGACGATCACTATTCGTCACTACAAATCATTATTGGTGATGGACCTTGAATGTCACCACAACACCTATACTTTCGGCGACGCCACCTTTGGTGACGTTCAGTTTTTGGTGACGAAGGTTCTTTTGACCCTCACCAATGAGCTTATGGTGACCATTTTCGCCCCTCACCAATGTGCTTTTTTCTTGTAGTGACCTAGACTAATTTGAGAATTTTGGAGCCATTGGTGCAGAGAAAACAACCATTAAAGGCTTGGAAACACATGTAATTTACAATTTTTGAGCATAATAACAAAGAGGGACATGCCATTGGGAGCTGGACTAGCAGATGTTGCCCAGGAGGGCTAAACCGCATCATAATGTCTATTGTGTAAAACTTATGCGTGATTTTTTTTCTCTGTTATACACTCTTGTTCAGTGTTTTGAAGGCTTATTTACATGCTTAAAGTTCACTAATTCATCTATATTTCATGGTTAAAACTCTCATTCCTTAAGCAAACTTATGGATACAATTTGTACATGTTTATATTACTGAAAGGACACTTAGCACAGCAGAAATAATACACTCCTTTCATATCATATACCTCTTCTTTCAGAAGTCCATTCAAAAACGTTGATTTTACGTCCATTCGATATACTTCCCATTTATATTGTGCGGTAATTGACAACATTGAACGCACTGTCTCCATCCCTGCGATAGGCGCAAATGTCTCCGCATAATCTCTTCCATGTTTTTTCTTGTATCCTTTGACAACTAGCCTTGTTTTATGCCTTTCAATCTTGCCTTCAATGTTGCTCTTGGTCTTATAGACCCACTTCACTCCAATGAATTTTTTTCCTTGCAGAAGTTTCACTAACTCCCACGTGTCATTCTTTTCTATTGCTTATATTTCTTCATCCATAGCCCCGACCCATTTTTATCCTTTGAATGAATCCTTAAAGTGGATTGGGTCATCTACATGAAAAAAAAATGCGGACAAAGAATTCAGACCACCAATACTATCAACTTCACTTTTCTCATAAATTGCACTTAAATTTCTGAAATTTTGTCCTCTTATGTTTGCAGAAGATGGGCTTGTCATGTCACTTGGTTTTGCACTTAAGATAGATGGATTTGTGGATATTTTTGGTGTGCTTGGAGAAGCACTTTCTTGGCTGTGTGATGTTGTCGTATTATTTGTTTATGATGTCTTATGTTGACTACTTTTTTGAGCTTGTGTATGGGTAGGAGGAGTCATCGTTAAGGAATTACTAGTTGCAGTCAATTCCTCTTTGTCTTCATGTCGTGTACATATTTTCACATTGACTGTCTTATCTAAATTTTCATCCCATGCTTCCTCTTCTATGAACTGCAAAACTCTGTTGATTATGAATTTCTTGGTTGATGGATTATAGAGCTTATATGCCTTGTATTCATCACTGTATCCAAAAAATATAAATTTCTCCCCCTTTCTATCCAACTTCATAGTTAACTCATATGGGACATGTTCATATGCCACACATCCAAACACTCTCATGTGAGTGACACTATGCTTTCATCCACTCCATTCCTCTTCAGGAACTATATTCATTACACTTTTGGTTTGTACACCTATTAATGATATATGATACAAAAATGACAGCTTCATCCCAATAATCATTTTCCAAATTCTTTTCCTTCAATATACTCCTTTACATTTCCATAATGGTCATATTCTTCATTTCTGTGACACCATTTTTTTGAGGTGTATACCTTGTTGTAAATTGCTTTTAAATTCCATGCTCCCTGCAAAAATGTAGGAAGTCATTTGAGATGTATTCGCCACCTTTGTCAGTCCTCAACACTTTTATGTAGTGTCCACTTTGATTCTCAACAAGAGCTTTGTATTGGCGGAGGCGCTCATACACTTCACTTTTCTATTTTAGGAGGTATACCCATGTCTTTCTTGTACAATCATCTATGAAATTCAAAATATAATTACTTCCCCATTTGATGATGTCTACATTGGTCCACATAAATTTGAATGGACAATATCCAAAGGTGCATTTGACCTTATTGACTTTCCTGCTAGAAATGATTCTTTATGTTGTTTGCCAAGATACATCCTTTACACAGGTCGTCCAATTTTTCTATGTGTGCCAATCCCTACACCATGCCTTTCTTATGCAGCAAATTCAAACCTCCAAAATTGAGATGGGAAAATCTCAAATGCCATTACCAATTTTCATCTTTGACCTCTCCTTGAAATGTTACTTGTGTGGCAGCCACTTTTCTTTCATACTATTGTGAATTCATTGATAATTCTCCTTTAGCACCTTCTTCCTTCAAATATAGTTTTATCTTTAGGGGAAACATTCTATTTTTTGTCATCTGAACTTTTGCAATTAACTGTCTGCTTGGAGACTCATCCAAAATTGTGGAAGCATCATTTTTGAAAAAGACATTGTAGCCCTTTTGCAAGTTTTTTCCAATGCTTATGAGGTTATGTTTCAAACCCGGTGGTTCAATAAACATCTGAAATGTACTTCCTCTCCCTTCTTGTTAGAATGTCGACTCTTCCTTTTCCCATAGCAGAGACTTTTCTTTCAGTCCCTAATGTCACTTCTCATTTCACACTTTCATCGAGAATGAAAAAAATTTCTATGTTCTCATTCATGTGGTTGCTACACCCTGAATCTAGAAACCATACATCTCCTTATTTTTCTTGTGTTACATTACAAGCTAAAAACATGTTATCATGTTTCTCATTTTCCTTTACGAAATTTTCACTTGGTTTGCTACTTATATCATGTTGATTCTTTCTACATTCATTTGCATAATGACCATACTTCTTATAGTAATGACATTGAACTTGATATTTATCATACCTATGACCTTGTGCTTAATTATGGCTTGGGCCTTGACTTGGATTTTGAGTGCCGACCCTTCCACCTGAGCTTGAAGGGTTGCTTTTTCCACTTTTGTGTGGGCTTCTGCCTCTACATCTATAATTTTATCTTCCTCGACCTCTACCTTAACCAAATGAAACTTGTGTCTCGAAATCATGCTCCAATGAGGAGTTTGTTGCGCTGTTCAACCTATGCTCATGAGAAATCAATGATGCATGAAGCTCATCCACTTAAAACTGTGAGAGATCCTTTGTCTCTTCTATGGCCACAACTATGGTATCAAATCTTGTTGGCAGACATATTTTTCTCAACTATTCTTCTTTCCTCAAGTGTCTCACCATGAGACTTGATTTGAGTAACGAGTCTAATTACATGTGTAAAAATGAGTCTATATTCACAGACTCTTTCTTACAATTTGTCTCGAAATATCTTCTCAGCATTTGTAATTTCCTCGTCTTCACCTTTTCCATGCCTTGGTAGGTTGTTTCGGGGGTATCACATGCTTGCTTGGACTGTGTTCCTGTTGCAATCCTTTGGAAGATACTTTCATGAACTGCTTGAAAAATGTAGAAGAGGGATTTTAAATCCTTCTTCCCGTTGTCCCTTCAAAAACCATTCTTTGCTTGTGTTAAAGCATTGTATGCTACTGCATCTGCTTGTTCTTGGAAACCATTCTCCACTAATTTCCAAATGTCTTATGAAGAAAATAGAGCATTCATTTTTTTAGCCCAATAATCGTAATTTTTGTCATTAAACTGAGGTATTTGTGGATTAGCCAAGCTTGTGCTTGTTGTTGCCATTTTCATTGTGTAAAAAAAACTTTCTCCTTGCTAGTAAATACGGTGCCTTCAGAACAACTTTTAACATCACAATGCATAATCTTATCTACATACATATATATCAAAAACATATATTTCTAACACATTAGTAAATGATAGTTGTTGTGAAATGGATAATTTCCCTCATGTTCAAAACTTCATTTAATCCATGTCCTTGTTACAAACTCAACCTCATTTAATCCATGTCCTTGTTACAAACTCAACCTCCAACTAGAAAAACATTTACTTCAGATATGGTTGCTTGAATTCAGATATGGCTGATGTGAATTCATTTAACTCAATAGTTGACATAATTTTCCAACAAGGGAAACACCATGTTCGGTGTTCTATGAAACTCAGTTCCCATGAACCGACGGACTCATTGAGATTCGTTGGTATCATAAGTCCACAAGGGTGTAAAATGAATTGTACGAGACTCTCTTCCGTGAAGCCACCAGGAATCTCCCCGGCTCTCCCTCTTGCCAACGTGTGTTAAGCTTCGTTAACTAAGCTCGACATAAGATTGGTTATACAATCTGCTTTCAATTTCTCTTTAGCCATATTGTTCAGCTCAAATGGGATTTACCTAAACTCCTTAATCAATATAAGGGGACCCTCGCAAAAGGACTTACGTAGCGAAGTAGCAATAGGCGGAAATACAAAAGGAATACTGCGGAGGCAAATTTTAGGGTGAGGTAAATTTTAAGGATGATAATTTATCTTAAATTTGATATATCTTGGTAGATTTTATGAGTATGTAACATGCAATTTTTGTGATTTTATATAGTATTTATAAACGTTTGATGATTTTTAAAATAAATACTTTGTAACTTTTTCGATTTTCACAACACGTTTCCCATGCAAGATTACAAGTGGCGTTTTTTTAAGTTTGTTGCAGCGCAGATAAATCGTGTAACAAACTATTCGATAAGGACAGTAGAAAATGCTCAACGAACTTACCGCATGAGTTTAAAAAAATGAATAAAAAAAAAGGAAGGAAAAGACAAGGCTTTTGCGAGTTTACGTAACCTTTAGTCGGCTGACAACGTGGCAGGCAAAGTGGAAGAATGCCCACGGGCCCCGTTAAATGTAAAAAAACTAATAAATAGAAATGGGATAAGCTATTCTGCCAAGAGTCTGTCGATAAGTTGGGAGTGGTCATTGTAAAACTTCACAGGAAAAGGGCCGAATACAAGAGTCAGATAGAGAAGCAATCTGTCCCATAAGCTATTTTTAGCTTCATAGACATTAAAAATTCTTTCTTTTTTTCTTTCTTTCTATTCTTCCTTTATTACTTAAATGACGGCGTCTACGTGCAAACATAACGAAAAATGCATTCCACATTTATTATAACCGCTGTTTAAATGTTGTTTTGTTTATATAGATTTAAGATATTAAATTTTGTATAATTTACATGTTCAAATTCGTGCTTGGACTGTAACATTGTTTTGATTTCTATTTACAATTCACATGATTATTTTTTATTTTCAAAAGATTGAATCTCTCTATAGGTTTAAGATAACACTTTTGTTGTCTAATTTCATAAAAAAAATAAAAAATATATATAACGTTTCCCTGAAAACTTTTGAGAATATACAACGTTTACAATTGCGGATTCTATATTTAAGCCCACCAATTTTTATATGTCGCACAGGTTTTTTTATAACGTTGACCTGTAATCACATGAAAATAATATTCCCCGTATCCTCATGTTGTGTCTCTCGAGGCTCTGGGCCTCTGGCAGGTCGCGTAATAAAATGAAAACTAATATATCAAGGCCGCGTAAACTACACGTTAATTAGCCAATCATGTGAAACGTGCGAAAGTGGCATACGCACAATAATGTGAGTCTCGTTCTTTTTACGTTATTAGGTCGTATTTTAGCGCGTAGTCTACCTAGGCTGCGTTTTGACCCAGAATCTGGTAACAATTTCCAGAAAATTCGGCAAAGATTTGTCCAGAAACTTGTTTACGGTTGTTAAACATTAATATTTTGAGTGCCACAGGGGTTTTTGATAGTGCTGAATCCATTTCCACTATCAAAAATGGATTCCAACCACTGCAACTACCTGATTTTTTAAAATTTAGTTGACCGGATTCCAGCAGATCTGCAGTCCGGGCCAAAACGCGACCTAGGTAGACAACTCCGTATTTTAGTGCTTTGGACGGCAGTGCCATTTAAAGCTACTTATCCGTATAAGACTCCTTGCCTCTCCTAACCTGAATGTTCCACTAGTATTGATATCACACTGATTCACCATGACCCATATCAAAGGCCAACCCCGTATTCCACTTAATGAGATAAGGGAAGGTAAGCGCTCTGCTCATTCTATCTGCCCCCATGTCCCTCAACCCAACGCTTTACGTCTTCTGCAACCGGAACCTTTGCCAAAGTCTGAGACCTTTTTGTGGGGGATGGATGTATCACAGAGGAAGCAAAAGAGGAGAAACCACAAAATCAGTAGGGATCTGGAAATCGAAGAGATAAAAGGGTTTATGGAACTTGGCTTTGACTTCAGTCACGACATGTTGAGCCAGCGACTACTGGATCTTCTCCCTGGATTGACGAAATTATTAATCGATCATGACAATAGCAACAAGGATATGGAGTTTCAAGAATCGCCACTGAAGAATTGGGAACTGCCAAACCCAAATGCGACAGGAATGGATATGAAAGAACATCTCAAGCTCTGGGGTCAAGCTCTGGGGTCGTTCTGTAGGTTCAACACTAAAATGTTAGTCCAGGCATTGACTTTTAGAAATCTGATGAGTCGAATTTTTAAATTTCCATTCACATTGGCAACCGCACAAGGTTGAAATTCAAAGTGGAAGAGGCTGCTGCCGAGGCTGGTTACATGGTTATAACTCCAAAGTCGAATAGGTTCGTCTGGCAGTCATACTTTATTACTTTAATTAAGCCGGTATGCCTGTCTATGTTCCAGAATTTTAATTTATTTACCAGATTAAAGTAAGTCCACGATGGGGATTTAACCATCAGCGAATATGCTGGTAATATGACGATGGTATTTAACCTTCAGCGAATATGCTGGTAATATTCTTAGTAATAGTTGGAGATATTAAATTAATTTTAATTAATATAGTCAACACATGTGTTAGATGAGAGGCACAAGTGCCTTTTAGGTGGTTCACGGTAACAATTTGGTACCCCTAACCACACATTTATCTCTAAGTACCCAAAAAATAGTTTTACTTCTATAATAATTTATAAGGTTTATTTACTTAGATATGAGATTTGAACCCTTCCAGAAGAAAAAACACACCACCCACATGGCCCTAAGTACACTCCTTGACCTATGTACCATCCAATGGAAGTTCGTATTAATAGAGAATGCACAAGGAGTGCCCAGCTGCGGACAGATGTAAAATATATTGAACAGTGATTGTGGAAACAAACAGTGCTACCGCATACAATTTTCATTTTTTTTTCGAGGCAAAGCAAATACAATCTTGTTGCATAACCTGTTTCTGCTTAGTTATCGATGCAAGCAGCTTTGATCTTATCTGATGGGAGTCGTAACCCTAATCTGCTAACGCGGATGTAAATATTCTTTGTAGGCGATGACCAGTTTTTAGATTGTCTGAAGCTATTCTTGTGCATAGCAATTTTAAATCTTCATTGCCTTGGTATAATCTAACAATGTATAAGCGTTTTTATAAAAAATATAAAAAATTACAAAAGCGTTGTAATAAATTTAATAAAGAAACTTAAGAATTATTTCTGTAAGGGATTGTCTTTACGACAGAGTTTCATTAGAAATCCTTACTTTCATTGTGAAAGAGTGAGGGCTCATCCTCGAGTATTAGAAGAGCTAACTCGTTAGGGTTCCATTCGTAACAGTATGTTACTTCCGTTTGATTCTGATCAGGATGTCGTAGTTGAATCTTAATATTTTTCCATTGTTTTGCTTATCCGAACAAAAATGAGCGCACAGAATTTAAATTTAGTTTGCTGAATAGTCAATAAAAGAATCAGTTGACCTACTTTACTATCCACCAATTTTGCTTTCTTGTTCTCCACTTCCAAATTTGAAGAAACCGGCCAATTGCACAACACTGCGGACTCCGGAATTGCGGAGCTGGTGCCACTCCTAATTCCACAGGTAAGACGTGCTACAATTATGCTGAGAATGAGGAACATATGGGTAGAGTGTCATCGCATTTCTGGTGGGTCATTATCAAATTATTAAATGGTTGCTTTTTTGGACCATTGCTCTATCGGTTATCGTATATATTAAATTAGACTGCGCCAGCCTTAACTTATATCGGCACGCAGACTAGGAAGGATATAACAATGTGGGACCCTTGGTGGGATATAATAATTGTGCCCAGAATAGGACGGGATATCATAATTGTGCCCAGAATTCAAAGGGAAATATTATGAGGAGAACGACGTCAAGAGGAAAAAGCACTCTTCTTTAGTTTTAACTATTAAGCTTATTAAGCTTACTCAAATGGTATATTAATTTATTTAAATTTACTTTATTTACTAGATTTATAATATCAAATTATATTTAATACATTATTGTTTAAAATATAATTTAATATTGTCATTGTTATTATATTTTTATTCTAAATTTTATAAAAAATAATTATAAATTTCAAATATGAGTATCATCATAATTTAAATGTTTATATATTGTAATAAAACTTTATTTTGACATTAAATAAATATAAATAATAAAAAAATCAATTTACATATTAAATAGACCAAATAGCTTTTATATTGACATCAAATAAATATAAATAATAAAAAATTCAATTTAAATTTTAAATAGACAAAATCACTTATTTAAAATAATGAAACAAAAAATTATTTTGACATTGAATAAATATAAATAATAAAAGAATCAATTTACAAAACTTTATTTTGACATTGAATAAATATAAATAATAAAAAAATCAATTTACATTTTAAATAGACAAAATCACTTATTTAAAATAATTAAAATATTTATGTCATAAATCATAAAAAAAATATTTGAATTTTTAATCAATAGAAAGACACCTTTTTTCGTTCATTTAAAACATTGAAGACTAAACGCTACACACAATTTGTTTATACATTGTAAGAGTTGAGGATTTTTATCTAAGAAAAATAAGGGTTTTGAAGAAAATTATGGTAGGGTTTTTTTCCCATACATCAAAGGTGTTATTGACAAAATCGTCAGAGTTCTGGGTAAGAAGGACATATTCGCACAATTTTTAGCAACAAGAACAATAAAACAAAGAATGTAATCAATTAAAGACAATATAAGTCATGAACAACTTAAAGGAGTTTACAGGATTGAATGTTCATGTGGGAAGAGTTACAGTGGTAAAACATGGCACTCGCTTTAGAGACGACTTAAAGAGCACAGAGCCAATATTAAGAAGGAGAGATCTCGCACCTTGGCCCTTGCGGAACACTCCTCAAAAACTAAGCATCATATGCGTCTAGAGGATACCAAGATCTTTGTGAGAGAGGAACACTATCGAAGAAGGAAAATTAGAGAGATAGTTGAGATTATAAAACGTCCTCATAACTTCAACAGGGATGGAGGATGTGAAATCAGTGACATTTGGTGACCTCTTATACGCCAAATTTGTTCCTCCAATTCGTCATCCTCCGAGGTATATATTTAAGATTTATTTCCCTTCTGTTGAATTTTAAGATTTAGTCATTGTTAGTTTCACATGGTAATTTTTTTTTAATTATTAAATTATTTACTTTCAATAATTATCAGTATTAATTAATTTTTATTTACCATTAATAAAAAATAATTAATTAATAATTATTATTGGTATATAATATGTTATAAGATTAGAACCTTAATAGAAATCTTAATAAAATGAAAAGTAAAATAATAATAAATTATTTAATCATTATAAAAAAATAAATTATTATTTAATAATTATTAATATTTATTTATTTTTTAACAAATAAATGTTAATGTTTTTTTTTTCTAAGTAAAATTATCTATTAACAAGCGGTAAAATTACATCTGGACCGTAGTCAGAAACTGCTGCTCATGAGGCAGAAAATCAGAAAAAACAGTGATAAAAAACTGTCGATGCCCACGCAGGGGACCATAACCACGGTGTTCTGTATCATACTTTGAACCCAGAGACACAAAGAAGGGCCAAAAACATAGCAAAAACTTCCAGAGCAGAAAAAACCCGTAGGTTGGAGAAACAGAGACATTGGGATGTCCAGACAACAAACCATTAATCTTCCAGGGGCACCTCTTCGATTCTGCACCATCCGGAGGCGTGCGGGCCTGAAGCAGGTTCGTCCGGAGCAGCCGGAACAGCTTGAGAGACATTCTCGGCAGAAAGCATTTCTTCATCAACGACAGGATCAGCATGGCGAGACGGAGGCGGAGCATGAGGATTGCGCCCATCGAGATTAAAGGCAGAGAATTGAGTATCCGGAGCACAGACAGTCGTAGCCGGAGCCGAAGGAAGCGAGTCATCCCCAGGAACCAAATCTTCAAGGAAAACCACTGAAAGGAT
Source organism: Pinus albicaulis (assembly GCA_034641835.2). Classification (NCBI taxonomy): domain Eukaryota; kingdom Viridiplantae; phylum Streptophyta; class Pinopsida; order Pinales; family Pinaceae; genus Pinus; species Pinus albicaulis. The sequence continues at coordinate 160,358,990 of CM076572.1, read as the reverse complement.
GGCGGTAATGCGAGGGCGGTTGAGATTGCTGTTGAAGGTGAATCTGGCCGTGCCGGTGGTTGGGGCATAGGAAGCAGGAGGCCTGTGCGTGTGAGGACCCCAGAACAGACGGTGGCCATGAGAGCTCCCTCGACCAGAACGAGTGCGAGGATAATGACTTGAGCCTTCCCCAAAGGAAGAAGAGTCAGGAGAGGGACTGGCAGGAGAAGGGCGGCTCCTCGAGCTACCCCGACTGCTTCTCATTCGATGGCGAAGTCTGGGCATGTTGAAGGGGAGCGGAAGCCTGAGAGTCTTCCAAACCGCAGAGCGAACCCTCGCGAGGTTGTCCTGGAAGCACACCAAATGCAGCACTTGATCAACCTTCCACCCGGCGCAGAGCAAACCACGAGCCTCACTTCCACTGAAATGTTGCAAGCACTGGTCTACACTATTCTTTCGGCGAACTCTGCAAAAGTTGACAACAGAATGATACATGGTGGGAGCCGAGAGCAGGTTTAAAACATGAATGCCACCCACAGCGCGCCGAATCCCCACAGGCTCCCAAGCCGTCCTTCCCATGCGAATCCAATCTGCAAGCGTGATAGCGATCATCCTGAGAATCCCTCTCAAGCATGCGGAGGGAGGCTTCACCACATCCGGAGACGGGCGAGAGCCAGAATTTGCAGGGCGAGCAGCGTTGGAATGGGGGAAGCATAAATGGTTAATTGCGTTGGCCAGAATGCCATTTAACACGTTGTACTCATCAGGCAGATGGCGGCAGAGAGGAGCAGCCCGCCAGCCCATCAAATTAATACGCATTTGTGACACCCGCATCCGGGGAAATAAATGTTAATGTTATTTAAATATATATATATATATATTTTTTTTTAATTTATTAATTAATTTAATGATAGTGTTAACATATTGAATTATAAAAATTCATAAAAAAAATTATAAACTCTAAAAAACATTAATATATTAAATAAAAATATATATAATCTATATATCTCTAAAAATTATTATTTCCATTAATTTTATTAAAAATGATTATGAATTATAATTTTCATTATTATTAATCAATTCAAAATTACCAATTAATTCTAAGAAATTAAAAAAAAAGTATTTAGATATTAGTTACTAACAATTTTAAATTAATGGTTATAAATACTAATATATTAAATATATTAGTAATAATTAATTAAAAAAAAATTATTTTAAATTAATGGTTATAAATACTAATATATTAAATATATTAGTAATAATTAATTAAAAAAAAATTATTTTAAATTAAATAGACTAATTAATTAAATATAATGATTAAATTATTTCTTGAAAATAAATTAATTAAAAATATTACTTAATAAGTTTAGAAATGTAACATCTTCCATTTTGATTTTGTTTTTTCTAATTATAGTAACATCTATAACTTAATTTTATAGTTAAACTATCATTTGTCACATTCTGACGTATTTATGTTACTAATCATTTACTATGTCACTGCTTATTCATTTACAGTTTATAGCAGTGTCTCACTTGTTACAACGTCAACTACAATTTTTCTCTTAATACAGGATTTACTTTCCTCATTAATAAGTCTTTCATTTCTTCTTATGAATACTCTATTCCCTTTTCATTTATTCACTAGACTTTCTAACCCTTAATTACATTGCATATGTTTGAATTCATTATTTGACAATAGTCAATAGGTGATTATCATATACTTTCTCACCATCATAAAGATATAGCCATACTTTTACTTGATGTTAAATTTAATAACTCCATACTCTTACTTAAATTGGATCCTCATTGATATGTTTATTTTAATTATTCTACCCCATTATATAATGGTTCTAAATTTCAATCTGTTCATATTTAGCTATTATTTACTTCTTTACGCCTAAAATCAACTTTGGTTACTATCCCAAAAGTCAACATGGTGTATTAGGTATTTAGGATAATCACAACTACACGTTGGATTAAAGGGTAGTACTATTCTAACATTTCCACCATTATGTCACTTTTAGCTCTCGGTTAACGTAACCCTACCTCATTTAATTTAAAGGGAATATCATTGTGACACTACATATATCTATAAAAGTTGACATTTAAACAAAACCTTATGAACCTGGACTTACCACATGGTATGACACGCTACATATTTTGTGCTTAATGCAAATGTCCTCCATGCACATAATTGATAACCTAGCTGACCACAGTAATTCGTAGTTGATACTCCCAATGGTTTCATAGAGGTCAGGCATTAATGCTGAACGTATATTTTACATTGGAGGTACACAAAACCCCACTGCGTGAACTCCTCGGGATTATCTGTCATAAATTATACGTACCTATTCACATGGGCCTTTTTCCCTCCAGTTTTCAATACTGCGATCGAAGGGATACTCCATGATCTTTCGACTCGTGGATGGTGGTGATTTACGACCAGGTTAGGGTTTACCACTTTGCTTAAAGGGTCTCTTTGCACTTAAAGCCGTTCTCATTTGATTTTCGGCCAAACTTTGGCCACCGACGATGTAGTTTTTCCTCTGCGTTTGAAGGGAATTTCGTAACTTGTCTGGATAGAGTAATTAGATAACATTCTACCCATCAAAGACAACTTCTCACTGCTGCAAGGTAGGACCTTCTTCGTTTTTAACTTCTGGTTCATTATTCTCATTGTAGATTTGGTTTTATTAACATTGGTTGTAAGTGTTTCTGGTTCGTATTCTCTTACCCTTTTTTTTTTGTTTGCAATAGAGAATCATAGTAGATATATTACCTCCTTGATGATGAGCTCCAGGTATCATGGACAGCATAACGGTGTTGACTCTAGGAGACATTCCAATGTCCCATGTCACATCTACAATCTTCAAAATTTCAGATAATCAACTGATGAAATGTGTTTCACCATAATTTGCTTTCGAAATCGTAGTGATTTGGATTGTGATTTATGGATACAACTTCTACGTTTGGTATATTTCTACTCTTCTATTTTCATCAATACAAAGTGATGTGTACCTATTTAAATATAACATACCTTAATTTCTCCTTGCGGTTTGTTGGTTAGCTTGCGTTTAAATTAGTTATCATTGTACCCTTTTTAACATTTATGATTCTATTTCTGGTTTACATCAATTTATTTATTTCTAACATAGCTCTCTAGAATTATATAACAGTGTGAAAATAAGACGCGAGGGAACACTAGAGGTGTTCCTGTCCTCGGTTCCTTCTTCAGGAACCTTCACTCGAAGCCCTGAATGGTAATATTTAGTTCCTTCACAGTTTAGTTCAATGTTTTCGGTCTCTGCCTCTATATACATTGTCCTGATTTAATGAACTCGGCTTTCACTCCACCTATACTCACTGTGATTGTATTTCTCTACGTGTTTGTAATTGTACTCGAGGTATTTAATACTCGACATTGTTTGTCTCTTCTTCGGATAACGAAATTTAAACAAACGAGTGTTAAAATGACGCATTTTCAGTTGAGTCAATTTACGTAGGGTTTCCTCCCATTAAATTATTACAGGTGTATATAGGAATTGCAGCGTTTCCTCCCAACTACAATTATTCGCTTAATACATTGGAAATGCTTCATTTCTGAGTTTGTTATTTTCGTTTTAAGTGAGATTGAACGAAGTGGATTTAACAAAGTATAAGGAATTTATCTTGTATTGCCCATTCCCTTATGCTCAAATTCTTAATTTACATAGATAATATGTGTTATTAATTTCTATGATTAAATGGAAAAAGGGACACATTTTCTTACACAAGAATGACCCTATTCTGGTCTACTCATACCAAACTAGCAGTGTACATTATTTATGTTACACTAGCTGGTGTAATCCTCCTTTAAAGATTATACCGTAAATATCAATTCATTTTATTTTCTATATACAGAGATAATATTGAATCCAATACTCTCTAAGGTATTTAAGTTTTCTGTGTTGGTATTTACATTTGTTTCCTAATTTTAATTACATTGCTGCTTGGATTTTGATCCTGGAATCTCACATCTAAGTTCGTTTCTTGGATGTATACCATACGTTACTTGCTCCTGGAATTAATATGCATCATATTTTCTTTTCTTTTGGTTTCATGACACCACAATTAATTTTGGTTTCATGACACCACAATTAATTGTATACAGGTTGGTTAGACACTTAATTTCTTTTCATATCCTTTCTGCATAATCATGCCAAAAGACATTCATGTATTCTTTTAAGGGACATAATTCCCTCTGTCCATTTTATTATCAGTATTTTCTATGGGACTGTACAGTTGTTTTTTTAATGATGACTGTAATCATCCATAAGGATGTAAATATATGACTTATAGATTATAATGTATAATTACTTGTTTTACACGTTGTTTACATTTTGTTGAAATTTTTTCATAAGTACATATTTCATGTCTCATGACATCTATATCAAAATGATTTATTTCTTTGTTTCAATACCAGTAGTCCATTAAAAATTATTTAAATTAGAATTACAGTATACCATCATTTCTCCACTGTTATGTATATATCTATTTAGTTGTTTATTCCAGAGTTCTTTCATTTCAGTCGACATTCTATCGAAATTTAGACACAATATCATCTTTCCAGTTATACTTTCAATTTCAGTTTTATTGTATGAATACATTTCAAAGATATACATGTATATAAAATCTCTATCTATAAAGTCTATGTATGATTTCTTTTTAATAACAATACAGAAGTTCTTTTAATGATATAGCACAACATAGATGTATCATTCATTTTTGTTTAGAAACTATTTCGTAATGCAATGTATAGTATGATAACATCTTAATAGGACTATTAAATTTGAAGAGATATCAAATTCCTGTGAGGTACCTAACCTCAGATCTAGACCCAATACTAGGTTATAGACATTCTGAGAGTTGGTCTGCTACAGAGTATGTATGTACAATGATACATAATTAACTATTTCCTCTATAGTTAATTCTGCTAAATGTAAATGCCACCAAAATATATTTATATCTCAAATCATTTCCATTACATAGACATAGATTCAAACCTAGAATGTCATATAGATCGAGCTACTTTACCCTTTATAGTAACTCATCACAACATTAAAATATAATTCAAAAACAACTCAAATTAAATGTGCATACCACTTTAGGTTAGAGTAGATGCCTCCCAACCTTAGAGCTCTTTCTCCACAGCTCACCCTCGAGAAGAAATCCTTTCCTCTAGTGATACACAACCCTTTGTCTATCTCGAATCAACGTATTTAAGCTTGCTTTCCCTAGCCTGTTTCCCTTAATTGTGTCAAGTTAATTCAGGATGTTGTTTTCTTGTTTGCCTAGGCTTTCCCTTTGTGTCTTCCACAAAGATACATTTAAAGCTAGGTTTTCTACTTTCTAGCTTTATTCCACCCCTTTCCAGTAATTTCCTCTTTACTGGGGCACTTTTTAGATTTTTGTCTCCAATCTAATTTTAATATTTACTTTATTCCTTCCAAGGAATTTTGGAAGTCTTTGGAAAGTCTTACAACCTTATCAATCCTCATGGATTGGGTTCCCGGATCTCTAATCATAATCTAGTCATTGCACATTAGTTTTCCATTTAATTTTATTAACTTGAAATAATAAAATAAATCCACACAATTGTTTCCCATTAGGGTCCACTATACCCTTTTGGACTTTTTCAAATGCCTAATAGAAGCATAGAAAACTGGGGATATTACAAGAAAATAATAATATATATAATAAAATAAATAAATAAATCATAATAAAATACTTGTGGGCTCTTTTATTTTTCTTTTTCGCTATTAAATCATGATTTAAACCCTTATTTCAATCATTTATTTAAGAACTTGTTCTAAATATGGATCCCCGTTGGGATTTGAAACATCATCCAATGTTGTATAACACTATGGATAATCTGGAAAACTCTTCAATAACCATTTATATATATAAATATATTGTAACATCTCTGGTTTCCACAATTTCTTTTTCTATTTATAGACTTTAAACTATAAAGAATTACACGCAATAACTTGCTACATTTATTCACTTCTGTCAACACTTTTACATTTACAACTTATAGTCCAATATCATTTATTTAACGAGGTTTACATAAACCTATACCTTTGGTCATCTGGTGACCTTTAATCTTGAAACTAATTTTCCAGCTTATCATTTCATTTCAGACTTTATGTCTCCAATAAAATCTTCTATTTTATCTCATGGAAATATGTTTAAATAGTGGAATCCCCATTTTTATTATTATCCACTCCAATCTTTTCCATATTACTTATTGGTTATAAATAACTTCTCTAATGCAAAGTCCACCACCACATGGAGATTAACCTAACCAACTCTACATTAGGAACCGTCTCTCTAAATTTTCTAATATAATTAAAAATGATATTTCATTTTCCTCTTTAATGTTTTCATTGATCTTTACCCTTTTAAAACATATATTCTACCCTAAGGATATAATTCATTATTCTTATTATTTATCGTATATCTGTTTGTTATTACGACCATTGCATTTATGAAACTCTGGGTCTACTTTATAACCTCACCAATTTAACAACTTCATATTAACTTTAATCAAAGTTTCATATACATGTAAATCGAAAAAATATGAATGACTTGCCTCCCTTTCCACGGTTTAAGGCTATCCCCATCCATTTCATGTCTTCGACGTGACATCAACACATGAAACTAGTTCTATGTATGAAAAGTTGTGATGTATCCTATTCACGTCATAAATTTTAATTGTGTTTCAAAAATGTGGATTTACATCCACTATACCTCTGTGATCTATCTATCTATCTATCTATATATATATATATATATATATATATATATATATATACCCACGTCATACGTTTCCAACATGTCAGTTGTAATACAAAGGATGAATTTACTATGGTTAACCATGCCAGCTCCTTGATATAACATTGACACATATACTTGTGTTTATTTAAGGTCATTGTATTTCTCATCATGCCAATTCTCATTGCATAGTTTGATGTGAAAGGATACAAAATTTTTATGAAAGTTCTCCCATGCAATCATTTCAATTTCGAAGGTTTACCTAACGTGTCAGGTCATAGAGTCATCACTCTTCGTTGCACGTCACTCTAACAAATTCCTCAATCGTTATGGCATTAAATGTGAATAGATGTATTTTTAATGATCCAGAAGCAATTTGCAACGACCACTATACAACATATTTCTCGAGATTCTTACTATTACATTTTAAAGTACTTGTTCACATGGCATCTCTGATTTCTCATGAAACTCTTCGATCTGCTGGAAAAATCTTGCCATTCAAAATCTTTAGACACATGGATGGTTATGATGGAATCCATGTTAGGGTTTTTCTGTGCCACAAATATTTTCGTCTTTCGACTCCTGCTCATTTTCACGTCTCACTTCCATTGAACCCAGTTCACTTCGACTCATTCACATCTTACTATAATTCATACTTTGCTCGGTGTTATTTGTTTGTTGACTGAGTAATGGAACTCGTTCCACCCCATTGAGGAGGAAAATGCATTTTTCACTTGGAGACTACCTTCGCACTTAGTCAAGGTAAGAGCTCGTCACTGCTAACCTAATTTTCATTTACGTGATTTAGAGTTGGGATGCATGATTTTGATATTCCATTTGATACTAAGTGGGTTCATGTGCCTAACCAATTTTCCATCGTTGGGATCATTCTCTCCTTGAGTGGAATTCTGGTAAGCATTACTCAATTTTATCTATCTACATGTACTCCTAGACCTGAGTCTCATTTTTCCGTTAGCTCTTAAAATTTAATCATATTTACTCTTCACATTTTATGCCGACCGTTGGTTTATCTGTGGTATATTATTTATATTCTTGTTAAATTTTTATAGCTATCAGTCAGGGAAAATTTTAGGGGTTAGTATTCGTAGATGACCTAATTTTCCATGCTTTCTCCAAAAAAAATATTCGCCAATTCCCATTTTTTACTAAAAATGATTCGCCCAAATTTTATAAGAAAAAATTGTTTTACCTTAAAAATCACCAAAATTTTGTAGAGACTATATAAAATCATTAAAAGTTAGAATATTTTTACTAAAATATCACCAAGCATTTTATACTTTGCATATTATGGATTAGTAAGATTCGCCAAGGTTTTTAATTTTTAAGATAAATTTCCATCCTTAAAATTTCCCCTGCTATCCATAGAATTTTCAATGTATATATGGTTATATTGTACATTTGAAAAGTCTTCCCTTCCCCTTTAGGGGTTTGTGACTTTCACCTTCAGCATTTCATCACTTCTTTACATGGCTCAACTTTCCATGACATTTTTCTTGGGAAATTCCTATGAACATGTAGGAGGTAGAGGTATGCACACGACCCGTCTTATCAATGTCCGCTTGGCACCCTAACTGTCTATTATGTGTATAGTTCTCCACTTATAGTTTGCCCCACATTTCATTGTTATTTATACATTTTTTTTACTTATAGCAAGCATAATATCATGTGAAATGCAGATCGCAAAGCAAGAAGATGCCGACTCGTCCTCGGTTAACAACTGAGAGTAATACGAATTTTAGAGGTCATTTCATTTTTCAAACCCCTCTCTTTTCACCCCGTCGATTTATATTACCATCACTGGTTTTCTATGGGTCTTGTTAGAAATTTGGGGTTTTATTTTTTGATTCCATAGAAAACTCTTCTTCACTAATTTTTTGAACTTGGAATTAGACTCCATGCTTGTTTCGAATCTTCTCTCTCTCATTTCATAGGATCTCTTTTTTTCTTTGGATTCAATCATTATGTAGAATGTTCCTTATCCTCGAATTAAATTCGGTTTGTGCTCTACGAGGATTTCATGTTCCTCGTGTGTTGTGTGTATGCAAGGGTAATTCCAAATGAAATAAAATTCGACCTATGTCCGATTATTGAAGGCGTTCTTAACATTCATGCCTTGTCGGAAAAATGGAATATTTTCTTTAAATCAAATTTCCATAATAGTTGTACACTTATATTTTAGTTATAAAACCTTAACTTAATTGTATGGAGCTTGGAATGTACAGTTGTATTTCTTGACAATGACTAATTTACTTTGTTTTATTGCAGGTTGGGTGTAATATATGTGCCTCTAAGGTGATCCACTCACCTTTCAATTTTGTACTCCTTTTGTTACTTACTACTTTTTCTACCCTTAATGACCAGAACTAAATTATAGTTCTATCTTTCTGCAGGAATCTACATGAATATCACACGTTTCAGGATTAGTATTCGTATATTGATCTTCTCTAATCGATCATAATTCATGGAATGTTTCTATTCAGGTTGGTCTTGTTAATCATTGGGCTTTCCTACATGCAACCTCTCAATAAAAATTCCCGGGAGATATTATAGTCTGATATAAAGAGACATTTTTCCTCTTTGTACAAATTTTCATGTATACATACTGTATTTAAAATGTGTAAGTACATGGATTATAACATTTATAAATGTAGGGCTCTGTAATCTATGAAATAAGTTCCTTTATTTTCAAATGAAGGATGGTTGGAACTCCAATATAGTGCCTTCATTGCATTTATGATTTGACTTTCAGTTCTAATGTATGCATACCTCCTGAACATATATGTTTCGATAAAAGTATTATTGGTAGTACATTATTTCTCAGATCTATTAATGTGTACAATAAATCTGAATGGTTAACTTGAACATGCACTTGGATAGATATTTGTTTTCCTTCTGCTTAGTAAATATTTCCATGTATAGTACAAGCTAGGAACTAAATTAACTATACTATGTACATATTGATTATCACTCATATGTAAATCTTTCCTATACTAGTTCCTTAACAGAATTATTACTTTGCAACATACTACTATCATACAAATATTAGGAATAATAAATCTTCTGAGAGTCACCTGACCTGAGATCTAAACCTCCAGCAATGTTTAGACACTCTAAGAGTTGGTACTCTTCAGCTTAATGTCTATACAACAATACAATACCAAACTATAATTATTATAGAAATTTATGTTCAATGTACAGACCCACCATATGTTTCATATTTAGACTAATTTTCACAATATCTACCAAATTAAAGATTTAAACAATTTCATTTATATCTTCTATCTTACCTCATCAGCATAATCCTAACAATATCAAATGCTAATTTAAAATGAAATTAACTGGTGCATACCATTTAGGGTAGACTAGGATCCACCCAATCTTTGAGCTCTCTCTCCATAGCTCCCCCTGAGCAGGGATCAAATCCTTCAATCATAGACCAACCCCTTGTCTATCCTGAAACTGCTTATTTAATATTGCTTTCCCATCAACCGGTTTCCCTTAATTGCGTCTAGTTAAGTTAGGATTTTTCTTTCCTGTGTGCCTAGGCTTTCCTTTTGTTTCTTCCACAAAAGTACTTTTAAGCTATATTTTCCTCTTTTTAGCTTTATTCCACCTCTTCCGAGTAACTTCCTATTTACTAGGGTAGCTTTTTAGATTTTATCTCCAATCTAAATTGCTATATTTAATTTATTTCCTCCAAGGATTTTTGGAGAACTAGGAAATCTTTATGATCCTTATCCATCCTCATGGATTTGGATCCCTGATCTCTAATAATTATCTAGTCCTTGCACCATTAATTAATTTTTTATTTTATTAAACTAATTTAATAAAATATATTCACAATAAATATTTTCCCTGGGGTCAAATTTCCCCTTAGAGCCTTTGACTGCCTATTTTTAAAAGCATAAAATTAGGACATTACATATCCCCCCTGTAAAACAGAACACTATCCTCAGTGTTACCAATTTTGATGTTGATTTCTTAACTCGAGATGAAGATTCCTCCTTCATCTTATCCTCTGACTCCTAGCAGTTTCTTCAGATTACAAGTACATTCCCCTACCTTTACTCTACTCACTGCTATACTCTGGAGTTTGATTTTCTTCTTGCTTCAGTATAAGAAGTATATCTGGAAGGATATTTTATTCCTGCTTCCACCTATCCACATTTCCTATCAATTCATATGAGTAGTATCATATACATATATTGATAAGAAGAAATCATGATTATCTTCTGAAATTTAATATTTTTCAATAAAGCCACTGATTAGCAAAACCCTTCAAGATTTATAGTAGCATAATGAAATTTTAGCACAACTACTTATCATTCCATGAATTTCGGCGATATTTCCTCCTCACGAACCCATGGTCTCGTTCCTTGGTGATTTCTCTGCACGTCTTCTCACCTTGACTCCTTTTATGAAAGTTGTATAATTCATGTTACACTTTACTTTAGAAAACATACACCTCTTCATTAGCAACTCATGAATTTAGAAAAACAACTTTGTCATATGCAGTGGTTCTGCTTAAGGTTCTATACCTTTTTTCCAGTTCATACATGCACTTCATGTACTTAATAATTGATTGATTTTTTCAATCGATTCAGATGGTGATAACCATGCTCAATTTCAACTTAATACTGGTTTTTCTACAACACAATTTTCAAATTCCACTTGAACTTTACCTTATCAAGTGTATCAGTTATTACCTTCCATCTTAAAACTTCATATCATTTTACCATTTCCGTCTTAGATACATTGACTACTTTTATTAATGTTGGTTTCCAAACCAACCAAATTCTAAATTTTATCCAAAAAACTTCCTATTTCTTCTATGGAATAGGGATAGTATCCAAATTTTCTATCTCATACTTATGTTTCATTATCTCTTAGTAAAATTTTCCATCTAGAAATTTCATTACTCTTTCCTCATATCAGGTCAAACGTGTCTTGTTTTAAATCTTGAATTTAAGTTTTAGTCATAAGTATGTCCTATCTAAGGAAATTTATGATATTTTTCTAAAATATATGTTGTACTGAGATCATATTATTAATATATCATCTATTTTTTTCAATTATCATTTCCTCCTGATTTGGAATATCTACCAATATCTCAGTATATGCATTTTTCTTGGGGGTTTTTTCCTGCTTTACTGTTTCACTCATTCTATTTACCTCAATTATTCACAGTCAAAACATTCATTACTTGAATATTCTTCAAAACTTTAGGGACATTCCTCTTTAAAACATCTAAAATATCATTTTCTTTTCCTTTTTCAGTTTTGAAGTTTATTTCAAAGTCATTAAGGAAAAACAAATACCCAGTTTGCTTAAAATTTTTCCTATTGTTGAAGAATTTATACTCCAGCGTTATGTGTTATGGGATTAAAGCCCCTTCTTACTTTACAGGTAGTTTTTTTTACTGCCTGCAACATACATTTTAGAAGTAACCTTAAGACATACCCAGTCTAATTCTGTTCATTTGTCTTAATTTTTCTTGAATCCCATGCTATAATTGAGTAATCATACCATTTCAAGTTGTTTTGACCTCTCTCTTTTTTTTTGGTCCATTCAAATTTTTCTCCTTGCTTCAGTAGAGAAGAACTAATACAGGCAAAGGCTAAGAATATCTCTACCAATTTCCTCTATTATTTTTCAATATCCATGGTTGTTCTTATGGTTACAACATAAAAAATTTATTGATCACTTCAAGTTTACTTGAGTCTTTGTCTCAGTCCACTACTCATCCTTCTTCTAAATTTACATGACTTAACCATTGATTTTTTTATAGAATTCATTTTTGTTAAGTCTATCATGTCATTTATGTCTTCTAGATTTTGCAGAATTATAAAACAATTTTGAATTATTCCTTAGGTTCTGCTTTACTTGTCACATAAAGGAACAAAACATTATCAATCTAATCCTGTAGAATTTCTAATTCATAAATTATGTATCTTGTTCTTTATACAACTCTTCTTTAATTCTTAATTTATGATAACTTATTAATAATCTATCTTCAATAGAAAATATTCGTCTTTGATCATCATTTTATTCAGTTTTCAATAGTTTATACTTATTGTGAAGGTTTAAACTTTCATTTTGACCAACATTACCGGTGCTCACAGTGGGGATACACTTGGGTTTACATAGTCTCTATTCTGCAACTTTTATAGCTGTAGTTTTTAACTCTTGCAAAATTTTGAGTACTCTTCCTATATGTTCTAGAGACTGGTGTATCTTATGGTTTTAACTTCATTTAATAATCACCTTCCATTTTAGGGGGATATATGAGGAATTTCCTCTAAAACTACCTCACTTTCTCTGTTGGCTCGTAAGTTTTCTATAAGTTCATTTTTTTTTTCCAGTTTGTTGTCTTACTTCTACCGTATACCCTTTTTCAGCCTTTTTCTTGCTGGCCTTTGTACTATCATTGGTTTTTCCATCATCACAGATACCCTGTAGTGTTTTTTTTAAAGAAATTTAGTATGTCATTTTTGTTGTTCTACCCAATTCATTCCTACTAATACTGCATAGGAATCGAAATGTAAAAAATTTAACTCATTTTCTTTATACCTATTTACCTTTCAGCAATCTTGGTTAGCCTTATATGTCACTTCGGTACACAATTCCATCTTACTAGAATTTTTTCCTTTCTTTTTCTACACTGCATCTAAATTCTCAACTAGAACAGGTTGTTTACCATTCATATCTGTAAATTTATTTTCAATTGTCCCTAGCCTCTTTTTTCAAACAAAAAATTTTATACTTCGACTGATAGAATATCTATGATATTCAGTTATATATATAACTTTCTTGATCAAATTCTATTTCTAAAATTATTTAATCCACGATAAGTGGTTCAATATTCCTACCTTTTAACTTTGAGGGGGTTTTTTCTCAAATTGTGGTCCTTTCACTCCACCTCTTTCATCATTCTCTTTTCTTGCTAATCAGAGTTACTTTATTATGAAATTAGTAGTTTTTAGTATTATTGGTTTCCGAATTTCAGGAGACAAAAGCCCTCATTCTTATTCTTATAGCTAGTAGGCAAGACGTTTTTTGACATCATCCTACCTTTGCCTTTTATTTTATTATAAAAGGAAAATAGCGAAGCAGGTTGGTGAGTTTGGGAACAACTCACAATAATAAGATGTTCCAACCTAAGATTTTGAAATTCTTTGGCTTTACCATCCTACAATCAATCACTCCGATAGCTATTATTTAATTAAATCTGAACATCTTTTTAAGTGACATTTTCTCTCACTTGTTTTCCTACCACTACTAGGTAGCCCTTATCTATAATTTGTAAATAGCCAACCCGAATTTTAGGTTACTTTCATACTTCACCGCTTAAAATTACTTTACCATATTTAGAAGCCAAGCTTCTGTATATTCCTCCTTCTCTCCATCATAGGAGTGAGGCTTAATTTTTCAGAATTCACCCTAAAATTCCTTGTTCCTCCTACAATGTTGTCTAGAGGCTTCATCTTCCTCAGACTCTTCTGAGTGATTTACAGTTCCCTTTCTCTTTCTTCCCGGATCTTCACTTTCGTGACTGTTCCGGGTGATCAATTCTCTGATTAACCTTTCTTGCTCTTCACTGGCTAAAGATAGCCTTTCATTATGGGTTTTTACTTGCATCAATTATCTTTGCATTCGATGCATCATAACCATAAATGGAACATTTGGATCTGCTGGATTTTCTTCACCACCCAGATCCACATACAACTCATCCCTTTCCCTCATGGTTTCCAGTTGTATGTTTCTACACTGTTTCACTGTACATAAAATTAAACATTAGTGAAAATTAAAATTAATAAACACTTTAAAGAAACATAATTTTTCTCTAGTGTGAGCACACATTAAGGCCCAGTGTTTTAACATGGGCCATGATACCATTTGTAACATCTCTGGTTTCCACAATTTTTTTTTTCTATTTATAGACATTAAAATATAAAGAATCACACACAATAACTTTCTACAGTTATTCACTTCTGTCAACACTTTTACATTTACCACTTATAGTCCAATATGATTTATTTAACCAGGTTTACATATACCTATACCTCTGGTCATCAGACGACCTTTAATCTTGAAACTAATTTTCCAACTTATCATTTCATTTCAGACTTGATGTCTCCAATAAAATCTTCTCTTTTATCTCATGGACATATGGTTAAATAGTGGAATTCCCATTTTTATTATTATCCACCCCAATATTTTCCATATTACGTATTGGTTATAAATAACTTCTCTAATGCAAATTCCACCACCACATGGACATTAACCTACCCAACTCTACATTATGAACTGTCTCTCTAATTCTCTTAATATAATTAAAAAGGATATTTCATTTTCCTTTTTAATATTTTCATTGATCTTAACCCTTTTAAAACATATAGTCTATCCTAAGGATAGAATTCATTATTCTTATTATTCA
Source organism: Pinus albicaulis (assembly GCA_034641835.2). Lineage (NCBI taxonomy): Eukaryota > Viridiplantae > Streptophyta > Pinopsida > Pinales > Pinaceae > Pinus > Pinus albicaulis. The sequence goes on along the minus strand of CM076572.1, from coordinate 160,343,740 downwards.
TCATATATCTTTCTGTTATTACAACCATCGCATTTATGAAACTTTGGGTCTACCTTATAACCTCACCAATTTCACAACTTCATATTATGTTTAATCGAAGTTTCATATACATGTAAATCGAATACATATGAATTAATTTCATCCCTTTTCACAGTTTAAGACTATCCCCATCCATTGCATGTCTGCCACGTGACATCAACACATGAAACTAGTTCTATATAGGAAAAGCTATGATGTATCCTATTCACGTGATAAATTTTAATTGCGTTTCACAAATGTGGATTTACATCTACTATACCTCTGTGATATATATATATATATATATATATATATATATATATATATATATATATATATGTATGTATGTATGTATGTATGTATATATATATTACCCACGCCATACGTTTCCAGCATGTCAATGGTAATACAAAGGCTGAATTTACTATGGTTAACCATTCCAGCTCCTCGATTTAACATTGACACATATACCTGTGTTTATTTAAGGTCATTGTCTTTCTCATAATGCCAGTTCTCATTGCATCATTAGATGTGAAAGAATATATTCTTTTTACGAAAGGTCTCCCATCGAATCATTTCAATTTTGAAGGTTTAGCTAATGTCCCAGGTCATAGAGTCATCACTCCTTACTACACGTCACTCCAACAACTTCCGTAACCATTATAGCATTAAATGTGAGTAGATGTATTTTAAATGATCCATAAGAAATTTTCAACTACCACTATACAACATATTTCTCAGGATTCTTACTATTAATTTTTAAAGTACTTGTTCACATGGCATCTTTGATTTTGCATGAAACTCTTTGATCCGCTGGAAAAATATTCCCATTCCATATCTTTAGACACGTGGATGGTTATGATGGAATCCATGTTAGGGTTTTGTTGTTCCATAAAGCTTTTCGTCTTTTGACTCCTGCTCATTTTCACCTATCACTTCCATTGAACCCAGTTCACTTCGACTCATTCACCTCTTACTATAATTCACATTTCTCTTATTGTTCTTTGTTGGTTAACCGAGTAATGGAACTTGTTCCGCCCATCGAGGAGGAAAAGGAATTTTTCATGCAGATACTACCTTCACAATTAGTCAAGATAAGAGCTCGACACTGCTAACCTCTCAAATTTTCATTTACATGATTTAGAGTTGGGATGCACGATTTTGAACCTCCATTTGATACTAAGTGGATTCATGTGCCTGACCAGATTTCTGTCGTTGGTATCGTTATCTCTCTCCCTGACTGTCATGTCTCCCACTTCATAGAATTTTTTTTTTTTCCATATGTATTTACTTCACACAATGGTAAAATTTCCTAACATGCTCTCACATAATATTCCTCATATTGATGGAAGGACTAAATACTTTGTTTCTCCTTAACCTAACTTTCTCTTTTTTTCATTTCTTCTACGAGGTTTCATATGTATATATGATTTGTTTCTTAAATATATTATAATTCATTTTTCAGTATGGTCTATACCATAAAATAGCTCCTCGTTATAGCTTTAGAGCCATTACGTTATCAATATGCAATGAGCATTCTCTCTGGCCTCTTGGTCTCATGAGACCTTAGGCATATTGGTCTTATTAAATTATCTTGGTGTTATTAAGTCATCTACCGTAGCAACGACACTCCTCGTATGATTTAATTGTATACATATTTTGTTGGTACCTTTGATTTGGCTAAATTAATTAGGAAGTACGCTTGTATTGTTGGTGTGGATTCCTCTTCAGAGTTCTCGCCTCAACTTCTACATCTCTGTGGTGATGATTGTCCTTTGTGGTCGAGTTTATTTACGTTTCTATCCTTCTCATTTATGATGTGTACTCCATGGTGTAACTCTTTTCCGTCCTCCATACGACATTGTTTTGATTTACCCAATGTGATTTCATCAATCTGTTGAACGTTGTCTCGATGCATGACACCTGTAGGGTCAAGATGCACGAGGGTTTCGATCCGACTTATGGTTATTTTTTTTTACATAACCTTGCCCATGACTAATTTACCTTTCTCCTGCGACATCTTTGCTCTGGTTGTATGCTTTGAGATTTTTCATATGGCGGCCATGGAATTCTCCACGATCTCTCCCACAACGCAGACTTATACGCCTTCTTCCTCTTGTGGTAAGTTCTACCTCTAATGCCTAATTTATCTTCTGTCATATGGCGTACGCTATTGCAGAACCGAGATTGGGATTTAACTGTATGCCTGTTTGTCTTTGCGCTGAAGGCGTTTGAGTTTATATGGTTGCTTGTTTTTCTATCACTATGTAGAAGGTTTCGCATTGAAATCCATATTCGTACATTTCCATGAGTTCACAGTTCATACACTTCCTCCATATCGTTCGTTAGATTTATATATTCGTGAAGTAGTGTTTGTAATCCCAGATCTATTCGTTGATTTAATCACTTGTCTTGTGCTTCTGCCTCTCGACTTGTTTTAGGCCATCGTTCAAATCTTCTGGTCTCAGCATTTCCATCATCAGAGTGGCGAATGATTCTTATTTATAGGTAATTTCTCTCTGGTTAATTTTTCCTACAGATGCACTGGATACCAAAATTTTTTATTAATGGTTAACACAGAATCACTTCTGTTGATTGTCTCAGACCTCTTCTTGCCTCGGCATAGAATTTTGACCAGACCATGTAACTAATTAATTTTTGCATTCAGGATATTACTTTGTTCACCTTGGAATATTTCATGACACAGAACTAATTTTGGTTTTCATGCTTATGTCTTATACAGGTATTGCTACGTTGAAATTCTGCTCACACACTTGTTTTTCCCACCTATTCTTTGGGTAGGTGAATTGAATTTTATTTATTTTTGTTTGCCATACTAGGTCCTCGGACTTCCCAGAGGTCATGCGAGGGTTTTGAATTCGTACACAGCCCTCGCCTGTGTTTTATTGGAATTTCTATAAGTTTGTCAAAATCTTGTTGTATGACTATTATACTCATTTACACGAAGACTTGGTGATGTCGCTACGACAGTGGCCTGACAAGTTAACTTACGGTGTTATTTTCTTGACTTGCAAAGGCATTTCAGATTGTTTTGTATATTGAAAACGAGTTTGCACGGTTCTTCGTGCCAGGAGTACTGGTTGTAGTATTGATTCATATGATTATTCTTAGGATTGTGTAACATATTTCTTTATGATTACTGGATGATGCCACTGATTACACATACTGTGTAATATATAAATTTTGGTTGATAATACCATCCTTTTTATAACAGTTTATTAATGCTCCCTCAACACTGAATACTAATTTTCATGGCAATTAAATTTTTTCTCTTTTCTTGTTCTTTTATGATGCACAGTTTCATAATAGCTTGGCTTCTGGCAACCGTTACTACTTTTAATAGGTAGCTGGTCTTATATTTATTTCGGAGTCTACTTCCAGTTTTCATAATTTCCTTCACTCCTGTATAATTATTCTATAACCTATTCATACAGTGTCTTAATTACCCCTCAGGTATTAACAAAGTATAGAGATAAAATTTTATGTGTACAGGATGTGGGTTTCCACATTTGTTTAACCATATGTTTAGATTGTTAAAATTATGACAGGAGGTATTCTCACTATCATACTCACGGAATTTTTTGTCTAAATTGCTTTTCAATAAAATCCTTTACTTACATATATTGCTTTTCAGCTTCCTGACACAGGATTTTGATCTATTAGTTGGCATTCTCAGAATGAGTTTTATCTTTAAATGTCCAAATGCTTATCATGCATAGGTATAACAGGAACATAGTAGTAAATAACAGTCATAATGCAGATCAAAATATATCTATGTACAAGCAACTGGTAAATGTTTATTAAATACCTCCATTTGTATGCAGATTTATAAAGGAGTGCTCTACTTGTTTCCTCAATGTGCATTCTTCTTTCTCATAGTAACCCTAGTCATTTTATTCCAGACTTGGTCTTAATGTTTTGCATACTGTAATAAACTTTATACTTGCAGTGGTATACACTTATTTGATTAAGGCAGTTCTCACAGGGAATAATTTTCCGAGTATTTTTCTTTTTGTTTCCGTCATACCTATTACCTATGGGAGTGTCATACTTTCTCTTCCTATATATTACAGATATTTTAAAAATATCAGAAGCAGATTAAAGTTAAGTCACTAATTTATCTGTGGATTAACATGCCTCCTCAGATTTAAACCAACAGTGGTTTAGAAAATCTGCTGGATTCTCCGCACATATTTCTGTTTCTACAACTCTACAGAATTAGGAGGGTTAATTCTCTCTACACAATTATGTTAAATGTAGAAACTAATAAGTACAAGAAATTAATGACCAATTATATATAACAGTTTGTACAGGACTATGCATTAAAACCCATTCATGACTTAGAGACATTCCACTATTGCAATTGACCGACCTACCAACCTTAGAGTTCTTCTATCTCCCAGAACTCACCCCCGAGCTGAGATCCTCTCCTAGAATAGATCAACCTCTAATATGTTCAGGAATAGCTTATTTAAGCTTTTTCTCCCCAAATCTTATTTCTAATTCTGCATCCAGAATTACAGGATGCTTTTCTTCCTGTTTGCCTAGGCTTCCCTTATTTAGGGATTTTTAAAGATTCTTTCTATTTTTCCTAGCTTTTTACCTCTTCCCAACTACTTTCCACCTCATTTGGGAAACTAGATTTTCCTCAAAATCTAATTTGGAAATAAATTCTTTCAAGGATTTTTGAAAGATTTTTGGGGAAAATATTTGCCTTTTTCCATCCTCATGGATTTAGCAGGTGATCTCATAATTCTCATTTGGTCAATCAGCACATAATTATTTTATTTATTTTTCATAATTAAATATTTAATTACATCCACAAAATACTTATCCATTGGGGTCCACTCCCCTTTGGATTTAAGTTCAAATGTCTAGCTTTGAAAGAACATAAAACTGGGGGTGTTACATATTCCCCCTCTGAAAACAAACACCATCCTCGGTGTTAATAACTAACTACTAGAGTTCATTTTTTTTTTTTACAAAAATGGATACTTTTCCATCATCTCAGCTTCTCTTTCCCAGGTAGCTTCTTCAGCAATAAAGTGCTTCCACTGCACCTTTACTCTTGCTACCGTTCGATTTCTCAATTCAATTTCTTCCCGCTCCAATATTTGAAGCGGCTCTGGAAGGAACTCCCCTTCTGGTTCCACCTGTACCACATTTCAATCAACAATGTGAGAAGCATCATGTATATATTTTTTTAATAACGAAACATGAAACACATCATGAAACTTAACATGGGGCGGTAATTTCAGCTTATAAGCCACTGGTCCCACCCTTTCTAAAACCTCAAAAGGCCCACAATATCTAGGAGCCAATTTTGCACAACTTCCAGCATAAAGTGTGCTCTTTTTGGGTTTAATACGCAAATACACATGCTCCCCCACTTTGAATTCTCGGTGTATCCTCTTCTTATCAGCATAGTTTTTCTGTCGATCTTGTGCGGTCTTCATGTTTCTTTGTATTTGTTTAACAATTCTTTCCATCTCTTGTAGAGCATCTGGTCCCAACATTAGCTTATCCTCAGGTTGGCTCCAGCTCAAAGGGGTAGGACATTTCCTTCCATAGAGTGCCTCAAATGGACTCATTTTAATGGAGGATTGATAGTTGTTGTTATAGGAAAATTCAGCTAAGTGCAAGTAGTCTTCCCATTTTGATGGCCTATCCATCACATACATTCTCAACGTATCCTCCAAAATATGATTTGTTCTTTCTGTCTGACCGTCTGTCTGAGGGTGATAGGAAGTGCTAAAATTCAGCTTAGTGCCCATGCCCCCAAATAGCCCTTTCCAAAAAGCTGCTATGAATTTGGCATCTCTATCTGAAACAATCATCTTTGGGACCACATGTAACCTTACTATCTCTTTTAGGAACACTTCTGCTACTTGGGCTGTCCCAAAGGTAGATTTTACAGTTATAAAGTCAGCAGCTTTTGTTAAAGTGTCTACTACTACCATAACTGAGTCATGCTGGTACTTGGTTCTAGGTAACCATGTTATGAAATCTATAGAAACGGTATCCCATTTCCATTCTGCAACTGGCAATGGATTTAATAGACCAGCTGGGTGTTGATGTTCAACTTTGACTAGTTGGCATTCCATGCACCTAGCTAAATATTCTGCTACATCCTTTTTCATTCCTGGCCCAAAAAACTTCTTTTTCAAGGCTGTAAGCATTTTCTGATATCCTGGATGTCTTGCAAATGTTTGTTTATGGTATTCATCTAGGATCTCTCTTTTCAAAGTTTCCACATTGGGGATATACAATCTATTTTTGTAGCAGATCAGCCCCTTTTGATTTTGAGTGTACTCAGCCATCTCCTTCTTTAGTAGTTTCACCTGTAGATTCTCAAAATTTGGATCCTGGTCTGCTACCCTTTTCACTAGATCCTCTAAATCAAAATTTGCACTACTTCCAATGTTGTTTATGTTTTGACAAGCATTTCTGCTCAGGGCATCAGCAATTTTATTTTCTTTCCCCCTGATATGTTTTATGTCCATATCAAATTCACTCAAAAAAGACAGCCATTTGGCCTGTCTAGCATTCAAATCAGTTTGGGAGAAGAAATATTTAAGACTAATATGATCAGTCATCAATGTAAATTTTTTTCCAAGAAGATAGTGTCGCCACATCTTCAATGCATGAATAACAACAGCCAATTCCAAATCATATGCACTATAGTTCTGTTCATTTGTCTTCAATTTCCTATACTCATATGCAATAACTGAATTTTCCTGCAACAGGACTCCTCCCAACCCCTCTCTACAGGCATCCGTACATACAACAAATTCTTTATCATGATCTGCAATTTTCAGTATAGGGGCTGTAGTGAGTTTTAATTTTGATTGTTCAAAACTGTTTTGGCATTTTTTAGTCCACTCAAATTTGACACCCTTTCTTTGTAGTGGGGTTATGGGATATGCTATGGCAGAAAATTTTTCCACAAATCTGCGATAATAACCTGCAATCCCCATAAATGATCTCGCTGCTGAAACATTCGTTGGCACCAGCCATTCTCTAATAGAATTTATCTTTTCCGAGTCAACAGCCAATCCTTGTTCAGAAATGATATGACCCAAGTATTGTATCTTGTCCTTATAGAATTCACATTTACTGAACTTGGCATATAACTGGTTTTCTTTCAAAGTTTGCAACACTATCCTCAAGTGCTCTTTGTGTTCCTCCTCACTTTTTGAATAAACTATAATATCATCTATGAACACTAGTACGAATTTATCCAAGTACTTGTTTAACACACTGTTCATTAAGCACATGAAGGTGCCAGGGGCATTTGTCAAACCGAAAGGTAGGACTACAAATTCATAGTGACCATACCTAGTTCGAAAAGTTGTTTTTCTAATGTCTTCCTCCTTAATTCTAAGTTGGTGATAACCAGTCCTTAAATCAATTTTAGAAAATACTGAGGCTCCCCGTACTTGATAAAAAAGATCATCAATCCTGGGAAATGGGTATATGTTCTTAATTGTCAACTTATTCAGTTCACGGTAGTCAATGCACATTCTAAAAGTTCCATCCTTCTTTTTCACAAACAGCACAGGTGCTCCCCAAGGTGACACACTGGGTCTGATATACCCTTTATCCAACAACTCTTGCAACTGCATTTTCAATTCCATTAGTTCGGGGGGGGCTCATCCGATAAGGGGCTCTGGAAACAGGTGTTGCTACAGGCACCAAATCGATCGAAAAATCAATCTCTCTTCTAGGGGGAAGATGAGGAATCTCATTTGGAAAGACTTCCTTAAACTCTCTTACCACTGGCAGCCTGTCCAACAGATTTTCTTCAGGTTGTTGTCCTAATTCTTCAACGTGGACATCATATACTTGATATCCCTTTCTAGCTGTCCTCGTTAATTGCAGAGTTGATATTTGTCTAACAGAAATTGGTTTTGGTTTTCCTTTGAGTGTAAAGGGTCTCCCTTCCTCATCTATCCCTTGCAAAGTTTTATCCCAACAGTTCATCATAACCCTTGTCTTTTCTAACCAGTCCATTCCTATCAACATGTCATATGAACCTAAGGGAAGAATGTTTAAGGTTACTTCTGTCTGAACATCATTCAATTTAATTGTTGTTTGAGGTAACTTATGAGTCACTTTTCGCTTGGTGCCAGTGGCTAGCTGGACCAACTAAGACTGCTAAAATTTTTCAGTTTTGAGATTGCATTTCTCTACAACTTGTGGACTAATGTAACTCAGAGAAGCACATGGATAAATTAAAATTGTAACAGATTGGTCAGCAATCTTACCTTCTATTTCAACCAGGGTAGCTTGGTGTTCTGTTTGTCGATTCTCCAAGGCTGCACTGATAGTCGTTATATTTATTGTTATGTCATTCACTGTGGTAGCTTCTCAATCCCTCATAACCATCTCAATATTTCGATGTGGAAAATCTCTCAACAGATGAGGTTCTCCACAACCCCAAAATTTTAATGGTTCCCTCATTTTAACTGTGCCTTCCTTCTTATTTTCTCCATCTAATTGTTTGGAACCAACTTGGGACTGAGCAGTTGGGCTTTATTTTGGTTTATTAAACTTTTTCCGCTGATGATCCCTACCAAAATTCTTTAAGTAAGCTGGTTTCTGTTTCTTCCCTTTGAATTCACTCTTATTTACCCAGCTTTTTCCATGTTCATTTTTACCTTTGAACTGCTGGTAACATAATCTAGCTTTTGTCACCGCTTCATCCATGGTTTTTTGATTATCGAACTCTATTTTCTCCTTATACACAGCAGACAAACAGTTCAAAAACCTTTTCACCTTTGCCTTATCTTCCCTAATATAAGGGACATATCTCAACAAATTTGTAAACTTGGTGACAAACTCATCAATATTAAGCTGTCCCAGTCTAATTTCATGGAATTCCTTTGCTTTATCATCCTAATAACGTTCGTTTAAATAGCAGTTTTTAAACTTAACCTGGAAATCTTCCCAAGTAACTATCTTTTCATCAATGGCATGGACCATTTTCGTCTCTTCCCACCACAAGGTAGCCTTACCTTGTAGCTGGTAGAGAGCTAATCTGGCCTTCAGATTTCTTTCATATTCATAGACCTGGAAATACTTAATCATTTTCAACAACCAGGCTTCAGCATCTTCCTCCTTCTCCCCATCATAGGAGGGAGGTTTGATCTTTTGGAATTCCCCCTGTAATTCCTTTTTCTTCTTATACCGATGCCTAATAGCATCATCTTCCTCAGAATCATCAGTTTTCCTCTTTCCGGAACCTTCACCCTCTTGGCTGTTCCGCGAAGTTAATTCTCTGATGAGCTTTTCCTGCTCCTCACTGGCTAATGATAGTCTATCATTCTGGCTTCTCAGCTCAGCCATCTCTCGTTGCAGACTGTGCAACATAGCCATCACCAGAGCATTAGGATCTAGTGTATTATCTTCATCACGCAGATCAACATAAATCTCGTCACTTCCAGCCATTTGACTTTACCATTTCAGCAGCACTGTACACTGAACAACACATATCAGTAATAATTTTTTTTTTCCAAAAATAAATAATTTATACAGTGAGCACAACAACAACAACCCAGTTTATGTAACATGGGCTCTGATACCATTTGTCATGTCTCCCACTTCATAGCAATTTTTTTATTTATTTTTCCATATGTATTTAGTTCACACAATGGTAAAATTTCCTAACATGCTCTCACATAATATTCCTCATATTGATGGAAGGACTAAATACTTTGTTTCTCCTTAATCTAACTTTCTCTTTTTTTCTTTTCTTCTACGAGGTTTAATATGTATATATGATTTTTTTCTTAAATATATTATAATTCATTTGTGAGTATGGTCTATACCATAAAATAGCTCCTTGTTATAGCTTTAGAGCCATTACGTTATCAATATGCAATGAGTGTTTTCTCTGGCCTCTTGGTCTCACGAGACCTTAGGCATCTTGATCTTATTAAATTATCTTAGTGTTATTAAGTCATCTACCATAGCAACGGCACTCATCGTATGATTTAATTGTATACATATTTTGTTGGTACCTTTGATTTGGCTACATTAATTAGGAACTATGCTCGTATCGTTGGCGTGGAATCCTCTTCAAAGTTCCCGGCTCCACTTCTACGTCTCCGTGGTGATGATTGTCCTTTGTGGTCGAGTTTATTTACGTTTCTATAATTCTCATTTATGATATGTACTCCCTGCTGTAACTCTTTGCCGTCCTCCATATGACATTGTTTTGATTTACCCAATGTGATTTCATCGATCCGTTGAACGTTGTCTCGATGCATGACACTTGTAGGGTCAAGATGCACGAGGGTTTCGATCTAACTTATGGTTATTTTTGTTTACATATTGTTGCTCGTGACTCAGTTACCTTTCTCCTGCGGCATCTTTCCTCTGCTCGTATGCTTTGATATTGTTCGTATGGTGGCCATGGAATTCTCCACGAGCTCTCCCACAATGCACACCTATACGCCTTCTTCCTCTTGTGGTAAGTTTTACCTCTGGTGCCTAATTTCTCTTCCGTCATATGGCGTATGCTATTTCAGAACCGAGCTTGGGATTTAACTGTATGCTTGTTTGTCTTTGCGCTGAAGGCGTTTGAGTTTATATGATTGTTTGTTTTTCTATCGCTAGGTAAAATTTTTCGCATTGAAATCCATATTCGTTAATTTCCATGAGTTCACAGTTCATACACTTCCTCCATATCGTTCGTTAGCTTTATATATTCGTGAGGTACCATTTGTAATCCCAGATCGATTCATTGATTTAATCACTTGTCTTGTGCTTCTGCCTCTTGACTTGTTTTAGGCCATCGTTCAAATCTTCTGGTCTTGGAATTTCCATCATCAGAGTGGCGAATGATTCCTATTTATAGGTAATTTCTCTCTGGTTAGTTTTTCCTACACATGCACTGGATACCAACAATTTTTCTCAATACCTAACGCAGAATCACTTCTATTGATTGTCTCAGACCTCTTTTTGCCTCATCATAGAATTTTGACCAAACCAGGTAACTAATTAATTTTTGCATTCAGGATATTACTTTGTTCACCTTGGAAGATTTCATGACACAGAACTAATTTTGGTTTTCATGCTTATGTCTTATACAGTTATTGATACGTTGAAATTCTACTCACGCACTTGTTTTTCCCGCCTATTCTTCGAGTAGGTGAACTGAATTTTATTTGTTTTCGTTTGCCATACCAGGTCCTTAGACTTCCCAAAGGTAATGCGAGGGTTTTGAATTCGTACACAGCCCTCGCCTATGTTTTATTGGAATTTCTATAAGTTTGTCAAAATATTGTTGTATGTCTATTATACTCGTTTACACGAATACTTGGTGATGTCGCTACGATAGTGGCCTGATAAGTTAACTTATGGAGTTATTGCCTTGACTTGCAAAGGCGTTTCATATTGTTTTGTATATTGAAAACGAGTTCGCACGGTTCTTCGTGCCAGGAGTACTAGTTGTAGTATTGAATCATATGATTATTCTTAGGACTGTGTAACATATTTCTTTATGATTACTGGATGATGCCACTGATTACACATACTTTGTAATATATAAATTTTGGTTGATAATACCGTCCTTTTTATAGCAGTTTATTAATGCTCCTTGAACAATGAATACTAATTTTCATGGGAATTACAATTTTTCTCTTTTATTGTTCTTTTACGATGCACAGTTTCATAATAGCTTGGCTTCTAGCAACCATTACTACTTTTAACAGGTAGCTGGTCCTATATTTATTTCGGAGTCTACTTCCAATTTTCATAATTTCCTTCACTCCTATATAATTATTCTATAACCTATTCATACAGTGTCTTAATTACCCCTCAGCTATTAACCAAGTATAGAGATAAAAGTTTATGTGTACAGGATGTGGGTTTCCACATTTGTTTAACCATATGCTTACATTGTTAAAATTCTTATAGGAGGTATTCTCACTTTCATACTCACAGAATTTTATGTCTAAATTGTTTTTCAATAAAATCCTTTACATACATATATTAGAATAACATATGAGTATCTGTCTTGATGTTGGTATACTTATATATATATATATATATATATATATAATGTCACCTATTTAAGTTTCATGTTACCTTTCAGCTTCCTGACACAGGATTTTGATCTATTAGTTGGCATTCTCTAAATGAGTTTTATCTTTAAATGTCCAAATGCTTATCATGCATAGGTATAACAGGAACATAGTAGTAAATAACAATCATAATGCAGATCAAAATATATCTATGTACAAGCAACTGGTAAATGTTTTTTAAATACCTCCATTTGTACGCAGATTTATAAAGGAGTTCTCTACTTGTTTCCTCAATGTGCATTCTGCTTTCTCATAGTAACCCTAATCATTTTATTCCAGACTTGGTCTTAATGTTCTGCATACTGTAATCAACTTTATACTTGCACTGGTATACACTTATTTGATTAAGGTAGTTCTCAAAGGGAATAATTTTCTGAGTATTTTTCTTTTTGTTTCCCTCATACCTATTGCCTATGGGAGTGTCATACTTTCTCTTCCTATATATTACAGATATTTTATAAATCTCAGAAGAAGATTAAAGTTAAGTCACTAATTTATCTGTGGATTAACATGCCTCCTCAGATTTAAACCAACAGTGGTTTAGAAACTCTGCTGGATTCTCCCCACAGATTTCTGTTTCTACAACTCTACAGAATTAGGAGGGTTAATTCTCTGTAAAAAATTCTGTTAAATGTAGAAACTAATAAGTACAAGAAATTAATAACCAATTATATATAAAAGTTTGTACAGTACTATGCATTAAAACCCATTCATAACTTAGAGACATACCACTATTGAAATTGACCGACCTCCCAACCTTAGAGTTCTTCTATCACCCAGAACTCACCCCCGAGCTGAGATCCTCTCCTAGAATAGATCAACCTCTAATATGTTCAGGAATAGCTTATTTAAGCTTTTGCTCCCCAAAGCCTGTTTCTAATTCTGCGTCCAGAATTACAGGATGGTTTTCTTCCTGTTTGCCTAGGCTTCCCTTATTTAGGGATTTTTAAAGCTTCTTTCTGTTTTTCCCAGCTTTTTACCTCTTCCCAACTACTCTCCACCTCATTGGGGAAACTAGATTTTCCTCAAAATCTAATTTGGAAATAAATTCTTTCAAGGATTTTTGAAATATTTTTGGGGAAAATATTTGCCTTTTTCTATCCTCATGGATTTAGCAAGTGATCTCATAATTCTCATTTGGTCAATCTGCACAGAATTATTTTATTTATTTTTCATAATTAAATATTTAATTACATCCACAAAATACTTATCCATTGGGGTCCACTCCCCTTTGGATTTAAGTTCAAATGTCTAGCTTTGAAAGAACATAAAACTGGGGGTGTTACATATTCCCCCTCTGAAAGCAAACACTATCCTCAGTGTTAATAACTAAATACTAGAGTTCATTTTTTTTTTTTTTTTACAAAAACGTATACTTTTCCATCTTCTCAGCTTCTCTTTCCCAGGTAGCTTCTTCAGCAATAAAGTGCTTTCACTGCACCTTTACTCTTGCTACCGTTCGATTTCTCAATTCAATTTCTTCCCGCTCCAATATTTGAAGCTGCTCTGGAAGGAACTCCCCTTCTGGTTCCACCTATACCACATTCTAATCAACAATGTGAGAAGCATCATGTATATATTTTTTTAATAATGAAACATGAAACACATCATGAACCTTAACATGGGGCAGTAATGGAAGCTTATAAGCCACTGGTCCAACCCTTTCTAACACCTCAAAAGGCCCACAATATCTAGGAGCCAATTTTGCACAACTTCCATCATAAAGTGTGCTCTTTTTGGGTTTAATACACAAATACACATGCTCCCCCACTTTGAATTCTCGGTGTATCCTCTTCTTATCAGCATAGTTTTTCTGTCAATCTTGTGCGGTCTTGATGTTTCTTTGTATTTGTTTAATAATTATTTCGATCTCTTGTAGAGCATCTGGTCCCAACATTAGCTTATCCTCAGGTTGGCTCCAGCTCAAAGGGGTACGACATTTCCTTCCATAGAGTGCCTCAAACAGACTCATTTTAATGGAGGATTGATAACTGTTATTATAGGAAAATTCAGCTAAGTGCAAGTAGTCTTCCCATTTTGCTGGCCTATCCATCACATACATTCTCAACATATCTTCCAAAATTTGATTTGTTCTTTCTGTCTGAGGGTCATAGGAAGTGCTAAAATTCAGCTTAGTGCCCATGCCCCCAAATAGCCCTTTCCAAAATGCCGCTGTGAATTTGGCATCTCTATCTGAAACAATCATCTTTGGGACCCCATGTAACCTTACTATATCTTTTAGGAACACTTCTGCTACTTGGGCTGTCCCAAAGGTAGATTTTACAGGTATAAAGTGGGCAGCTTTTGTTAAAGTGTCTACTACTACCATAACTGAGTCATGCTAGTACTTGGTTCTAGGTAACCCTGTTATGAAATCTATAGAAACAGTATCCCATTTCCATTCTGCAACTGGCAAGGGATTTAATAGACCAGCTGGGTGTTGATGTTCAAATTTGACTAGTTGGCATTCCATGCACCTAGCTAAATATTTTGCTACATCCTTTTTCATTCCTGGCCAAAACTACTTCTTTTTAAAGGCTGTAAGCATTTTCTGATATCCTGGATGTCCTGCATATGGTTTTTTATGGTATTCATCTAGGATCTCTCTTTTCAAAGTTTCCACATTGGGGATATACAATCTATTTTTGTAGCAGATCAGCCCCTTTTGATTTTGAGTGTACTCAGCCATCTCCTTCTTTAGTAGTTTCACCTGTAGATTCTTAAAATTTGGATCCTAGTCTGCTACCCTTTTCACTAGATCCTATAAATCGAAATTTGCACTACTTCCAATGCTGTTTATGTTTTGACAAGCATTTCTGCTCAGGGCATCAGCAATATTATTTTCTTTCCCCCTAATATGTTTTATGTCCATATCAAATTCACTCAAAAAAGACAGCCATCAGGCCTGTCTAGCATTCAAATCAGTTTGGGAGAAGAAATATTTAAGACTAATATGATCAGTCATCAATGTAAATTTTTTTCCAAGAAGATAGTGTCGCCACATCTTCAAGGCATGAATAACAACAGCCAATTCCAAATCATATACACTATAGTTCTGTTCATGTGTCATAAGTTTCCTAGACTCATATGCAATAACTAAATTTTCCTGCAACAGGACTCCTCCCAACCCCTCTCTACAAGCATCTGTACATACAACAAATTCTTTATCAGGATCTGCAATTTTCAGTATAGGGGCTGTAGTGAGTTTTAATTTTAATTGTTCAAAAATGTTTTGGCATTTTTCAGTCCACTCAAATTTGACACCCTTTCTTTGTAGTGAGGTTATGGGATATGCTATGGCAGAAAATCTTTCCACAAATCTGCGATAATAACCTGCAATCCCCATAAATGATCTCACTGCTGAAACATCTGTTGGCACCAGCCATTCTCTAATAGCCTTTATCTTTTTAGGGTCAAAAACCAACCCTTGTTCAGAAATGATATGACCCAAGTATTGTATCTTGTATTTATAGAATTCACATTTACTGAACTTGGCATATAACTGGTTTTCTTTCAAATTTTGCAACACTATCCTCAAGTGCTCTTTGTGTTCCTCCTCACTTTTTGAATAAACTAGAATATCATCTATGAACAATAGTACGAATTTATCCAAGTACTTGTTTAACACACTGTTCATTAAGAACATGAAGGTGGAAGGGGCATTTTTCATACCGAAAGGTAGGATTACAAATTCGTACTGACCATACCTGGTTCGAAAAGTTGTTTTGCTAATGTTTTCCTCCCTAATTCTAAGTTGGTGATAACCAGTCCTTAAATCAATTTTAGAAAATACTGAGGCTCCCCGTACTTGATAAAAAAGATCATCAATCCTGGGCAATGGGTATCTGTTCTCAATTGTCAACTTATTCAATTGACAGTAGTCAATGCACATTCTAAAAGTTCCATCCTTATTTTTCACGAACAACACAGGTGCTCCCCATGGTGACACACTGGGTTTGATATACCCTTTATCCAACAACTCTTGCAAATGCATTTTCAGTTCCATTAGTTCGAGGGGGATCATCCGATAAGGGGCTCTGGAAATAGGTGTTGCTCCAGGCACCAAATCGATCGAAAAATCAATATCTCTTCTAGGGGGAAGATGAGGAATCTCATTTGGAAAGACTTCCTTTAACTCTCTTACCACTAGCAGCCTGTTCAACAGATTTTCTTCAGGTTGCTTTCCTAATTCTTCAATGTGGACAACATATACTTGATATCCCTTCCTAGCTGTCCTCGTTAATTGCAGAGATGATATTTGTCTAACAGAAATTGGTTATTGTTTTCCTTTGAGTGTAAAGGGTCTCCCTTCCTCATCTATGCCTTGCAGAGTTTTATCCCAACAGTTCATCATAACCCTTCTCTTTTCTAACCAGTCCATTCCTATCAACATGTCATATGAACCTAAGGGCAGAATGTTTAAGGTTACTTCTGTCTGAACATCATTCAATTTAATTGCTGTTTGAGGTAACTTATGAGTCACTTTTCGCTTGGTGCCAGTGGCTAGCTGGACCAACCAAGACTGCTGAAATTTTTCAGTTTTGAGATTGCATTTCTCTACAACTTGTGGACTAATGTAACTCATAGAAGCACCTGGATCAATTAAAATTGTAACAGATTTTTCAGCAATATTACCTTCTATTTCAACCAGGGTAGCTTGGTGTTCTGTTTGTCGATTCTCCAAGGCTGCACTGATAGTCAATATATTTCTTGCTATGTCATTCACTGTGGTAGCTTATCGATCCCTCATAACCATCTGAATATTTCGATGTGGACAATCTCTCAACAGATGAGGTTCTCCACAACCCCAACATTTCAATGGTTCCCTCATTTTAACTGTGCCTTCCTTCTTATTTTCTCCATCTAATTGTTTGGAACCAACTTGGGACTGAGCAGTTTGGATTTCTTTTGGTTTATTAAACTTTTTCCGATGATGATCCCTACCAAAATTCTTTACGTAAGCTGCTTTCTATTTCTTCCCCTTGAATTCACTCTTATTTACCCAGCTTTTTCCATGCTCATTTTTACCTTTGAACTGCTAGTAACATAATCTAGCTTTTCTCACCGCTTCAGCCATGGTTTTTGGATTATCGAACTCTATTTTCTCCTTATACACAGCAGGAAAATAGTTCAAAAACCTTTGCACCTTTGCCTTCTCTTCCCTAATATAAGGGACATATCTCAACAAATTTGTAAACTTGGTGACAAAATCATCAATAGTAAGCTGTCCTACTCTAAGTTCATGGAATTCCTTTGCTTTATTATCCTAATAGCGTTCGTTTAAATAACGGTTTTTAAACTTAACCTGGAAATATTTCCAAGTAACTGTCTTTTCATTAATGGCATGGACCATTTTCGTCTCTTCCCATCACAAGGTAGCCTTACCTTGTAGCTGGTAGACAGCTAATCTGACCTTCAGATTGCTTTCATATTCATAGACCTGGAAATACTTAATCATGTTCAACAACCAGGCTTCAGCATCTTCCTCCTTCTCCCCATCATAGGAGGGAGGTTTGATCTTTCGGAATTCCCCCTGTAATTCCTTTTTTTGCTTATACTGATTCCTAATAGCATCATCTTCCTTAGAATCATCATTTTTCCTCTTTCCGGAACCTTCACCCTCTTGGATGTTCCGCGAAGTTAATTCTCTAATGAGCTTTTCCTGCTCCTCACTAGCTAATGACAGTCTATCATTCTGGCTTCTCAGCTCAGCCATCTCTCGTTGCAGACTGTGCAACATAGCCATCACCGGAGGATTAGGATCTGGTGTATTATCTTCATCACGCAGATCAACATAAATCTCATCACTTCCAGCCATTTGACTTTACTGTTTCAGCAACACTGTACACTGACATTAGGGGAATTTTGAGGTCTAAAATGGGCCTCCTAAGAAAAATGTACAACAAAAATAAACTTTATAACAACCAATAGGATTCAAGATGATGATGTCAACCATGGGGGATGATTTACCATTTTTTAAATAAAAGGGTAAAAATATTAAAAAATAATAAAATAATAAAACTACTTTTTCAACTCGTATTTTCAACTTATCTCCCACAATTTTTGCTCAAATTTCGAGTGGGAGTACTCATTGGATGCAAAATTTAATTCCTCATCCAAGGAGTACCCATGTTGCATACTTTCAATGAACCCTGCTACATGAAAAATGGGAAATACATAAAAAACGTGATTACAATCACATTTTTTATGTATTTCTCATTTTTCATGTAGTAGGACCCATCGAACGTATGCAACATGGGTACTCCTTGGATGAGGAATTAAATTCCGCATCCAACAAGTACTCCTGCTCGAAATTTGAGTAAAAACTTTGGGAGATAAGTTGAAAATATGAGTTGAAAAAGTAGTTTTTTCATTTTTCCCTCTAAAATTTGATGATGTCATCAAATCTTATTTGATTTTTTCCACTATTATTTTATAATTTACTTAGGAGGCCCATTTTAGACCTCAAAATTCCCGTAATGACAACACATATCACTAATAAAAAAAAATTTCCAACCATAAATAATTTATACAGTGAGTACACAACAACAGTGAGCACAACAACAGCAGCCCAATTTATGTAACATGGGCTCTGAAACCATTTGTCATGTCTCCCACTTCATAGCAATTTTTTTTTTCTTTCCATATGTATTTACTTCACACAATGGTAAAATTTCCTAACATGCTCTCACATAATATTCCTCATATTGATGGAAGGACTAAATACTTTGTTTCTCCTTAACCTAACTTTCTCTTTTTTTCGTTTCTTCTACGAGTTTTCATATGTATATATGATTTGTTTCTTAAAATATATTATAATTCATTTATGAGTATGGTCTATACCATAAAATAGCTCCTCGTTATAGCTTTAGAGCCATTACGTTATCAATATGCAATGAGCATTCTCTCTGGCCCCTTGGTCTCACGAGACCTTAGGCATCTTGGTCTTATTAAAATATCTTGGTGTTATTAAGTCATCTACCATAGCAACGACACTCGTTGTATGATTTAATTGTATACATATTTTGTTGGTACCTTTGATTTGGCTACATTAATTAGGAAGTATGCTCGTATCGTTGGCATGGATTCCTCTTCAGATTTCCCGCCTCCACTTCTACATCTCCGTGGTGATGATTGTCCTTTGTGGTCGAGTTTATTTAAGTTTCTATCCTTTTCATTTATGATATGTACTCCCTAGTGTAACTCTTCGCCGTCCTCCATACGACATTGTTTTTATTTACCCAATGTGATTTCATCGATCCGTTGAACGTTTTCTCGATGCATGACACTTGTAGGGTCAAGATGCACGAGGGTTTCGATCCGACTTATGGTTTTTTTTTTTTACATACCCTTGCTCGTGACTCATTTACCTTTCTCCTGCGGCATCTTTCCTCTGGTCGTATGCTTTGAGATTGTTCGTATGGTGGCCATGGAATTCTGGACGAGCTCTCCCACAACGCAGACTTATACGCCTTCTTCCTCTTGTGGTAAGTTTTACCTCTGGTGCCTAATTTCTCTTCCGTCATATGGTGTACGCTATTGCAAAACCGGGCTTGGGATTTAACTGTATGCCTGTTTGTCTTTGCGCTGAAGGCGTTTGAGTTTACATGTTTTTTTGTTTTTCTATCGCTGGGTAGAAGGTTTCGCATTGAAATCCATATTCGTACATTTCCATGTGTTCACAGTTCATACACTTCCTCCATATCGTTTGTTAGCTTTATATATTCGTGAGGTAGTGTTTGTAATCCCAGATCGATTCGTTGATTTAATCACTTGTCTTGTGCTTCTGCCTCTCGACTTGTTTTAGGCCATCTTTCAAATCTTCTGGTCTCGGCATTTCCATCATCAGAGTGGCGAATGATTTCTATTTATAGGTAATTTCTCTCTGGTTAATTTTTCCTACTGATGCACTGGATACCAACAATTTTTCTCAATGGTTAACGCAGAATCACTTCTGTTGATTGTCTCAGACCTCTTTTTGCCTCGGCATAGAATTTTGACCAGACTAGGTAACTAATTAATTTTTGCATTCAGGATATTACTTTGTTCACCTTGGAAGATTTCATGACACAGAACTAATTTTGGTTTTCATGCTTATGTCTTATACAGGTATTGCTACGTTGAAATTCTACTCACGCACTTGTTTTTCCCACCTATTCTTCGGGTAGGTGAACTGAATTTTATTTGTTTTCTTTTACCATACCAGGTCCTCGAACTTCCCAGAGGTCATACGAGGGTTTTAAATTCATACATAGCCCTCACCTGTTTTTTATTGGAATTTCTATAAGTTTGTCATAATCTTGTTTGTATGAATATTATACTCGTTTATACGAGGACTTGGTGATTTCGCTACGACAGTGGCCTGACAAGTTAACTTATGGTGTTATTGCCTTGGCTTGCAAAGGCGTTTCAAATTGTTTTGTATATTGAAAACGAGTTCGCACAGTTCTTCGTGCCAGGGGTACTGGTTGTAGTATTGATTCATATGATTATTATTAGGACTGTTTAACATATTTCTTTATGATTACTGGATGATTCCCCTGATTACACGTACTGTGTAATATATAAATTTTGGTTGATAATACCGTCCTTTTTATAGAATTTTATTAATTCTTCGTGAACACTGAATACTAATTTTCATGGAAATTAAAAAATTTCTCTTTTCTTGTTCTTTTACGATGCACAGTTTCATAATAGCTTGGCTTCTGGAAACCATTACTACTTTTAATACGTAGCTGGTCCTATATTTATTTCAGAGTCTACTTCCAGTTTTCATAATTTCCTTCACTCCTGTATATTTATTCTATAACCTATTCATACAATGTCTTAATTACCCCTCAGGTATTAACCGAAGTATAGAGATAAATGTTTATGTGTACAGGATGTGGGTTTCCACATTTGTTTAACCATATTCCTACATTGTTAAAATTCTGACAGGAGGTATTCTCACTGTCATAATCCCAGAATTTTTTGTCTAAATTGTTTTTCAATAAAATCTTTTACTTACATATATTAGAATAACACATGAGTATCTATCTTGATGTTGGTATACATACATATATATATATATATATATATATATATATATATATATATATATAATGTCACCTATTTAAGTTTCATGTTACCTTTCAGCTTCCTGACACAGGATTTTGATCTATTAGTTGGCATTCTCTAAATGAGTTTTATCTTTAAATGTCCAAATGCTTATCATGCATAGGTATAACAGGAACATAGTAGTAAATAACACTCATAATTAAGATCAAAATATATCTATGTACAAGCAACTGGTAAATGTTTATTAAATACCTCCATTTGTATGCAGATTTATAAAGGTGTGCTCTACTTGTTTCCTCACTGTGCATTCTTCTTTCTCATAGTAACCATAGTCATTTTATTCCAGACTTGGTCTTAATGTTCTGCATACTGTAATCAACTTTATACTTGCACTGGTATGCACTTATTTGGTTAAGGCAGTTCTCACAGGGAATAATTTTCCGAGTATTTTTATTTATTTTTCTATCATACCTATTGCTTATGGGAGTGTCATACTTTCTCTTCCTATATATTACAGATATTTTATAAATCTCAGAAGCAGATTAAAGTTAAGTCACTAATTTATCT
The DNA here is from genome assembly GCA_034641835.2 of Pinus albicaulis. Taxonomy (NCBI): domain Eukaryota; kingdom Viridiplantae; phylum Streptophyta; class Pinopsida; order Pinales; family Pinaceae; genus Pinus; species Pinus albicaulis. The sequence continues at coordinate 160,321,988 of CM076572.1, read as the reverse complement.
GTGGATTAACATGCCTCCTCAGATTTAAACCAACAGTGGTTTTGAAACTCTGCTGTATTCTCCCCACAGATTTCTGTTTCTACAAATCTACAGAATTAGGAGGGTTAATTCTATCTAAACAATTCTGTTAAATGTAGAAAATAATAAGTACAAGAAATTAATAACCAATTATATATAACATTTTGTACAGGACTATGCATTAAACCCCATTCATAACTTAGAGACATACCACTATTGCAATTGATCGACCTCCCAACCTTAGAGTTCTTCTATCTCCCAGAACTCACCCCCAAGCTGAGATCCTCTCTTAGAACAGATCAACCTCTAATCTGTTCAGGAATAGGTTATTTAAGCTTTTGCTCCCGAAAGCCTGTTTCTAATTCTGTGTCCAGAATTATAGGATGCTTTTCTTCCTGTTTACCTAGGCTTCCCTTATTTAGGGATTTTTAAAGCTGCTTTCTGTTTTTCCCAGCTTTTTACCTCTTCCCAACTACTCTCCACCTCATTGGGGAAACTAGATTTTCCTCAAAATCTAATCTGGAAATAAATTCTTTCAAGGATTTTTGAAATATTTTTGGGGAAAATATTTGCCTTTTTCCATCCTCATGAATTTAGCAAGTGATCTCATAATTCTCATTTGGTCAATCTGCACAAAAATATTTTATTTATTTTTCATAATTAAATATTTAATTACATCCAAAAAATACTTATCCATTGGGGTCTACTCCCCTTTGGATTTAAGTTCAAATGTCTAGCTTTTAAAGAACATAAAACTGGGGGTGTTACATATTCCCCCTCTGAAAGAAAACACCGTCCTCGATGTTAATAACTAACACTAGAGTTCATTTTTTTTTTTTTTTACAAAAATGGATACTTTTCCATCATCTCAGATTCTCTTTCCCAAGTAGCTTCTTCAGCAGTAAAGTTCTTCCACTTCACCTTTACTCTTGCTACTGTTCTATTTCTCAATTCAATTTCTTCCCGCTCCAATATTTGAAGCGGCTCTGGAAGGAACTCCCCTTCTGGTTCCACCTGTACCACATTCCAATCAACAATGTGAGAAGGATCATGTATATATTTATTTAATAATGAAACATGGAACACATCATGAACCTTAACATGGGGCAGTAATGCCATCTTATAAGCCACTGGTCCCACCCTTTCTAACAACTCAAAAGGCCCACAATATCTAGGAGCCAATTTTGCACAACTTCCAGCATAAAGTGTGCACTTTTTGGGTTTAATACGCAAATACACATGCTCCCCCACTTTCAATTATCAGTGTATCCTCTTCTTATCAGCGTAGTTTTTCTGTCGATCTTGTGCGGTCTTGATGTTTCTTTGTATTTGTTTAATAATTCTTTCCATCTCTTGTAGAGCATCTGGTCCCAACATTAGCTTATCCTCAGTTTGGCTCCAGCTCAAAGGGGTATGAAATTTCCTTCCATAGAGTGCCTCAAATGGACTCATTTTAATGGAGGATTGATAGTTGTTGTTATAGGAAAATTCAGCTAAGTGCAAGTAGTCTTCCCATTTTGCTGGCCTATCCATCACATACATTCTCAACATATCCTCCAAAATCTGATTTGTTCTTTCTGTCTGACCATCTGTCTGAGGGTGATAGGCAGTGCTAAAATTCAGCTTAGTGCCCATGCCTCCAAATAGGCCTTTCCAAAAAGCTGCTGTGAACTTGGAATCTCTATCTGAAACAATCATCTTTGGGACCCCATGTAACCTTACTATCTCTTTTAGGAACACTTCTACTACTTGGGTTATCCCGAAGGTAGATTTTACAGGTATAAAGTGGGCAGCTTTTGTTAAAATGTCTACTACTACCATAATTGAGTCATGTTGGTACTTGGTTCTAGGTAACCCTGTTATGAAATCTATAGAAACGGTATACCATTTCCATTCTGCAACTGGCAAGGGATTTAATAGACCAGCTGGGTGTTGATGTTCAAATTTGACTAGTTGGCATTCCATGCACCTAGCTAAATATTTTGCTACATCCTTTTTCATTCCTGGCCAAAACTACTTCTTTTTAAAGGCTGTAAGCATTTTCTGATATCCTGGATGTCCTGCATATGGTTTTTTATGGTATTCATCTAGGATCTCTCTTTTCAAAGTTTCCACATTGGGGATATACAATCTATTTTTGTAGCAGATCAGCCCCTTTTGATTTTGAGTGTACTCAGCCATCTCCTTCTTTAGTAGTTTCACCTGTAGATTCTTAAAATTTGGATCCTAGTCTGCTACCCTTTTCACTAGATCCTATAAATCAAAATTTGCACTACTTCCAATGTTGTTTATGTTTTGACAAGCATTTCTACACAGGGCATCGGCAATTTTATTTTCTTTCCCCTTGATATGTTTTATGTCCATATCAAATTCACTCAAAAAAGACAGCCATCTGGCCTGTCTAGCATTCAAATCAGTTTGGGAGAAGAAATATTTAAGACTAATATGATCAGTCATCAATGTAATTTTTTTCCAAGAAGATAGTGTCGCCACATCTTCAAGGCATGAATAACAACAGCCAATTCCAAATCATATGCACTATAGTTCTGTTCATGTGTCTTCAGTTTCCTAGACTCATATGCAATAACTGAATTTTCCTGCAACAGGACTCCTCCCAACCCCTCTCTACAGGCATCCGTACATACAACAAATTCTTTTTCAGGATCTGGAATTTTCAGTATAGGGGTTGTAGTGAGTTTTAATTTTAATTGTTCAAAACTGTTTTGGCATTTTTCAGTCCACTCAAATTTGACACCCTTTCTTTGTAGTGAGGTTATGGGATATGCTATGGCATAAAATATTTCCACAAATCTGCGATAATAACCCGCAATCCCCATAAACAATCTCACTGCTGAAACATCCGTTGGCATCGACGATTCTCTAATAGCCTTTATCTTTTCAGGGTCAACAGCCAACCCTTGTTCAGAAATGATATGACCCAAGTATTGTATCTTGTCCTTATAGAATTCACATTTACTGAACTTGGCATATAAATGGTTTTCTTTCAAAGTTTGCAACACTATCCTCAAGTGCTCTTTGTGTTCCTCCTCACTTTTTGAATAAACTAGAATATCATCTATGAACACTAGTACGAATTTATCCAAGTACTTATTTAACACACTATTCATTAAGCACGTGAAGGTGGCAGGGGCATTTGTCAAACTGAAAGGTAGGAATACAAATTCGTAGTGACCATACCTAGTTCGAAAAGCTATTTTTCTAATGTCTTCCTCCCTAATTCTAAGTTGGTGATAACCAGTCCTTAAATCAATTTTAGAAAATACTGAGGCTCCCCGTACTTGATAAAAAAGATCATCAATCCTGGGCAATGGGTATCTGTTCTTAATTGTCAACTTATTCAGTTGACAGTAGTCAATGCACATTCTAAAAGTTCCATCTTTCTTTTTCACGAACAGCACAGGTGCTCCCCAAGGTGACACACTGGGTCTGATATACCCTTTATCCAACAACTCTTGCAACTGCATTTTCAGTTCCATTATTTTGGGGGGGCTCATACAATAAGGGGCTCTGGAAAAAGGTGTTTCTCCAGGCACCAAATCGATCGAAAAATCAATCTCTCTTCTAGGGGGAAGATGAGGAATCTCATTTGGAAAGACTTCCTTAAACTCTCTTACCACTGGCAGCTTGTCCAACAGATTTTATTCAGGTTGCTTTCCTAATTCTTCAAAGTAGACAACATATACTTGATTTCCCTTCATAGCTGTCCTCGTTAATTGCAGATCTGATATTTGTCTATCAGAAATTGGTTTTGGTTTTCCTTTGAGTGTAAAGGGTCTCCCTTCCTCATCTATGCCTTGCAGAGTTTTATCCCAACAGTTCATCATAACCCTTCTCTTTTCTAACCAGTCCATTCCTATCAACATGTCATATGAACCTAAGGGTAGAATGTTTAAGGTTACTTCTGTCTGAACATCATTCAATTTAATTGCTGTTTGAGGTAACTTATGAGTCACTTTTCGCTTGGTGCCAGTGGCTAGTTGGACCAACCAAGACTGCTGAAATTTTTCAGTTTTGAGATTGCATTTCTCTACAAATTGTGGACTAATGTAACTCATAGAAGCACCTGGATCAATTAAAATTGTAACAGATTGGTCAGCAATCTTACCTTGTATTTCAACCAGGGTAGCTTGGTGTTCTGTTTGTCGATTCTCCAAGGCTGCACTGATAGTCGATATATTTCTTGCTATGTCATTCACTGTGGTAGCTTCTCAATCCCTCATAACCATTTGAATATTTCGATGTGGACAATCTCTCAACAAATGAGGTTCTCCACAACCCCAACATTTCAATGGTTCCCTCATTTTAACTGTGCCTTCCTTCTTATTTTCTCCATCTAATTGTTTGGAACCAACTTGGGACTAAGAAGTTTGGCTTTCTTTTAGTTTATTAAACTTTTTCCGTTGATGATCCCTACCAAAATTCTTTAAGTAAGCTGGTTTCTGTTTCTTCCCATTGAATTCACTCTTATTTACCCAGCTTTTTCCATGTAAATTTTTACCTTTGAACTGCTGGTAACATAATCTAACTTTTCTCACCGCTTCATCCATGGTTTTTGGATTATCGAACTCTATTTTCTCCTTATACACAGCAGGAAAACAATTCAAAAACCTTTGCACCTTTGCCTTCTCTTCCCTAATATAAGGGACATATCTCAACAAATTTGTAAACTTGGTGACAAAATCATCAATAGTAAGTTTTCCCAGTCTAAGTTCATGGAATTCCTTTGCTTTATCATCCCAATAGCGTTCGTTTAAATAGTGGTTTTTAAACTTAACCTGGAAATCTTCCCAAGTAACTGTCTTTTCATCAATGGCATGGACCATTTTCGTCTCTTCCCACCAGAAGGTAGCCTTACCTTGTAGCTGGTAGACAGCTAATCTGGCCTTCAGATTTCTTTCATATTCATAGACCTGGAAATACTTAATCATGTTCAACAACCAGGCTTCAGCATCTTCCTCCTTCTCCCCATCATAGGAGGGAGGTTTGATCTTTCGAAATTTCCCCTGTAATTCCTTTTTTTGATTATATTGATGCCTAATAGCATCATCTTCCTCAGAATCATCACTTTTCCTCTTTCCATAACCTTCACCCTCTTGGCTGTTCCGCGAAGTTAATTCTCTGATGAGCTTTTCCTGCTCCTCACTGGCTAATGTCAGTCTATCATTCTGGCTTCTCAGCTCAGCCATCTCTCGTTGCAGACTATGCAACATAGCCATCACCGGAGCATTAGGATCTGGCGTATTATCTTCATCACGCAGATCAACATAAATCTCGTCACTTCTAGCCATTTGACTTTACTGTTTCAGCAGCACTGTACACTGAACAACACATATCAGTAATAATTTTTTTTTTTCCAACAATTAATAATTTATACAGTGAGTACACAACAACAGTGAGCACAACAATGACAACCCAGTTTATGTAACACGGGCTCTGATACCATTTGTCATGTCTCCCACTTCATAGATTTTTTTTTTTTTTTCCATATGTATTTACTTCACACAATGGTAAAATTTCCTAACATGCTCTCACATAATATTCCTCATATTGATGGAAGGACTAAATACTTTGTTTCTCCTTAACCTAACTTTCTCCTTTTTTCGTTTCTTCTACGAGGTTTCATATGTATATATGATTTGTTTCTTAAATATATTATAATTCATTTGTGAGTATGGTCTATACCATAAAATAGCTCCTCGTTATAGCTTTAGAGCCATTACGTTATCAATATGCAATGAGCATTCTCTCTGGCCTCTTGGTCTCACGAGACCTTAGGCATCTTGGTCTTATTAAATTATCTTGGTGTTATTAAGTCATCTACCATAGCAACGGCACTCGTCGTATGATTTAATTGTATATATATTTTGTTGGTACCTTTGATTTGGGTACATTAATTAGGAAGTACGCTCATATCGTTGGCGTGGATTCCTCTTCAGAGTTTCTGCCTCCACTTCTACATCTCCGTGCTGATGATTGTCCTTTGTGGTCGAGTTTATTTACGTTTCTATCCTTCTCATTTATGATATGTACTCCCTGGTGTAACTCTTTTCCGTCCTCCATACGACATTTTTTTGATTTACCCAATTTGATTTCATCGATCCGTTGAATGTTGTGTCGATGCATGACACTTGTATGGTCAAGATGCACGAGGGTTTCGATCCAACTTATGGTAATTTTTGTTTACATACCCTTGTTCATGACTCATTTACCTTTCTCCTACGACATCTTTGCTCTGGTTGTATGCTTTGAGATTTTTGGTATGGCGGCCACGGAATTCTCCACAAGCTCTCCCACAACGCAGACTTAGATGCCTTCTTCCTCTTGTGGTAATTCTTACCTCTGGTACCTAATTTCTCTTCCGTCATATGGCGTACGCTATTGCATAAACGAGCTTGGGATTTAACTGTATGCCTGTTTGTCTTTGCGCTGAAGGCGTTTGAGTTTATATCGTTTTTTGTTTTTCTATCGCTAGGTAGAAGGTTTCGCATTGAAATCCATATTCGTACATCTCCATGAGTTCACAGTTCATACACTTCCTCCATATCGTTTGTTAGCTTTATATATTCGTGAGGTAGCATTTGTAATCCCAGATCGATTCATTGATTTAATAACTTTTCTTGTGCTTCTGCCTCTCGACTTGTTTTAGGCCATCGTTCAAATCTTCTGGTCTCAGCATTTCCATCATCAGAGTGGCGAATGATTCCTATTTATAGGTAATTTTTCTCTGGTTAATTTTTCCTAAAGATGTACTGGATACCAACAATTTTTCTCAATGGTTAACGCAGAATCACTTCTGTTGATTGTCTCAGACCTGTTTTTGCCTCGGCATAGAATTTTGACCAGACTAGGTAACTAATTATTTTTTGCATTCAGGATATCACTTTGTTCACCTTGGAAGATTTCATGACACAAAAATAATTTTGGTTTTCATGCTTATGTCTTATACAGGTATTGCTACGTTGAAATTCTGCTCACGCACTTGTTTTTCCCGCCTATTCTTCGGGTAGGTGAACTGAATTTTATTTGTTTTCGTTTGCCATACCAGGTCCTCGGACTTCTCGGAGGTCATGCGAGGGTTTTGAATTCGTACATAGCCCTCGCCTGTGTTTTATTGGAATTTCTATAAGTTTGTCAAAATCTTGTTGTATGACTATTATACTCGTTTACACGAAGAATTGGTGATGTCGCTACGATAGTGGCCTGACAAGTTAACTTACGATGTTATTTCCTTGACTTGCAAAGGCGTTTTAGATTGTTTTGTATATTGAAAACGAGTTTGCACGGTTCTTCGTACCAGGAGTACTGGTTGTAGTATTGATTCATATGATTATTCTTAGGACTGTGTAACATATTTCTTTATGATTACTGGATGATGCCACTGATTACACATACTGTATAATATATAAATTTTGGTTGATAATACCTTCCTTTTTATAACAGTTTATTAATGCTCCCTGAACACTGCATACTAATTTTCATGGCAATTAAAATTTTTCTCTTTTCTTGTTCTTTTACGATGCACAGTTTCATAATAGCTTGGCTTCTGGCAACCATTACTACTTTTAACAGGTAGCTGGTCCTATATTTATTACGGAGTCTACTTCCAGTTTTCATAATTTCCTTCAATCCTGTATAATTATTCTATAACCTATTCATACAGTGTCTTAATTACCCCTCAGGTATTAACCAAGTATAGAGATAAAAGTTTATGTGTACAGGATGTGGGTTTCCACATTTTTTTAACCATATGCTTACATTGTTAAAATTATGACAGGAGGTATTCTCACTGTCATACTCACGGAATTTTTTGTCTAAATTGTTTTTCAATAAAATCCTTTACTTACATATATTATAATAACATATGAGTATCTGTCTTGATGTTGGTATACTTATATATATATATATATATATATATATATATAATGTCACCTATTTAAGTTTCATGTTACCTTTCAGCTTCCTGACACAGGATTTTGATCTATTAGTTGGCATTCTCTAAATGAGTTTTATCTTTAAATTTCCAAATGCTTATCATGCATAGGTATAGCAGGAACATAGTAGTAAATAACAATCATAATGCATATCAAAATATATCTATGTACAAGCAACTGGTAAATGTTTATTAAATACCTCCATTTGTATGCAGATTTATAAAGGAGTGCTCTACTTGTTTCCTCAGTGTGCATTCTGCTTTCTCATAGTAACCCTAGTCATTTTATTCCAGACTTGGTCTTAATGTTCTGCATACTGTAATCAACTTTATACTTGCACTGGTATACACTTATTTGATTAAGGACGTTCTCACAGGGAATAATTTTCTGAGTATTTTTCTTTTTGTTTCCGTCATACCTATTGCTTATGGGAGTGGCATACTTTCTCTTCCTATATATTACAAATATTTTATAAATCTCAGAAGTAGATTAAAGTTAAGTCACTAATTTATCTGTGGATTAACATGCCTCCTCAGATTTAAACCAACAGTGGTTTAGAAACTCCGTTGGATTCTCCCCACAGATTTCTGTTTCTACAACTCTATAGAATTAGGAGGGTTAATTCTCTCTAAAAAAATATTTTAAATGTAGAAACTAATAAGTACAAGAAATTAATAACCAATTATATATAACAGTTTGTACAGGACTATGCATTAAAACCCATTCATAACTTAGAGACATACCACTATTGCAATTGACCGACCTCCCAACCTTAGAGTTCTTCTATCTCCCAGAACTCACCCCCGATCTGAGATCCTCTCCTAGAACAGATCAACCTCTAATTTTTTCAGGAATAGCTTATTTAAGCCTTTGCTCCCCAAAGCCTATTTCTAATTCTGCATCTAGAATTACAGGATGCTTTTCTTCCTGTTTTCCTAGGCTTCCCTTATTTAGGGATTTTTAAAGCTGCTTTCTATTTTTCCCAGCTTTTTACCTCTTCCCAACTACTCTCCACCTCATTGGGGAAACTAGATTTTCCTCAAAATCTAATTTGGAAATAAATTCTTTCAAGGATTTTTGAAATATTTTTAGGGAAAATATTTTCCTTTTTCCATCCTCATGGATTTAGCAAGTGATCTCATAATTCTCGTTTGGTCAATCTGCACAGAATTATTTTATTTATTTTTCATAATTAAATATTTAATTACATCCACAAAATACTTATCCATTGTGGTCCACTCCCCTTTGGATTTAAGTTCAAATGTCTAGCTTTGAAAGAACATAAAACTGGGGGTGTTACATTGATCGGACTTCTTGTAAGCATTACTCAATTTTATGTATCTACATGTACTCTCGGACCTGAGTCTCATTTGTCTGTCAGTTCATAAAATTTAATCGTATTTACTCTACGCATTTTATGCCTACCATTGCTTTGTCTGTGGTATTTCATTTATATTCTTGTTAATTGTTTATAGCTATCCATAGAATTTTCAATGTATATATGGTTATATTGTACATTTGAAAGGTATTCCCTTCCCCTCTGGGGTTTGTGACTTTCAACTTCAATGTTTCATCACTATTTTACATGGCTCAACTTTCCATGACATTTTTCTCGAGAAATCTCTATGAACATGTAGGATGTAGAGATCTGCACAGACCCATCCTATTAGTGTTAGCTTGGCACCCTAACTCTATATTATGTGTATAATTCTCCACTTATAGTTTTCCCCACATTTCATTGTTAATTATACATGTTTTTACTTGTAGTAGGCATAATCTCATAGTGGTCATGTGAAACATAGATAGAAAAGCAGGAAGCTTCTGATTCTTCCTCGATTAATAACTGAGAGAAATAGGAATTTTAGAGGTGATTTCACTTTTCAACCCCCTCTTTTTTCACAGTGTCGACTTACATTACCATCATCTGTTTTCTATGGGTCTTGTTATAAATATGGGGTTTTATTTGCCGATTCCATAGAGGATCTCTTTCTTTCTTTGGATTCAATCATTATGTAGAATGTTCCTTATCCTTGAATTCAATTTGGTTTGTGCTCTACGAGGGTTTCATGTTCCTCGTGCATTGTCTGTATGCAAGGGTAATTCCAAATGAAATAAAATTTGACCTATGTCTGATTATTGAAGGCATTCTTAACATTCATGCCTTCTCAGAAAAATGGTCTATTTTCTTTAAATCAAATTTCCATAATAGTTGTACACTGAGATTTTATTTATAAAACTTTAAATTATTTGTATGGGGCTTGGAATGTATAGTTTTATTTCTTGGCAGAATAATTTATTTTGTTTTATTGTAGGTTGGGTGCAATATATGCACCTCTAGGGTGATCCACTCACCTTTCAATTTTGTACTCATTTTGTTACTTACTATTGTTTCTACCCTTAATGACCATAACTAAATTATAGTTATTTATTTTTGCAGGTATCTACATGAATATCACATGTTTCAGGATTAGGATTTGTATACTGATATTCTCTAATCGATCATAATTCATGGACTGTTTCTATTTCGTTTGGTCCAGTTAATCATTGGGCTTTCTTACATGAAACCTCTCAATAAAAATTCCCAGAAGATCTTATAGTCTAATATAAAGAGACATATTTCCTCTATGTACAAATTTTCACGTATACATACTATATTTACAATGTGTAACTACATGGATTATAACATTTATAAATGTAGGGTTATGTACTGTATGAAATAATTTCCTTTCTTCTCAAATGAAGGATGGTTGGAACTACAATATAGTGCCTTCATTGCACTTATGATTTCACTTTCAGTTCTAATGTATGCATACCTCCTGAACATATATCTTTCATTAAAAGTACTAATGCTAGTACATTATTTCTCATTTATATTAATGTGTACAATAAATATGAATGGTTAAATTGAACATGCACTTGGATAGCTATTTGTTTTCCTTCTACTTAGTAAATATTTCCATTTATAGTACAAGCTAGGAACTAAATTAACTATACTATGTACATACTGATTATCACACATGTATTTCTTTCCTGCACTAGTTCCTCAATAGAATTATTACTTTACAACATAATATTATCATAAAAATATTAAGCAGAATAAATCTTCTGAGAGTCAGCTAACCTCAAATATAAACCTCCAACAAGGTTTAGACACTCTAAGAGTTGGTACTCTTCAGCTTAACTTTTTTACAACAATACATAACCAAACTAAATTTATTATATAAATTTATGTTCAATGTACAGAACCACCATATGCTTCATACTTAGCCTAATTTGCACAATATCTACCAAATTCCAGATTTAAACAATTTCATCTATATCTTCTATCTTACCTCATCAGCATAATCCTAACAATACCAAATGCTAATTTAAAGTGAAATTAACTGGTGCATACCATGTAAGGTAGAATAGGTTCCACCCAACCTTTGAGCTCTCTCTCCATAGCTCCCCCCGAGCATAGATCAAATCCTTCAGTCATAGACCAACCCCTTGTCTATCCTGAAACTTCTTATTTAAGCTTTCTTTCCCCTTAGCTTGTTTTTCTTAACTGCGTCCAGTTAAATCGAGATGCTACTTTCCTGTGTGCATAGGATTTCCTTTTGTTTCTTCCACAAAAGTACTTTAAAGCTAGCTTTTCCTCTTTCTAGATTTATTCCACCTCTTCCCAGTAACTTCCTCTTTACTGGGGTAGCTTTTTAGATTTCTATCTCCAATCTAAATTGATATATTTAATTTATTTCCTCCAAGGATTTTTGGAGAAATAGGAAAGTCTTATGATTCTTATCCATTCTCATGGATTTGGATCCATCTCTAATCATTATCTAGTCGTTGCACCATTAATTTCTTTTTCATTTTATTAATTTAATTAATAAAATGTATTCACAGTAAATATTCTCCCCGGGGTCCACTTGCCCCTTAGAGCCTTTGACTGCATATTTTTAGAAGCAGAATACTAGGGACATTACTTATATAAATATAATGATAGAGTGTTTATAAGTGATATATGTTATTATTATTTGGGTTTCATTTATATTAACTTATATTTAACAAAATATTAAATTTATTTAAAATATTAAAAATGGAATTTTAACGATTATATTATAATATTTATACAATTACATGATATAACTATACTATCTAATATTATATTCAGAAATAATTTGTTAAGGACATTCTTATTTTCTAATTTCCTTTTTATAATTTTATTTATAATTTAGGAATATTATTATTATAAAAGTTAGAATTATTTTATTAATAAAAGTATTTCCTCAAATAGGACCAAATCCTCAAATTTTACAAGAAGAATTGGTTCAAGTAAGAAGTGATAATGAGAGTTTGATGCGGGAACAAGAGAGGATCCTTAAAATCCTCTCAAATAAATAGAATCAAGGGACAACTCAACCGAGCCCAGAACGAGACATCGAAGAAGAAGGTGAACAATGAAAACAAGAAAATGATAAGCTGGAAGGTACACAAACCCAACAAAGTAAAAAAAAAAATCTTATAACGAAGCAGAGTCAGGAAATGTCTCAGAATAGAAAGAGATAAAAAAAGGAGAAAGTGGAGTTGCAAGGTGAATTCCGAAAAATTAATCCTCCTACATTCGATGGAGAAGTCGAAGAAGTAGCAGAAGCATGGATAATTAACTAGAAGAAATATTTTCAAGTCTATGAATACAACAGCAAACTGAAGTCTCGCCTAGCCATTTACCAATTAGGGGAAAAAAACACGTTATGATAGGAAGAAGTTAAAAATGTGTGACGAATTGAGGACCAAAACATGACTTGGGACAAATTCTAGTAGTACTTTAAAGAAAAATATCTAATAGAGCTCTTTTACAATGAAAAATCTCAAGAATTTCACAAATTGAGACTGGGACAACTATCTATGGATGAGATCATAACTAAATTTACTTCCTTATTGCGATATGTATCATACTTGAGGGACTAAAAGGAGAAAGTATAGTGATTCTTGAGTAGTCTACCTATTTGTATGAAGGAGAGAATCAAATTTATGAATCCAAATACTATGGACTAAGGAATTTGAAAAGCGTGTATATGATATCATCATTCTAAGGCAAAAGGAGAAGATGGAAGGAGTTGGCAGACCAAGAAAGTGTAGAAAAGTAATTGAAGCTTTAAAGGTAGCATATTTGGAAATTTTAAGAATGTTTCATGAAATGAAACAAACAAACAACAATTAATAAACAAACAGAGAACCAAGTGACCAGCAGAGGAGCGACCCACTGAATCATCTAGTACACCAGATCATGGTTAGATCCAGAAACCATTATTACAATGTTGGGGATGTGGTGAGGCACATTATTATAAGAATTATCCTCACCGTGGAAGAAACAAAATTTCACCTAATGTGCAAGATGCATCCAGATTAGGGGCCGTGGCATGAAACTTACCCAGAATCAATGCTGCACTTGAGGATTGACAAGTGGATTGCCAACCAACCATGATAGAACTAGAAATTTAGATGTTTTGCCACCCTGTTTCTATTTTGGTTGATATTGGTGCGACTTTAAGCTATGTAAATCCCCGGATAGTGGAGAAATGTGACTTGCAGAGAAAAAAGTTTAAAAATCCTTGGTTGGTAGAGCTGGCCACTGGGGCCAAGAGAAGATTTAATGCTAAAGTTTCCAATTGTTCCCTAGAATTTTGAAAGCATCATATAAAGGTTGAATTGAATATTCTACCCTTAGGCTCCTATGATATATCAGTGGGAATGGATTGGTTGGAAATTAATTGGTCACTAGTAGATTTCAAGGAGAAAAGCATTTATTATAAGGCTGAAGACGAAACTAACCAAGAATTTGAAGGGATTAAAAATCCACTTCAATTGTGTCCTATTACTGCATCTCAGCTGGGAAAATGCATCACAAAGGGATGTCAAATTTATGCAATTCAAGTAGGATTTGCTAATTCTAAAGATAAGACCCCCATGATGGAAAACACTGAGTAGTGCAAGACTTTATGGATGTGTTTATGGAAAACATGCAAGGACTAACACCAAAGAAAGACATTGATTTTACCACCAAATTAATGTTAGGGGTAGCACCGATATCACGAGCACCATATCATATGAGTGTGCCTAAACTGACTGAGTTGAAAATCAAATTAAAGGAATTGTCGGACAAGGTGTATATTCATCCTTGTGTGTCACCGTGGGGGGCACGAGTACTATTCGTAAAAACTAAGGATGGTACGATGAAAATGTGTATGGATTACATATAGCTTAATAAATTAATTGTTAAGAACAAATACCCACTTCCACGTATATATGATCTTTTCGATCAAGTAAAGGGGGCATCTGTATTTTTAAAAATAGATCTAAGGTCTAGGTATCATCAAATACGGATAAAATATGAAGGAATCTATAAAAAAACTTTCCGTATGCAATATGGGCATTCTCAATTCATGGTTTTACCTTTTTGATTAACCAACGCACCATCAACATTCATGAGTTTGATGCATGGCATATTTCATCCATTTTTAGATAAAGTTTTTTTGGATTTTTATTGATGATATACTAATCTACTCAAGGAATATGGAGGAACATAAGGAACATTTTTTATAGTTCTAAAAATGTTGAGAGACCATCAAATTTATGCCAAATTCAATAAATGTGATTTATACAAATCGCAAATCCAATATTTAGGCCATGTTATTTCTGCTGAAGGTATAGGAGTAGACCCTGAAAATATAAATACTATTATGGAATGGAGGGTACACAAAAACGTAGCATAGATACATTATTTTATGGGACTAGCCGACTATTATCAGTATTTTATAGAAGGATTCTCTAAAATTTAATTTCCCATAACCTCCTTGCAACAGAAAGGGCAAGTCTTTAATTGGACTAGTGAATTCCATGCTATTTTTGAAAAGTTATAACAAATGCTGACCATAGCTCCTATTTTGAAGGTGGCATATCCAAATTTAGAATTTGAGGCTTGCACTAACACTAACAAGGAAGGAGTGGGAGTGGTGTTGTCACAATATGGAAAGGTTGTGGCATATGAGTCAAGGAAGTTGAAATATCATGGACAATGATATTCCATGTATGATCTAGAGTTAATCGCAGTGGTGCATGCATTAAAATTATGGAGGCACTAATTATTGGGAAAAATATTTGTGCTGAAAATAGTTCATAGTAGCTTCACCAGTTATTTTTAACAAGTTGACTTGAATGCCCACCAGGGTAGCTGGAATGCATTCTTGAGTAAATTTGACTTTGAAATGCACCATGTTAAAGGAAAATAAAATTGGTTCACTGATGCATTAAGTATAAAATTGCATTATGTGTATGAGTTATAATTTAACCATCTGGAATTCAAGTTCCAGGAATAGGTGAAAGAAGTTGTGGCAAAAGATCCTGAATATCAGTTCTTATGGAAGAAAACTCAAGACACATAAAATCAAGGAAAACAATCAGTTTATACAATTTGTAATGAACAACTATTGTTTTTTGAGGAAAAATATACATTCCTAATCAAATGAGTTTAAAAGAGTTGATCCTAGATGAGTATCACCAAAGCTCTTATTCTAGACACCCTGGTTACCCGAAAATGTTAACAACCATAAAAAAAGATTACTTTTGGCCTAGAATGCGCAAAAACATCGTTGAATACTTGAATAAATGTTTGCAATGTCAGCAGGTTAAGGTAGAGCATCAACACCCAACATGTTTACTACAACCCATACCCGTACCAGAATCGAAGTAGGAAGTTATAATGCTGGAATTTATTACAGGTTTACTAAGATCTAAGAGACACAATCACTCTATAATGGTAGTGGTTGATCGACTGAGTAAAGGAACTCATTTTATTCCTGTATAGCCCAATTTTAAAAATGTGAAAACTACTGACATATTCATGAGGGAGATATTTAGATTACATGACATTCCAAAAAAAATCATCTCAGAAAGAGATGTAAAGTTTACTTCAGCCTTTTGGAAGGAAATTTTTACCAGATTAGGCACACAAATCCAATTTAGCACAACATATCATCCTCAGACGGATGGGAAGATGGAGTGGGTGAAGCAGGTATTGGAAGACATGCTATGAATGTGTGTAATGCATAAACCCATGAATGGGAATATTATTTGCATTTGGTAGAATTTACCTACAACAATGGATACCAGGAATCCCTCAAGATGAGTCCTTTTGAAGCCTTATATGGTAGACAATGTCGAACTCCCATTAATTTAAGTAGTCTAGAAACGAAACTAATTCTCGGGCTAGAAATGTTGGCTGATATGGACCAAGAAGTAAAGAATATCCAACAAAATCTAAAATTTGTCGAGGATAAACAAAAAGTATATGTGGATCAAAAGAGGACATATCGGGAATTTGAAGTGGGTGATCAAGTTTATGTGAGAATTAGACCCAAGAAGAGTAATTTAAGGTGGACTACCTATCCCAAGTTGGCTCCTTGATCGAGTGGACCTTTCCAAATTTTGGAAAAGGTCGGGCCAGAAGCCTATCGACTAGCTTTACCAGGATACATATGAGTGCACAATGTGTTCTATGTGTCTGTGTTAAAAAGATACATACATGATCCAAACCATGTAATATAATAAAAAAATATTCAGGTAGGAATGAAATGCGAATTAAGATCTCTATGGGAGATAAATGATTGTTTATTGATTGAAATTTTTTCTGGTTGCAGGTTGAACAAGACGACGAATTTCTGGTAGAACCTCAACGTATTCTCGATCAGAGAGAAATAACACTCCAGAGGAGAGACATCACCCAATTTAAAGTGCAATGGAAGCACTTTGGCCGAGAAGTGGCAACTTGGGAAGATTAAAGCTTTGTGTGAGAAGCGTATCTAGAACTATTCACTGGAATGGATTAAACACCAAGGACGGTGTTTACCTTAATTGGGGGAAGATGTAATACTCAGATTTAATTTCCTTAAATGAAATTTAAAATCAGACATTGGTCTTTATTTTAAAATTAAATAGGATTAAGAAGCATTTTATTCAATTTGCGAACAAGGGTTATTTTATTTAAATAAAATATTTAATTATGGTATGTTTCCATAAACTGATGGTAAAATTTTTCCAATATTCCAGAGTATTTGGATTAAGCAGTTATTGGCAGTTACATTTCCTCTAAGGATAAAAGGAAAATCCTAGAGAAGGAAAGGGGTATTGTTCAGGAGAAGACAAACAACTAGAGAGTTGAAAGGAGAGAGTGTCTAGAGTTGGTAGAAACTAGTGGAACTCTACTACTTGACGTTGGAGGAGAGACTGGATAGGGGTCTTGAGGCCTACCTCCTAGAGAACTGCTACACAATCCTACTCTAGTGAGGAGCACGGGGGGGGGGGAGCTCAGGACGTAATTACCTCTCTCACGGTTGGGAGGACACCATCAGCCTTACTTATTTGAGATAAGTTACAAGATTGGAATGAAATGAAAATATGAGTTCTCATAAATTATTTATAATTATGTTAATCTCTGTAAATATTATTTTTGTGCAATGTGACAGCTTGGTTATAGGAAATGGAAAGGGATAAATTCTTAGGTTTATGAATGTTGTATAAAAAATTTTCCTAGAATAATTTTGTTGTACGATAAGTCTTGTAGAAGGGTAATTCCATTTCAAAGAGTAAAATACTAAATATTTAATGATATCTAGTAACATTGTAGTGGGAATGCCGTAGAAAACAAATGACAAGATGGACAATTAGTCCATTCAGGGAGGAACTTCCCTAAACGGGACAGGTTGAATTGTAAAGAAGAAGAAAAGCAAATACATGGAGTAAGGGTTAGTTATTAACCCTCTTGAGGTGGCCCAGTCACATATCTCTTTCCTCCTACTATGAAAAATTATTACTGAAGAAAAAATCGAGAAAATAAATTGAACATGAATAGAAAATTGTAGAAATATTTTCCATATCTAATTAATTACAAATACAGTAAACATATATTCATTAAATAAGAGAGAAAATAACATCTAAAGTTGGTAGAAACCAGTGGAACTCTGCTAACTTGACGTTGGAGGAGAGACTGGACAGGGGTCTTGATGCCTACCTCCTGGAGAACTGCTACACAATCCTTTGTCGAAGTCCAAAATTGGTGGAATTATCCTTGGTGGAATAGGTGCGGTTTGGTGAACACATAGTCCCGTAGCAGGGCATATTCATTACAGTAAAATCGCCTCCGAAGAGGAGAAGAAATGCACCCTTAAAACCCCAACAAACTATTATAGGAAGATCAGTAAGTGAAACATAACTCTGGGAGAGAGCCATGTTAAGAATGGAGGTGTAGTCATCTTACCGGATTAGGAAGAACACCTAAGGAGAAGACGACACTGTGTAGGAGTTGCAGAGAGGGGGCTGCCCAATAGTGACACCAAATGAAAGATTTGTTAGGGTTCGGGGGGTGAGGAAATAACCTAGCCACCCCATAAATCATTACATCCATTGATCAAGTGAAAACCATCAAGGTGGATAAGCCTGCAAATGTCCCATTCATAAATGAAATATGATACCCGAGACTACGAACAATCCAAAATATATATTAAAAAAATCTCCAGATAAAAGGTAGCAAAGGTACATTGTGCTACGAATTAGTTATATTGGTTTTCATTTTTTGGAAAAATCATTTCCATTGTTCCGTTGACATAGACCTCTATATGCGATGTATTAGATCAAATCCAAACCTAGGGCTAAGCGCATGCCTTAACGAGGATTGCCTTCCACTTAGGTGTAAAGAAAATACATTTTCCCAACTGTTGTTTTGAATTTGAATAAAGTATAATGTTTAGAAAGTTAGTTGATAAATTATGTGGAAAATGGTTTAATTATAATGATGTTTAATATAACATTATCTTAATGAATGCTACAAATATTTATGCAGTAAAGCATACCTATTTCAAAACAACTTTCCTAAATGACTACGTGTACTATTATGCACCCTTGATTTGAATGTTAGATGATTCAAATCAACTCTACCTTACAATTAAACTCTGTTATTTTTAATCAGTTATACAACGTAAATATATATTAACAGTGTGAATTTCTACCGACATCAAAACTCAGTGAGGGTTTCTGCTCTCATACATCGAGCTCAGTTTCTTCTCCAATGGCTGTGAATTTTTTGATAAGGGAAAGGAAATTACTGATTAATTCATTCATCTCATTGGAACCTACGATGATGGACATGGCTTCAGATGTGGCTTCTCTCTTTCGATTTCAATTGCTTCTACTCCGATTCAACTGTAAAATGAATGGTTCTAATATTTGTCTCTTTTGATTTCAATGGCTTCTATTTTTCCCTCTTTCAATTCAACTGTAAAATGAATGGTTCTAATATTTCTCTCTTTCGATTCGATTTATTTTTCAACTTGTGTAAAATGAATGGTTATAATTTTTCCCTCTTTTGATTTGATTTATTTGTCAGCGTGAAATTGGTGGTTCCAATTTTTCCCCCTTTCGTAAAAAGAATGAATTCTACCATTTGAATGTTGAGAATTCTGCCATTTGAATGTTGAGAAATGTGAGAAGTGGACATGGCTTCAAATGTGGCTTCTCTCTTTTGATTTCAATGGCTTCTAATTTTTCTCTCTTCCGATTCGACTGTAAAATGAATGGTTCTAATATTGCTCTCTTTCGATTTCAATGGCTTCTAATTTTTCCCTCTTTCGATTCGACTGTAAAATGAATGGTTCTAATATTTCTCTCTTTCGGTTCAATTTATTTTCCAGCCTGTGTAAAATGAACGGTTATAATTTTTCCCTCTTTCAATTCGATTTATTTGTCAACATGAAATTGGTGGTTCCAATTTTGCCCCCTTTCATAATAAGAATGAATTCTGCCATTTGAATGTTGAGAATTCCACCATTTGAATGTTGAGAAATGTGAGACAGAACTAAATGCAAACTGCACAGAGACAAGATGAGAAGAGGCAGTTTGATCTCGCGTATCATTTTCATTTGTGTATTCCACTTTTCTTTAGTAGATTTCTAGATGTTTGTTTGTTTCTATTATGCGAATGTTGTTCCGGACCTATACTCAGTCTCAGGCTCAGCACATTGAAACTTATCTCATTCACTAATAGGGTCGATTGAAACGAGAAGGGAGCCTGGTGGATGGCTTCTCAGAACACTCTGTTGCCCTGACCAGTGAACCAACTCCCCAACAAGAATGCAGCTTGGTCGATGGCTTAACACTTTGTTGCTCTAAAAAGTGAACGAAATTCCTGTAGGCTTATTTGTGTATTATTAATTGATTAATATCTGACTGATAATCATACTTTAATATTTGCAGGGAATGCCAACCTTGACAATTTCAGCCTCTGTTTCTGCCTTGCAACCTCCATCCTGCACAGATAGTGCCTGCCCAAAGGCAACAACACATGAATATGTTGTATTTTTCATTGGAATTTATCTTATTGCATTAGGAACTGGAGGCATCAAGCCCAGCGTGTCTTCTTTTGGGGCTGATCATTTCGATGATACCAATCCAACAGAACGAAAGAATAAGGGCTCTTTCTTCAATTGGTTTTATTTCTCAATTAATGTTGGAACTCTTGTTTCCAACAACATTATTGTATGGGTCCAAGGCAATGTTGGGTGGGGATCGGGGGTTTGCTATCACTACCATATTTATGGGATTAGCCATGATAAATTTATTTTCTGGGACATTATTATATAGAATCTAGAAACTTGGAGGCAGTCCCCTCACAGGGTTAGGCCAAATAATAGTTGCATCATTGCATAAATTGCAAAAGGAAGTCCCTCAAGATAGTTCAATGTTGTACGGGGTGCAATACAAGCATTCTATTATTCAAGGAAGCTAAAATATAGAGGATACAAATGATCTCAAGTACATTCCTGCATTCCTACAACACCATTGTATGTATTTGATGTACTGAGTGTCATGATATGGTTTCTAGTTTATGATCGCATAATTGTGCCTTACAAGTACACTGGAAAAGAGAAGGGGTTTACTCAGCTGCAAAGAATGGGTATTGGGATGGTCATTTCAATAATTTATATGACAACAACTGCCTTGGTTGAAATCAAGCTTTTGGATATTGTCAGAACTCACGATTTGGCCCATGATACAGTGACGCCAGTTCCCATGACCATTTTTTGGAAAATTCCCCAGTATTTCTTAATTGGTGCTGCAGAAGTATTTTTCCTTATAGGGACTGCAAACCCATTAATTCCCCATGTCCGAACTAAAAAGGAGGTGGGAAACTTAGCCCTGTGATGGAAATCACTTACCAATGCTACAACATCTCTGGCAGCCATGGCTAGGATATCAGCACAAGACACCGTGTTGGGGAACACATTTTTTACAACTTGCTTGGCCTTTATTACAATATCAAATCCATCACCAGCTAGTGACAAGTTCTCTGAATAGTCTTTCTCAGCTGTGTTTTTTGGAGTATACTGAATAGTCATAGAAGCATCACATCCCTGTGAAAACCCAAATGCAAAATCAGAACATTTGACCTCAATGAAAACATCCATCATCATAATTGACACTGTTCAACAATATATGTCAGCCCATATATTAATAATACTAATTTACTAGGATCAACAAGAGGTAAAAGATGAAAGAACAAAGAATATCGATTTCAATTTCAATTTCAAATTCAAAGCAAAAACATGAACATATTTATATAGATGTGTCCCTTACATCAACGAAGCAGTCATGGAAGAAGAGCCTCAGTGTCGCAGGGACTGTGACAAGCGTCTGCTCAAAATTTTGAGAAACAACACTCCTTACAATGGATTCAACGATGGAACAGGTTTCTGCATCAAAATTCTCACTAACCTGAGATGATCATTTGCTTACACACAGCAGAGACAATACCCAAATTACAAAACCAGCCAATTCCAATGGCTTCTTGCCATATTTCTCTACAACCATGATTCAAAATACTCTATAATATTCCATAAACACCTATATGAAAACTCAAAATATAACGAGCCTCTGGCCTCGTCCACAGCAATGAAAACTGCACAGTTCTAGATATATGACAGTCAATGAATGATGTGGTTCCAGTTGGGGGAAAGAATGGGAATAAATCAAACAATACATTTCAATTTGCAGGGGAAAATAGGCTGGCGTGATGTTTCCTCTGGCCTTTTGATACCCTTTGAATTATTCTCAATCCAAATTCCCATTCATGTGAGAATCGAGATCATCCTCTCGCTTTTTGATATCCCTAGAACTTTTCTTAATTGGCTTTGAATTCATGTGAGATCATTAACGTGAACATATTTATATAGATGTGTCCCTTACCTCAACAAAGCGGTCATGGAAGAAGAGCCACAGTGTTGCAGGGACTATGACAAGTGTTTGCTCAAACTTTTGAGAAACAACACTCCTTACAATGGATTCAACATTGGAACAGGTTTCTACATAAAAATTCTCACTAACCTAAGTTGATCCTTTTCTTACACACAGTCCAGACAATACCCAAATTACAAATCCAGCCAGTTCCAACGGCTTCCTGCCATATTTCTCTGCAACCATGATTCACAGTACTCAATAATATTCCAGAAACTCTTATTTGAAAACTCAAAATATAACGAGCCTCTGGCCTTGTCTACAGCAATGAAAACTGCACAGTTCTAGATATATGACAGTTAATGAATGATGTGGAACCATTTGGGAGCAGGAATGGGAATAAATCAAACAAAAAATTTCAATTTGCAGGAGAAAACAGGTCGGCATGATGTTTCCTCTGGCCTTTTGATACCCTTTGAATTATTATAAAATCCAAATTCCCATTCATGTGAGAATCGAGATCATCCTCTCGCTTTTTGATATCCCTATAACTTTTCTTAATCAGCTTTGAATTCATGTGAGATCATTAACTTCTGGTGATAATATTAGGTTTTCATTAATATTTATTTCTCTTATATCTTTACTATTAGGTTCTATTTTCAAATTGAAACAGAAAAGGGAACTTATGATTATCAAATTGAAAGAGAAAAGGGAACTTAAGATAAGTTGGAAACATTGAAATGAGTTGGAGGATGGCCTAGAGGATAGAATTCCTTTTCTAGTAGATGACGCGTTTAGATTTCAGGAGCGATATTTGAATGTTGAGAAATGTGATACAACACTAAATGTAAACTGCACAGAGACAAGATGAGAAGAGGCATTTTGATCTCAGATATCATTTTCATTTGTGTATTCCACTTTTCTTTAGTATATTTCTAGATGTTTGTTTTGACTTGCAAAACAGTATTAGCCTTCTCCATGCTCCACTATCTTGGATTTAATGCACAACTTACCCTTTACTCTTTTTGGCAATATATATGGTTGCTGATCAAAATTATATTATTATTCCTGGAACCTAATACATTTTAATGATTTTTCATGTAGTATTTAAGTTATAAAACCATATATGTAGCACTGAATTAGTAGCACAATTTTCAAAGAGATAGCACAAATAGGTTACGCGATAACTTTTTATAAAATATAACTTTCTCAAAGTAACTCTAGTATCTCTATATATCCAACTAATATGTTCATCCACTTTCACTTCAATATATCTATATACTTGCACATGTGATTCCTTTATTAGGATGAGACTAATATGCAGTTTTATCATCCATGAAGTTTTTGAGGCAAAGGGAAAAAAAGGATTTCCATGCTGTGACTTTTTTCCTTGCTAGTACTTATATCTTCCATGATCGCAGCTACATCCTATCCTCCATGATCACAGCTACATCTTGATCAATTTCGCAATATGATCATAGTTTCAAGCTAATACTATTTATGACTAAACTTATTAAATGATGATATTTCATCTTAGGACCAACTGATACTTGTCTAAAAATGATATTAACATATACAATTGTAGCCAAATTATGTAACCGAATAGCCCTGTGGCTATTCTGCATGATTCATGTGAGAGCATTTCCTCTATACTACTCTTTCCTACTTGCATGATTCATCTGAGATCATTTCCTCTATACTACTCTTCACTATGCTACTACTTTACAATGTTTCCTTTGCACCATATGGTGCAATTGCTAGTTATGAATATTGTTAAGATGTAATTATATGTTCTTTTCATTATGAATATTAACTTAGGGATTAATGCTAGAAGCAATTTTTTTTTTTTATGAAAGGTAAAGAATTTATGGTAAAATGTTATAAAATGAAATTAAAATAATAATAATATATATTAGTTATAAAAACTCTATTATTATATTTATATTTAATTTGAAATGATATATATCTACCTATATATAATTTTCTTTATTTAATTTCGAGAATCATTATTTTTATTAATAAATACAAATGATATTATAATTTTTAACAAAATGTATAAATATATTAAAAAATATATATTATTACTTGCATTGATGGATTTTCATTATTTATATTTGTATAGTAGGCTGATGAAATATATATAGTTTGAGTACGTTAATCATGAATGAATTAATTATACAGTCTTGCCTTCTGAATCTAAAATTTACTCTACAATCCAACTAAATTGTGTCTCAAACAAAATATAGTCAATCATAATAAACATAACAATGGATACCATTAAAAAAAATTACTTTTAATGTTTAAGATAAACAACATATTTCAATAAATTGATATATTTGGTTAACATGATTTTGTGAGACAATACAATATCAAATTAAAAATAAAAATAAAAAAACATGTTTTAATGTTCACCTTAAATAACATAAATCTAGATCCCTTCTAACCCTTGAATCTATCAAACACTAAGAGACAATAAATCTCTTGAGATATAAACTTCTTTTAAAGTGAAAAAACACTAAGAGACAATAAATCTCTTGAGATATAAACTTCTTTTAAAGTGAAAATAGATTTGATCTCTCGAAATAATTGATAGAACCAGAATTAAGATAAATCTAATTTTTTTTTTTATATACACACATACTGTATCTCTGACCTTCCATGTATATAATCATATTATCCATATTATATATAGATAAAGTATAAGCAATGTATAACAAAAAACAAACTAAAATTAATAATCACAAAAATCGAATTGAGTAATGGTACAAAACTATAATAAATAATCTTATAAATGATTTAGTTTTGTGTAAACATGTTGGAGTTTTTTTGTTAGGCACTAAGGCAGTGGAGGATTTATAGCTCTAAATTGTGATTCCAAGGAATATCTGTCATGTTTAAGTAAATAATCTCAAAAATTGGATCAGCAAAATTATTTTTCTTTTATTGAAGAGAAAGTCTAACTAGTGATTAGTAACAACTAGCAACAATATCAAAAGACTTATGATTTAACTATAACCCACTTGATCTAACTCTTGAGACTTATATACTTGTAAATACATAAGATCATAAATTTAAATTTATTATTTAAAAAAATTTATATTATTATTTAAATGTAAAATATAAATGTTAGAAAAATGTAATGTAATTATTTTTATTTTAATATTCAAAAATATTTAATTAATAAAAACAAATCTTAAATTAAAATAAATTTAAAAAAAAAATAGATGCTTTAAATTACATATTGATATGGTTCTCCTTGCAAAAAGCCATGATAATCTTGACAAGAAGCTTTAGACTCTTCATGTACACTGTGTCAAGATGCTTATGACAATTAATACTGAAAAAACTAAAGTCATGATCATTAAATCCAAGAAAATCACCAATGGTAGTTTCTTCTTATAAATATTTGTCATATTAACTTCCCTCATGAGCTCAAATAGAATTATAGCATCGAGAAAATGATTATTAGAGGTTGGAAATCTTATTATGAACTTGAAAACAATTGTAAGACGGTGGATATTTATATTTGGAGTAAAAAGAGGTTCCTCTTCGAGACTCTTGTCACTTATAAAGAGAAGCTTTACATCATGAAATCGAAAAGAAACCCAAACATTGCTTCTAACTGTAGTCAAAACCCCCAACTTCTCCTCAAGGGCGGGTGGCATAAGGATGCCCAATCTTGGCTTAACCATTAGGGAATTAAGGAAGAGCTCAGTATGGGAAACAAAGATAACGTCAAAAATACTCTTACCTTCAAGTTTAAAGACAAACTGTGGAAGGATAAGAATTGAAGGGTAAAAAAAAACTAAGATACTATAAAAAAAAAAAATGATGAACCTCACCTTTGATAATAAGAATTATCTCAAAAAGAAAAATACATCCCATCTTCCGTTACTCAAAATACATTTGACCATGATTAGCACCAACCCTTCTCAAACACGGCACACCACCATCAATACGTCCGATCGTTCCGTTACTCGATGGAAATTCGGGTCCTGTTATTGTCTGGGGATCGGCCCGATCAATTCTACGAGACTCCGTCACCGAAAGCTAAACGATTGATGTCCAATAACAGATTCTTACTAACAAGAAAGTTCTCATCAACCGAAGACAAGTCGATGCTCGTTGGTATGGGAAGTCCAGACGGGTATAAAATGAAGCGTACGGGACTCTCTTTCGCCAAGGCTCCGCAACTCTCCCTGCGGTCAACCACTGTGAAGACTCCCCGAGTCTCCTTGTCAACGACTGTTACGCTTCGTTCCACTTGTCTAGTAATTGACGTCGTCATACGCTTGGTTATACAAACCGCTTTTAATTCCTCTCTTTCCAAATGGTTAGGATCAATTGGGTTTTTCCTAGACGCTTTAATCAATATAGCGGGACGTTGCAAAAAGATTTGCGTAGCAAAAGCACAAATATCGAACGGGTAAGTTTTAGGGATGAGAATTTATTAAATATTTTTGTAAGTTTTATTATTTTGTAATACGTAAATTATAAAATGTTTGATAGTAATTTTATAAAAATATTTAATTTTTTTATAATTTTATATTATAAAATTTAGGTAAATAATTTTCAGAAAACAAAATTGGAATTAAATTCTGAAGCCCAAAACAAATCACATACAACCGCATCTACATGAACGGAACAAAGAGGAATAAAAAAAATCTAAAAATCATTTTTTTAACCCTAATTACAAACACGATTCCAGAATTAACACACATAGTATTTCCATTTCTTAGCGCCTGCTATCTTCCACAAATGGATTATCCACTTCCTGATACATTTTAACCGTCTTTACATACCGTTTTGAAATTGTTAAGCATAAGTAACAGGTTTTTGAAAGTTTTGTTAGCCTTCTAAAAACTACTTTACAGGTTTACTTTGACATAGTCTCAAGATATTATGTATTTTCTTGGAACTGTAAGACAGATCTTAATACTGAACAGAAAAAATCTATGTAACCCACGTTCTCTTTTATATATAAAAAATACCGTTTTTTTCCTGAAAAATAAAAACTCCCATCTTCACAACACGTTTCCGAAGCAAGTTTACAAGTGGCAAATTTTTTTAGTTCGTTGCAGATAAATCGTGTAACCAACTATTGGATGAGGAGAGTAGAAAATGCTCAACCAACTTACCAGGTCATTTAAAAAAGAATGAATCAAAAGAGCAGAAAGGAATGGAGGCTTTTCCGAGTTTACGTAACCTTCCATCAGCTGACATGGTGGCGCGCACGGTGGAAGAATGTCCACGCCGCTGCCATTCTTCCTACGCTACTTAAAAGGCGGCGTCCACGTGCAGACATACAGGAACAACCTTTTCCACATTTGTTATACCCGTAGTTTAAATGTTGCTTGTTTTGTTTTCTATTTATATATTTTTAATTTATCTTATTAAAAAATATTAGAATAGAAAATTTAAGATATTGAATTTTAAATAATTTATATGCTCAAATTATTGAAAATGCAGCATTCTCCTTGGACTGTTACATGTTTGCTTTTATATCTATTAATTTTGTACCATTCATATGATATTAATTTTTCAAAAGAGTGAATTTCTCTATATATTTAAGATAATGTTTTTATGGTCTAATTTCATAAAAAAAATTAATAGAAAATATAAAAATATATAACGTTTCTAAAAAAATATTAAAATATATAAAGTTGACCTGAAAAACTTGGAGAATATATAACGTTTACAATTGCAGATTTTATATTTAAACCTACTAAAGGAATAGCTTTTGCTGAAATTTGTGCTTCTCCTAGCATTATACCTTTAAAGAGAGGGAAAGTTGTGCTGGTCTCAACTTTACTGCCATCCATAGCAGTCCATGAATGTTGTGTGGTAGAAGGAGTGGCTGTGTCTGTCATCATGACAGTTTCTGCTTCAGATATCTTCCTCCATGAATAAAAAGATACCCATTCATCTTCTTCTCTGCTGGTGCTTTTGTCAAAAGCTTCAGCCTCAGGGTGTATATCAAGATCTCAATTCAACATAGCTTTCATCCAATAGGTATCTATCTTATGTTTGGGACACCCATCCATGATTGTGAAAAATTTATGCATCTCTAGGATAGATGGCTTTTTGCAGTTAGCAGGAACTTCTTTAAATCTGCTACTTGGAATCAAATCATTCAATTGTTCCAAGTATCCAAGGCCATATTTGGACATACCATGAGGTCTCATCTTACTGAAGATTTCTGTTAACCTGGGGTCTTCATTTTCAAGTGAAGGCAGGTTGTGCATCATCATTACATGGTCAGACTCATGTGGGAATGGGATGTCTGAACATTTTGGATTTGGACAAGGATTGACTGATGTAGTGGATGGGGCTTCTCCTGTCCTAGGATGATGATTATAATAGATAACCATTTCAGCAAGTTGGCTTAGATTGATAGCAGATTTACAGCTTGGACATATAACTTCAATGGAACCAAAATTGACTAACTGTGCAAACTAAAACAAATCAACATGGTGGCAATTTACAATGGCTTGTGAAGAGTTGGCAGTATCAACAACTTCAGGATTTCTATACAGAGGTGACCTTTTGTAGAGAGTGTCCATCCTTTTACGATCAATGGTGGATCTTCTTAGGAAGGATATGATAGCAGATGATTTTTCTTCTCTTACATTTGCTATTGTAATACTCTACATACTTGGAGGCTTGGGATTATTTATAACCCAGTGTTCAGGGAAACTCAGGTCTTCCCATTTAATGATTTGGTGTTCTATCTTTTGATTCTTAGAAACTGTTAGAACCACCACACCGGCTTTAGACTCTTGACTAGGAGCATGAAGGACAGCTGGATATAAGGTATTAGTATGCCTGAAACATGCTCTAGTTTGTATAGAGATGTTACTGTTGTTTTTCCTCATATCAAATCCAGAGGTCTGGATTTGTAATTGTAGAATGTCCTTTATGTGTTCATCAAACACATACACAGAAAAATTTGGATAGCAATCAAAATACACTGGACCATTAGACAATGGAGCTACTATCCCTCCTATCAAATAATCTGTATACTTATTATGTGTTAAGTCTATGACTGTGGCTAATAAAAATTTATTCAATCCTCTGTGTGTTAGAGCACTTATCCCAACCCGAATACAACCCAAATGGATATATTTGGTTTTCAACCTCTTTGCTTTGGCCTGAAGGGTTTTTGGATCTAAAAGAGGAATAGACTGGATACTTTCAGAATTCTCTTGGATTTGGCTAACAGTTTCTTTTATTCAAACTCTGGTAGCAGCAATCAGATGGAAAGGCTTTAAGTCAGAATATACATCGGAGACATTTATTACTGGTAACTACCATTGTGCAAATGGCTAACTTTCTACAAACTCTAATTCAGCAAAATTTAAAACTCGACTGGATGAACTAGCAAACATATCTTTGAGAGGGTTTTGTTCAGCTTGGTCTTTATCCTCTAACTCTCGAAATGAGACTGATTTTCTTGACGGATCCATTTTTTAATAAAGAGATTAGATTTGAGTACTAACCTTCTTGATCCAGTGAAACAATACTGGCTCTAATACCAATTTCTCACAGGGGCTTCCTGACTGAAGCTTGCAGCAGCAACACAGGCTGACTTGGCATTGTTGAGTCTCTTCTTTGTCTTCTTTCACAGTCCTTCACACGAACCCATAGATGAACCCATACACGAACCTACTTTGCACCATCACGCTCTATGCGGCCTACACACGGCTTCCCTCGCCTTCAACGGCCTTTGGCATCCCTAGGAGTTTTCGCGAACCTCTGGTGAACTTCTAGTGAACCTCAAGTGAAAGGAAAAGAGACATATACTACCTCAATAGCAATATTATAAGCACAGAGTTTACAGTAATCAAATATGATGCAGAAAATTCCCACTCTTTATTGATATAACAAAAGATATTACAGATATGATCTTACAGACTCAGATGTTCATTCCTGAGATCGATTGAATTGACATTTACCAGAATGCGCTTCTCAATAAATGAGATAGCTTACTGGATGCTACCTGGCAAAATTCAGACTCAGTCTATGTAACATACACACAGACAAATTTACAGAATCAAATCCTATGAGATCTAGCCACTTTAGGTTTTGATCAGTGCAGAGCACACTGACCCGCAGGCTTCTCAGATCAAACTCTAGACTTGGAACTGATCTCCGTGATGCAAGAAGATCGATTTTAGAACTCGTAGATGCAGAGCAGAAAGAACTTAGACTCTGACTCAAAACATGAGACTCAAACTTTATGACTCTCTAACCTCCGATGCCAAATGAACGAGCCTAACCCTCCTTATATAGGATGAGAGGGGGGACAAACAATCATGTTGGTCAGTACGAGCTAATGACATGGATTTGGAATCATTGTTTTTGGGTAATGCCGAGGCGACATCCACACAGAGATTCCAAAATCCAGACATGTGCATGTGAGTGACAAAACAAAGTGGATGCCTTTAAGTACAGGGGGCCCACGAAAACTGTGTAAGGGAATATTTACACTGTGGAAGCTTACCGGAAAGCCCACGAGAAAACCGGTCACTTTCAGTCTGTGACTAGACATCATTATTACATTATGGATATTTTTCAGGGAATCCACGAAAACCACTAAGTAATTCTTATTTCATGATTTTTTTCTTCGAGGATAGAAATACCAGGAAACCTGAGTCTTTCGTAGACATTTTCATCCCAGGCTTTGGTATAAATCCTCCTTACAATCATTGGTTTTCCAAGTATGATCTGGTGTTTAATTTTGGTCATGATTAACCATTCATAATGGCGATACATATACCTATAGAGTATATCAGCATCTCCTCTCATTGTAGGCATCAGGAATTCTTCTACATTGCTATGTGCAGGATGGAAACATTCAATGTTTCTTTCATTACACCAATTAAAGAGACTTTGGGTATAAGATTCATAATAGACTGGATCTAATGCAGTCTTATTAACTCCATAGTCACCCCACAAATTTTTTAACCATTATCCATGTGGGTCCAAATTTGATTTTGGTGTAATGGGTTTCACCTTTGCCATCAACATTTAATATGTTACACCATAGCTTTTTATATCCTGCAAAGTCATAAACAGTGTCAGGAAATATCAGTAAAGGATTATTACCTGGCCGTCGTGCACTGTCGGTTGTCCAAGTAGGATCTCTTGTCCTATTGATGCAAAAGTATCTATGATATACTCGACTCCTGTCACTTCCTTGAGTCCAGATCATACTGATATCATGAAAGTCATTGGAGAGACTTTCTTTAGCAATATGGGCATCCATCATGCTTCTTGAGTAAACCATATCATGTATCCGCTTGCTCCCCTTTGGATACACTCTTCTCTCGGGTACTAAGTGTTGTAAGTCAGTATGTGGCTACAGATTTGCGTCCAACACCTTAGTACTCCGTAATTTCCAAGTTGGTTTCCAAGTGTCTCTGTATTCTGACCATCTTTTATTTTCTGATATGGATCTCAGCACTTCTTGCTACTGATTAGGATCCCATTCAGTAACAATCATCATGACTTGAGCATCTTGAGTATCTTGAATATACTCTCTTCTCAGAAAATTTGGAAGACTGTTTTCTTTGCCTTTGATGTGTTCTACATCAAAGCCAAAATTGGCAAATAATGCTTTCCATCTAGAAAATTTGGCTTCTTCAGCTTTTCTGATGTCTTTGGTCAAGAATTTCTTCATTGCAGATGCATCAGTCCTTAAGGTAAAATGTCTATTAATTAAGTGGATTTAAAGTTTATCCACTGAGTTCCAGGCAACTTTGACTTCTTTCTCAATAGTGGAGTAACTATTTTTTGCTCGACTCCACTTACTTGAAGCAAACTGAACCACTTGTTCCATGCCATATTTCTTCTGTTTGAGGACACCTCCCCAACCTTCATTGCTAGCATCACTCTCAACAAGTTTGTCAGCATCATCATTTGCAACATAAAGGATAATCAGATGTTTTATCTTTGATTTGATATTTGTGACTGCATTTGTATGTGCTTCAGTCCATGGCTTAGGATTTTTCTTGAGCCTTTGATTTAGGATGGCCCTGTCTGTGGCACGGTCTTGGTAAAATTTTCTTAGATAATTTAAGCATCCAAGAAATCTTTGCAGTTGAGTCTTATCCAGAATGATATCAAGAAATCTATTTGCAAACTCTAAAGCATGCTTCTGCAAAGAAATTTGTCCTTCTTTGATAGTGTGGCCTAATAATTTGATAGAAGTCTGAAACATTTCTATCTTCTTCTTACTGAGAACTAGGCCATTATTTTTCACAACTCTCAGAAAAATATTTACATGTTTTAAATGATTACGTAAATTCTTTGAAAAGATCAAAATATCATCTATATACACAATTAACCATTTGAAATATGGTTTGAAAATAGAATCCATCACCTTTTGGAATTCTGATGGTGCATGCTTTAAACCAAAAGGCATCACATTCCACTCATAGTGGCCTGCAGGGACGTTGAATGTTGTTTTAAACTTGTCCTCTTCTTTGATAGCCACTTTCCAGAAACCAGACTTCATGTCGAACTTTGAAAATATCTTAGCTCCTGTAATTCTGGCTAAGAGCTCACTCTTGTGTGGAATTGGATATGTGTTATCAGCAAGAACAATATTCAAAGGCTTATAATTTATAATAAGTTTTGGAATTCCTCTAACCTGTTCTGATATCTTATTTACATAAAAGCTATAACAGTTCCAGGGACTGTCTGACTCTCTGATCAATTTTCTTTTCAGCAGATCATCAATTTCTTTGCTGCAAAGTTCTCAGTATTCTCTGCTCATTGGGATTGTCTTAATTTTGCACGGTCTTCCTTCATAATCAGACTTATAAGGCAATTCTACAGAGTGTTGTTTTCCATGCCAAAAGGCATTTGGCTCTTCTGCATAACATTCTGTTTCAATTTTATATTTTAGAGCAGAGATCTATCTTTGGACTTCAGGAGATTCTAATTACTCTCCTATTCTCAAAGTTTCTTTTAGATCTTTGAGATCTTCAAGCTTGTTTTTGGCCAAGTCTAATTGTTGCATGGCCTGGACCATGGTAGACAATATGGGAGTAGAAATGTATGGCAGCTTGCTCTTTTTTGATCTCCCATCTATACTTGGCATAGTAATAAAATAACCAGCCTTATTATCTTTTAGCCTGGCTGATCCATGAGGTTCTACTGCTGCTAGAGAAACATTGCTTAGAATGCAATCAATAGGAATATCTGAAATTGCAAATTTAGTCTTTATGAAATGTTTATCAAAGCAAATACTTCCTTCTGGAACCTCGTAAAATCATTCACTATCAGTCTGTGACTAGACATCATTATTACATTGTGGAGATTTTTTAGGGAATCCACGAAATCCACTAAGTAATTCTTATTTCATGATTTGTTTTTTTGAGGATAGAAATACCAAAAAACCTGAGTCTTTTATAGACATTTTCATCCCAGGCTTTGGCATAAATACTCCTTACAATCATTCGTTTGCCAAGTGCAATCCGGTGTTTAATTTTTTTCATGACTAACCATTCATAATGGCGAGACATATACCTATGGAATATATCATCATCTCCTCTCATTGTAGGCGTCAGGAATTCTTCTACATTGCTGTGTGCAGGATGGAAACATTCAATGTTTCTTTAATTACACCAATTGCAGAGACTTTCGATATAAGATTCATAATAGACTCGATCTAATGAAGTATTATAAACTCCATAGTCACCCCAGCAATTTTTTAACCAATTATTTTGGCGGTGGATCTGCATTATCCATGTGGGTCCAAATTTGATTTTGGTGTAATGGGTTTCACCTTTTCCACCAACATTTAATATGTTCCACCATAGTTTTTTATATCTTGCAAAGTCATAAACAGTGTCAGGAAATATCAGTAAAGGATTATTACCTGGCCATCGTGCACTGCCGATTGTCCAAGTAGGATCTCTTGTCCTATTGATGCAAAAGTATCTATGATATACTCAACTCCTGTCACTTCCTTGAGTCCAGATCATACTGATATCATGAAATTCATTGGAGAGACTTTCTTCAGCAATATGGGCATCCATCATGCTTCTTGAGTAAACCATATCATGTATCCACTTGCTCCCCTTTGGATACACTCTTCTCTCGGGTACTAAGTGTTGTAAGTCAGTATGTGGCTACAGATTTGCGTCCAACACCTTAGTACTCCGTAATTGCCAAGTTGGTTTCCAAGTGTCTTTATATTCTGACCAACTTTTATTTTCTGATATGGATCTCATCACTTCTTGCTGTTGATTAGGATCCCATTCAGTAACAATCATCATGACTTGAGCATCTTGAGTATCTTGAATATACTCTCTGCTCAGAAAATCTGGAAGGTTGTTTTCTTCACCTCTGATGTGTTCTACATTAAAGTCAAAATTGGAAAATAATGCTTGCAATCTAGGAAATTTGGCTTCTCCATCTTTTCTGATGTCTTTGGTCAAGACTTTCTTCATTGCGGATGCATCAGTCCTTAATGTAAAATGTCTATTAATTAAGTGGATTTCAAATTTATCCACTGAGTTCCAGGTAGCTTTGACTTCTTTCTCAATAGTGGAGTAATTCTTTTCTGCTCGACTCCACTTACCTGAAGAAAACTGACCCACTTGTTCCATGCCATATTTCTTCTGTTTGAGGACACCTCCCCAACCTTCATTTCTAGCATCACTCTCAACAATTTTATCAGCATCATCATCTACATCATAAAGGATAGGTAGATGTTTTACCTTTGATTTGATATTTCTGATTGCATTTGTATGTGCTTCAGTCCATGGCTTAGGATTTTTCCTGAGCCTTTGATTTAGGATGGCCCTGTCTGAGGCACAGTCTTGGTAAAAGTTGCTTACATAATTTAAGCATCCAAGAAATATTTGCAGTTGAGTCTTATCCAGAATGATATCAGGAAATCCATCTGCAAACTCTAAAGCATGCTTCTGCAAAGAAATATGTCGTTCTTTGATAGTGTGGCCTAAGAATTTGATAGAAGTATGAAACATTTCTATCTTCTTCTTACTGAGAACTAGGCCATTATTTTTCACAACTCATAGAAAAATATTTACATGTTTGAAATGATCATGTAAATTCTTTGAAAAGATTAAAATATCATATATATACACAATTAACAATTTGAAATACGGTTTGAAAATAGAATCCATCACCTTTTGGAATTTTGATGGTGCATGCTTTAAACCAAAAGGCATCACATTCCACTCATAGTGGCCTGCAGGGACGCTAAATGTTGTTTTAAACTTGTCCTCTTCCTTGATAGCCACTTTCCAGAAACCAGACTTCATGTCGAACTTTGAAAATATCTTAGCTCCTGCAATTCTGGATAGGAGCTCAATCTTGTGTGGAATTGAATATGTGTTATAAGCAAGAACAATATTCAAAGGCTTATAATTTATAACAATTCTGGGAATTCCTCTGACCTGTTCTTATCTATTATTTATATAAAATCCATAACAGTTCCAGGGATTGTCTGACTCTCTCATCAATTTTCTTTTCAGCAGATCATCAATTTATTTGCTGCAAAGTTCCTGGTATTCTCTTCTCATTGGGATTGCCTTACTTTTGCACGGTCTTCCTTCATAATTAGACTCTACAGAGTGTTGTTTTTTGTGCCAAAAGGAATTTGGCTCTTCTGTGCAACATTCTGTTTCAATTTTATGTTTTAGAGCAGATATCTGTCTTTGGACTTTAGGAGATTCTAATTGCTCTCTTATTCTCAAAGTTTCTTTTAGATCTTTGAGATCTTCAAGCTTGTTTTTGGCGAAGTCTAATTGTTGCATGGCCTGGACCATGGTAGACAATATGGGAGTAGAAATATATGGCATCTTGATCTTTTTTGATCTCCCATCTGTACTTGGCACAGTAATAAAATAACCAACCTTATTATCTTTTAGCCTGGCTGATCCATGAGGTTCTACTGCTGATAGAAAAACATTGCCTAGAATGCAATTAATAGGAATATCTGAAATTGAAAATTTAATCTTTATGCAATGTTTATCAAAGGAAATGCTTCCTTCTGGAACCTCATACTATAATTCTTTGTTTCCCAACCCAACAACTTTTCTTCGAGATTTGATCCAGTATTTGGATGGGATTATTTTCTCATTCAGGACATTTATATCAGCTCCTGAATCTATTAATGTTTTCAGAGAAAACATTTTTCCTTGAATAAAAATATTCAATAAAACATGATGATTCTGATACTGGATTTTTAGCAATCTCATTTCTCTAAACCAGTATCTTTACCTTACTTTCCTTCAAAAATTCGCAGGGGCTTCCTGACTGAAGCTTGCAGGAGCAACACAGGCTGACTTGGCTTTGTTGAGTCTCTTCTCTGTCTTCTTTCACAGTCCTTTACACGAACCTACTTTGCACCATCATGCTCTATGCAGCCTACACATGGCTTCCCTCACCTTCAACGGCCTTTGGCGTCCCTAGGAGTTTTCGCAAAGCTCTGGTGAACTTCTGGTGGACCTTAAGTGAAAGTAAAAGAGATAGATACTACCTTAACAGCAATATTATAAGCACAAAGTTTACAGTGCTCAAATATGATGCTGAAAATTCTCACTCTTTATTGATATAGAAAAACATATTATAGATCTGATCTTATAGACTCAGATGTTCATTCCTGAGATCGACTGAATTGACATTTACCAAAGTGTGCTTCTCAATAAATGAGATAGCTTACTGGAGGCTACCTGCCCAAATTCAGACTCAGTCTATGTAACATACACAAAGACAAATTTACAGACTCAAATCCTATGAGATATGGCCACTTTAGGTTCTGATCAGTGCCGAGAACACTCACCCACAGGCTTCTCAGATCAGAATCTAGACTTGAAACTAATCTTTGTGATGCAAGAATATCGAGTTTAGAACTCGCAGAGGCAGAGCAGGAAGAACTCAGACTCCGACTCAAAACACGAGACTCAAAATTTATGACTCTCTAACCTCCGATGCCAAATGAATGAGCCTAACCATCCTTATTTAGGATGAGAGGGGGGACAAACAATCATGTTGGTTGGTACGAGCTAATGACGTGGATTTGGAAATATTGTTTTTGGGTAACGCCGGGGTGACATCCACACAGAGATTCCAAAATCCGGACATGTGCATGTGAGTAACAAAACAAAGTGGATGCCTTTAAGTATAGGAGACCCACAAAAACTGTGTAAGGGAATATTTACACTGTGGAAGATTTTTACTGGAAATCCCACGAAAAAACCGATCACTGTCAGTCTGTGACTAGACATCATTATTACATTGTGGATATTTTTTAGGGAATCCATGAAAGCCACTAATTAATTCTTATTTCATGATTTGTTTCTTCAAGGATAGAAATACTAGGAAACCTGAGTATTTTGTAGACATTTTCATCCCAGGCTTTGGTATAAATCCTCCTTATAATCATTGGTTCGACAAGTACTATCTGGTGTTTAATTTTGGTCATGACTAACCATTCATAATGGTGAGACATATACCTATGGAGTATATCATCATCTCCTCTCATTGTAGGCATCAGGAATTCTTCTACATTATTGTGTGCAGGATGGAAACATTCAATGTTTCTTTCATTACACCAATTATAGAGACTTTGGGTATAAGATTCATAATAGATTGGATCTAATGCAGTCTTTTTAACTCCATAGTCATCCCACCAATTTTTTAACCAATTATTTTGGCGGTTCATCTGCATTATCCATGTGGGTCCAAATTTGATTTTGGTGTAATGGGTTTCACCTTTGCCATCAACATTTAATATGTTCCACCATAGCTTTTTATATCCTGAAAAGTCATAAACAGTGTCAGGAAATATCAGTAAAGGATTATTACTTGGCCATTGTGCACTGCCGGTTGTCCAAGTAGGATCTCTTGTCCTATTGATGCAAAAATATCTATGATATACTCGACTCGTGTCACTTCCTTGAGTCTAGATCATAATGATATCATGAAAGTCATTGGAGAGACTTTCTTTAGAAATAGGGGCATCCATCATGCTTCTTGAGTAAACCATATCATGTATCCACTTGCTCCCCTTTGGATACACTCTTCTCTCGGGTACTAAGTGTTGTAAGTTAGTATGTGGCTACAGTTTTGCGTCCAACACCTTAGTACTCCATAATTTCCAAGTTATTTTCCAAGTGTCTCTGTATTCTGACCAACTTTTATTTTCTGATATGGATCTCAGCACTTCTTGCTGCTGATTAGGATCCCATTCAGTAACAATCATCATGACTTGAGCATCTTGAGTATCTTGAATATACTCTATGCTCAGAAAATCTGGAAGATTGTTTTCTTCACCTCTGATGTGTTCTACATCAAAGTCAAAATTGGCAAATAATGCTTGCCATCTAGCAAATTTGGCTTCTCCGGCTTTTCTGATGTCTTTGGTCAAGACTTTCTTCATTGCAGATGCATCAGTCCTTAAGGTAAAATTTCTATTAATTAGGTGGATTTCAAATTTATCCATTGAGTTCCAAGGAGCTTTGAATTCTTTCTCAATAGTGAAGTAATTATTTTCTGATGGACTCCACTTACCTGAAGCAAACTGAACCACTTGTTCCATGTCATCTTTCTTCTGTTTGAGGACACCTCCCCAACCTTCATTGCTAGCATCACTCTCAACAATTTTGTCAGCATCATCATCTGCAACATAAAGGATAGGCAAATGTTTTACCTCTGATTTGATATTTATTACTGCATTTGTATGTGGTTTAGTCCATGGCTTAGGATTTTTCCTGAGCCTTTGATTTAGGATGGCCCTGTCTGTGGCACAGTCTTGGTGACAGTTGCTTACATAATTTAATCATCCAATAAATCTTTTTAGTTGAGTCTTATCCAGAATGATATCAAGAAATCTATCTGCAAACTCTAAAGCATGCTTCTGCAAAGAAATTTGTCCTTCTTTGATAGTGTGGCCTAAGAATTTGATAGAAATATGAAACATTTCTATCTTCTTCTTACTGAGAACTAGGCCATTATTTTTCACAACTCTTAGAAAAATATTTACATGTTTGAAATGATCATGTAAATTCATCGAAAATATCAAAATATCATCTATATACACAGTTAACCATTTGAAATATGGTTTGAAAATAGAATCCATCACCTTTTGGAATTTTGATGGCACATGATTTAAACCAAAAGGCATCACATTCCACTCATAGTGGCCTGCTGGGACGCTGAATGCTGTTTTAAACGTGTCCTCTTCTTTGATAGCCACTTGCCAGAAACCAGACTTCATGTCGAACTTTGAAAATATCTTAGCTCCTGCAATTCTGGCTAAGAGCTCACTCTTGTGTGGAATTGGATATGTGTTATCAGCAAGAACAATATTCAAAGGATTATAATTTATAACAAGTCTAGGAATTCCTCTAACCTGTTCTAATCTCTTATTTACATAAAAGCCATAACAGTTCCAGGGAATTTCTGACTCTCTGATCAATTTTCTTTTCAACAGATCATCAATTTCTTTCCTACAAATTTCCCGGTATTCTCTACTCATTGGGATTCCCTTACTTTTGCACGGTCTTCCTTCATTACTTTTGCACGGTCTTCCTTCATAATCAAGCTTATAAGGCAATTCTACAGAGTGTTGTTTTATGTGCCAAAAGGCATTTGGCTCTTCTGCACAACATTCTGTTTCAATTTTCTGTTTTAGAGTAGATATCTGTCTTTGGACTTCAGGAGATTCTAATTGCTCTCCTATTCTCAAAGTTTCTTTTAGATCTTTGAGATCTTCAAGCTTGTTTTTGGCCAAGTCTAATTGTTGCATGGCCTGGACCATGGCAGACAATCTGAGAGTAGAAATGTATGGCAGCTTGATCTTTTTTTATCTCCCATCTGTACTTGCAACAATAAAAAAATAACCATCCTTATTATCTTATAGCTTGGCTGATCCATGAGGTTCTAC
Source organism: Pinus albicaulis (assembly GCA_034641835.2). Classification (NCBI taxonomy): domain Eukaryota; kingdom Viridiplantae; phylum Streptophyta; class Pinopsida; order Pinales; family Pinaceae; genus Pinus; species Pinus albicaulis. Next base: position 160,281,830 of record CM076572.1, on the reverse strand, counting down.
TGCTGCTAGAAAAACAATGCCTAGAATGCAATCAATAGGAATATATGAAATTGAAAATTTAAGCTTTATGCATTGTTTATCAAAGAAATTACTTCCTTCTGGAACCTCATACTGTAATTCTTTGTTTCCCAACCCAACAACTTTTCTTCGAGCTTTGATCCAGTATTTGGATGGGATTATTTTCTCATTCAGGACATTTATATCAACTCCTGAATCTATTAATGTTTTCAGGGAAAACATTTGTCCTTGAATACAAATATTCAATAAAACATGATGATGCTGATACTGGATTGTTAGCAATCTCATTTCTCTAAAACCAGTATCTTTATCTTTCTTTCCTTCAAAAATTTGCACATTTGTATTCTTAGGCTCAAAATCTTCTTCTTCTTGTTCATGAAACTTTCCTTTTTCTAATGAAGAAACTTTTTCTTTTAAAGTAGAAATTTCAGATTTTAAGGTGTGAATCTCTCTACTTACCTCCCCCAAAGTGAGTTGTCTCACTTTGCTCTGCAGTTGGCTCCATTGGAAGGCTTTAGTGTTTCATTCAAAAGAAGCATCAATGAAATTTGGCTGTGAAGAAGAAGTCTTCTTGGTACTATGCACTTGAGATAAAAAGGCTTCAAGAAGCTTTTCTTTCATATCTCCTTCATCAAGTGCTTGTATTTGTGATAGAATTTTTAATTCTGCATCTTCAGCAGTTTGGGCCATGAGAAACTTTTCTTTGAGCTGTTGGGATAGCTGAGATACTTCAGGATCAGAAGAATCACTATCTGAAGTACTTGGTTCAGATTGACAAGAAAAATTGTCAGAATCTGAACAAAAACATGTGGCTTGAACATGATATTCTTCTTCGGAATCAGAAGAGGAATAGGAACTCTGAGAATCAGAGGAATATTCTTATTGATGCTGCTGGAGCTGATCTCTGAATGTTATATTTGGGCAATTTTCAGCTCGATGATTTCAAGAACCACATCTGAGACAAAGTGTCTGTGGTTCGACTTTAACAACTTGTTTAACTTTGGCTGCATCTTGAGATTTTCTGCCTCTGTTCTTTCTTGATTCAAGTGTGTCTGGGCACTTTGAAGATGTGTGACCTGGCTTGCCACATCACCAACAGGTCAATTTATTCCATTTTTCCTGCTTGTGGGAATGCAGGTGGATATCAACTGGTTGATAATAATGGGTCTTTCGGACATATTTGTAATATCCCTTTCTTCTCCGTGGACCCTTTCTGCTCTTTCTATACTTGGTTGGATATTTCTTGTTCTGCTTTTGTGCTTTCTTTGCTTGCTTCTTTGCCTTTCTTCTTTTGACAATTGGGTCATCTAGAGAAAGACCATATTTATGACAAATAGATTTTTGGTCAGGCAATCTGGACATTTTCTGCAGAGAATTATTCATCTTCATATTAGTACATAATCCAACCATTGTCTTGGTGATTATTGTGTATATTTCTCCCCATGTATATGATTCAAATGGCAACTAGAATGTATCATGCTGTTTAAGAAAATCAACAAATTTAGATGGAAGTGCAACAAGATACACTTGTTTCCAAAGTAGATTTTGAGGATCTTTAACCAAAAATATTCCTTGCTTCCAATCTCTATGAAAGTATTCATACTGTGATAGCTGATGACATTTGATATTCATAAGAATCATTTCATTCTTACCAGATATCTCTATTTTTGAACCACACCAGTGTTCCAGAATCATGGAAGTCAAAGCACCGATCATATTAATCTGAGGAGTGCCATCAGGATTAAAAACAATATCACCTTGTTCATATTTCAATGCTTTAATTTCCATTTTCTTTATGAGTGTTGGGGAAGATTCAATTTCCCACCATTTTGCTAAAATGCTAGTAAAACATCGAATTAAAGTTTTACAGGCTTCTACTTCAGACTTACCCCTTAAGCACATCATATTATATTCAACAAACATTAAATCAATTACTTCTCTAATCTGGTTTACTGCCAGATTGTCTACATTCCATTCTCTGTGGGTGTCTAGATGGAATGTGTATGCTTCTGGAGCCTTCCCTTTGATATCAGGAGTAGGATATATTGTATATTGACTTTCTAATGGATCATATATTGGGAACAGACTAGTCTCTGGTCCTGAGGGAGACTCTTCATATTTTTCTTTGAGTAAAGAAGATATTTTCAACATTTCAGAAGTTTCTTCTTCTTTACTACTCTGTGCTTCTTCTTTAGGAAGAAGGTGTGGAAATCTGTCAATTGGTTTGATAGGATGTTGAATCTGAAAATTCCTTTTAAAAAGGAATAAAGCTGGGACTGGTTTTTCAACAGTCTTTATTTGAGCTCTATTTAACTGTATAGAGAGCTCTACTATTGATCCTTGGGTTGAATGGAATTCTCTTTCAACCTTGGCTTCCAAAGCCTCAACCTTCTCCAAGGATTCTCTGGAGTAAATTCTCATAGAGGAAGTTACAAACTGAATATTATTCAAACTGTTATTTACATAAAAAACAGAAACAATAAGACTATCTAAGTAATCTTTCACTTTGGCAGCTTTTACAACATTCATATCTAGGCATTTTATAGCAGTGTTAGTCCAATTTAACTGCTCACTAGCCTTTTGAATTCTCCCATCTATGCCTAAGGCATTATCATCTTTGATTACTAAAGGAATAGTTTTAGCTGAACTTTGTGCTTCTCCTAGCATTATACCTTTAAAGGGAGGGAAAGTTGTGCTGGTCTCAGCCTTACTGCCATCCATAACAGTCCATGAATGTAGTGTTGTAGAAGGAGTGGTTGTGTCTGTCATCATGAAAGTTTCTGCTTCAGATATATTCTTCCATGAATAAAAAGATATCCATTCATCATTGTAGTCCATATACTCCTTCCATCTCGAAGCTAGCCTTATTTTTTCTTCTCTGTTGGTGCTTTTTTCAAAAGCTTCAGCCTCAGGGTGTGTATCAAGATCCTAATTCAAGATAGCTTTCATCCAATAGGTATCTATCTCATGTTTGGGACACCCATCCATGACTGAGAAAAATTTATGCATCTCTGGGATAGATGGCCATTTGCAATCAGCAGGAACTTCTTTAAATCTACTACTTGGAATCAAATCATTCAATTGTTCAAAGTATCCAAGGCCATATTTGGGCATACCATGAGGTCTCATCTTACTGAAGATTTCTGTTAACCTGGGGTCTTCATTTTCAAGTGAAGGCAAATTGTGCATCATCATTACATGGTCAGACTCATGTGGGAATGGGATGTCTGAACATTTTGGATTTGGACAAGGATTGACTGATGTAGTGGGTGGAGCTTCTCCCGTCCTAGGATGATGATTATAATGGATAACCATTTCAGAAAGTTGGCTTATATTGATAGCAGATTTACAGCTTGGACATATAAATTCAATGGAACCAAAATTGACTAACTGTGCAAACACAAACAAATCAACATGGTAACAATTTACAATGGCTAGTGAAGAGCTGGCAGTATCAACAACTTCAGGATTTCTGTACAGAGGTGAGCTTTTGCAGAGAGTGTCTATCCTTTTACAATCAATGGTGGATCTTCTTGGGAAGGATATGACAATGGATGATTTTTCTTCTCTTACATTTTTTGTTGTAATACTCTACATACCTGGAGGCTTGGGATTATTTATAACCCAGTGTTCAGGGAAACTCAGGTCTTCCCATTCAATGATTTGGTGTTCTATCTTTTGATTCTTAGAATCTATTAGAACCACCACACTGGCTTTAGAATCATGAATATGAGCATGAAAGACAGGTGGATATAAGGTATTAGTATGCTTGAAACATCCTCTAGTTTGTATAGAGATGTTACCCCTGTTTTTCCTCATATCAAATCTAGAGGTCTGGATCTGTAATTGTAGAATGTCCTTTATGTGTTCATCAAACACATACACAAAAAAATTTGGATAGCAATCAAAATATAATGGACCATTAGACAATGGAGCTACTATCCCTCCTATCAAAGAATCTGTATAATTATTATGTTTTAAGTCTCTGACTGTGGCTAATATAAATGTATTCAATCCTCTATGTGTCAGAGCACTTATCCCAACCCGAATACAACCCAAATGGATATATTTGGTTTTCAACCTCTTTGCTTCGGCCTGAAAGGTTTTTGGATCTAAAAGAGGAATAGGCTGGATACTTTCAAAATTCCCTTGGTTTTGGCTAACAGTTTATTTTATTGAAACTCTGGTAGTAAAATTTAGATGGAAAGGCTTTAAGTCAGAATATACATTGGAGGCATTTATTACTGGTAACTGCCATTGTGCAGATGGCTGACTTTCTACAAACTTTAATTCGACAGAATTTAAAACTCGACTGGATGAACTAGCAAACATATCTTTGAGAGGGTTTTTTTAAGCTTGGTCTTTATCCACTAAATCTTGAAATGAGACTGATCTTCTTGACGGATCCATTTTTCAATAAAGAGATTGTATTTGAGTACTAACCTTCTTGAACCAGTGAAACAGTACTAGCTTTGATACCAATTTCTCACAGAGGCTTCCATTGATGTTGCTTTTGAACGAAACACTAAAGCCTTCCAGAAGAGCCAACTGTAGAGCAAAGTGACACAACTCACTTTGGGGGAGGTAAGTAGAGAGATTCACACCTTAAAATCTAAAATTTGTACTTTAAAAGAAAAAATTTCTTCATTAAAAAAAGGCAATTTTCATGAAGAAGAAGAAGAAAATGATTTTGAGCCTAAGAATACAAATGTGAAAATTTTTGAAGGAAAGAAAGATAAAGATACTGGTTTTAGAGAAATGACATTGCTAACAATCCAGTATTAGCATCATCATGTTTTATTGAATATTTGTATTCAAGGACAAACGTTTTCTCTGAAAACATTAATAGATTCAGGAGCTGATATAAATGTCCTGAATGAGAAAATAATCCCATCCAAATATCGGATCAAAGCTCGAAGAAAATTTGTTGGGTTGGGAAACAAAGAATTACAGTATGAGGTTCCAGAAGGAAGTATTTGCTTTGATAAACATTGCATAAAGCTTAAATTTTCAATTTCAGATATTCCTATTGATTGCATCATAGGCAATGTTTTTCTAGCAACAGTAGAACCTCATGGATCAGCCAGGCTAAAAGATAATAAGGTCGGTTATTTTATTACTGTGCCAAGTATCGATGGGAGATAAAAAAAGATCAAGCTGCCATACATTTCTACTCCCAGATTGTCTACCATGGTCCAGGCCATGCAACAATTAGAATTGGCCAAAAACAAGCTTGAAGATCTCAAAGATCTTAAAGAAACTTTAAGAATAGGAGAGAAATTAGAATCTCCTGAAGTCCAAAGATAGATATCTGCTCTAAAACAAAAAATTGAAACAGAATGTTGTGCAGAAGAGCCAAATACCTTTTGGCACAGAAAACAACACTCTGTGGAATTGCCTTATAAGTCTGATTATGAAGGAAGACCGTGCAAAAGTAAGGCAATCCCAAAAAGAAGAGAATACCAGGAACTTTGCAACAAAGAAATTGATGATCTGCTGAAAAGAAAATTGATTAAAGAGTCAGACAGTCCTTGGAACTCTTATGGCTTTTATGTAAATAAGAGATCAGAATAGGTCAGAGGAATTCCCAGACTTGTTATAAATTATAAGCCTTTGAATACTGTTCTTGTTGATAACACATATCCAATTCCACAAAAGAGTGAGCTCTTTGCCAGAATTGCAGGAGCTAAGATATTTTCAAAGTTCGACATGAAGTCTAGTTTCTGGAAAGTGGCTATCAAAGAAGAGGAAAAGTTTAAAACAACATTCAGCGTCCCTACAGGCCACTATGAGTGGAATGTGATGCCTTTCGGTTTAAATCATGCCGCATCAAAATTCCAAAAGGTGATGGACTCTATTTTCAAACCATATTTCAAATGGTTAATTATGTATATAGATGATATTTTGATATTTTCAAATAATTTACATGATCATTTCAAACATGTAAATATTTTTCTGAGAGTTGTGAAAAATAATGGCCTAGTTCTCAGTAAGAAGAAGATAGAAATGTTTCAGACTTCTATCAAATTCTTAGGCCACACTATCAAAGAAGGACATATTTCTTTGCAGAAGCATGCTTTAGAGTTTGGAGATAGATTTCCTGATATCATTCTGGATAAGACTCAACTGCAAATATCTCTTGGATGCTTAAATTATGTAAGCAACTTTTACCAAGACTGTGCGACAGACAGGGCCATCCTAAATCAAAGGCTCATGAAAAATCCTAAGCCATGGACTGAAGCACATACAAATGTAGTCAGAAATATCAAATCAAAGATAAAACATCATCCTATCCTTTATGTTGCAGATGATGATGCTGACAAAATTGTTGAGAGTGATGCTAGCAATGAATGTTGGAGAGGTGTCCTCAAATAGAAGAAATATGGCATGGAACAAGTGGTTCAGTTTGCTTCAGGTAAGTGGAGTCCAGCAGAAAAGAATTACTCCACTATTGAGAAAGAATTCAAAGCTGCCTGGAACTCAGTGGATAAATTTGAAATCCATTTAATTAATAGACATTTTACCTTAAGGATGGATGCATCCGCAATGAAGAAAGTCTTGACCAGAGACATCAGAAAAGCTGGAGAAGCCAAATTTGCTAGATGGCAAGCATTATTTGCCAATTTTGAATTTGATGTAGAACACATCAGAGGTGAAGAAAATAGTCTTCCAAATTTTCTGAGCAGAGAGTATATTCAAGATACTCAAGATGCTCAAGTCATGATGATTGTTACTGAATGGGATCCCAATTAGCAGCAAGAAGTGCTAAGATCCATATCAGAAAATAAAAGTTGGTCAAAATACAGAGACACATGGAAACCAACTTGGAAATTACGGAGTACTAAGGTGTTGGATGCAAATCTGCAGCCACATATTGACTTACAACACTTAGTACCCGAGAGAAGAGTGTATCCAAAGGGGAGCAAGTGGATACATGATATGGTTTACTCAAGAAGCATGATGGATGCCCATATTGCTGAAGAAAGTCTCTCCAATGACTTTCATGATATCAGTATGATCTGGACTCAAGGAAGTGACAGGAGTCGAGTATATCATAGATAATTTTGCATCAATAGGACAAGAGATCCTACTTGGACAACCGGTAGTGCACGATGGCTAGGTAATCATCCTTTACTGATATTTCCTGACGCTATTTATGACTTTGCAGGATATAAAAAGCTATGGTGGAACATATTAAATGTTGATGGCAAAGGTGAAACCCATTACACCAAAATCAAACTTGGACCCACATGGATAATGCAGATGAACCATCAAAATAATTGGTTAAAAAATTGGTGGGGTGACTATGGAGTTAATAAGACTGCATTAGATCCAGTCTATTATGAATCGTATACCCAAAGTCTCTGTAATTGGTTTAATGAAAGAAACATTGAATGTTTCCGTCCTGCACACAGCAATGTAGAAGAATTCCTAATGCCTACAATGAGAGGAGATGATGATATACTCCATAGGTATATGTCTCGCCATTATGAACGGTTAGTCATGACCAAAATTAAACACCAGATCGTACTTAGCAAACCAATGATTGTAAGGAGGATTTATACCAAAGCATGGGATTAAAATGTCTACAAAAGACTTGGTTTCGTGATATTTCTATCCTCAAAGAAACAAATCATGAAATAAGAATTACTTAGTGGTTTTCGTGGATTCCTTGAAAAAATCTCCACAATGTAATAATGATGTCTAGTCATAGACTGACAGTGATCGGTTTTCTCGTGGGCTTTCTGGTAAAAGGCTTCCACAGTGTAAATATTCCCTTACACAGTTTTTGTGGGCCTCCTGTACTTAAAGGAATCCATGTTGTTTTGTCATTCACATGCACATGTCCGGATTTTGGAATCTTTGTGCGGATGTGGCCTCAGCGTTACCCGAAAAAAATGATTCCAAATCCACGTCATTAACTCGTACCGACCAACATGATTGTTTTTCCCCCCTCTCATCCTATATAAGGAGGGTTAGGCTCATTCATTTGGCATCGAAGGTTAGAGAGTCATAAAGTTTGAGTCTTGTGTTTTGAGTCGGAGTCTGAGTTCTTTCGGCTCTGCATCTACGAGTTCTAAACTCGATCTGCTTACATCACGGAGATCAGTTCCAAGTCTAGAGTCTGATCTGAGAAGCCTGCGGGTTAGTGTGCTCAGCACTGATCAGAACCTAAAGTGGCCAGATCTCATAGGATTTTAGTCTGTAAATTTGTTTGTGTGTATGTTACATGGATTGAGTCTGAATTTGGCCAGGTAGCCTCTAGTAAGCTATCTCATTTATTGAGAAGCGCATTCTGGTAAATGTCAATTTAGTCGATCTCAGGAATGAACATCTGAGTCTATAAAATTATATCTGTAATATCTTTTGCTATATCAATAAAGAGTGAGAATTTTGCGCATCATATTTGAGTATTGTAAACTCTGTGCTTATAATATTGCTGTTGAGGTAGTATCTGTCTCTTTTACTTTCACTTGAGGTTCACTAGAAGTTCACCAGAGGTTTGCGAAAACTCCTAGGGACGTCAAAGGCCGTTGAAGGTGAGGGAATCTGTGTGTAGGCTGCATAGAGTGTGATGGTGTAAAGTAGGTTCGTGTATGGGTTCATGTATGGGTTCGTGTAAATGAATGTGAAAGAAGACAGAGAAGAGACTCAACCAGGCCAAGTTAGCCTGTGTTGCTACTGCAAGCTTCAGTCAGGAAGCCCCTGCGAGAAATTGGTATCAGAGCCAGTACTGTTTCACTGGTTCAAGAAGGTTAGTACTCAAATCTAATCTTTTTATTGAAAAATGGATCCGTCAAGAAGTTCAGTCTCATTTTGAGATTTAGAGGATAAAGACCAAGCTTAACAAAACCCTCTCAAAGATATGTTTGCTAGTTCATCCAGTCGAGTTTTAAATTCTGCTGAATTAGAGTTTGTAGAAAGTCAGTCGTCGGCACAATGGCAGTTGCCTACAATAAATGCATCTGATGTATATTGTGACTTAAAGCCTTTCCATCTGATTTCTGCTACCAGAGTCTCAATAAAAGAAACTGTTAGCCAAATCCAAGAAAATTCTGAAAGTATCCAATCTATTCCTCTTTTAGATTCAAAAACCCTTCAGGCGGAAGCAAAGAGACTCAAAACTAAATATATCCATTTGGGTTGTATTCGGGTTGGGATAAGTGCTCTGACACATAGAGGATTAAATACATTTGTATTAGCCACAGTCAGAGACTTAACACATAATAAATATATGGATTCCTTGATAGGAGGGATAGTAGATCCACTGTCAAACGGTCCAATATATTTTGACTACTATCCAAATTTTTCTGTGTATGTGTTTGATGAACACATAAGAGACATTTTGCAATTACAAATCTAGACCTCTGGATTTGATATGAGGAAAAACAAGAGTAACATCTCTATACAAACTAGAGGATGTTTCAGACACACTAATACCTTATATCCAGTTATCCTTCATGCTCCTAGTCAAGAGTCTAAAGCCAGTGTGGTGGTTCTAACAGATTCTAAAAATCAAAAGATAGAACACCAAATCCTTAAATGGGAAGACCTGAGTTTCCTTGAACACTGGGTAGTAAATAATCCCAAGCCTCCAAGTATGCAGAGTATTACAGCAGCCAATGTAAGAGAAGAAAAATCATCTGCTGTTATATCCTTCCCAAGAATATCCACTATTGATCGTATAAGGATAAATACTCTCTGCAAAAGATCTCCTTTGTACAGAAATCCTGAAGTCATTGATACAGTCAGTTCTTCACAGGCCACTATAAACTGCTACCATGTTGATTTGTTTCAGTTTGCACAATTAGTCAATTTTAAATCTATTGAAGTTATTTTCCCAAGCTGTAAATCTGCTGTCAATCTAAGTCAACTTGCTGAAATGGTCATCCATTATAATTATCATCATCCTAGGACAGGAGAAGCTCCATCTACTACATCAGTCAATCCTTGTCCAAATCCAAAATGTTCAGACATCCCATTCCCACATGAGTCTGACCATGTAATGATGATGCATAGCCTGCCTTCACTTGAAAATGAAGACCCCAGGTTAACATAAATATTCAGGAATATGAGACCTCATGGTATGCCCAAATATGGTCTTGGATACTTGGAACAGTTGAATGATTTGATTCCAAGTAGCATATTTAAAGAAGTTCCTGATGACTACAAAAAACCATCTATCCCAGAGATGCATAAATTTTTCTCAGTCATGGATGAGTGTCCCAAACATAAGATAGATACCTATTGGATGAAAGCCATGCTGAATTGGGATCTTGATACACACCCTGAGGTTGAAGCCTTTGACAAAAGCACCAGCAGAGAAGAAAAAATAAGGCTAGCTTCTGAATGGAAGGAGTATATGGACTACAATAATGAATGGATATCTTTTTACTCATGGAAAAATATATCTGAAGCAGAAATTGTCATGATGACAGACACAGCCACTCCTCCTACAACACAACATTCATGGACTGCTATGGATGACAGTAAGGTTGAGACCAGCACAGCCTTTCCTCCCTTTAAAGGAATAATGCTAGGAGAATCACAAAGTTCAGCCAAAGCTATTCCTTTAGTAATCAAAGATGACAATGCCCTAGGCATAGATGGGAGAATTCAAAAGGCTAGTGAGCAGTTAAATTGGACTAACACTGTTATAAAGGGCCTAGATATGAATGTTGTTAAAGCTGCCAAACTAGAAGATTATTTTGATAGTCTTATAGTTTCAGTTTCTGATGTAAATAACTGTTTGAATAGTATTCAGTTTGTAACTTCATCTATATGAAGTTATTCTAGAGAATCCTTAGAAAATGTTGAGGCTTTAGAAGCCAAGGTTGAAAGAGAATTCCATTCAACCCAAGGATCAATAGAAAGGCTCTCTGTACAGTTAGATAGAGCCATTAGGGGAATTTTGAGGTCTAAAATGGGCCTCATAAGAAAAATGTACAAAAAAAATAAACTTTATAACAACCAATAGGATTCAAGATGATGATGTCAACCATGGGGGATGATTCACCATTTTTTAAATAAAAGGGTAAAATTATTAAAAAATAATAAAATAATAAAACTACTTTTTCAACTCGTATTTTCAACTTATCTCCCAAAATTTTTACTCAAATTTCAAGTGGGAGTACTCGTTGGATGAAAAATTTAATTCCTCATCCAAGGAGTACCCATGTTGCATACTTTCGATGAACTATACTACACGAAAAATGAGAAATACATAAAAAACGTGATTGTAATCATGTTTTTTGATGTATTTCTCATTTTTCGTGTAGTAGGACCCATCGAAAGTATGCAACATGGGTACTCCTTGGATGGGGAATTAAATTTCGCATCCAACGAGTACTCCCACTCAAAATTTGAGTAAAAAATTTGGGAGATAAGTTGAAAATATGAGTTGAAAAAGTAGTTTTTCCATTTTTCTCTCTAAAATTTGATGATGTCATCAAATCTTATTTGATTTTTTCCACTATTATTTTATAATTTCCTTAGGAGGCCCATTTTAGACCTCAAAATTCCCCTAATGTCAGATAAAGATTGTTGAAAAACCAGTCCCTGCTTCATTCCTTTATAAAAGGAATATTTAGATTCAGCACCCTGTCAAACCAGTTGACATATTTCCACATGTTCTCCCCAAGGAAGAAGCTCAGACCAGTAAAGAAGAAGAGCCTTCTGAAAGAATGAATATATCTTCTTTAATCAAAGAAAAAAATGAAGAGTCTCCCTCAGGACCAAAGACCAAATTATTTCCAATATATGAACCATTGGAAAGTCAATATACAAGATATCCTGCTCCTGATATTAAAGGGAAATCTCCAGAAGCATACACATTCTATCCAGATGCTGACAGTGAATGGAATGTAGACAATCTGGCAGTCAACTAGATTAGAGAAGTAATTGATTTAATGTTTGTTGAATATAAGATGATGTGTTTAAGGGGTAAGTCCAAAGTTGAGGCCTGTAAAACTCTAATCCAGTGTTTTACTAGCATTATAGAAAAATGGTGGGAGATTGAATCATCCCCAGCACTCATAAAGAAAATGGAAAGTGAAGTACTGGAAGATGAACAAGGTGATATTGTTTTTAATCCTGATGGTACTCCTCAGAGTAATATGATTGGTTCTTTGACTTCCATGATTCTGGAACACTGGTGTGGTTTAGAAATAGAGATAGTTGATAAAAATGAAATGATTCTTATGAATATAAAATTTCACAAGTTATCTCAGTATATTGGAATCAAAGAATATTTTTAGTAAAATATCCACAAAACTTTCTCTGGAAAAAAGTGTATCTTGCTACACTTCCGTCTAAATTTGTTGATTTGCTTAAACAACATGATACATTCGAGCTTCCATTTGAGTCATACACATGGGGAGAAATATATACAATCATAACCAAGATAATGGTTGGATTATGTACTAATATGAAGATGAATAATTCTCTGGAGAAAATGTATAGACTACCTGACTAAAAATATATTTGTCACAAATATGGTCTTTCTTTAGATGACCCAATTGTTAAAAGAAGAAAGGCAAAGAAGCAAGCAAAGAAAGAAGAAAAGCAGAACAAGAAATATCCATTTTAGAAGAGAGGAATAACCTGTTTCTAAGTTTTTTTTAATAACCCAACGTTTCAGACTTCCAAAGTGAAAACAAATATCCAGCCAAGTACAGTAAAAACAGAAAGGTTCCATAGAAAAGAAAGGGATATTACAAATATGTCCCAAAGACCCATTATTATTAGCCAGTTGACATCCACTTGCGTTCCCACAAGCAGGATAAATGGAATAAATTGACCTATTGGTTATGTGGCAAACCAGGTCATACATCTTCAAAGTGCCCAGAAGCACTTTAATAAAAAAATAATATGGGAAGAAAATCTCAAGCTGCAGCCAAAGGCAAGCAAGTTGTTAAATTCGAACCACGGACAATCTCCCTATGGTGTGGTTCTAAAAATCATTGAGCTGAAAATTGCCCAAATATAACATTGAGAGATCAACTCTAGCAGTTTCAAGAAGAAGACTCCTTTGATTCTCCAAGTTCCTATTACTCTTCAGAGTCTGAAGAAGAATATCATGTTCAAGCCACATGTTTCTGTTCAGATTCTGACAATTGTTATTGTCAATCTGAATCAAGTACTTTGGACAGTGACTCTTCTGATCCTGAAGTATCTCAGCTGTCCCAGCAGTTCAAAGAAAAGGTTTTCATGGCCCAAACTGCTGAAGATGCAGAATTAAAAATTCTGTCACAAATAAGAGCACTTGATGAAGGAGATATGAAAGAAAAGCTTCTTCAAGCATTTTTATCTCAAGTGCACAGTACAAAGAAGCTTTCTTCTTCATAGCCAAAGTTCATTGATGCTTCTTTTGAAAGAAACACTAAAGCCTTCCAGTGGAGTCAACTGCAGAGAAAAGTGAGACAACTCACTTTGGGGGAGGTAAGTAGAGAGATTCACCCCCTAAAATCTGAAATTTTTACTTTAAAAGAAAACGTTTCTTCACTAGAAAAAGGCAAGTTTCATGAAGAAGAAGAAGAAAGTTATTCGAGCCTAAGAATACAAATGTGCAAATTTTTGAAGGAAAGAAAGATAAAGATATTTGTTTTTGAGAAATGAGATTGCTAACAATCCAGTATCAACATCATCATGTTTTATTGAATATTTGTATTCAAGGACAAATGTTTTCTCTGAAAACATTAATAGATTCAGGAGCTGATATAAATGTCTTGAATGAGAAAATAATCCCATCCAAATACTAGATCAAAGCTCGAAGAAATTTTTTTGGGTTGGGAAATAAAGAATTACAGTATGAGGTTCCAGAAGGAAGTATTTGTTTTGATAAACATTGCATAAAGCTTAAATTTTCAATTTCAGACATTCCTATTGATTGCATTTTAGGAAATTTTTTTCTAGCAGCAGTAGAACCTCATGGATCAACCAGAATGAAAGATAATGAGGCTGGTTATTTTATTATTGTGCCAAGTACATATGGGATATCAAAGAAGATCAGGTTGCCATATATTTCTACTCCTAGACTCTCCACCATGGTTCAGGCCATGCAACAATTAGACTTGGCCAAAAAAAACTTGAAGATCTTAAAGATCTAAAGGAGACATTGAGAATTGAAGAACAATTAAAATCTCTTGAAGTCCAAAAATAGATCTCTTCTCTAAAACATAAAATTGAAACAGAATGTTGTGCAGAAGAACCAAATGCCTTTTGGCACAGGAAACAACATTCTGTAGAATTTCCTTATAAGTCAGATTATGAATGAAGACCATGCAAGAGTAAAGCAATCCCAATGAGCAGAGAATACAGAGAATTATGCAGCAAAGAAATTGATGATATGCTGAAAAGAAACTTGATCAGAGAGTCAGATAGTCCTTGGAAATGTTATGGCTTCTATGTAAATAAGAGATCAGAATAGATCAGAGGAATTCCTAGACTTGTTATAAATTACAAGCCTTTGAATACTATTATTGTTGATAACACATATCCAATTCTACATGTTAGGAATTTGTAACTTATTAGCAAGATTGGCAGAGTCCAATTACAGAAACAACATCGTTTCAACCAACTTTGGGATTCTAGGATCTAGCCCTCCTGAAGCCGGAGAGGGATCTCTCCGATAGGTGCACAGACGGATTTGTCTTTGAAGTTTGAGGTAATGATATTAGGCTAGTTATGAAGGCCAAGGGTTTGTTTTGTTTTTTTGGATGGTTGAACATGATTGTTGTTAGAGGAGAAAAGTCCCAAAGGTAAAGAGGTTCAAAAGTGAGAAGTTGCAAGCAAAAAGAGTAAGTTTTGACCAAGAAGAAAGATGATGGCAGGTATTTAGTCCATTGGGCTATGGAGTCATAGGAGGATTTAATTGAAACAATCAGGTTCAAGAGTGGTCTATGGGGCAAGTCATCTATGCTTAAGGATCTCTTTAAGGTTTGATTTATGGAATGAAATGATACATCAAGAAGGGGAAATAAACAGATGTAGAGCAAAGAGCAGCCCAGGATCTGGTAAGTACTTTGAAACTAGCCAGCCTTTGACCAGGCACTTAAGAAAAACATAGAAGCAAACTAGGATCTGGTAAGTACTTTGAAACTAGCCAGCCTTCGATACACTTCCAATAGAAAACATATAAAAACTTAAAGGGAAACTTGAAAGGCAACCTTTGGAGTAGATACTAGCGGGCCTGGCTCACCACAAATCCTCTCCTAGCTCTTCTTTACTTGGCTACTTCCGAGACAATCATAGAGATAACACAGAATGGCCTAAGATCTGGTAAGTACTTTGAAACTATCCAGCTTTTAACACATTCTAAGGGAAACAATCAAACAGTTATGCAAACAAGACTGGGACCAGGGCTCACCATATCTTCCTCAGTTCATCTTCACACAACATATACTGAAAGTAACATTCAAAAATAATATTCAGGTAAGACAACAAGACGAGGGAATGCTAGCATTCCTATGCTTAAACTGAATTAAGTCATTTTCAAATATCACAGTTGAAAGAAAACATTTAAATAAAGATTTTTCAGCCAGAGAAGGTTACTGGTATACAGTAGGTCCCAATATTGTTTAAACTATTCTTTACAGAAGAATATGAAACATAATGAAAACAGAAAATAAATAACAAGTTACAATGAGAATAACATCACCGTCAACATAGACCAGGATCCCATAAATCAACTTGTATTGATGCTCCAAACCAGTTACAATCTTCAAGTCCAGTGTGTTAATTCATCTTTCTTTCACAACCTAACTTATCTGTCACAAGCAGAGCTCCAAGATCCTGTGAATCACTATTTACAATTAGGAGTCTTCAACTCAATTACATTATAATGCTTCAGCGATTACATCAACAACCAACTCTTCACTCATCTTTTACTGAAGTATTTATAGAAGAATAAGGAGGTGAGATCTGATTAAAGATCTCAAATACAATTAATACAGAGTTAATGTCCTTTTGGCCCTTCGGAGGCTCAATGAAGAAACTGTACAGGTGTTTCACTGTATTAATTGGTTTACACTCATGATTTAAGCTCGGTGGGAGCTTTTGTTGACCTTTGAGGCTCTGTGTGATGCCAGGTTTACTCTGCATACATTCTTTCATTAAATCTCTGGCAGAAGTAACTCTTCGGCTGCGTCGAGGAAAAAAGTCTGACCACGATCAATAAATTTTGTTCGTGATTGAATACTTTGAGGCACAGGTGGCACTTTGGTTGCTGGGAGGAATCAATTCGCCTCCATTTGTGGCGGTGGAGGGTTTTCTTGATAAAACACTTTAGGTTTTTCTTTAAACTATGTTTTATATTGGGGATTAGGCTTTTGATAACTATCTTAGCCATAATCCCCGTTGATCTGTCAATTAATTCTCTTTTCTGGTTCATCCTGGTCTTCAACACTGATAATCTTCAATTGTGCCTGTTTCATGGTTTTTCTTGCTATCGTGTGGGGCTGTGCAGAGTTTATAAGGCATCAATGCCTGAGAAAACATCGACGAAACATGTATTTTAACCCTGCTAATTATTTCTCTGATGTATTTGAAGGCTGGAGGATCGTCATCCTCGGCCTACGAAAATTCTTCATTTAAGCGAAAAAACATTAAACCCTGCAAAAACAAACAAATGTTACAAAATCCTGCGTTTATAGGTCAATCTACATCGGAGGATGTGCGGAAGAAGCAGGGCCGTTGGATGGCATCATCCAACGGTCAGGATTTAATCTCAGAATGGTTGAAAAATCATGGGGGAAGGAGGATTAGATCAGAGCCGCTGATCACGCATGATCGACGGTCGGGAGCGGGCAATGGAAAGTCAGCGGCGGGGAATCGTTGACTGGGCAACGGAATCGGGTGACGTAATATGGGCCGTCGATCTGCAGATCAGATCGATGGCGGGGATTAATTTGCCGTCGATCTGCAGATCAGATCGATGGCAGGGATTAATTGCTGCTATACGAGGGCCTGTTTATCACGCGGGCACTTTGGTTAAACATCGGACACTTTCGGCGATCAACAACCGTTGGATGAGTGGGCCCAGATCGAACGGCGGAGATCGATTTCGATGGGCATCCTGGTCCGGGCTATAACGCGCGATGGACGACGGTTACACGGCGGTTTTCAAATCGTAAAAGGGACACGCATCACATAGTGTATGGAATCGCTGGCCAATGGAAGAAAACAACTTTTGGCCCGAAGGTGGTGCGAAGGATACTAGGCGGGTTTGGGAAACAACGCACGGACGGGGGGTCCACAGGAATGGCGTGCTCCGCACCGTCCGATCTGCGAAGCAGATCGACGACGAATATTTCTCCATTATTTGTACGGGCGGAGAACTTTGGAAATAAATTTAAACCCAAAAACACGAAATAACAAAGGTTTTCAATGTTTTGGGCGGAGAAATATTATTGGGAAGGATAAGCGCCCGCGAGATTTAGCAGTTGGTTCTGGCGCTCGGGCGCATGGACGAAAAAGGGTTAGAGGCTTAGCCCGAGGGGGCTTAAGACCAGAACATAGAAAATATGCGTTTTCTATGGCTTTTTAATGTTTTTTCAAAGGAAAAGAAGGTTACAGTAAGGTTAAAAAAGTGGGTTTTTTAACCTTATGAAATGAATTTTGATGAGGGGAAAAAGCAGAAACGTGGAACTGAGGGATTTTTAATGGGCAATGGAGGGATAGAAAAAGAGGTTAGTTTTGAGGAGAAGGAAGGGGAAAGGGATGTTTGCAGCAGTATTTGACTTTGGATTTTTGTAGGTTTTCAGAGGTTTTTAGGATGTAAGCAGCAGAATGGGATCTGGACAGAGGCATGAGGCCTTCAAGAGTCCTCAAGAGCCAACAGTTTTTGAAAGGGTAAAATTTTTCCTTGAAGGCTCAAAAACAAATTTAGCCACCTTTGGTATAATCAAATTTTACAAGTGGCTAACAGTGGCTCCACTTGGGGATGGTGCCTTCTTGAAGGCATCAAGAATTCAGACTTGATTTCTCTGGGATGTTTGACCATGTGCCTCATCCTTTGGTTTGCTCTTATTTTGCTGGATGATCTTGCTTTTCTCTGAAAAATAGTATCAGTTATGAAATAATAATGGACTTCATCAATACAACTTTTTACCTACCCAATCCTACTGATCTAACATTTTTTCTTCATCATAGTGCACTTGGATTGGCAAACTCTTTTCACAACATTTTATTCTTTTGAAAGCATAAAAAATAATCTAACTCTACTTCTTATTTCTCCCTGAACTCAGATTAAACAGTTCAGCTCAGATTTTTCTCTACCTAATCTACTGTCTGTTGGGATTAAATTGTCCAACAGTCTTTCATTCTCTAAATTCTACAACAGAAATTTAAAAACAGTCAAGTCAAGATTAAGCTGTTTGACTTGCTGTGATCTATGGCATAAAGACAAGCTGCACATAGATTATTATTTGCTGAAAATCAAAAATCAAAATGGAAGGCTTGAGATCTGAAAATTGATAACACTTCATTCCTCTTTTCTATAGCTCCGATTTGGTTCTTATTGAGTTGTCTTTCCTTTTTCTCTGGTTCAGATTTTGAGCTAATTAGAACCAGATTTTTACATCTCTTTGACTAAGAAAATAAAACACATTTGAGTAATTTCTCTTTGCAACTTCAGGTTTAGATTTTAGACATGTTTGAACCTTTCATTTCTATCCCAAACTATCTACTGATAAGCCAAGATTAGACAGTTTGGCAAATCAAATTCACTATCCTATCAGCAGAAAAAATTTAAAGCTAATTAGTCAAGATTAAACAATTTGACTAACTAGGAGTGTGTTTTTGAGGAGTGGCATTTGAGCTTGCACACTTTCAGATAAGTTTCTCTTTTTTGGCATGGGGCTCTGCCTTTCTTGTTTTCATTTCTGCCCTCTTTTCTTTCTTTTCTTTGTTTTTGTATTTTTGAATTTTCATAACTTTGAAAGAAACGGAGGATGGAATATTCATAATGGGAAAAAGATAAAAAAGACTTCAAAACATAAAATGGATTAAGAGAAGTAATTTTTAAGCATCCTGCCATTGACAGGACCCCCAAACAATTCTTTTCCATCCAGTTCTTGTAAGAAAAAAGCATTATTACCAGCAACTGAATGAATAGAGTAAGGGCCAAGCCATAGGTTGTCAAATTTTCCATGCTTGCCCTTTTCTTCCCTCCTTGAGTCCCACTTTAAAACTTTGTCCCCCATCTTGAAATTGTTGGCCTTTGTTCTTCTGTCAAAAATATTTTTTATGCTGTCTTGTTTATGCAACGCTTTGTTATACACTTCCTCTCTGGTCTGCTGAAGATGGATGGTCTGATTTATTCTTCTGGTCATGTCATTTTCTTCAGTCTGCAACTCTTGAATCAACTTCATAACTGGTACACCAAGGCTATTTGTAAAAATTGCATCAGTACCATACACAAGCTGGAAAGGTGACATACCAATAGATTTCTTCAAAGTTAATCTGTCAGCCCAAAGTGCATGGACCAGCTTTGTGTGCCAAGACTTTTTATTGTCCTCCAACAATTTTTTGATTATGTTCACTAAGCTTTTGTTTGAAGATGCTTCAAGTCCATTACCTTGAGGGTAATAGGCTGTGGAATGCCCTAATGATATCTGATATCTATGAAAGAAGTCAACCATCCTCTTTGATCCAAATGCTGCTGCGTTATCAGTGATAATTTTGGTAGGACAGCCAAATCTGGAGAGAATGTTAGTCTCTATGAACTTTATGATAATTGAATCATTGGCCTGCCTACAAGGAATGGCTTCTATCCACTTAGTGAAATAGTCTATGGCAGTAAGAATCCACCTATGCTGGGCAGAAGATGGTGGATGGATTTCTGCTATGAAGTCAAGTCCCCACTATTGAAAAGGAGCTTCAACAGTGATTGGATGCGGAGGAAGGGGTAGCAGTTTTATTTTTCCTTCAAACAGTTGGCACTTATGGTAGGCAATGATCATCTTGTGTATATCAGGAAAAAGAGTAGGCCAATAGAAAGTCGCCCTCAAAATTTTGTTGGCTGTTTACTTCCAGTACAAATGACCCCCACACTCTCCTTCATGGAATTCCTACTTAACCTTCTCTGCATCAAACTCAGGCAAACATTTAAGCAATATACCACTTGCATTTTTCGAATAAAAACATCTATCTATAATGCAATAGCTTACTGCTTTCAGCTTCAAGAACCTTGCCTTCATTTTAGTCAAACCAGGAGGTGTATTTAAATTGAGCAAAACATAAACAATATCAGCATACCAAGGAGAATTCATAAAATGGTCTTCAACAATGGGAGTTGAGAATTCTTCTTGGTCATCTAAAGCATTAATCATATGAATATCAAGAACTTCACAATTTGATTCAGCGATTAATCTAGCTAGACCTTGGCCTTTGATGAGCTTAGTGGGTTTTATCTCTAAATCATATTAAAAAATAACAAAAATCCACTTACCTCTCTTACCATCCGAGTCCTGTGTTAGAATGTCTTTAACAACTGAATTTGGGACAAATGCAATGATGTGTGAGTGAAGGATGTATACCCTGAAATCTTTTAAAGCTTTAACCAAGGCAAAAGCTTGCTTTTCCATAATGTTATACTTCAATGGGGCATCCCTCAATGCCTTACTAAAGAATGCAATAGGCTGCTCTTGTCCTTGTGAATTTTTCCATAAAAGGACAGCAGTTATGGTATGTTTTGATGCAAATGAGAAAATGTAAAAATCCTTTGAAAAATCAGGACTTATCAGAACCGGTGTTTTGGTTAATGCTTGTTTCACTAGCTCAAAGGATGTCTTTGCTTCCAAGGTCCACTTTACCCCTTGCTCCTTCTTCAACATGTTTGTGATATTCCTAAGGAGCTCAGCTAAGTTAGGGATGAACCTTCTCAAAAAGTTAATCTTCCCAATGAAAGATTGCAACTCCTTGATGTTTTGAGGATGAGAGATTTGCAATATGGCCTCAATCCTCTTTGGATCTATCTTTATACCCTCCTCAGAAATAATGTGCCCAAGAAGTTTACCCTCTTGGAGACCAAAAAGTGTTTTCTTAGGGTTTAAAGATATCCCAAACTTTCTGCATTTCTCGAAAACTTTTCTCAAATGTTCTAAGTGTTCTTCATCTGTTTTTGAAAACATAGTTACATCATCAAGATAGATAATGATGAAGAATCCGAGTTCTTCCGAGAATGCTATGTCCATGGCTCTCTGAAAGGTTGCTCCAGCATTCATTAGACCAAAATGCATTTTCACATACATGAAAGTGCCCCATGGTGTAGTGAAAGTTGTCTTTAATTGATCAGCAGGGTGAACTAAGATCTGATTATACCCCGAATAGCCATCAAGAAAAGAAATTCTTTTAGACCCTACCACCCTCTGTAAAATATGATCCATTTTTGGTAAAGGGTAGTTGTCTTTCAATGAAGCTTTTTTTAAATCTCTAAAATCTATACAAAGCCTGATTTCTCCAGTCTTCTTCCTAGCAGACACCAGATTAGATACCCATTCCGAATATCTAATAGGGACAATAATACCAACCTCATGCATCTTCATGATTTCCTTCTTGACCAAAGGCAGCTGTACAGGGTTTATTCTGCACAGTTTATGTTTGAATGGTTTTTGGTTTTCTTTAAGAGGGATTTTGTGTTGTATTATTTCAGTGTCATAGGACTTAAGATCTTCGTAACTCCATGCAAAAACATCAAAAAATTATTTGAACAACTCAATGTATTTGAGTTTAATGTGAGCTGGAAAAGTTTTGGATAGTTTGATCATTTTCGGTTTTTCCTCACTGCCTATGTTGCACTCTTCCACTTCAGTCTCTAGAGGTTCCAGTTTAGGTTTTTTGGCCACATCATTAAAATCAAAAAACTCTTCTAAAGGTGCTAGACCACTTAGCAAACTTTCATCTTTAGAATGCAGAGTTTTTAATTCCTCTGTTTCTGATTCTGCACTCAATTCTGTTTTGTTTCTAAGTTTGCTAGTCTGAAGGTTAATGTTGACAAGCTCAGGAGAAGGTTCTTCTTCACCAAGAAAATTTTCTTCACTGCAGTCTGTATCATAGTCTGAATCTGAACTATGTAGTTCAAATTCATTTCTAAATTGCATGAAGTCTTCTATTTGTTTATCTCCGTCAAACACCTGCCAATATTTTTTATTATCAGGCACAACTAGTCTAAATTTTATCTGAGTTGAGCAATCTTCGGTCTCATATGGCATTAGACATGTTCTAGCTGCAGAGGCTAAATTGTGGGCTATAAGATTTCTTTTTCTCGGGACAAAACTCAGGTTGGACTCCTCAAATGTTTTCAAAAGATCCATGACATCATTCCGATAGGCCCTAAGTCTGGGATGATTTGCATTATACTCCCCATTGACTTGCCTAATAATCAATTCAGAATCCCCATACACATTGATTCTCTGGGCTCCTAACTTTTTTAACAAATGTAAGCCTAAGAACAGGGATTCATACTCCGCTATGTTATTAGAACACTGAAATTTTAACTTGCATGAAATGCATTTTCTGTGTTTTCTTTCAGTTTTGTAGATCCAAATTCCTGCACCAGCATTAGTTCTAGTGCACGACCCATCAAAATACATGCTCCACAGAGGAATTTTATCAGTTTTAGTTGTTTGGTAAATGTCCTCATCAACTACTGTGCTTCCAGATGCTTCTTGAATATCAGCACTAATTCGTTTTTATTTTAAATCCTCAAGTTTCTCATCGGGTTGAGGATTGTTCTCTCGACTATCAAGACTTAAGTTTAATGGATTGATGACCTGTAGTTCAAGACCTGTGTTTGGTTTGCTAATGTTTTCAAATACAGCAAATTTCTTAGACACTTCAGCATTATGTTCCTCTTCCTCCCTTTTGGTCACTAATTCTGTTAAAGTGATTTGTTCATTAAGGATTTCATCATTGAACATGATAAAAGAATCAAGGCCTGTACTCACGGAGTATAGAGGAGAGTTTTGTGGTTTGTCTTGACTTGTGACTGTGTATTGCATATGGGACTCCCTGTAAAGTCTTCAAGTTTGGTTGAAAACAGGGATAGTCGCATAGGTCATGTCCATTTGCATAGTCCCTTGTAACTTAGCCCCTCAAGATCTTGATAATAACATTCCATACTTTGGGGGAACATCAGCCACAACAATATCCATTACTAAGCATTTCGCTGGAATCTGGGCTAAGTTAACACAGAGGTCTTTTATCAATCCTAAACATTTTACTCTGCTTGAGTCAAAGGAGTATAGGTCTTTGTAAGGTCTGGTGATTTCTAGACCCAGGCTCTCCATTACAGCTTTTGGCATCAAATTATGAGAAGCCCTTGAGTCATGCATAGCGTTGTGCAAAATCTTGTCATGAACGTTTAAACTCACATAAAAAGGAGGAATAGGTCCCTCTTGAAACTTTCCTTCAATTTTTGGACCAAAAATAAGATCTGGTTGGTCATCGTTAAGATTGACTGTGTCATTATTGTCTTCTAAATTTAAAGCCTTCAAAATTTGGGTTCTATATATATGTTGGGCAGCTAACTCAGTGAGGGGAACAGAGATTTTGATCTTTGAAAGTTCCAGTTCGAGGCTGAAAGGAATTTGGTTCTTCAAAATACTGGTTTCAGCCTTATTAGCTTTCGTTTTATCAACAACATCAGCTTGCTGATTTGTTCTATTTACACTTGTCACAACAGTTGAAACAGGAGTACTAGCTGAAGTGTTAGTACCACTAATGTCTGCACTCTGTTTTTCCAGATTTTGAGTGCTTTTCTCTTTACCTTTCCCAGGATCAACAGTCACTGTTTTTTCTTTTTTTTTAACGGTTTTAGGCTTGGTTGTAGTGTTGTTTTGTGAAGTTTGGTCAGAGGTATTGTTTTTGTGGGTTTGTTGACTAGATTTACTTCTGATTTCATATTCTTTTGAAGGTTCTGTGATGGCATTTTCCATGTCTTGACAACAATTTTCATTATCATCTCTTTTGACATCATAAGGTGTGTAAAGACCCTTTTTTCTATCATAATGAACCTCGAAGTCATCCTCATCTACCCCAAATAGGTTCATATCATTATCCTCTGTTATCTCATCTGTTTCCTCAACCTCACTCACATAGTTTTGATGAAAGGGAGGAGTGATGTGTTGATCATCTTCCGTGGTTCTGTTTGGAGGCTGGTTTCTTCTTACATTCTGATTCTGGTTTTGGTTTATGTTTTGAGGAACAATTTGGTTTTGAATTGCTTGTGCTCTCTCAAGAATGCTCATTTTCTTCATCATTTCTTCCATCATTCTTTCCATCTTTGAGTTTGAGGTAGTAGGTGTGGATTCCTCTCTAAAAGATACTCTCTTTTCAGCTTTCATCCTTGCTCTCTTCTCCATTAGGTTGACTTCCATAGAAAGAGCACCTCTTTGCATGTCTTCAAGGGTTGCAAAATCTCTCTCTCTGAGTGAATAGGTCATGTCAGCGTCAAACCCTTCAGGAAACTTGTTTAAGGCTGAGCCTTGTGGAGGTTTTAATTCTGGGGAAAGTGCATTATACACACTGTTAAATCTAGTACAATAGGCTTGTACACTTTCCCCGAGGTTTCTATGGAGATTGTTGTAGTCAGCAAGGACTTGGAGAGGATTCTTCCTCACTTCCCATTTGTTTAAGAATGTTTGATGGAAGCCTTGGAGATTCTTGATACTATGGGGGGCTAGGGCTTTAAACCATTTTCTTACTTCTCCCCCCAAACTTTGAGCAAATAGTCTAATCTTGACAGAATCATCATCAATTTCATTTATGTCAAAGTAGTCATTCATCTTATCCACATGTTGTGATGCAGTTATCGCGTTTCCAACATCATACAATGGGATTTTGGACTGATAGTCCTGTGGAAGATTGACTAATGGTACAGGAAGGACTAAGGGAGCATACCATGCTGCCATGATATGTGGTGGGGGTGGGTTTACAAGGGGTGGATTGACAAGAGGAGGTGTGGTCTAAAGTGAAGTGGTTTGAGCGGTGGATGAAGGATGAAAAAAAGTGGATGGGAATGTAGTAGATTGCTGAGCTGATCTTGGATGAGAGTTACCCAGATTATAAAGAAAATGTAAATCAGGAGGTGTTGTTTCTCTACTCCCAAGATGTTCACTTGTTTCAGGAGATGAAAGTGAAGACTCAGAATCTAGCTTATCTAAATCATCAAGGGACCTAGTC
Source organism: Pinus albicaulis (assembly GCA_034641835.2). Taxonomy (NCBI): domain Eukaryota; kingdom Viridiplantae; phylum Streptophyta; class Pinopsida; order Pinales; family Pinaceae; genus Pinus; species Pinus albicaulis. Next base: position 160,256,630 of record CM076572.1, on the reverse strand, counting down.
CTAAAGGGATTAACTAAGTCAGCTTGTGATTGTTGTAGAGCTGAAATATTTTCAGGGACCGAATTAGCTCTTAGGGGCGATCTGAAAATAGTTGAAGATTTTATCTTAGGAGACTTCCAAAGGATTACTTTTGGGTTATCAACTATCTCAGGTGGACCAGGGTCAGGATGGGCTCTAGTGTGAATCTTTCTAGGAGCCACTATGTTGTGTTTTAGACCCAAATAACAAGAAAAGTTCAACCAAGTATGACAGTCTTTAAGAGGTTTAACTAATTTGTTTTCACAATTTTAATCCAACAGTCCTCTAACTGAGGTTTAAATGATGTTATGATGCTAAGGGTTCTTCCCAGTGGAGTCTTAGGGTCTGTTCAGGATTGTGGAGTTGCCAGGTGGAAATTTTAGAGTGTTTTCAAAGAGGTACACAATCCACCACAGTGCTTGTGGAACATCCCTTTTCAAGGATATCCCGAAACACAACAAACTCTAACCAGAGATTGACCGGGAGGGCATTTACCAGATATGTCACCTCTTAAAAGAGGATGAAATCCGGAGGCTACCTGGCCCTTTCCAGACTCTATCTAAGAGTATGAGGTAAAACACAACAAAAGGTAAGTGAAATGTAAGAGTAAGTGTTTTACTACCAATCTGAAATGTTTTTGGTTTTTTCTGGGTTATTTTTATTTGTTTGGTTTCTAAGAATGTCCTAACTTTGCTTCAAAAATTTTCTACGGTTGTGAGACAAAGAAAACATACTCTTATGGCTAAGCTAGCTGATTTTCAAGGTTAGATAAAGTCTTATGAGAATCCTAGGGTTGACCTAGATTGTCACTAATTCAAACAAGTTTCATCATGATTACCATTCCTTGGTAGTGCTTGAAAAAGCTGCTTTTTACTCTAAAAAATTTTGTATGAAGATCAAAGGAAAATAAGATGAAAACTCAACTAGTTCCCCAGCGGAGTCGCCAGAAATGTTAGGAATCTGTAATTTATTAGCAAGATTGGCAGAGTCCAATTACAGAAACAACATCGTTTCAACCAACTTTGGGATTCTAGGATCTAGCCCTCCTGAATCCGGAGAGGGATCTCTCCAATAAGCGCAAAGATGGATTTGTCTTTGAAGTTTGAGGTAATGATATTAGGCTAGTTATGAAGGCCAAGGGTTTGTTTTGTTTTTTGGATGGTTGAACATGATTGCTGTTAGAGGAGAAAAGTCCCAAAGGTAAAGAGGTTCAAAAGTGAGAAGTTGCAAGCAAAAAGAGTAAGTTTTGATCAAGAAGAAAGATGATAGCAGGTTTTCAGTCAATTGGGCTATGGAGTCATAAGAGGATTTAATTGAAACAATCAGGTTCAAGAGTGGTCTATGGGGCAAGTCATCTATGCCTAAGGATCTCTTTAAAGTTTGATTTATGGAATGGAATGATACATCAAGAAGGGAAATAAACAGATGTAGAATAAAGAGCAACCCAGGATCTGGTAAGTACTCTGAAACTAGCCAGCCTTTGACCAGGCACTTAAGAAAAACATAGAAGCAAACTACGATCTGGTAAGTACTTTGAAACTAGCCGACCTTTGATACACTTCCAATAGAAAACATATAAAAAACTAAGGGAAACTTGAAGGCAACTTTTGGAGTAGAAGCTAGCGGGCCGGGCTCACCACAAATCCTCTCCTAGCTCTTCTTTACTTGGCTACTTCCAAGACAATCATAGAGATAACACGAGAATGGCCTAAGATCCGGTAAGTACTTTGAAACTATCCAACTTTTAACACATTCTAAGGGAAACAATCAAACGAGTCATGCAAACAAGGCGGGACCAGGGGCTCACCATATCTTCCTCAGTTCATCTTCACACAACATATCTTGAAAGTAACATTCAAAAATAATATTCAGCTAAGACAATAAGACGAGGGAAAGCCAACATTCCTATGCTTAAAGCTGAATTAAATCATTTCCAAATAACACGAGTTGAAAGAAAACATTTAAATAAAGATTTCTCAGCCGAGAGAAGGTTACTTGATATACGATAGGTCCCTAACCCTGTTTAAACTGTTCTTTACGGAAGAAAATGAAACAAAATGAAAAACGAGAATAAAATAACAAGTTACAATGAGAATAACATCACCGTCAACATAGACCAGGATCCCATAAATCGGCTTGTATTGATGCTCCAAACCGGTTACAATCTTCAAGTCCCGAGTGTTTTAATTCATCTTTCTTTCACAACCTAACTTATACTATTACAGTGAGCTCCAAGAGCCGATGAATCACTATTTACAATCGAGAGTCTTCAGATCAATTACATTACAATGCTTCAACAATTACATCAACAACCAACCTCTCACTCATCTTCTATCGAAGTATATATAGAAGGATGAGGAGGTGAGATCTAACAAAAAGATCTTAAGGACAAATTAATACGGATACAAGACTTCTCGGCCTTTTGAGGGGCTCGATGAAGAAGTTTACAGGTGTAACACTGTATTAACTGTTTTATAATAAATATCAAAGCTCGGTGGGAGACTTTTTGTTTGACTTTGAGGCTCTGTGTATTATGTGGAGTAACTTCGAGATATTTGTCTGCATTGAGTTTCCTTTGCGAAGTAACTCCCCAGGGCTGCGTGGGAGGCAAAATCTGATCTTCTTCAATAACTTCGGCCTCTGTTTGAATGCTTTGAGGCAACAGGTGGCGCGTATGGTAGTTGAGGAATCAATTCGCCTCATTTGAAGCGGTGAAAACCTTTTTCTGTCAGTGAAACACTTATGATTTTCTATTGGTCGTGCTTTAATCCAGGGAATTAGGCTTTTGATAATCATTCTTAGCCGTAATTCCCCGAGATCTATCTTTAATCTTCATCTACTGGGCTTTGCCTTCAAACTTATACTCTTTTAACTATTTTTTGAATAAAACAGTGTCTTGCTCGATGTGCAGTAGCTTTCATGGGCCTCTAAAGGCATCAATGCCCATGAAACATTGATACAACGTTGAATCCAACCCCTGTGAATAGCTTTCTTCTATGAATCGAAGGCACGGGAATCGTCATTCCCGACCTTCGGCCTTTAAATAATGGAAGACCATTTAAATCCCTGCATAAAACACAAAATAATTAAGAAATCCTGCGTTTTTAGGTTTAGACTGCTTCGGATGGTGGGGAAAGGAGCGTAGCCGTTGGATGGCATCATCAGACGGTTGGGATCGCAATCGCAAAATAGGAGCTAGGGGGTAATCGCAATCGGGAGAAAAAATAATTGCGATGCGATCGGAGGAGCAAAGGCGCGAAACGGAGGGAAGTGCGATGGCATGATCAATCGCATCGCAAATATCTGCGATGGATAATCGGAACAAGAACATAACATGCGATTGCGATATTGCGATCGAGCGGATTTGCGATGAATCGCAGTCGCGATTTTTGCGATGAGCACTTTAAATAAATCGCAATTTGGAGCGATTGCGATTTGCGATAAGCACCTTAACCTCATTAGCAAGTGGTTCCAGAGTGCGGGTGTATGGAAGAAAAAGGGGTTAAAGACTTAGCCCTGCAGGGCTTAAGTCCAACACTTATGAAAAAATGTGTTTTTGAATGATTTTCAAAGGAAAATGGAGGGTTACGGTAAGGTTAAAGAGTGAGTCTTTAACTTTATAAGAGTGATTTCCATGAAGGGGAAGAAAGGAATCATGAAAACAAAGGGGATTTTATGGAGAAAAAAGGGAAACAAATGGAGGTCGAGTTAAGAGTGGGAGAAAAGGGAAAATGATGGTTTCTCGGCAGTCTTTTCTCATGAAATCGACAGAAATTTCGAGCATGAAATGGAAATAGTAAATGAAGATTTCGGATAGAGGCATGAGGCCTTCAAGGAGTCTTCAAGAGCCAACAATTTTTAGTGATAAAATTTGTTCCTTGGAGGCTCAAAAAGTCTTAGCCACCTTTTGGTATAACAAAATATTATAGGTGGCTAACGGTGGCTCCACTTGAGGATGGTGCCTTCTTGAAGGCATCAATAATTCAGACTTGATATCTACGGGAGGGTGAATTGTGCCCGATCCATTGGGCTGCTCTTCTTTTCTTTCGGATGATCTTGCTTTGCTCTGAAAAAATAGTATCAGTTATGAAAGAATATTGGACTTCCTCAATACAAATTTCTACCTACCCAATCCTACTGATCTAACATTTTTTTCTTCATCGAGTGCACTTGGATTGGAAAAATATTTTCACAACATTTTATTCTTTTGAAATCATAAAAACTAATCTAATTCTATTCCTTATTTCTCCCCGAACTCGCAGTTAAACGGTTGAGCTCGGATATTTCTCTACCTAATCTACGTACGTTGGGATTAAACTGTCCCAACATACTTTCGTTCTCTAAATTCTACAACGAAAATTTAAAAAACGACCAAGTCAAGATTAAGCCGTTTGACTTGCTTTGTGATATATGACATAAAGACAAGTTGCACATAAATTATTATTTGCGAAAAATTAAAATGAAAATGGAAGGCTTAAGATCTGAAAGTCTCTCATCATGGCCTTCTCTTTTCTTCTCGCTACTGTTTTGGCTTTTGTTTGAGTTGTCTTTTCTTTGTTCTTCTAGTTCGAGATTTTGGGCTGATTAGAACTCGGATCTCCTCTCTTGTGACTCGGAAAATAAAATAGATTTGAGTCATCTCCTTTGGAAACTTTGGTTCATATTTTGAGTTTGTTTGAACCTTCAATTTCTATCCTAATCTATCTATCGATAAGACAAGATTGAATAGTTTGGCAAATCGAATTCACTATCCTATCGGCGAGAAAAATTTGAAGCTAACTATTCAAGATTAAACGAGTTTGACTAACTAGAAGTGTGTTTTTCGAGGAGTGGCATTTGAGCTTGCACACTTTCGGATTTGTGTCTCTTTTTTGGCATGGGGCTTTGACTTTCTTGTTTTCATTCTTGCCCTCTTTCTTTCTTTTCTTTGTTTTTTGTATTTTTGGATTTTTTCATAACTTTGAATGCAATGGTGTGTTAGTATGAATCCTTTGTCGAAGATGTACGAAAAAGGACCACTTTAGCTACGCATAACTAATAGCCCTAACAACAAAAGTGGCTGCCAATATCTTCGGATACGCTGGTTAGTTGAACAAGTACGGGAGCTGAAAAAAACTAGATCTATGCATGGAAAGAGACATTAAGCGGTAGAAAAACAGGGTTTGCTCCATATACCAATAGACAAGACAAGAAAAAAATTTTGAAAGAATTTTTGTATTAATCGGGCACACGGGAGGAAAAAAAGAAGGCGTATCCAATTCTCCTCGGTGGGATGGGTTCTTGGAAGTCCTCGGCACTTCAGATCTAATATTTCTCTCTCTATGTTGGTGTAGAAAACCCAATACAAAGAATAGAGCTCAATGGGAGCTCACACTGACAAATGATAGAAAAAATGTGACCAAGTGTATAGATCCAGAGTGATCTAGTAGGCAACAAAGGTGAAGAATGATGGGAAAAAACCCTCCTATTTATAACAAAATATTGGGTCATTCTAGATATTGGTTCATGATTAAAATAATGTTAACCAAATCTAGATCTACCTTTTATGGAATACTTTATTATATTTGTTGGAGGGAAAGGGTATTTGACTTGGGTCAAATCCCTTGATTAGTCAAAAATAAATAAATAAATGATTTATTTATCTTTTAAGGAAGTGGTTGGAAGATAATCAAATAAATAATGATTTATTTAATTATTTGTGGGTGATTTGGTCATATTTAACAAGGGAATATTATCTAAATAAGATTTAAATAATTATTCCTAGAAATTAATAAGATAAATAAAGGTTTATCTAATTAATTTCTTTGTTTTTAGGTTAAACATGACTAGGAATAATAATTAAATTATGGTTTAATTAATTATTACCATGAGGAAAATCAAACAAATATAGGTTTGTTTAATATTTCCCTTTTTGGGGTTTCACTGCTTGGACCATAAACAACCTAATAAATATGGTTTATTAAGTTATTTAGCATAGTGAAGGCAATTTTCATGAGGGTAAAATTGGTCTTACATGGTGTACTTGGGTCCCATCTAATGATAGTAGGTTAGATGACCAAAAAATGGTGTAATAGATTGCCCCCAGCGTGCGAGTGTACGGGAAAATCGTATGACCTGAAGTACGTTGTAAGAACTCAATCACTAGACAACAAAAGGGAAGTCATAGAGAGAAAATGGAAGGTAGATAGTGTCTTGAAGAACTAGACCCGGAGGAGGCTGAGACTCGCGAGGTGCAACAAGTCTCTTTTATGAGAGGGTACATCATGTGGGAAGGCGGCGGGGAGGCATACCTATGCCCGCGAGACAAAGTACAAAAGAATAGTGTGTCCGGTAAACAAGGGACCGAACCATAAATTACGGCGGGCATAATCATGAGCCGAGATAAAAATACAATGAGGAATCTCACATACATGATGTGCACGGGATAACGACCCAGGGCGGTACAATAATATCACGAGTACATGAGATAAATACAACCCAAATGCCCCACGTAAATGGGGAAGGGCTCACAAAATCTGAGTGATACATGCAAATCAAAAAGGGGAGTTGCAAGTGGCTAAGGCCAACATCATCAAATATCTAGAGCCGCATCAAAGCGCAAGGAGGAGGTCATCCGAGCATGTGGGGAGCTACTGCCGGGGGCCACCCCCTCATGAGGGTTGATACATCTCACACACACACGAGGAATCATCAAAGAGTTGTTTACGTCATCACTTTAGAACCATCAAGTATACGGATCTCGGTCATCTTTGAAAGGAGGCTGGAGTGGAGAAACAATCAAGTCAAAGGGAAATGAGAGGGTCCCTTTGCACGTCCGAAAGTCTACAGAACAAGAGTGGAAAGCTTTGGAACCAAGGTACACGCCCTCTAGACTGGCTTTCACGGAATGAATGAGCTGATGTCGATAGAAGGAGGTCCGCCATAGGTGAGGCAATGAGAAATCCTCAACTAAGGCATGAGAGAAAATAGTAGAGCGACGGACGGAATTTGACACTAATGATGATAGTGAAATGGAAAGAGCGGGATAGCGAATAGACGACTTCCCTTGTTAGAGCATAAAGAGCATGAATGACATGGCGGTCGTGACACAATATCATAAGGGATAGGGGACGGTGGGGTCGAAGGTCATAATGTGCGACACAAGAGAGAGACCAAGCAATGAAGGATGGAGGGCTATAGCGGGGGAAAAAAAGGACTCGAGATAGATTCCATGAATGCGATGATGACTCAACTTGGATGCTCTAAACAAGAGCGACTTGATGGTGCTGCCACACGGTAAAGGCCCAATGGGGGGACCATGAAAAAAAATGAGTACAAGGTGGGAAATCATGATGAAAATTGACACGAACAAAGACAAGCAAGGAGGCAAAATGGTGCCCCAAGTACAAGATTAATCGTAAGTGAGGAAACTCGATTTTTAAGGAAGGGTGAAGTGACCCTTCTTGGACAAAATGTGTCATGGTGAAGTATCAAATCACAAAAAACTAATAGATACCCACTTTTGAGGGCTCGGTGAGAGCTTTCCAACGGTAGCAAACGGTTTGTCAAATGGGGCTACGGTATGCGTCGCAACGGTCGAAAGAAGAAACGAGGGTTCTCTTTTAATAAGGCGGTTTTTCCCCCCAAATTCACTTATTTTCTATTGTTCTTTGTGGTGAATGTAGAGAGGAGAGAAGGCCCCAAATCTTGCGGTGAACGTAGCGGACAACACGACCTTTGAAATTGTGAGATCACGTCGGTTGCGGAGTAAGAGGCCTAACCTTACTCTTTCATTTTGATGGATTGAAAGTTCGGTTGCTACTGACTCGAGAAATAGACCCTCCTTCATCTCTACGAGCCCGAGTCCCTTTTTGGGCCAAAAAGTGTGATGCGAGATGCGGGTTTCCGGAGCAAAGAAAGTGCGACACGGTCGAGTTGGGCGGCGCGGCACGGGAGATGAGCTTTTTGGTGCTTTATTTTATGGGTGAGAGTTGGGTTTTGTGTTTGGTTATGGTATTCCGATCGTATCTTGACAAAGATGATGTTTTTGTGCAGGTATGGGCGATTTCATGGGTTAGCGGAGAGAGAGACCTGGGTACACTACGGGCGAGGAGATCCGGCGGATCGGGGTGTACGTCGTGTGTTGGCTTGAGTTTGGGGTTCTAAAAAATTTTTGGAGAACCCGGGTTGATGAGACGGGGAGAGCCCTTGTTGGCCAGAATTATCGGTTATTGGGATCCAAAGCATGAGGTCTTTGTAGTGCGGGGAGCACGGATGAGCGACGATCCCGGGGATGTGTATTTCTGACGGGTCTTCCACCAGGGATGGTGGGAAACACGGAGCCGATGTTATCGCGGGCGGCATATTATGGAGTTTGTGGAACGACATTGTCGGCAGGGTCTCCCAGATCAAGGGGACTCGGATGCGGAGTCGGGGATCTAGAGAGGCTAGAGACCCGTGCGAGTGGTCGCGACGGTCTTGTGTATCTGGGCAACCGGGCGTTCCATCACATCAGGCGGATGATGCTTGTGGAAAGTGTGTTGAGTGGGACCTACTATGGGTGGGCCCAAATGATCTTGGTGTCGTTAAAACGGCGAGTTGTCGCTCATGTAAGTGGCAAGTGAACCACGATTGCTCGTATGGGACTATATTGTGTCCCTTCTTCTTTGAGAAGATCTTGACCTTGCGGCCTCGTATCGGCTTCCCGGATGGGGGCCGAGAGAGCCCGGGATGCGGCGGTGGGGCGGTGTCGCTGTGCGGAGAGGAGGAGGGCGGTCGGGCGAGTGTTTCGACAGAGGTTTTTGCCCATTGGGATGGGATGCGGGTTATACATAGACGACTATCCCTATAGTGGGATGAGTTATTGTGGAGATCCGTTACTGCCACTTACGCTCGGTCGAGTACGAGACGATGGTAAGTGACGGTGCTATTCTTGTATGGGCATGTTACGAGTTTTTGAACGGTGGCTAGGGTACTAATTCATGTCTTGTTAGTATGCGGATATAACGCCCGATGAAAAGACGTCGGATATATGGGACGGCCAGCCAACATCTGGAGCTACGGTCGAGTGGGTCGAGACGGCGCATAATGAGGATGCGGCGCCCCATCCCGAGAGGACATCCGGCCGCCAGATGCGAAGGTTGTTGACCGGAGTATCAAAGCGCGAGTGGCGAGGACTTAGACGACCAGTACATAGAGCGGTGTGTTGGTCTACCCTCGGAATGGCGAGGTGTCATGCGGCGCATGGCGATGGCCGATTAGGCGTCGCGTGATCTACGAGCTGCGAGGGCGAGCCATTGGCTCGGGGATCCTTGGGATAGTGATTAGGTGTGGGGCATGTGGTGCCCCCTAGTGTGTGTGTAGGGGCGGGTGGTGCCCCTAGTTTTGAGAGTTTTTGTAACATGCTATGGGCATGTCATATGTATCGAGTAGATGGACTCTAAACACATGTTTTACGACACATATTATGGATATGCATCATTTTTTGATGATTATGATTGTTATTGTCTTGTATGAAATGCGTGTGATAAATGTAATCTAGAACATGGTTTGCAATACTATCTACATAGTGATTATGTTCTCGAGGTACATGATTGAAAGTGATGATTTCAAATGCATGTATCAAGAGTTTCACTCGTAAATAGCGTCACTTGACGCGAGGGTTATGCACACGATAAACACCATTTAGTTGCATTACAAGAAGTAGGGAATCAGCGAACGTGCGAGATGGAGGATAGCGATGAAAGAGGGCATCGGCTAAGAGACCACGCCTTTGCATCATATTCGGCTGATTGTTGGTGGCGAGAACCAATGCAAACCGGTTTGAGAGAACAAGGGCATGCAAGGGGGTGAAAAATGGCCCAACCTGGCGAGGAGAGATTCGGGAGTAACGGCGGCACCATCGGCGTAGCGATAAAGGGTGTGGACGGGGGGTCCGCGGAATGGTGTTACAAGACAACAAATGAGGGAGGAGAGGCAATGACGGCAACGTGAGTGGACGAGAAGACATCAGCGGAGGCTAGAGAGGGAGTGCAAGGAGAAGGATGACTATGACTCATATACAAACAAGAGGGTGGTATATGAGGGCTATCGGAGTATGGTGAGAACTCGGGCTGCGGAGGGTCGACGGAGATACGGGTGGAGTGATCTTGTGTATGGGTAGAAAAGAGGGGAGTCGGAGCGAAACGACGGGGGAGGATGCGGGGGGACTAGGCTCCAAGTGTCTCGCGAGAGAGAGGAGGTAAAGAATGGTCATGGTAGACCTCGAGTCATCGAAACATCGAATGTCGATGGGAGCGGGGGGATCCTCGGAATGGCTGAGCATAATGTTCGAGGATGGGAGAGGCGATTGATTTTGTTCAACCTCATGCTCTCGGGACAACCTCTAAGGCGCGGTAGTGCGTCGGTGAGGACAATGGTGGGAGTAATGGCCATGAACACCGCACAAAGCACGGGGTTTGTTGGTGCGGAGAGTCTTGGGGTTCTTGGTTACGGACGAAGAAGGAGAGGAGGACTTCGGGGTTCGTAGACTCGAACGCGAGTGTAACCATGGAAATTTGAATATGGGGCAGCTCGGGACAAGCATGGGTGGCATGGCCAGGCGACATCACACAAGGCACGGGGCTTTGCGGGCGGAGGAGGGGCCGGGGTCGGTTGTGGTGGTCTTGTCTTTGGGTGCCCCCTTACGGGCTTTTTCTTTCTTCCGGGAGCCGTCACGGCGAGGGAGAGGGTCTGTGGAGGTGCTAGGGGGCACGGTGGTGAGGAAGCGAGGGGACCGGTTGGACCGGTGTCAAAGCCATGTGGGGTTTGGGGTGACCGGGAGGGGTGGCGGATGGAGGATCAAGGTACACCGGCCCCGGTATGCCTAAGGTCGGGTTAGGGAAGAGAGGGTGGCCATGACGGGGGACGGGAATATACTCCGGGAGGAGCCGAAAGGTATGCCCGAGTGGGTGCTGACCCGGAGGAGGGACGGCTCGGGGTCGGGTTTCAGGCTCGAACCGATCCGAGGAGGATAAAGGGGGTTTAGGGATACAGTTTGTAGGGGAGGGAGAGAGGAGGAGGAGAATGCAGCTGGGTGAGATGAATGGCTAGGAGCGAGGTTGCGGAGGGCGAGGGAGGTTGGCGACCTGGCAGAAGCAGTCGCAGCAAGGGTAGGGCCGAGACGATTGCATCATGCAAACATTCGATAGTGCTGGGATCGATAGGAGGAGGGGGAGACCGGGGAAAAAGTTTCGAGTGGGGTGGAATCTCTTTGTAAACGCCAAGGGAGACATGGTCGAGAATCGACGGTTTGCTTGTTGGCTACGAGAAGAGATGGTCGTCTTAGGGGAGGTCGAGATTTTGGCTCATGATATGTCAGGCGAGTCGATGGTGAGCTATCTTTCCATTATGGGGGAAAGACATCTTGCGGAAAACCCACGGATGGGATAGCGAGACACCCTAGCATAGGTGTAGCTTCACCCCAATAGAGATGTTGTAGTCTGGCGGCGTCGTCATGACTTCGACGTCGATGCTAAACGATCTTCGGCGAGGGTGATGGAACAATTACGAAAACAAGCCAATGGGGTACAGGAGGCATGGCAAGTCACGCTCGGAGGTGATCGTGGAAGGGCCGAGCTCGGGGGATGGGAGTTGCTTCCAAACAGAAGCGGACATCACGCGGGTGGATGCCCCCTCATCAATTATACAAGGGAAACGTTGGCGTTCCGGATTTTGTCGGGATTTGGAAGGCGACGGAAGGAGGAAGGGGAGGATAGTCCCGATTGAGTGGCGTCGAAAACAATCATTTGGTCATCGGCGGGATCTACGGCGCCCATGGCGGGATAGTAGAGCCTTCTTTTGGGAAAGGGCATGAGCGGAGGAGTTCCGGTGTGGAAATGGCGGCGGGAGATTGCGCCAAATCATCTACTATGCTATACGAATGGCCGACTCGGCAAAGGAGCGACATTTCGGCGTAATGGTCCCTTAGGAATCTTGGTATGAACCTCAAATTTGGGTTGAGGGATATGTAAAGGAGACGCTTTGGATGTCGAAAGAGGCTGTAGAACACTGAAGAAGGAGGCTCGGGGAAGCGGTGACAGCGGGGAAGCTTAGGTCTTGGCGAGACCGATTTTGAAGGTGAAGGTCGACGGTGGAGGATGGATCGAGTTCATCATGAGGATACGTAGCTAGGACAAACGAGAAATGGAAGGTGGAGTGGAAACCCGCCGTCGGTGGTTGGAGTAGCCACGGATGCGCTGCTTGAGGGAAAGGATCGGTAAACACGGCCGGTTGGGTAGTGACCACATTAGGAAGAGCATGAGGGGAGGTATGTTGTCACTGCGATGTGGCCCGAGACTCCCACATCTGCGCATCTAGGGGTAGAGCAATCATGGGTGTAATGACCATAAACATCGCAACACGAACAAGGCTTATTTGTGCGAAGCGGCTTTGTCCGGCCCTGAGAGTACCTACTGTTCGGTTAACGGTGTTAGGGTGAACACCTTGGGGATTGGGTCGCAGTACCAAGAGGCGATTAATTTGGATTAGCCTCTCACTTCGTTGAGAAGGGGGATTAGTCACGCCACTGCTGTGCAAATACGTGCCGGGAGGGAGGGCTGTGGTCTTGTTGATGGGGTTGAGAGGTAAGAGGAGGTGGAGACGCATATGTTGGAGGAGTTGAAGCGCACGCGAGTGAGATAAGGGTAAGGTTAGGTTGGGAAAAATTGAGGTAGCGAGGGGGTTGGGAAAAAGGAGGAGGCATGCGGTATCACGGGTACATGCTACGGGAGAGAGAGAGAGTGCTAGAGGTGCGGCCCCCTCCAGGGGAGGGACGCGTAGCCCATAGGAGGTTGAGAATACGGATGGGAAAGGGCTCCAGCAATACCGTCAGAGGCTGAATGAGATGCCCGGGGCGTTAGCGCCACCGGGCACGGGAAGGTCGGGAAGGACGGTATAAACATAACCGGGCGGGCGTAGATCGGGTCATATTTCAAGGCTATTTGGAGGGCGGCTTCTTTGGTTTGAGGAAATGGGAGGCGACATCTTTGCCAATGGGAGCTAAAGAGAGCGAAGGAACCGGTCCATATAGATCCGATCTTTGAATGGGGAGCTCGACATAAGAGCTAGCGTCTTCGTCGCCATTCCTGAACATGGGTAGAAAGGCGGGTTGAAGATGTTTGCTTGAAAGGAAGTCAAGATCTCCGTACGGTATCGTATCGGAGAGGAGCTGGAAGTAAGATAAAAAGGCTGCGAGCAAGGGTCGCAAAGGTGGTATGGGAAGAGGTGGCTTGGTCGATATGCCATTTAGAAGCTTCGCCGATGGCGTGCGTTGGAACAAAGCGAAGATGGATGGAGTCATCGGTAATGGAATTGGAAGAACACCACATGTGGAAAGATCGAGACATGATTGGTTGGATCTTCTCCGGCAAGGCCTTCGAACTTAGGGATGTCGGAGGAGCTTGGTTGGCATAGCGGGCCAACCAACATCGTGGACGGATAGGGTCATTGATCAATTGATTGAAATCGGGAGGGCAGACTGCAATGTACGGTAGCAAGGGTATGGCCGGGGTAGTTCTGTGTGGCGGTTAAGCTAGTAGTAGGTCGGCATTAGGGCACGGAGGTCCACTAGCGTTAGGCCGCTGGACCGGACATGGTGAAGGTGACGGGGGGAGAACCGAGGAGGAGAAAGGGGAGCTCGATGAATCGGGAGAGAGGAGTCGGGAGTGTGGACTCGGAGGGGCGGGCCCGAAGCGACGACGACGGGTCGGAACGGTCGATCGGCGGCAGGCGGGGAGTGAAGGGCCAAGAAGTCTCGAGAAAGCGCCTTGGGGGTGCAATGACGATAGGAAGAAGGGAAGGCGCGGGGGCGAGAGAAGGGACGAGAATCAAGTGAGGTCGAGGGCGAAGAGAAAGGTGCGGTGACAGGTGAGTAGAGTCTTTTCCGCGAGCGGTGTTAACCGGGCGCTTCTTCACTTGGGGTCGGTGTGTGGCGTGCATTAATTTTAATTTTTAAACCCTTTAGTTTTGAGAGCAAGAAAAAAAGTGTCTTTGCGTAAGCTGAAAAATAAACACACGAGAGAACGGTATATAATGCTGAAATAATAGAAAATTAACGGCTACTTGTGCATCTATCTAACCCAAGAGGGCGGGTCTCTCAAAGCTAATCTAAAAAAAGGGAAAAAATATAGGAAAAACACACGGAAAAGAGGCCAATAGATCTGGGGTCAAAAGGGATAGGGATCTAAAGGATAAAGGCTGCTTGAAAAGAGGTGCGAGATCACAACCAGAGAGACGAGAGGCAAGGTGGTGGAAAAAAGGGAGGAAATCGGCAAAATGCGGAAAGGACGAGGAGGAGGTCCTAAAGAGAGGTCCAAACAAAAACAACAAAGGGGATTTGAAAGGAAGAGAGCTGATTTAAGGGATGCGAAAAAGGAGTATCGGATGCGGAAAGGAGAGGGTAGAAACTCGAGGAAAAAGCAGGGATGAAGCAGGAAAAAAAACTCTTCCACAAAAGTGGAGATGCCGAAAGCCACAGGCTGGGTTCGCTTAGATGAGCTAAAAATAGATCGAGAACCAGGTCAAAGCGGGCTGAAACGGAGGCTGGAAAACCACGACGAAGCTTCGAGAACCGAAGGGCAAAAAATTGCGAGAAAAATGGGCCGAAAAAAGGCAGGGTGCGGTTTTCGACTGTTTTCGGTGCGAGTCACTGAAAAGAAAAAGTACGACTGCAGAGTCCGAGTCGCGAGGTTTGGGCTGAAAAGTGCGACCTCCGTTCGGTTGTCTCCGTGATTTTCGGAAAAGTTGCCGAGTCTCGGTTGCGGGCGATGTCGGCCACGCTCAATAGGGCAGAAACACACGGAAGTTAGAAATTTTAATGTTTTAGGGGTTTATGGGAAAATCAACATAAAAAGAGGGAAAAAATAAGCAGTGAAAAAGAAAGCCTAGAGATACGAGTAGTGGATATGCGAGGAATATGAAAAAGCGACAGACGGTCATAATTTAAAACCCGTGTGGAGTCGCCATTTGTTAGTATGAATCCTTTGTCGAAGTGTACGAAAAGGACCACTTTAGCTACGCATAACTAATAGCCCTAACAACAAAGTGGCTGCCAATATCTTTAGATACGTGGTTAGTTGAACAAGAAACGGGACTACGAAAAGCAGGATCTATGCATGGAAAGACATTAAGCGGTAAAAACAAGGGTTTGCTCCATATACCAATAGACAAGACAGAAAAATTTTTTGAAAGAATTTTTTGTATTAATCGGAGCACAGGAGGAAAACGAAGGCGTATCCAATTCTCCTCGAGTGGGATGCGTTCTTGGAAGTCTCGGCACTTCGAGATCTAAGATTTCTCTCTCTTGTTGGTGTAGAAAACCCAATACAAAGAATGAGAGCTCAATGGGAGCTCACACAAAAAATGATATAAAAATGTGACCAAGTGTATAGATCCGAGTGATCTAGTAGGCAGCAAAGAGGTGAAGAATGATGGGAAAAACCCTCCTATTTATAACAAAATATTGGGTCATTCTAGATCTTGGTGCATGATTAAAATAATGTTAACCAAATCTAGATCTACCTTTTAATGGAATACTTTATTATATTTGTTGGAGGGAAAGGGTATTTGACTTGGGTCAAATCCCCTTGATTAGTGAAAAATAAATAAATAAATGATTTATTTATCTTTTTAAAGGAAGTGGTTGGAAGATAATCAAATAAATAATGATTTATTTAATTATTTGTAGGTGATTTGGTCATATTTAACAAGGAATATTATCTAAATAAGATTTAAATAATTATTCCTAGAAATTAATAAGATAAATAAAGGTTTATCTAATTAATTTCTTTGTTTTGGGTTAAACATGACTAGGAATAATAATTAAATTATGGTTTAATTAATTATTCCATGAGGAAAAATCAAACAAATATAGGTTTGTTTAATATTTCCTTTTGGGGTTTCTGCTTGGACCATAAACAACCTAATAAATGTGGTTTATTAAGTTATTTACCATAGTGAAGGCAATTTCTGCGGGGGTAAAATTGGTCTTACATGGTGTACTTAGGTCCATCTAATGATAGTAGGTTAGATGACCAAAAAATGGTGTAACATGGTGGATGGAATATTTATAATGGAAAAAGATAAAAAGGCTTTTTCAAAACATAAAATGGATCGAAGAGAAGTAATGCTTAAGCATCTTGCCATTGATAGGACCCCCAAACAATTATGTTCCATCCGGTTCGTAAGAAAAAATGCATTCTCTGCAACAAACTGAATGATAGAAATGCATGCCATAGGTTATCAAATTTTCCATATGCCCTTTCTTCCCTCCTAGAGTCCCACTTCAAAACTTTGTCCCCAATCTTGAAATTGCTTTGGCCTTTGTTCTTAAATCAAAAAAAGCTTTTTGATCTTGTCTGCATTTGTACCGTAATGCTTTGTTATACACTTCCTCTGCAGTGCTCTGAAGATGAATGGTCGGTTATTCTTCGATCATGTCATTTTCTTCGATCTGCAACTCTTGAATCAACTTCATCACGGTACACCAAGGTTGTTAAGAAAAATTGCATCTGTACCATGCACAAGTTGGAAAGGTGACATACCAATAGATTTCTTCAAAAGTTAATCGATCATTAAAGTGCATGGACCGACTTTGTGTGCCAAGATTTTTTTTGTCCTCCAACGAGTTTTCTTGATTATGTTCAAATAAGCTTTTGTTGGAAGATTATGCAAGTCCATTGCCACGAGGGTAATAGGCTATGGAATGCAATGAGATCGATATCTATGACATAACTCAACCATCTTCTTTGATCAAAATCTTCTGTGCATTATCGGTGATGATCTTGGTAGGACAACCAAATACGGAGAGAATGTTAGTCTCCATAAATTTGATGATCAGCTGAATCATTTGCGCCTACGAAGAAGATGGCTTCTATCCACTTAGTGAAATAGTGCGTGGTAGTAAGAATCCACATATCTTTGGGCGAGAAGATGGTGGATGGATTTCTCCTATGAAGTCAAGTCTTTGTTGAAAAGGAGCTTCAGCAGTGATTGGATGCGAAGGGAGGGGTAGTAGTTTTTCTCTTGCCTTCAAACATTTGGCATTTATGGCAAGTAGTGGTCATCTTGTGTATATCGGGGAAAAAGAAGTAGAGCTGATAGAGACCGACCCTCAAAATTTTCTTGGATGTTGACTTCAGTACAAATGACCTCCACACTCTCCTTCATGGAATTCCTACTTAACCTTCTATGCATCAAACCTGAGGCAAACATTTAAGCAATATACCACTTGCATTTTTTCCAATAAAGACATCTATCTATAATGCAATAGTTCTCGCTTTGACTTCAGAATCTTGCCTTTGTTTTGATAAACCAAAGGTGTATTTAAATTAAGCAAAACATAAACAATATCGACATACAAGGAGAATTCATAAAATGATCTTCAACAATGGGAGTTGAAAGTTCTTCTTGGTTGTCAAAGCATTAATCATATTAATATCAAAAGGAACTACACAATTTGACTCGGCCATTAATCGGCTAGACCTTCAGCGCCTTTGATGAGCTTAGTGGGTTTTTATCTCTAAATCATATTCAAGAATCATGACAATCACTTACCTCTCTTACCATACGGGTCTGTGTTAGAATTTCTTTAACAACTAAATTTGGGACATAGGCGATAATATGCAAGTGAAGGAGGTATACCACGAAAGTCTTTTAAAGCTTTAACCAAGGAAAAAAGCATGCTTCTCCATGATGTCATACTTCAATAGGGGCATCTCTCAATGCACCTTGCTAAATAGTGCAAATGGTGCTCTTGTCCTTGTGGATTTTTACGTAAAAGGACGAGCGGCTATGGTGTGTTACGATGCGAATAAAAAGATATAAAAATCTTTTGAAAAATCGGGACTTATGAAGCCGGTGTTTTTGGTTAATGCTTGTTTCCCTAGCTCAAAGGATGTCTTTGCTTCCAAGATCCATTTTACCCCTTGCTCTTTCTTTAACATGTTTGTGATATTCCTAGAAGCTCGTGACCAATTTGGGGATGAACCTTCTCAAAGTTAATCTTTCAATGAAGAGCGCAACTCTTTGATGTTTCGAGGGATGAGAGATTTGCAATATGGCTTCAATCCTCTTTGGATCTATCTTTATACCCTCTTCGAAATAATGTGCCCAATAAGCTTACCCTCTCGGAGACCAAAGTGTTTTTCTTAGGGGTTTAAGGATATTCAAACATGCACCATTCTCAAAAGCTTTCTTAAATGTTCCAAGTGCTCTTCATGTTTTTGAAAAGCACGACGACATCATCAAGGTATATAATGATGAAGAAGCCCAATTCTTAGAGAATGCTATGTCCATGGTTCTCTAAAAGGTTGCTCCGGCATTCATTAGACCAAAGGGCATTTTTCACATACATGAAAGTGCCCCATGGTGTAATAAAGGTTGTCTTTAATTGATCGACGGGTGAACTAAGATGCGATTACTACCGAATAGCTATCAAGCAAAGAAATTATTTGGACCCCACCACCCTTTGTAAAATATGATGCATATTTGGTAAAGGGTAGTTGTCTTTCAATGAAGCTTTGTTTAAATATCTAAAATCTATACAAAACTTTGATTTCTCCAGTCTTCTTCCTAACGGGACAGTTAGACACCCATTCAAAATATCTAATAGGGACAATAATACCAACATATACATCTTCATGATTTCCTTCTTAACCAAAGGCGGTGTAAATGGTTTTATTACGCGTAGTTTACCTTGTTTGAATGGTTTTTGGTTTTTCTTTAAGAGGGATTTTTGTGCGTATTATTTGAGTGTCATAGGATTTAAGATATTCTGTAACTCCATGCAAAAAACATTAGAAAATTCTTTGAACGACTCCATGTATTTGAGTTTAATGCGAAAGTGGTAAAGTTTCTAGACCGAGTTTGATCATCTTCGGTTTCTCTTCCACTGCAATATTACACTCTTCCACTTTAGTCTCTATAGGTTCGAGTTTAGGTCTTTCGTACATCATTAAAATCAAACAACTATTCTAAAGGCGTTAGACCACTTGGCAAACTTCCATCTTTAGAATGCGAGTTTCTAATTCTTTTGTTTCTAATTTTGCACTCAATTCTATTTACGTTTCTAAGTTTGCAAGTCCGAGAGGTTAATAGTGACAAGCTCGGAGAAGATTCTTTCTTCACAAGAAAATTTTCTTCCCCGTTCTATATGATGCTGTATCATAATACGAGATACGAACTATACGGTTCAAATTCATTTTACGAATTGCATGAAGTCTTCTATTTTTTATCTCCGTCAAACACCCTGCAGTATTTTTTATTTATGCGCTCCAGTGCAATCAATCTAAATTTTATCAGAGGTGAACAATCTTCGGTGTCATGCGCGTTAGACATGTCCTAGGTTGCAAAGGCTAAATTGTGGGCTATCAGATTTCTTTTTCTCGGGACAACACTCGGTATGGACTCCTCAAATGTTTTCAAAGATCCATGACATCATTCAGAGTAGGCCCTAAGTGCAGGATGATTTGCATTATACACCCCATTGACTTGCTTAATTATTAACTCGAAATCCCCATACCACGACTATTTTCTTGGCTCCTAACTTTTTCGGAAAATGTAAGCCTAAGAGCAAGGATTCGTACTCCGCTATGTTGTTGGAGCATTGAACGTTTAATTTGCAAAAAATACACATTCTTACACTGCTTTGAGTGTTAGTAATCCGGACACCTGCACTAGCATTTGTTCTTGTGCATGACCCATCAAAATACATACTCCGAGAGGATCATTTTCGAGTTTTATTAGTTTGGTGAATGTCCTACATGCGAGTTTGATTCTCAAGTTTCTCATCGGGTTGAGGATTTGTTCTCTTGGTCATCGAATTCAAGTTTAATGGATTGATGACTTGTAGTTCAAGACGTGTTTAGTTTGCTAATGTTTTCAAATACATCAAAGTGTTTTGATACTTCGGTCTTGTGCTCTTCTTCCTTCGTTTTCGCCATTGATCTGTTAAAGTGATTTGTTCGGTGAGGGTTTCATCATTAAACATGATAAAGGAATCAAGGCTGTGCTTATGGAATCTGAGAGGGGAGTTTTGAGCTGTCTTGACTTATGTTTGTGTGTGCATATGAGACTCCCTATAAAGTCTTCTAGTCGATTGAAAACGGGGATAGTCACATAGGTCATGTCCATTTTTCATAGTCCCAGCTTAACTTAGCCCCCCAAGATCTTGATAAAGAATTCCATACTTCGAGTCTTGTTTGAGGAAAATCACCCTAGAGGGTTTGTTGGGCTTAAACCTCCACGAGTAAGGGCATGTCTACTTAAGAAGGACTCACACAACCATATATGTTCATGAAAAACTAAATAGAGTAGATCGAGGAAGTTACCGTAGGGTCCTACGGTTGAAACGAGATCAGCGGGGTCGAAACCGGCAACCGTCCTTCCTTCTTAACCTGAAAGACAAAGAAGAAACAAGCACGAAAGAGGCGGGTTATACGGCATATATCTACTCTAAATGTTAGTGAAATCCATATAAAATATCGGATAAACCATAATGAATGCTTAAATAGCAATATTCTCATATATGTAAAGCGAGACACTAACACGTATATTTCGGGAACAAGATGGTACTTACTGTATTATAAATAGCATGTACGAAATAACGAGTGGAGATATCACTGAATCCTTCCACGATCTTGAGCGAGCCGATCGTCCGGATCCGTCCCACCCTTGCCTCGCTAAGATTCCTTCAGCGGCTGCATACGAGATGACATATAAAGGAATGAGCATCTCCAAGAAACAAAGGTTTCTCGTAATGAACGGGAAGTGCGGGAGGCACGGGAATTCGGACTTGGATAGGGAATACCAGCGGAGTATAATATCAATAATTCTCTCTCTCCCTTAGGCCATACACATGAGGTCGCTTTTATACTCCCTCAAAGTAGTTTCAACGATTGGAAACGATTGACCACGTCTTTGGGAGTGGTTGAACTACGGAGGTAACCATCAACCCTGACACGAAAATAGGGAATTTTTATATATATTTTTAATGATTTTTAATGGCATATGCGGAAAAAGTGCGGTTGGACTCGCGTATACACGCGAGAAAATTACAGGCATAATCGCGTATGAGGATTTTACACTATTTTTAGTGAATTTGTCAAGTACGTAGGAATGGGTGCAAAAACCATAAAAAGCAATCATGAATCATATGAAGGTGAGAAATGATGCTATAACGAGATGCCCCTAATATATGAGGTCGAAGAGGGGTACATGATGGGTGGAAATGTATTATGCACATAGAAAAGAACTTGAGGACAAGAGACTTCACCATATTTCAGCTGTCAAAAACCAATGAAAGAAAACGAGAGGGTCAACTCATGCTAAGGTGGGCATACCCATGCTCGGTCAAAAATACATCATATAGAAAGTGCGAATAGATCCAACATGTATACAAGTATAGCGGGCGAAAGTACATAATGAATCATCGAGCATGGCCGGAAGTATAAGTACGAATCAATGTCCAAGTATCACATATGAAAGGTGATCAAAGATCTTTGCGTGGATGTACGATCAAAAAAGTAAGCTGAGTCTCCAAGTACCAAATCATAAGGGTGGAACAAACGGTACTATCACGCAACTCGAGACCAACATATGGGATCTTTGTACTAAATTGCAACATATAAGGGTGGACGGCATCATCTGGCGGCGAATGGTATCAAAAGTGAACCGAGAAATGCGGTGCAACCCGAGGTCTTCACCGATCACTATGCACAATTCTACACAATGGGAATAAATGAGCTGAAGTCGACCATGTGAGAAATCGTTGGATTACCGGTCAATGATGTATACCATTAACCAGCGAGACAACCCACCAATAATGAAAAATGAGTGTCAAGGTGCCCTAGTACAATTTGACAAGTGCGAATGAATGAGTTGAAGTCGAACACTTGAAAGAATCTACCAATCAGAAGGCAATGATGAATCCCCACATGTCGATAGCGAAAGAGTACGCCAGCGATGTATGCAAACCCTAAGGTGCTGACAAAAGACTCTGGACCTTATTCCCGAAAGCGATGAGTCGAGTCGATGGGAGAAATTTCTCTTTGGAAGGAAGGCATTAAGGCATCCCACATCAATCCAAGCGAGTGTAACCCGCGAGCCAAGATTTGAAGGAATCGGACAGTAGAGTGATGGAACCAAAGCGAAAGTACGTTTCCGACATGCACAAGATGAAGCTAGCGCACGGAAGAAACCCTCTGAACCAACCAATAATGAGCTGACACGGAGCGAGAAATCACCGATAGGGTCAAATGGAAATCAAGGTCTTGCCACGAATCCCAAGAGTGTGATGTGTGCTGCGTCGAACACGGGGGAAACCACTCGGTCAAGACCCATAATGATGATCAAATGTTGAGCACAAGGTCACCTATCAATGATGGAAATAGGGCCGGTGCGGCTCTAGGTTTGCTCTCGGAGAAATGTGTCATAGTCGATAAGAGACAAACCCGCCGACAGAAAGTCAATGAGGACCTTCTCAAACCGGCCACGAGAGAAGACCAAAACATACGATGTGATAGAACAAGACTGAAACAAGACGGGAAGGCCGGTGAATAATGAGTCAAGAGACACGCGCGAATGGTGAGCTACAGTTCAGACTTCCCCTTGAACGAAAAGCACGACTCGTGATGACCATGGCGATAAAAAGTGACAACATGTATAGTGCATTATGCGAGGAGGCGAGAACAAACTCTCCATATTATTGGAAGAGATAACCAACTAGGAGGCCGACAAGTGAAACAAGGTAAAAGAGAGCTGAACCTAGGTCAAAACTAAAACCATCCCAAATGAAGTAAATATATGTAAGTATATGTACTTTGTTCAAGGGCGACAAAGTCGACTCACGTCTTGCCATCAAAACAACGAAGATACATCTCGTTCCCGCTCTTTTTGTTATATTTAATTTTTTTGTCTTTTTCATATAATAAGCCTGAAAGAATAAAAAGAAATGCTATGGTACAATGGATAGAGCAGTATCAAAGAATCGGATGCACTGGTTCTCTGGGGTGACAATCCTATGCTCAATGCAAGGTGGCGGAAGCGGTAGCGATACTCAAAGGCACGTTCCATCCATGGGTAAACAAAGGGTGTCAAGTGCGATAGCTAAGTGCATGCAATGGTTAACTTGTACAAATAGTCAAGGTCAAAAAGTTGGCTTAAACAACGAGTCCAAATGAAGCCGGCTAAAAGGCCGGGATAAACAAGTAGCCAATATGCCGATGCAGTAATAAAAACAACGACACCGGGGAGCCTCTAGGGTAATAGCCGGAAAAAATTATAGTGAGGAATAAGAAGAATGAAGCTTCAACACATAAGTCATGGCGGGACTAAAGAGGACTCCGAGCCTACATAAAATGCGACGCAGGAAACAAGTGATAGCGAGGAACTAACTAGGGAAGCCCATGTAAATGAGGCTCTACTACCCAATTCATGATTAAATAATCGGCGAGTGAAATGGGTGTAATACTCATGACCTAATGGGATCGACCTAAGGCAAGTGGAGATCGGTATGGAGGCTAGTATGCAAGTGCAGCGGAAAGTGATTTCCTAACCTATATGCCGGTGAAGATCATATCCTGCTGAAGTGACGAGTCGGTAATCATGGATCAAAAAGCGGGAAAAATCTCAAAATGAAATCGTCGAAAATGTACCAGAAAAACATACAAATTGGGCACTTCAAACATCAAGGTTATGCGACTTAAGATAGATCGAAAAAAATGAGCATAACAAATTTTTGTGAAAAATTTTCAACTTTTAGGCATAAATAGACAAATTACCTCATATTTGGTTCATTATTGCATTGCGATTTGGAAAAAAAGTGCTGCGGAGCAAAAAAATTCTTTCGTCGAATCGGGAACAACGTGACGTCGAATCGCACCGAATTTGTCGGGTAGGCTCCTCAATCATCTTTACCAAATCATTTTGTCGAGTTTGGAAATTAAAATTTAGTGATTTTCACCATTAAAACCCTTACTAAAAAACTCGGACTTGCGCATACGCGAGTTGGTAATAGGAAAGTCGCGTATGCGCGCGGCGTACAAAAGAAAAAGTCACGTATGCGCAGTGCGAATCAAAAAATGCGTGGCTAATGGATCATTTGTTGAAATTTGTGAGACGACAATCTCATGGAGGAGCGTGAACACGGCGCAATTGATCAAGAGGTCATGCAAGATCGAAGCGGCACAAAATATTCTTGAAATTGCGGATTGTTCAAATTTTTTCAAAATGCCAAATATGAAAAGCAATGCTCGGTTGCTAGAAATGCTCGTCAATTCTGCAGGGAACCGGACCAAGATTGTTTTACGTGATAGATCGGATGCAGTACGCATTGAAGTGGAAGACATATACTTTATTCTTGGACTCTCCCGGAGAGAACGATAGGTGCACGAAGCCCACGGGAGGAGCTAGCGTGGGAAGATGCTGTCCACGTGTATTGCGTAGAGGGTTCCAGAAAGTTGGAACTCGGATTGATATTAAAGATTTACGGGATTTACACGTGAAAATCCTCCTTTTCATTGGCGAGTGGCGGGGATGCGCACTCCCTACATCGAGGCGTCCGGGACGCAAATAAGCATAGCGGTAGAATGTGACTCATGTGTATGATTGGTGCACGGCCCTTTTCCTGAACATGAAACAACGGTTGACCTCAATCCGCCAAGAGAGAATAAACATTTTGGGTACGGTACTATTTTGATGACATTCTTCTTTGAGAAGATACCGGCATTGAGACCCGAGTTATCTCTACCATCGGTAGCCCGCGGGACCCAGAAATTGCCCGTTGGGCGGGCATGATGAAGAGATGAAGTGAAGTTCCCCGGGACCACTTGGGACGATGAGTTCTTCCTTTGGTGGGGAGAACAAATCATCGCGGTGGATGACTATCCCTATGCTGGGATGGACTTTCGTGGAGATCCGGATCTAGTTCTTCCACCGAGCACGGCATGGGGAGCATAGTCGGTAAGTTTGCAAAAAAATTTTGACTTATATAATTTTTTTTGGATTTTTTCAAATATGTATTGAAAAATGAAAATAAACATGTTTTTGATTGGATTCATAATGGCTGACAATGTAAACATGATCATGATACGAGATATTGGACCGGTGCGACACAGGGGTTCGCGCGCCCTGAGCGTCGCGGGGGCGAGGCAAATACGGTGGATTCGGCCAGGGACCCTCACAGTATGCGGAGAGATTTGGAGGGGTTAACCCACCAAATACCTATGGGCTGCCCGTGGAGAAGACTGCCGGAAGCCATCCGAGGATGGGTGGTAGGAGTGCCCGAGACTCGGTACGATTATTCAGCAGAGTTGCCACCGCGGTCACGTTCTATAGGAACACGACTTACGGGGCGGGGACCTCGGGAGTAGACAAATATTATGTATTAGATAGTAGTATAATATTTTTTGAGGCTGAACATGATCGGGCATAAGCCCAAGTTTTGTATGACGTTATGGATCCAAATTTTTGTAAAGTTTTTTAAACCCTGCGATGATATATATACGGCGATATTTGATGTGATGTGATAAATGTATCAAATGTATGATGTTTTTGATGATTAAAATTTTATTGAATGGAATGATTAATATGCCAATCAATTTAGCTAATGAGTACGCTAACCAATTGTCGGCTCGAGGAATATGAATGAAAGTCAAAAAATTGAAATGATCTTTGTAACAAACGTACCCTCAAGAACAACGTAATAAAAATGGGTCTCGAACCCGATAAGTATTGTTCCAGTGTGACACCACAGTGAGAGTCCGAGAATACTACCAACGAATCAACACCCAAAGATATTGCCTCAGGAAGTAGATAAACAACTGCCAATGTATTACGCTATATTGTTAGGCAGGGACCAATGCGGACCTCTTGATACTGATCGAACGGAAGGATAATGAAGCACCCAAGCACGCGGAAGCTAAGTTCGGGTGTGTCTACTAACTCATTGGCGAAACCAAAATGACTCATGACATCCAACACAACTGTAAAATCGAGATAAAAAACATCACCATCTCATCAAAGATCAGAAAATCAACCAGGATATGTACAAAACAAAAATACTATATACAAAAGCAACATGCCGGGCCAAAGCCTAGGCATAATACTTCTTCAAATAGAGCCCATTTCGGGGCTCGGAGAGCTACGTTCCCTTCGAAATCAACCAAGGTATACGCTCCTTTCTTAAAGACTTTTTTAACGATGAAGAGCCATACCATAGACTTAAACTTTCCTACGCCCGGGCATCTTTTCTTGGGCATAGACCAAAACAAGGTCACCTTCAGAAAAGACCACGAGGTTTGGCGCTGCTTATCGTGCGAACTTTAACTCGGTTTTTATGCGCTTCATTCATCGTGGCGGCATCTCGTAGTGCTCATCGAATGTTCTAGATGAAGGAGCCGTTCTTCAAGACTAGAAGTGTACAGGAAGAAGTTCAACTGACTAACTTAAGAGAGGAATCTTGCATTTAATAGGAAATACGGATTCTACCCCGTGCACTAGGTCGAAACGGAGTAAAACGATTGCTGCGAGTTTTTCAGCGTCCCTGTATGCCCAAAGTGCGAGGATACAGCATAATATGCAGTTGGATCTAGCTTTATCAATTGTCCTTTGAAGAATTGTCTTGAAGGATTTATTCACGGCTTCCACTTGCCCATTGGCTTGAGGATAATACGGAGATGAATGCTCTGCTAGGAAACCCAATTTGAGAGCCAACTCAGCCCATCATACTATTATGAAAATGAGTCGCCATGGTTAGTGACAATCTCTCGAGGAATACCAAAAACGAGCGATAACTTTGGTTGAAAAGGAAAAGAGCTGCTGGTCTCACCATCATTCCAAAAGTAGGCATAGCTTCGACCCACTTCGTCACAGTAGTCTCTGCTACAATAATGTGCTTGTGACCTTTAGCGAAGGTGGGTTACAAGTAGTATAATCAATACCCCACTTTGTAAAGGGACCGACAGTAATGGCGGGAAAAAAGCGGAGCTGGATGAGCACGCATTTTCGAGTATAGACTTGACACGGATGACACTTTTGGCGATTCAATACAATCTTTGAAAATCGAGGGCCAAAAGTACCCGGCACGCAAGATTTTTTGGGGCAGTAGCAAGCCCCGGATAAATGACCCCCACAAGCTCCACTATGGGAATCATTCGACACTGACCTCGGCTTCTTCGAGAGTTAAGCAGCATCTTAGGATTGAATCAACCCCTCGACGGTATAAAGCATCACCAATAATCAAATAATTCTTGGCCAAGTGGCGCAGACTTACGACGCTCATCTTTCGAAAAAGTAGAGAAACTTCGAGTCTGGAGATACACAATGATATCTCCGCACCAAGGATCCGTGAAGAGATGAGAAACAAATTTTCATCCAGAAGGATTCATCATAGAGCATCTCTTCCCACCCGCAACTCGAGATCAATTTCGCAAAAACCAATGATTTCTTGGACTTGGCGGACATGAACTCAAGATCAAATTCACAGTAAAATCACAATCCATCTATTGTATTTTCCCCCAATCACTCGCCTACTAAGGACAAATTGAAATGGATTGGAAGCTGCCAAAACATAAGTTTTGTGAATAATAATGTAATGTCGAGTCGTTGCACGACGCATGAGCTGCTGCTAAGGCTAACTTTTCTATCGGAGTGTACCGGAGTTCAGGTCCTACCAAGCCTCGACTAAGGTAGTAAATAACATGCTCTGCAAGAGGCATCATCCTCCCTGAACCGAGAACCATACCAATGGTAGATTTTTCTGTACTCGAGATACAAAAAGGAAATCACTGTTATAATCGGGTGGACTCAATAAAGGAAGCGAGAGGTCAATGCTTTCTTCAAAGCATCGAATGAGCGTTGAGCATAGTCGTCCCAAAGAAAAGGAACTCCTTTCTTCAACAATCTCATAAATCCCTTTGTAACTTGACATAATTTACGATAAATATCCGAAGAAAATTAGACTTTCCTTGCGGACTTTGAAGGCGACGAATTGAGGACGGGGGAGGCAACCGAAGTATTGCCTCAGCCTTGAAGAGAATCTACCCTTATCCCTTCCCTAGACACAATGAATCCCAATAGTAGCCGGATGATAGCCGTGAAAACACACTTGTTCGAATTCAATCTAATCTTATAGAACCGAGCATCATTCAAATATTTTCGGAGAGGTGACCAGGGATGATCCATCCTCTTTCGAGAATGAGCACCTAAATCATCTAAGTATGCCTCGATAATCTTTTTTATGTCGTGAAAATCATATGACATGGCCAGTTTGAAAGGTAGCCCCAGCATTTTTTAAGACCAAAGGCATCTTCTTGTATGCAAACGTACCCCGAGGGGACAAATAAAGGCGATCTTATGTTGATCTTCGGGACGGATAGTGATCTGATTTATATCCCTGAGAAACCGATCCATGAAAGGAGAAAATCTCATTACCGACACACTCGTCAATGATCGATCGATAAATGGTGTGGGGTAATTATCTTTAGGACATGATTTATTTAGGTCTTTGAAATCAATGCATACTCGAATCGTTCCTTTCTTTTTATCTGCTGAGGAACGGGATTTGAAACCCATTCGGTCAAAGGAGCGGGAAAATGAATCCCGCCTTAGCGACTTCTCAACTTCGGCACTTTGGTGGCGCTGCCTTCTAGGATTGACGGGACGAAGTTTTTGCCTCATAGGCTTAGTGTTTTCATACGTCTTGATCTCATGCTAGACAATAGATGGGTCTATGCCAGGCATTTGCTCATAAGACCAAGAAAATACATCGCTATACTCTTTAAAGAGCTCGGTGTAAATTTGAATCTCTTCACGGGAACGTTCAGCTCCGATGAAGACATTCTCGATAATATTGGGATCCACGGAAATTTTCACTAGGATAGTAGGAGAAATCACGACCATGTTCCCTTGGCATACACCCTGTGTTGGTGCTAAAGGGTTCAAGAGCTGAGTGAACAAGACCAAGAGATCGAGGACTTGGAAAAACTTGTTTCAACTTCGCTCAAGTCGGGTAAAAAGTGATACTAGATGATGCAAGTCATCCACCGGTCTATCTATACCAGTCATGGCTTCCGGGATGGCCTCTTCGGATGGAAGAGTGGTATCAAGGCAATCACGAGCGAGAAGAAGAACTAAGTGTCCAAGCCGGGAGCCACATCTCCATCCAACTCCTTAGGGTGAAAGAGGAGCTGGAATGGATTCTGAGAGTCGACAACGGGAGCGATAGGCAATCTCAAGCGGTAGAAATAGGAAATTTCATTCCACCCACTTGACCCTCTCGCTAATGTGGCGGTGAGGGGAAGGTAGGTCCAGAGGTCCGAAAAAATAATGAGTTCGAAGAACTCTCCTCGAAGAGGAACCTTGGAGGATGAAATAGCATTAATATGAACCGTGGAGGAGGAATATCGAAAGTACCCATCAGGGAAGAATACATTCCAACTCCTAAATTCTCAACAGGCGCCTTAGAATTATCCAACTTAGGAATAGATGAGTTAGTAGACGCATTCGGGTCTATAGGAGGATAGTCCGGTTCATCCCTGTAACAATCCTCCTTCGTGGAAACATATAATGTGAAACAATGAGGATGCAATGGCATCCATCTCATAAATCCGGTTTCTCCCCAACGGAAAGGTTATGTAGTCCAAGCTTGCATCCACTACCTCAACCTCTATATTGGCAGTTTTTCCCCCAACACGGATGGGCAAAGCGCGGGACAATCCCATGGGGGTCGCATGAGAATGACCATCGAACGCGGTCGAGAACAGGTGCTAGATGGAACAACTTTGGGAGATCCAAGTGTCTTCCAACACGCAAGAGACATCACGCATGTGGAAGCACCCTCATCAACAATCGTTCGAAAGATGTTACACTTCGATACGATGATTTAATATGAAAGGCCATGTGATGAGGAAGTCTCTTCTTAAAATTAGTCATATCAAAAGTAATCGAGAAGAGAATTTTTTGGATCAATAGCCCCAATGGCAATGTGCAAAGCAACTATCGGCTGAGTCGGACAAGGCCAGGTACCTCTAAAGATGACATAGCACAAGGACTCTGCACGCCGGATCTTCTACTAATCGAGTAGTTTTGGGCAGCCCTAGCATTCGGATTAATCGTTGATCGTTTAGAAGATGCTTTGGGCATCGAGGCATAGACTCAACGGTAGGCTTCGTGATGTGAAGCGGCTCGGTGCAGCATCGGGGAACATCCTTAGCTTTCGAAGACTCTTCTCCACCATAATCACGGGATCTCGTAGCGATATCCGCGTGAGCACTCATCATGAAAATGTTCGATGGAATTTCCCCTTCACTGGGTGCCTCCGGAGAAGCCCCGGGATTTTGGTCCGCGCCAACAACTAATTGTTGCCCTTGGGGAAAAGGGTTTGTTAACACAACTTTGAGAACTAGAAGAACCTGTGGGCTAACAAGCGTCGTGCATCTCGAATTTTAGGGGCAAAGGTGCGTCGAGATGGTCTCCGAGCACATAGCTTGCATGGAAACTTCACTTTTTTTTCTCCTTTTGACCCTCACCAACATGCTCGTTGGTTTTATTTGCATTACCCTTCCAGTTCTTGCCCTTCTTCTTGTTATTTACGTCCCTTCTTCTTCCCATCGGATTGTTGATTTCCTTTGGGATCGAGAACCTTGGATAGCATTTATGGACAAAAAGGCTAGGAAGGTGATGACTCGAGCGAGCACGACGACCGAGAAGGAAGCGGATTGTAAAGACAAGCTGCTGCAATTGAGAAACGGTAGACTACACCACTATTGATCGATCCAACCCAGATCGTCGCCATGAGGACGGGCTTAGTTTTTCGACAAATCTAATTTGGAGCGAGGAGCATTGGGCAAATACTTGTGAAGGACCCCAGGCATGAGAATATATCAACTCTAGTTCTTTGGGCCCTAAAAATGGCCTCTGCTCCTCGGAAAAATACCCAGGAGAGGGATACATCTTTCGAAATATCCGACTACAAGGATTTGAGAAACCATTCCAAAAGGAATTCACCTGGAATATGAGCTTTAATCGACTCTTCCTTCTCCTCCATTCCTGAATGTGATCGGAAATGTGGGTTGCTTCATCTGCTTAAAATTGGCTAGGAGTTCGGTCCCAATGTCATATTGGACGGACAGCGAAAATGGTTGCGAAATGCTAACGACAATTCTCCAAATGTAGCAAAACTGCCTCCGATGAGCTCAATATACCATTTGGCGGCGTTTCCAGGTTAGGGTGCGTTGAAATAATCTCAACCTAATCGAATCATCGATCGGGGAGTTCGAAGAACACCATAAATGGAAAGTGGTAATGTGGTCGACGGATCTTCTCCATGCTTACCTTCAAACTTTGGAATGTACGAAGGAAGTTTGGTGGGAATCGGAGGCCACCCGGACCATAACGAACTCGGATCATTAGTTAACTCGACGGATCACGCAAGTTTAACGTTGCCAGAAAAGGTAAGCGAGGTAGAGCACTGAGGATTCCATCCTTGATGGGATGGATTCCCAACATTCTGAAAAGAATAGCTGGATTTGATGAGGCACCGAGGTTTCCGCGAAAGGACTCGTAGAAAAGGAGAAGAACGGCCTCCTCCCCTTTGCGAGTTACCAAAGTACCTCTTCGGTTCCCACGTGAAGTATGAAATGAAGAGGAGAGCCCACGATAGGGGGTTCCGGGCATTAGAAAGAGGAGAAAAAGGTTTGGTATGCACTCGACGAAGGGAAATAAGTATTCCCTTGATGACTACAGTAAAGGCGATTCCACCGCGTCTGTAGTAAACAGGGGTTCCACCACTGTAAAGTAGTCGGAAATTTTCCCCCCGGACCAAGGGTTGAAACTACTGGGTCCGAGAAGTAAATGGAAAGGACCCTAAAGAAGGGTTGGAACTAGGAATTTGCCGGTTCCAAAGGGGAAACCACTGAAAAGAAGACGATCCACTAGCCATGGAAGACATGGGTGTAGATCCATTTACGACGACGAAAAGGAAAAAGAGGGATTCCCACTAGTGGGAATCCCACGAACGAAGGGACCGAGAATGAGAAGCATGTGCTTGGGTGAAACCGAGCCAAACATAGCATCACTAGAAGCAATAGAAGATAAAGCAATAGTTCCCCCTCCTTCAACGAAGACGGGGTCCGAATGCTACGACACTCACGGCGGAAGCCGCGTTCCCAGTCGTGGCCATCGAAAGATATGAATGATACGGAAGATCTTGGGTCCGCATCGACTTAGGTCCGATGTCTTGAACAACGAATGGATAATCGGGAGGAAGAGGAGATGGACTGATGCGGGGAGGTTCGGAGTACTTCTTCGATTTGAAAATCTTCTTCTGAGGAAATAAAATTCGCGAGGTGAGTGGAACGCTCCTCTCGGAACCGACACCGGGAATCGGCTATGAAACCTTCGGACCTTTGTGGAGGATCTCTCTCCTCTGCGTCGGACGTCATCGGGGTGGTAACCACCTGCTAAATCACTCCTACGCCTTCTCGAAGAAGGCTGCGGACTCTCGGGAGATAACCCCGGATTCTCCTCGATCGTCGAGCGCTTGATCGACCACTTTTATAGATTTTAATTAGACTCAAAAAGTGAAAAGCTAGGCAAGCTAGGAGCAAGAGCACTCACTATAAGAAAAAATCCACGAGATACAATCAAGCAAACGACCTTCAAGTATTTACTACTCGGGTGATGAGGATCGGACACCAAAATACGGAAAGCGAAATATAGGACCTCCCGAAACGATGCAGGATAATTACGACCCCGGAACAACTAGCGAAGGTATCAAAGCTAGGTTATGCCGACCTCCAAACGCGGCCTTTGCCGGCTCAAGCACCCAAGCTTTGCAAGGCACCCCCAGAAATGCTGCGCCGAAAGTGATGCGACGTACGCCCTCGGGTACCACGGGTATTCCCCCCATCGGTCACTGTGTGGAACCTAGGAGTGGCAACTATGGGCACCAATCGGTGTCGGGCGGGTGGAACGGTCTTGAGGTCGGATTCGAGCTAATCGGAGAGGGGGTATCCCTCTTCTCGGCCTTCACTTCCCCTCGCTTGACTCTCGGGAGGAGAGCTTTCCCGGTCCACCTAACGGAGTTGGATTTCGCTCAATTAATCAACTTCTATGTTTTGTTTGAGCGACCTTGGAGAGTTAACTCTCCACTCACCTAATCAAGGCCCTACAACCTAGCTAGTTGGTGTATGACACTTAGAAAACTTGCTAGTTGATTTTAAATTATATCGCTTATTTTAATGAGGTCATTATGTTAAGTCACAAGGATGCGGAAATGAAACTTATGATGTTTTTGGCGCAGAAACAAATTAATAAAAACCAAACTACATGCAAATTCGAGTTATTGTCTTTCGATGAAAATCAACTTCTACACGGGTTCTACGAGATTAAAAATTGTATTTTTCTTTTCGGATAGCAAACTCACACTCAAAAAAAACTATGAAAATGACTAAGTGTTTAAATGCACCTAATGCAAATCACTACAAGCATGCAAATCCTAAGATGCAAAATCTCCTAAAGCAGTGAAATTTCCCAAAAGTCCTTCGAGTTTTAACTCTTCTTGGTTGTCCAGAAAGCTAGTTCCCGAAATCAAGAACTCTTAATATGAAGACACCAAAAACGTTTAAAAAAACAAGAGGAAGAAATGAATGACAACTCCCTTCCAATTATCAAGCCAAAATCCAAAGGCAAGAAACTTCAACCAAGCTCAGAAAGACACAAAGAAAAGCGAAAAAACAAAAATGCAAAAAACAAAAGCAAACAACAAAGCAAAATGTTTTTTGAGCTTTTGTGTTTTATAAAAGAGTTCGAAAAGACCAAGTAAAACTATAAAATTTCAAGCCAAACAATGCGAATTTCAAGAAAATACTTCCAAAAAATCCGCAAATCTTATAAGGCTAACTAGTAGCAAGATCAATACCAGACAAAAGAAGACAAGAAAACTCGGCCACTCGAGCCCTAGAATAATAGTGCAACCTTGCCCAAACAAAAACTCCAAAGAACCAAGAAAGACTCTTCAAAAAGACTGCAACAAGACCTAGCCAAGCTCGAACTCAAGAAAACCAATCAAGAAAGCGAGACAAAAATCGTAGTGCCAAGCAAAACAAAAAAGATAGGAAAGAGTAAATGAAGCGGGGAGCTCTATGTTACGATGAAGCGGGAGACAGACCAAGAATGCCAGAAAGCGATCTTGGTACTCAAACCCGAAGTGCCGACACAAGAAACAACACTTTGCCAAAAATACTAGTTTTCAATCAAGCGAAAGAGAGAAAGACCAAAGACCACCTTCTTCACAATCCGAGAGAGTACTAAGACAACTGCAGAACAAGTCTCCACAGACGAGAAGGACTAAAAAGCCAAAGAATCCAAAATTTCCAAAATACGCACTAGGTATACGCTACTTCACGGTTTAGCAACAAGCGTGCATACACGATTGTGCTAAAGAAAACACGCGATATACGCGAGTCCCCTTTAGACAAAGTTGCGTGTATACGCGTTGTGTGCAGAGAAAAAAAGCGCGTATACAAAGGTAAATAATGAAAAAAAACAAAAAAGGACAAGCACGGATAAGAAACCGGGACTTCGATCGGCGAGAAAAGAGTAAAGGCTGGGCGCAAATGAAAGTTAAAACGAGTTGGAAACCTACCAAACGGATGAAACCACCCAACGGGGGGAATCACAGAATGCAATCCCCGGTGGAGTTTCCGGTTATGTTTCGGGGAAAATCACCCTAGAGGTTTGTTGGGCTTAAACCTCCACGGAAAGCGAGGGGCATGCTACTTAAGAAGGACTCACACAACCATACATGTTCATGAAAAAACTAAATAGAGTAGATCGAGGAAGTTACCGTAGGTCCTACGGTTGAAGCAGATCCGCGAGGTCCAAACCCCCCAAACAACCGTCCTTCCTTCTTAACTCGAAAGACAAGAAGAAACAAGCATGAAGAAGCTGATTTGTACAACATATATCTACTCTAAATGTTAGTGAAATCCATATAAAATATCAGATAAACCATAATGAATGCTTAAATAACAATATTCTCATATATGTAAGAAGACACTAACACGTATATTTTTGGGAAAAAGATGGTACTTCGTATTATAAATAGCATGTACTGAAATAACGAGTGGAGAGATCACACGAATCCTTCCACGATCTTTGAAGCGAGCCGTCGTTCGGATCCATCCCACCCTTGCCTCGCTAAGATTCCTTTCGGAGCTGGTGCATACGAGATGACATATAAAGGAATGAGCATCTCCAAGAAACAAAGGTTTCTCGTAATGAAATGGGAAGTGCGGGAGGCATGGGAATTCAGACTTGGATAGGGAATACCAGCAGTATAATATCAATAATTCTCTCTCTCCCTTAGGCCATACACATGAGGTGCTTTTATACTCCCTCAAAGTAGTTTCAACGGTTGGAACCGGTTGGCCACGTCTTTGGGGTGGTTGAACTACCGAGCAACCATCAACTTGACCCGAAAATATGGAATTTTTATATATTTTTTAATGATTTTAATGGCATACGCGGAAAAGTGCGATTGGACTCGCGTATACACGCGAAAAAGTGCAGGGCATAATCGCGTATGGGGATTTTTACAACTGTTTTTTAGTGAATTTGTCCAGAGTCTATAGGAATGGGTGCCCAAAACCATAAAAAGCAATCATGAATCATATGAAGGTGAGAAATGATGCTATAGCAGGTACATCGAGGCCACAACAACATCCATAACTAAGCATTTGGCTAGAATCTGGGCTAAGTTAACACAAAGGTCTTTGATCAATCCTAAACACTTGACTGCGCTGAGTCAAAAGGAGTAAAGATCTTTATAAGGTGCGGTGATTTCAAGACCCAGGGCTTTCCATTACAGCTTTTGGCATTAAATTATGAGAAGCCCTACGAGTCATGCATAGCGTTGTGTAGAATTTTGTCATGAACGTTAAAACTTACATAAAAGGGGGGGACGAGGTCCTTCTTGAAACTTACCTTCAATCTTTGGACCAAAAAAATAAGCTACGGTTGATCATCACTAAGATTGAGTGTATCCTCATTTTATTCTATGTTCAAAGCCTTTAAAATTTTAGACCTATATACATGTTGGGCAGCTAACTCGGTCAAAGAGATAGAAATTTTGATCTTTGAGATTTCCTATTCAGTTTGAAAGGAATTAGATTCTTTAAGGTCTTTGGTTTCGACCTTGTTCTTTGCCACTCTATCGAGCAACAACAACTATCGATTTTTTTTATCTACACTTGACGCTAACGGTTGTAATAGAAGTACCCGGCTAAAGTGTTGAGTACTTGCTAATGTTTGCACTCTGTTTTTCAAGATTTTGAGTGTCTTTCTCTTTACCTTTACCGGAATTAACGACCAATGTTTTATCCTTTTTGTTTGGTATTGTTTTAGGCTTGGTTGTAGTGGTGTTTAGAGAAGATTTTTCGGAGGTTTTGGTGCTAGGGGTTTGTTGACTAGATTTACTTAGAGTTCATATTCTTTCGAAGGTTACAGGACGACATTTTCCATGTTTTGATAATAATATTCATTATCATCTCTTTTGTTGTCATAAGGTGTATACGAGACCTTGTTTCCTATCATGATGAACCTCAAAGTCATCATCATCTACCCCAAATAGGTTAATATCATCTTCCTCTGCTCATTTCATCTGTTCCCTCAACCTCACTCACATAGTTTTGATGAAAGGGCGGAGCGATCCGATGATCATCTTCCCTGGGTCTGTTGGAAGTTTGGTTTCTTCTTATATTCGATCTCGGTTTTGGTTTCGTTTTGAGGAGCGAGTTTGGTTTTGACTTGCTTGTGCGCTCTCGAGAATGCTCATTTTCTTCATCATTTCTTCCATCATTCTTTCCATCTTTTAGCTTGAGGTAGTAGGTGTGGATTCCTCTCTAAAAGATACTCTCTTTTCAGATTTCATCCTTGCTCTCTTCTCCATTAGGTTGACTTCCACGAAAAGAGCACCTCTTTGCATGTCTTCGAGGGGTTGCAAAATATCTCTCTACGAGTGAATAGGTCATGTCTACATCAAACCCTTGAGGGAAACTTGTTTAAGGCGGAGCCTTGTGGAGGTTTTAATTCCAAGGAGAGTGCATTGTACACACTATTAAATCTAGTACAATAGGCTTGTACACTTTCCCCCAGGGGTTTCTATGGAGATTGTTGTAGTCGGCAAGAACTTGGAGAGGATTCTTCCTCACTTCCCATTTGTTTAAGAATGTTTGATGGAAGCCTTGGAGATTGTTGATACTTGTGGGGGGCTAGGGCTTTAAACCATTTTCTTACGTCTCCCCCTAAACTACGAGCAAACAATGCGAGTTTAGCGAATCATCATCAATTTCATTTACGTCAAAATAGTCATTCATCTTGTCCACATGTTGTGATCGTTTGTTGTAGCATTGCTAGCATCGTATAATGGAATTTTGGGATGATAGTCTGTGGAATATTGACTAAGGTTACCGGAAGGACTAAGGGAGCATACCATGCTTTGCCATGATATGTGGTGGAGGTGGATTGACAAGAGGGGGTGTGGGCTGAAGTGAAGTGGTTTGAGCGATGGACAAAGGATGAAAAGAAGTGGATGGGAATGCGATGAATTCTGAGTTGTCCTTGGATGAGAGACACCTAGATTATAAATAAAATGTAAATCGGGAGGTGTTGTTTCTCTATTCCCAAGATGTTCACTTGTTTCGGGAGATGAATGTGAAAACTCGAGAATCTAAGCGATCTAAATCATCAAAGGACCTATTTCTAAATGGATTTAATAGGTCGACTTGTGACTTTTCTAGAGTTGAAAGATTTTCGAGGGGATCGAATTAGCTCTTAGGGGGTATTACGAAAACAGTTGAAATTTCTATATTAGGAGACTTCCTAAGGATACTTTTCACGGGTTATCAACTATCTCGGGTGGATCGGGGTCGGGATGGGCTCTAGTGTGAATCTTTCTAGGAGCCACCATGCTGTGTTTTTAGACCCACATAAACAAGAAAAGTCTACCCGAGATATGACATTCTTTAAGAGGTTAACTAATCTGTTTTCACAATTTTAATCCTACGAGTCCTCTAGCGAGTTTGAAAGATATTATAATGATAAGGGTTCTTCCCGGTGGAGTCGAAGGTACTGTTCATGATTGTGGAGTCGCCGGGTGGAAAGTTTAGAGTATTTTCAAAGAGATACATCTGTCCACCACAATGCTTGTGAAACATCCTTTTCAAAGGATATCCCTAAACACAACAAACTCTAACCCAGAGATTGAATGGGAGGGGCATTTACCGAGATATGTCACCTCTTTAAAGAGGATGAGATCCGGGAGGCTACACGGCCCTTTCCGGACTACTGTCTAAGAGTATGAGGTAAAACACAACCAAAAGGTAAATGAAATGTAAGAGTGAGTGTTTTACTACCAATACTGAAATGTTTTTGGTATTTTTTACTGAGTTATTTTTTATTTGTGTGGTTTCTAAGAATGTCCTAACTTTGCTTCAAAAACTTAAATACGGTTGTGAGACAAAGGCGGTCTACTCTTATGGCTAAGCTAAAGCTGTTTTTTCAAGGTTAGATGAAGTCTTATCGAGAATCCTAGGGTTGACCTAGATTTTCATCTGACTCAAACCAAGTCTCATCATGATTCATTTGTTCCTTGGTAGTGCTTGAAAAAAGCTGCTTTTTACTCACAATGTTTTATGAAGATTTTGGGTTTTTAGCTCCCAGTGAGTCGCCGAAATGTTGGGAATCACGTAATTTATTAGCAAGATTGGCAAATTCCAATTACAAAAACAACATCGTTTCAACCAACTTTGGGATTCTAGGATCTAGCCCTCCTGAATCGGAGAGGGATCTCTCCAATAAGTGCAAAGATGGATATGTCTTTGAAGTTTGGGGTGATGGTATTAGGCTAGTTATGAAGACCAAGGGTTTTTGTTTTGTTTTTTGGATGGTTGAACATAATCGTTGTTAGAGGTGAAAAGTCACAAAGGTAAAGAGGTTCAAAGGTGAGAAGTTGCAAGCAAAAGAATAAGTTTTGATCAAAGAAGAAAGAGGATGGCGGGTTTTCGATCCATTGGGCTATGGAGTCATAAGAGGATTTAATTGAAACAATCGAGGTTCAAGAGTGGTCTATGGGGGCAAGTCATCTATGCCTAAGGATCTCTTTAAGGTTTTGATTTATGGAATGGAGTGATACATTAAGAAGGGGAAATAAATAGATGTAGAACAAAGAGCGGCCAGGATACGGTAAGTACTTTGAAACTATCCGGTCTTTGACCGGGCACTTAAGAAAGACATGAAAGCAAACTAGGATCCGGAAAGTACTTTGAAACTATCCGACCTTTGATACACTTCCAATAGAAAACATATAAAAACTAAGGGAAACTTGAAGGCCACCTTTTGGAGTAGAGGCTAGTGGGCCGAGCTCACCACAAATCCTCTCCTAGCTCTTCTTTACTTGGCTACTTCCAAGAAAATCACGAGAGATAACACGAGAATGGCCTAAGATCCGGTAAGTACTTTGAAACTATCCGACTTTTTAACACATTCTAAGGGAAATAATCAAACATTCATGCAAACAAGGCTGGGACCGGGGCTCACCATATCTTCCTCAGTTCATCTTCACACGAAATATCTTGAAAGTAACATTTAAAAATAATACTCATCTAAGGCAACAAGACAAGAGGAACGCCAACATTCCTATGCTTAAAAGCTGAATTAAATCATTTTCAAAATAACACGGTAGAAAGAAAAACATTTAAATAAATATTTCTCAGCCCGAGGGAAGGTTCTTGATATACGGTAGGTCCTAACACTGTTTAAAGCTATTCTTTCTGAAGAAAATGAAAACAAAAATGAATACGGGGAATAAAATACCAAGTTACAATGAGAATAACATCACCGTCAACATAGACCAAGATCCCATAAATCGGCTTTGTATTGATGCTCCAAACCGGTTACAACCTTCAAGTCCCAGGTGTTTTAATTCATCTTTCTTTCACAACCTAACTTATCGTTACAAGCGAGAGCTCCAAGAGCCGAGTGAATCACTATTTACAATCGAGAGTCTTGACTCAATTACATTACAATGCTTCAGCAATTACATCAACAACCAACCTCTCACTCATCCTCTCTAGAAGTATATATAGAAGGATGAGGAGGTGAGATCTAACAAAAGATCTTAAGGACAATTAATACGGATACAAGACTTCTCGGCCTTTTGAGGGGCTCGATGAGGAATTTTACGGGTGTAACACTTGTATTAATTGTTTTTACAATAAATATCAAAGCTCGGTGGGAGCTTTTGTTTGACTTTGAGGCTACGTGTACTTGTGTGGAGTAACTCTGTGGGATATTTTTTGCATTGGTTTCTTAGCGAAGTAACTCCCCTAGGCATCGGCTGAGGAAAAATTTGATCTTCTTCAATAACTTCGGCCTCTGTTTGAATGCTTTGAGGCAACAGGTGGCGCGCATGGTAGGCGAGGAATCAATTCGCCTCATTTGAAGCGGTGAAAACCTTTTACGTCAATGAAACACTTAATCCAGAGGGAATTAGGCTTTTGATAATCATTCTTAGTTGTAATTCCCCGGATCTATCTTTAATCTTCATCTGTCGAGCTTTGCCTTCAAAACTTATACTCTTTTAAGCTGTTTTTAAAAAATAACGAGTGTCTTGTCGATGTGCGAGTCTGCACGAGCCTCTAAAGGCATCAATGCCCATGAAACATTGACACACCGTTGAATCCAACCATGTGAATAGCTTTCTTCTATGAATCGAAGGCACGAGAATCATCATTCCCGGCCTTCGGCCTTTAAATAATGGAAGACCATTTAAATCCTGCATAAAACACAAAAAAATTAAGAAATCACTGCAATTTTTAGGTTTAGGCTGCTTGGGATAACGGGGGAAAGGAGCGTAGCCGTTGGATGGCATCATCCGATGGTTGGGATCGCAATCGCAAAAATAGGAGCGAGTGGTAATCGCAATCGGGAGAAAAATAATTGCGATGCATAATCGGAAGAAGAACATAACATGCGATTGTGATATTGCGAACGAGTGGATTTGTGATGAATTGCGGCCACAGATTTTTGCGATGAGCACTTTAAATAAATCGCAATTTGGAGCGATTGCGATTTGCGATAAGCACCTTAACTTTTGTTAGCAAGTGGTTCCGAGGGTGTGGGTGTATGGAAGAAAAGGGGTTAAAGACTTAGCACAACGGGCTTATGTCCAACACTTATGAAAAAAATGTGTTTTTTGAATGATTTTCAAAGGAAATGGAGGGTTCCGGTAAGGTTAAAGAGTGAGTCTTTAACTTTATAAGAGTGATTTCCATGAAGGGGAGAAAAGGAATCATGAAAACAAAGGGGATTTTATGGAGAAAAAAAGGAAACAAATGGAGGTAAGTTAAGAGTGGGAGAA
Organism: Pinus albicaulis; assembly: GCA_034641835.2. Taxonomy (NCBI): domain Eukaryota; kingdom Viridiplantae; phylum Streptophyta; class Pinopsida; order Pinales; family Pinaceae; genus Pinus; species Pinus albicaulis. The sequence continues at coordinate 160,215,178 of CM076572.1, read as the reverse complement.
AAGGGAAAATGATGGTTTCTCGGCGAGTCTTTTCTCATGAAATCAGTGAGAATTTCGAGCGTGAAATGGAAATAGTAAATGAAGATTTCGGACGGAGGCATGAGGCCTCCAAGGAGTCTTCAAGAGCCAACAATTTTTAGTGATAAAATTTGTTCCTTGGAGGCTCAAAAAGTCTTAGCCACCTTTTGGTATAACAAAATATTATAGGTGGCTAACAAATACCATTTACTCCATACGAAAAAGGATCATAACAAGTACAAAAATTCCACATTGAAGTACTAAAATAGAAATTTCCACAAAAAGACATAATGAGAAAAGAGAAACATGAGTTGCACCATAGATATCACAACTACTGCAGATAACATATGAAGGCTGAAAAAACCCTACAAGGTATTTTCCATGCTCAAAATCCTTCAAAAACTGTGTCAACCCACTGATTGATCATGACACCCATAGAATAAAACATGTAAAAATTCTCTTCAAAAGTGATCCAATCAGTGAACAATGTCTTCCATTGGATTCAAAATAACCAAAAACCCCTATCTGGATTCTTCTTGGACTCCAAAAGGCTAAAAACTCATCAAGTTATGGCTCTCCCAATTTTTGTGCTTCTATTCTTCCTCCAAATTGAATGATCCCACTAACTGAGCAGAAAATTTTCCATTTAATCCGCTCGAGAGGAAAAAAATTCACCCGTAATAAGTGCAAATTGTCGAATGGTTTGTTTGACCATTAACTCCCGCGCCCAAAATTTCGGCCCCTCCTTCAATCATATGTCCATGTGGCCGGGGGACGACCTAACCACCTACCGCTACCACTCCGCAACTACCTTCGTCATTTATTATCACATGATACCATAGGTTCGAGGGCCCGGGATAGCAACCCACCCCCATCGCTATAACATTGAGTTATCCGTCGGTGGTTTTATTTGATAACACGGGACTAGGGATATGGCCTAAAGTTTTTCTCCCTCCGCCATCCCCCAAATTACTTTGCCACGGTTTGGTACATTGTGATATGACTTGGGGCTAGGGCCTATAGCCCCGCTCACTCCACCAGCTCCCTCATTCCGTAGCACTCGGTCCGATGGAGGCATATATGACTATGGGCCTGGGCTAGTCCCCTAGATCCACCTCGTCACTCCTCTGCCACGGTTATATGGGATGCCAATGACTAGGGGCCAGGGCTTAGTCTCTTCTCCTCTCCCCCAACATGCATTTGAACAAACTTTAAAAATAAGTCAGCTACATAGTATGTTAAGAAAAATACACATGGCATAGTCATAGACCTTGGAAGTGTTGTTTGGTAGGTCACAGGTTCGATACCGCCAAGGCCTATGAGCCGAACCATAATAATTTTAACCAACCTCGAGGTGCCACGTGTCGACCTATAGTTGGGCCACGTGGCATCATGTAATTGGACCTTCAAAACTGACATCACTCAATCAGATGTGACCAGGTGGACCAATAGATTAGTGAAACTTTTCTCGGCCACATTAGTCTTTCACCTAGTCTTACACCCAGTTAGCATGCTGACATCAGCAGTACAGACTACGCAGTCAACAATCCAATCAGCACACCTACAAATTGTTTTAGCTGTTGAGCCAAACAATAAGAAGATCATAACTTAAGCATAGGATTTCAATTTTCAGTGATTCAAGTGGCGTTGGATTCAAAATGACGAGAACTATGATTTGACATTGTTTTTGAAATATTTCGAGCACTTTCATTTTTAAGAAAAATTTTGATCTCCGAATCAAGAAATATCCCAAGCATCATGCACAATAGCTTCAACCTACTTCATTATGATTTTCCATTCTCTAAAATTTATGATTTTTTTAGTTTTATCCATTTTAGGAAGGTTTGTAGCTCTACCTTCGACATTTTCTTACTAGTTTATAAAATCAAAAAGTTTATCATTCACTTCAAAATAATTTGTCATGTCATAAAACTGATCAATCAGATAGTTTGTAGTTTAACATTGATCTTGAATCATCATAAGCTTGTTGAAAAATAATTTCTGTTGATGCTTAAGCAAAGAATTTAATTCTTTGGCCTCTTTCTTGAATTATGTCAGTTGAGGATTGACACACAATTTTTCTATTTTCTTCTGCATTTCATTGATCTGATTATCTTACATCTGTACCTCTTTGTCATATTGTATCTCTAGTGAATAAAATTTCTGATGTAACTCGGACAGTTGATTATGTAATTTAGAATTAATTTTATTTTTCTCAATATCAAGAGTCTACTCCAGTGATATAATTATTTCCTCTTTTTCCTTTAGAATTTCTTAAACTTATACAACCTTATCAATGGTTGCTGAAGCATAGGCACTTGTGAATTGAGTCAACTTTCCTAACTCTTCTGTAGGTGTTAAAGAGGAGCCCTTCCATAGAAATTTGAAAGAAAATGCTTTACCAGATACCAATGGTTGATACTAATCCATATTTCTCTTTTTCCTACCCCTTTTGACCATAACTTTATGCTGAGGATTGTAAAAAATATCTAAAGGAGGAATTTCATCCACATTGAGAATCACTTCGAAGGTGGGAAAAGCAGCGATAAATTCAACATATTTATGGTCTTGAACGAAATATTTTACAGTAGCTTCTTCTAACTCGATCTTCTGTTCAACATTCCAAGTAATCCCCTAAATATACGCTTGATGTGAGGAAGAAGTAACTGGATTTTGGGTCTTGATTTTAGGATTTATAGTCACGTTGAATTCATTCCACACTTCATTCAATTCAAAGTTAAAAATAAACTCTTCATTTTGAGGAGAATAAGAAATAAGAACAGCCTTTAGTTTCGCTTTAAGAGGAATAGCCTTATGTGTAAAACTATCAGGTTGGGTTGTATATTTTGGTGACTATTTTGGAGAAATTTGTAACAAATTTAATGGGAGATTAACTATTCGAGAATTCTGATATTGAGAAAATTGATTTTTCTCCTATACAATTAATTGTTCTTCCATTCTCCATAGAATGGTAGAATAGGAAAAATATTGTTCAAACAAATCATCTAATTTATCTGCTTCATGGAAAAGTTGCCTAATATTTTGAGAAGCAGTGAAATTATTTACCACAACATATTGTCTGTTGGCCATTGTTAGTGTCAATATATGCATCCTTCCACCAGTGATCAAATAAACTCTTTCATGTCATGTTAAGGGTCCCATTCTAAAATTTCGTCATTCCATTAGGTCATCATGCAAAAATTTGGTCACTTGGTGCAGATTTAGGTCAAACCTCACTCTTTTTAGAAATTTCATTACTTGCTGGATCACTTCACCACTTTTCTGAGTGTACATCAACCATGAGTTATCATCATAATTTCAGCCTTTTCATCATGAAGTTCATTCGGTTAGAGTCTCCATTAGGTCTTAGGGTTCTCAAGGTTCATCAAATCACCATTTTCATGCATAAAAGACTAGCAACTAAAAGAGTGACAATAAACACATTTTATTATGAAAGTTTTATTTCCAAATTTAATTTCAATTCAATATGTAATTTTATGTTTCTTAATATGTAATAAGTTCAGATGGTTCCAAGGTAGCTGCATACTCAAGGTTCCATAAGCCAAATAAGTCAATTTTCTAAAAGACATAGTGTTTTAAATCCACCAAAAGTTCAAATCCAAAGATCAGGTTCAAAAGGTAAAGTGAAAGGTTGAAATTGAGTTCAAATGGAAATGTGGGTCCCAAACCCAATTTATGAAATTTTATCAAGTATAAAGGGCCATCAAAGACCAAAGAGACACTCATTTTCATCCTCTTGCATTTAGCTCTCAAACTCCCAAAGTCAAAAATCAAAATTCGAGAAATAAAATTGAGTTTTTTGGAAGGCGATGCGCTCTTGCTTGAGGCGCTATGCTTTTGACAAAGAGGACGCTATGCTTTTACCTGGGAGGCACTGTGCTCCTGCTTCAGGCGCTGTGCTTTTTCCAACTTTCTCCCACAGCTTAAAAACTTCTTTACAACTGGTCTAGTCATCAAGCAAGGGTTTCTTTAGTTAATCGCAGCTAAGTTACACCTCTCAAATCACTTCTTTCACTTCATAAATTCAAATTCATGGTCTAATCCCTCCTTACTCACTATTTCAAATTTTGAGCCAAGAAACCCTAGTTTTCACCATTGCAAGCCAATATTGTTTTCCCTAGACTCTATTCTTCCTTCCCACACTCCAGAGTCACTCCCCCTATCCATATATCACCTTATCTCTTATTCCTAAGTCCCATTTCCTAAAAACCTACTCCTAGGTTGCATTTTCCTAGGCAGCCACACTATATCCCTGTAATCAATTACCTACCCTATCTCCCTAAGTTCCCCACCACTTCCTTAAGCTCCCTAACTCCCTAAGTTTTTATATCCTCCACCACTTCCCTAAGCTCCCTAACTCCCTTCCCCAATTCCATAAATTTTCCTACACTTATCCCAACTCCCTAAACCTACTATCCTACCCCCTTTCCCTTCCCCTTCCCTAGGGTTTCAAAACAAGACAAATACTATGGAGGAGAAAAGAGATATTATGGAGGAGGAGATGAACATAGAAGAGGAAAGGAGACACCACAAAGGAGGGAGGATTTTGAGGCTTGAGCCACCCAACACTAGAGAATTTTTGGCCTCACTCATGATAGTCAATTGCTTAAAACATGTGTGTCGTTTTGACTTCTGTGAGATGTTCCAAAGAGTACAACATCACCTTGCTTTGACTAGATTTTTCATCTCTAATATCCAAGACAACCAAGTGACCATTTCAGGGGTAAACTTCACCATTTCCACAGATATTATTGATGTAGCCACAAGGATACCCAATGTGGGTGAAAAATGGTTTAAGGCCAAAGATGTATATGCCCATCATTATGAACCATTTCTCAAGCCAACTGTTACACAACATTTTTTCACCGTCCCTGCAATCCCCATCCCACACATTGGAGGACCATTTCTATGACTTATATGAAATTTCATGCCTTGAAAAAAGTGTCATTGCATCCCTTGCCATGAGGAGAAAATTTCCTCTATGTAATATTCCCAATTATTCCTAAGCTAATGGGAATATTCATTTTTGTTTTATTTTTCTGTTTCATGAATAAAATTGTAAAGGAGGATCATAAAACTCCTAAACATTAAATAAATCAATGCCAAATGTGAAAAAGGCTATATCTTGGCTAAGTAAGAAGGCACCCTTAGGTGTGAAAGGGGCTGAACAGCTTGACTGGGTCAACCTTGACCAAATCTACAGCATTGTCTTGGAGGAGTGGCCATCAATGAGGCATAGCGCAATTTTAGATGGAGGTGGATCATGTGAAAGGATTTATTTAATTGGAGGTGGTTTAGGGTTTTGAAAGCTCTTAGCTTATAAAATGAAGAGGATGGAAGCATGAGAACGTTTTTGATGAACATTATATTTCTGAATATATTGTTTGTTTATACATATATCATTCTCTTGCTATTTAGCTAAGAATAGTGTTGTTTAGCACTGGGTGTTCCTGATCGGTAATCCCACCTCTTTCCTTGAGAGGCCTCTTGGAAGAGTTTTCATTTCTTGTTAACTATCAGGCTGAAGGAAAAGCTTCTTCTTCCAACTACAACACAAATCCTATTGAGGGTTTTGTTGTCTTTGTAAGCTACAGCAAGTGGACACTAGATCTACTCATATCTAGGCCATTCTAGTGCTCCTTTTCAGTGGGGAAGTCTTCTATCTCATTGGAAAGAGAGAATTGGACCATTGGAGCTACATTTTTAGATATTGGCATCAGACCAAACATGTTCTAAAGCCTACAGTACAGTATAGCTTCCAGAACTGCGTTATTTGTGTGGGTACTATTGCAGGGTATTTTGGCACACTTTTTGGAGGAGTGGTTTTCATGTGTTGGGGATCTTCCCTTCACATTTGAGATCCATTGGAGGGGATAATCATATTGCATATATCATATTAGATCTGAATGTCCATGTATTTCTGAATATTTCTGCAGATCTGCAACATTAGATCTCAAATCTACTCCTTGTACTTCATATTTTACTGAAAACCCCAAGGGGTAATTGAAGAAGAGCCTATCTCATGTATGGATCTGATATAGATCTAAATTTTTATACACATATCTGCTCTAGATTTGAAGTGTAATATACAGCTGTTGTAGCCATTAAAACAACGCCTTCAATATCTTTTCAGTCTTAATGCATGGTTGTAGCACCTCTTTTTGAGGATTTTCTTCCATTGAAGTCTTCTATTTCCTATTGTACATCTCATGGGCTATCTTGTGCATACATTTTGCTGATGTAAATGTAAATAAAGAGCCTCCATATTGGCCTCCTTCTCTTACTTTTATGATCTGCGTTATTTTTACTGCATAATTGTTTAATATTGTTGCATTCCCCACTTGGGAATATTACAGTGGTATTAGAGCATCATCTTGGCACAACCTGTGATTTCTAAGAAGCCAATATGTCTTCATAAGAAGAATAACCTCTTACTGATAGAGAGAAGAGGTATCTAAAAAGAAGACAAAAGAAATTTGATTACACCAAGGACAATGAAGATAAGGGTAAAGCCCCTGCTTCTGGAAGTGATGAAGAAGGAAAGGACTTCGTTAAGATCCTTTTGAGAGCCATGCAAGATCTTGCTAGAGAGATCAAAGAGATGAGATTGGATAGAAACAAATAATCTCCTAAGAGATTTCATATTGGAGAAATCTTTGGGATGTCTCACCACTGGAATGATCAACCAATGCATCAGCCACAAATTTCCCAACGCTCCACCATGGCTACCTTTTTGGCTGTGGGAAATGAAGGGTTTCAAGAGAAAGCATCCCTTGAAGAATATTTTGAAGAATATGAGTCTCAAAATCAGAGATTCAAATATCGCTTGAGTTTTCAAGAGTTGTTTCACCTCAAGGACAAAAGAAGACCAAGGCATCAACATAGAGATGGTGGATTCACTCAGAATCATGATCGACATCACTCTATGGGAAGATTATTTTTACCCAATTTTGATGGGTCATCCAACTGTTCTTCCAAAGCATGGGTAGAAAAAATTGACATCTAATTTCAGTTGAACAAGGTTCCAGAGATGGATGCTATCAAGATTGCAGCGTTGCACTTTGAAGGTGAAGCACATGACTGGTGGTTCCATGGCTTGTCTACATTGGGTCATGCCAATGTGACTTCCTATTCAGAGTTCACTAGAAGGCTGGTGGAAATATTTGACAGAAGAGATCCAGAGGCACCATTCATGAGCCTTGCAAAGTTGAAACAATTAGGTAATACAGAATCTTACATTTCTGAATTTTTGATATTATCTATTATGGTTCCTAATTTGTCTGCAGCAAGAAGGGTGTACATGTTCATTGATGGGTTAGATGAAACTCTTCATGGGTTGTTTAAATCTACCAAGCCCACTACCTTGCATGATGCTATTGATAGGGCTAGATACCTTCAAGATGCCTTGCCAAAAGCAAAGGAAAACTTTCAGCATAAGCCCTCTTTTCCTTCTAAAGGAAAGGAAGAGAAAGCTTCTCCTTCAAAGGAGAGCTCATACAAGAAGCCTCTTGATGATGAAGTCCAAAGAGATCCAAGGAAGAAGAAGCTATGCTTAACTTGCTAAGAATCATGGGCACCTGGACATAGATTTTCTGCTAGAAAAGGACATTACATAGGGTTCTTCTCAGATATTGAGGAGTAAGAAGAAGATGAACCAATAAGAGGTCACAGCGCTGACACTATTGGAGGAGATCCAACACCATCAGGAGATGGGAATGGAGCATTTGATCCTATTGTAGGGACTCTTGCATATTTGAGAGGAGTACCTAATTACTTGACCTTAATATTTCAAGGTTCAATATTGAATCAGAGGGTTTCTGTATTGATTGATAGTGGAGCCACCCACAACTTCATTGATGCCCATCTTGTGCAAAGGAGGGAAATTCCCATTGATACTTTTGAGGGATTCTCTGTTTTGGTCCCAGGAGATAGAACAATGCAATGCATGCATTATGTCCCATCACTTTCAGTCACCATGGGAACATACACTTTGGTTGATCACTTCTTTGTGGTTTACATACCAGACACCAACATGATTTTGGGTGTTCAATGGTTGATTACATTGGGGAAAGTCACCACTGATTGGGAGGCTTTACAAATGGAATCGGTGGAAAATAAGAGTGGTGAATCTCAAATGATCAAAGGCATGCATACATACCCCTCACATACCACTTCCACACAAAAATCAGAGATGGATTTACGCAGTGGAAGCAAGGACTTTACAGTCCCATCTATCATGTTCATGATATTTCTTCATGGGACACTCTTATCTAGTGGAAAACCACTTGATTCAGGTTTTGTGGGGAAGACCTCACAACATGATGCTCCAAGCTTAGATCCAGGAGGGATTGGAGTACTAGAAGAAAAAGCTACAACGTTGGGAGTCTTGGGTAAGCTCAAGGAGGAGGGAAATCTTCTTTCCTTCTCATCATTACCCACTCTCACTTCTGGTTCTGCGCTATGGGAGGAGAAGAATTAGAGGAATGGCCTTACAACACACACCTTTGGCATGGGATATGTCAAGGGGAAGAGCAGAAACATGACAGACATTTCTGTTGATACACCATCAGTGCTATCATTGTTGAGTAGCTTAGTTCTATGTTGGAAATCCCAACTGTTGGTGGATTATTCCAAATATCTTCACACTTGTATGATACTTGATGACTAGCTGCATGAAGAGGGCTATTTAGTCCAAGGAGGAGTCATATATCATCATGGTAGGATCTTCTTGTCTAGAGCCTCCAATATCAAGGAGAAGTTACAACAAAGAGCTTATATAGAGTTCTGTTTCAGCCACATGTATTCCATGAAGATCTACAACATCATCATGAGGAGATTTGATCGGGAAGGCTTGAAAGAAGAACTACATCAGCATTTTCAAGAATGCATGAACTTTGTGGAGTTGGGGCAGCAACATGACTCTATGAAGGGGTTATTTCAACGATCTCTTCTTTCTTTTGAGAGAGGAGATAGATCCATGAACCACTCCCTTTGTACAAGGAGTATTGTTGGTGAAGAATCTGATCATGTAAGGCATGTTTTATTTTCTTATTGTGTACATTCTTTCACCATGTCTATGCAGGCCATGACTCCAAGGAGGAGTAATACATCTTGTAAATCTCATGGCCAACAATGGGCCATAATTTTTTTTCAATTTGGCCACTCCCTTGATGAACAAAGGGAGATTTTCCATCATGATGGGTGCTTTCCTAAAGCACCAAACATATCTCACACTTTCATCCATAGTGAGATAACATGGACAGCAAGTAAGTGGTGGGAAAACCACTTACCATATCTTGATCCGATGTAGGCAGGAGTTGCACTGTGTTGGTTCCATATGGGACTATGACCCTCATCCACATGCTCAAATTTATGTTTATATATATGTATTTTTGCTCCCATACATTGATGATATACTTGTACTTTTTATGGGAATGTATGGAGGGAGGATGGGAGGTATGCATGTGCCTAATGGGCTGGAGATTCTCCATGTATCTTATGCTACATGTTTTAGGGAGGACATTGGGAAATCCATTTTTGTTTCATTTGAATTATTCCCTCCTTATGGGATGGATTATTTACATATCATGAGCACTTTGGAGGAACAATTCATGGAGGGTTGGATTGGTGAACACTTAGCTTATGAAGGAAGCTTAACACATAATGGTGTCACCAATGGAGGAGGAGGAGAGTTGCAGGACTCACCTTATCAGTTGCTTGAGGACAAGCAACATTTTGGAGGGGAGGACTGTAATATTCCCAATTAGTCCTAAGCTAATGGAAATATTCATTTTTGTTTTATTTTTCTGTTTCATGAATAAAATTGTAAAGGAGGATCAGAAAACTCCTAAACAGTAAATAAATCAATGCCAAATGTGAAAAAAGCTATATCTTAGCTAAGAAAGAAGGAACCCTTAGGTGTGAAAGGGGCTAAACATCTTGACTGGGTCAAACTTGACCAAATATACAACGTTGTCTTGGAGGAGTGGCCATCAATGAGGCACAACGCAGTTTTAGATGGAGGTGGCTCATGTGAAAGGAGTTATTTCATTAGAGGTGGTTTAGGGTTTTGAAAGCTCTCAACTTATAAAAGGAAGAGGATGGTAGCATGAGAAGGTTGTTGATGAACATTATATTTCTAAATATATTATATTTTTAGACATATATCATTCTCTTGTTGTTTAGCTGAGAATAGTGTTGTTTAGCACTAGGTGTTCCTGATCGAGAATCCCACCTTTTTCCTTGAGAGGCCTCTTGGAAGAGTTTTCATTTCTTGTCCACTACCAGGCTGAAGGCCAAGCTTCTTCTTCCAACTACAACACAGATCTTGTTGAGGGTTTGGTTGTCTTTGTAACCTGCAGAAAGTGGAGGCTAGATCTACTCAGATCTAGGCCATTCTAGTGCTTCTTTTCAGTGGGGAAGTCTTCTATCCCATTGGCAAGAGAGTATTGGACCATTGGAGCTACATTTTCAGATCTTGGCATCAGGCCAAACATGTTCTAAAGCCTACAACGCAGTCTTTCTTCAAGAATTGTGTTATTTGTGTGGGTACTGTTGCAGGGTCTTTTGGCACACTTTTTGGAGGAGCGGTTTTCATGTGTTAGGGATCTGCCCTTCATATTTGAGATCCATTGGAGGGGATCATCATATTGCATATATCAGATCAGATCTGAATGTCTATGCATTTCTGAATTTCTGCAGATCTGTAGCATTAGATCTCAGATCTACTCCTTGTACTTCATATTTTGCTGAAAACCCTAAGGGGTAATTGAAGAAGAGCCTATCTAGTGTATGGATATGATATAGATATAAATTTTTATACACATATTTTCTCTAGGTCTGAAGTGTAATCTATAGCTATTGTAGCCATTAAAATAACACTGTCAAGCTATTTTCAGTCTTAATACATGGTTGTAGCACCTTTTTTTGAGGATTTTCTTCCATTGAAGTCTTCTATTTCCTGTTGTACATCTCATGGGCTATCTTGTGCATACATTTTTATGATGTAAATGTAAATAAAGAGCCTCCATATTGGCCTCCTACTCTTACTTTGATGATATGCGTTATTTTTACTGCATAACTGTTTAATATTGCTGCATTCCCCATTTGAGAATATTACACCCTGTTAAATTTTTCTGGAACAAACCATCAAAAACACATGCTTTTGGGTTGGCGCTAGTAGACCGTTATGGCCTCGCGCCGATAAAGGAAATTAACACTGAGCCCCATGTCCATTGGCACTCTGTCCTAGTGAGCTTCTCGCGCCAAGCTGTTTTTGGAATGTTTTTTAAATATAGAGGCAAAGTTTCCATGCTAACTACTTTATGAGCAAGTTAGCTTGGGTTGTTCGACTGCATAACCATGAACACCTTCCTTTGGCCTCTTGTTTCCACCTTTTGGGGGAACCTCCCAATGGATAAGGCCTCCCTTCCACCATTTTAGGGATCCCAACCTCCTCCTCTCCATCTATAAATAAACCTCTCTTAGATTGATGCAGCTAGCTGAAGAGGAATTACTGAACATTTTGATGAAAGAGTCTGATATCACTGGTGAGATAGAACAGAGAGAGAGACCCTTGTCGAGAGAGAGCTTAAGTTTTGCCTCTCCACATCCAAATTCCTCGACGAATGCTTGAGACGCACTTCGAATGGACCTGCTGAAGGAGGCTGCGACGTCAAGGCTCTAGTTGTAATCTCTTTATTTCTCTTAATATATACATGACTGATGTTTTGGTTCCCATCTTGTGTTGATGTGATTTATCTTATGCAATACATTTAATCTTCCTTGACTGATTAGCTAGTTATGAATGCAATTATTGTTATGTATGTTGCTTTCGTCCTTTAATCTTTGTGCAGGCACCCGAATACCATCGTTGAAGGATCGCGACGTTTTGGGACAAGGATCGAGACACCTCTGTCGTAGCTACAACAATCCCATTGGATCAAAGGTAGGACAATCTATCCCAACTCGTCTCATTCGTTAACTAGGAACCAACACATTAGCATGTCCTCTTGCTGCTAGACCCACCCTAGGGCTAGAGGGATCGTCTATGTCCGCAAAGGGGATTTACCTACACAAAAAGCTGGCGACTCCATTGGGGATCAATATTTGTTTTTCGTCTCATTGTTTGTTGAGATTTTGACTTGTCGAGTCAACTTTGGTCATTTGATTTATTTTCTACCTTGCTTGACTTGCCTGACTATTTTGAATCCTCCTGTTCAGTTCCAGAGTGTCAAGTCTGACCTCTACTCATTAGTTTTATCCTTTTCCTATAGTTTTCTAGCTTGGCACATTTTTTCTTTGAAAATTCGCGCCAATTAGTGCTTGTTGCTTTTGTCACAGCTATGCCAACCCCTATTAGGCACAGATTACAGTCTAACAGTCGCGCTAAATCCTGTAGGATTTGGTTTGACCTTCTTCCTGAGTTTTTGTCAGTAGTTATTGACTCTGGATTGTTTCTTTGCTTTGCAATTGGTCTTTTAAAATTGTTTTGACTCTGTAGCCATGGTCTTCTCAGTTGTTTTTCCATTCTCTTATCGGTGAAGATTTGTAGCCCTAGGGTTTCTAGGTGTCTTGTGCTGTTTGTTAGGCCTTCTCCTCACTAAGCCTTCTGAGCTTAATTTGAGTCACTTTGATCTCTGTCATTTCAATTCATTGGTTGATTGCGTTAGTCTTTCTCGATTATTCGTGTCTTTGGTTTGTTGGATGATCACTTTTGTTTTTTTTTAACTCTCCATAAATTCGTCACTTTGAGCATAGATCACATTGCTCGTGGGATTGTTTTGGAAGATTTTTGTTTGCTTGGAAGAGTGCATCCTTGTTTTGAGTGCATTTTATGTTTGTATTTCATTTGATTTATTCGTCTTAGATCTTTACATTCGTAGTGCTCAAAACTAGTGTTTTCTTTGCTTTTTAGTGCAATAGTGCATTATGTGCTTCATTAATCTAAAAAACGAAAAATTTTGCATTCTTTCATTTGGATTGAAAATGAAAAGTTATTTTGCATAAATAGCTCTTAGTGAACTAGGAAATAGTTTTTGTTTTCTCAATTGGTTGTATTATATGCATTAGTGAAATTCTTCTTATGTTTTCATTGATTGCTACTTTATTAAAAGATTCGTATCCTTCTCTTAGTTAGCATTCATTGAACATAAATGATGTTCTTTCGCATGTAGCGTGCATTTAGGAATTCGAGATCACATTCGGTAGGGCCTTGAAATTGAAACATTAATTCAAGATCAACCTTAAAATCGATTCAATCAATCTAAGGAAGCATTGGAACCTAACGTAAATATTTTAAAGGTCTAGACTAGTGACCTGTTCTAACGTCATTAAACCTAGTAACTGTCGTTCACCACCTAGATTTAGACAGCACTATCACAAACTTGCGCTCTTCATACCATCGCATATATAAAGGGATATCCTCATAGGTTCAAATCCTTTATCCATAGGAAGCTGAGTCTCTCCTTTATCCATAGTCCTATTCCTGACGTTTCTTTGGAAACACCTCAGTCCACTAGGTCTGCCGAGTTTTCGCAGCCTATTCTCCCGAGTGTCTTACCTCTCGCTACCCAGTCTCCTCTTGATGGGTCGGTTGATTTCAATTGGCCACCTCAGGGTGCTTGGTCTGGTTTTGGGAGCAAGGAATAATTCCCTCCTCTCACTTCAGGATAGCCATTATTAGTCGCTGATTTACCCCTTAGTCCTCATCGTCTTTTCGACGATCTTACGACCTCGTTAGATATGGATTCTTCCAGTCATGTTGGCAGTGAAGAGCTACATGCTTCTATAGGGGAATATCAAATTTTCCCAAAAGAGTTCCCATATGTCTCCTGTCAACCTTCCCCCCAATCGGTGTCTCTTCCACCCGGTTATCATACTTTGGGTTAGATCATTTCTGGTGTGGCATCCTTGTCACAGTCCAGTACCGTGGCTTCCAATGGAAGCTCAGTTTTTCCTACATTAGTAATATCACCTTCGATACCTATTTCGTCGGCCACTGTTACATCTATCCCAGTCTGACCTACCGTTTGTGTGGCTTCATCTGCACCGGTTGCTAGTACGACTTAGTCGTCAGGGTTTGATATTGTTCGCAAGTCTATCTTTATCAATCCCACATTGCTTGTTAGGTCTGCCATGAGTGGATCACAACCTCACGTTGTGGAAACCCCGTCTACTTTTACCACACCTATGGTTTCTAATTATACATTCGATGACTATCTATTGGATATTCAATAACGATATGCTCCCTCTCTTGATTCTCAGCCGCAGAATTCCACACCTTAGGGTTCTCAGCAGCTACAAGCTCCTGGAAATCCTCCCCATCATTATGATGTCTACATTAATCCCGTGTATTTGCCTCCCATCGATCCTAATCAAGTTGTTTATTTTCCTTTGGAAAATCCCTATCAGACCGTTGCTCATAAATGGCCATTACTACAGGGACAACCCTCAGGTCTACAAGGACAACCCTTACAGGGACAACCTTTGGTCCAGGAGGGAAAACCCTTTGGTCCTCAGGGACAACCTTACGGTCCGCAAGGACAACCTTTGGGCCAGCAAGGACAACCCTATGGTCCGTCTGTTCAACCTCAGTTTCAACCAAGAGCTTCTTATGTTCCTAAGGGGAAAATGTATCCACCATAGGGAAAACATTTTGTGCAACATCAACAACCTTACATTCCGCAAGGCCAAGCCTTTGTACAACAAGGAAAACCCTACGGTCTTGTTTAGGGTCAACCTAGTTTTCAAGGGAAACCTGGTCCATCTCAACCATCGGGCCAACCTCTTCCACAAAGGAAACTTGGTGGCCCTCAGTATCCAGGCCAACCTTCTCTGCAGGAACAACCTACCCAACCTCAACAGTCAATCCAAACTTCTCAACTTGCTCAACATCTGGTTCAACCTATTCAACCTGCTCAACAGTCGATTCAACATGTTCAACCTGCTCAGCAGCCCATTCAACCTGCTCCGTAGGGACAACCTGCTCAACCTCAAGGCGCTACTTACCCTTTTCAAGGTCAATTTCAAGTAGTATATAGTGTGCCTCAAGGTTTCACTTATTACCCTCAAAGTCAATCCCAGATGGTGTATAATCCACCTCAAGGAAATGTTTACATTCCGCAGAAGAATCCATATGTTGCTCAACAAGGACCTCAATGGTATGCTCAGAATTAGTATCCCGGTCCTCAACCCCAGTATGGGCAGAACTATCAAGCTTATAACCCCTATGGATAGAATCCTCCGAGACAAAACATATGGGGGTATAATTTCTCTAAACCTGGGTGGAATGCTAACACTAATCCTTATCAATGACCTCCAATGCCTTTTAATCCTCAATTGTCATTTCTTGCTATGTTGGAACTGCCTGATGTGTCACAGTTGACGAATTATCAAATCCTTCATAACCCATATTGGCCTCCAGTTCCAACCAAAATTCCTGGTGATTGTCCTATGTTTGAAGGCAAGTCCGGAGAAGACCCCCAAGCACACGTTATGACATACCATCTTTGGTGTTCCTCTAACTCTTGGGTTGATGATTCTATCCAACTTCGTCATTTCCAACTGACTCTTACTGGTGTCACTACCAAGTGGTACATCAATTTATCTCATGGCATATTTCAGGATTTCAATTCTTTAGCCATGGAATTTCTCATGCACTTTCAGTTACCGGTTTTGTATGAAACTGGGATGCACCTCCTCACATCCTTGAAGCAAGATCGAGCTACCCATATCTCATATCATATTCATGAATGGAGGCGTTGTCGTCGTCTGATCAAGTTTGAGATTCCTGATCAACTCCCAACTGATTGGTTTACTACCTATTTCATTAGTCCTATTGATAAGGACATTTCTATGGGGGCATGCATCACTGAGGAGCAAGCCAATGGTCATGCCTAGTACCTTAATATTTTGTACTCTTTGTCGAGAATGTTGTATGATCTCTTCCCTAATGCTCCTAGCCCTGGAACTTCCAAAGCACCAACGACGCCATCCGTTGATGGTATCATCGGTTCCATGTCTCATACTTCTCGGAAGTCTTCTCCTCTGAATCCTAGGAAGAAAAAATCTACTCCTTCCAATGATATTGTTTCTCAACCAACCCCGAATTCTGGTAAACCGTGGAAGTAAATGTCGTTCAAGACAATCCAGCAAATAAAAATTCCAAGGGAAAAAATAAGGGTAAAGGTAAGGCCAAAGCCAATACCCCGAAACAGGATTCTCAGAAATATCATGCTGATGATGGTTCACAGTGTAAACCTAAGTATCCTTGCTTGATTTGTGACGAAGAGCACTACACCAAGGATTGTCCTCGATGGACCGAAGTGAGTAGATTTCTAAAAGGCACCCAAGGAACTCCAGCTGTTCTCAAAGAACCGTTCCCATCACAACAGACTCATTTGGTAGAGCAACGTCAGTCCTCTGCCCCATTTGGCTCTCATGTTTTCATGAAGAATGGTTCTGCATCTGTTTCCATAGCTACCTAGTCGAAAGATTATACTAAACCGCATCAGGAAGTGGGGAAAGAGATCACTGATGGTCCTCCTCCTCTGCTTGCTTCTGGCCCTCTTCATATTGAAAGGCCCAGTACTGAGCCCGTTGTACAACCACCTTCCAAAGGTGTACTCCGTAAGTCTTCTTACAATCCTAATGCTCGTGTTGCGCAACATTATATTATTGTTCAGGATTTGGCCCAGGTGCCATCTGTGATGTCTACATTAGAATTACTTCAGATTTTTCTATCTCAATGGAAGGCTTTTATATCTACAATAAGCAAGGTTGATCTTGCTGATTTGAGCCTTATCATTTTCGACTTGGAGAATTTTGTCCCACGTCTCCCTCACTAGCTTGCGCTCATCATACAAGTTGGCATTAATGGATTGAATATCCATCAAGTGGTCATGGACGAGGGTGTGTCTACGTGCGTCATGTCATTTTCATACTTGAAAGCTATTGGTTCTCCAGCTTTAAATTCATCTCCAAATGCTCTAGAAGCCTTTGATGTAAGGGAATCTAAACCTCTTGGTGTTCTTGCTAGTTTACCAATTACTCTAGAAGGTAAGATAATCAACGTCGAGGTTGAAGTAGTTGACGCCAAGATCAATTACAATCTTCTCCTTGATCGTAATTGGACCCATGCCATGTTGTGCATTCCTTCAACTCTCTTTCATGTTTTTTTATTTCCATACGAAGGAAAGATTGTTACTGTCGATCATTTGTCGTTCTTCACTTATTCTTCCTAGAACAACGTTCCGTATGTAGATCAAATATCTACACCTTACGAGAGCGAAGGGCTAGGTCTCTTCAAAGATCCTGCCCTCATGGGTATTTTTCCTCTTCCTCCACCCAATACTGTTAATATTAATATGATCTCCAAGTCTGACGGACCGTGGATCATCCCTTCGCCTGAGCAGATTGATTCATTTGGAGATTCGATGTTGTTAAGTCCGATCGAGATTGATTATTGTGAGCTTATTTCAGCTTCAGATCCTCCGCCTCCTGATCATGCTCCTTTGGGCATGTCGCTTGACACTTATTCTCAATCCCCTTGGCTTGGCGATTCAGATTCACCCGATCCCTTGAAAGAGATATTTCCCTCCGATGAAGCCATCATGGAAACTATTTCTCTCGAGGATCCTCCTTGGGATGATAGTCATCATCGTTCCTCATTCATGCCTGGCCTTGGGTCCATGTCTACATGTCTTGAGAGATTTTCTTCTTAGGTTCCTTCTCCTCTGCTTCAAATTCATATTCTGACACACGAAGTTTTTACAAAAGGTAACTTGATTAATATCACACAAACGATGCCTATCGACATAATCTAGCCAATCTGCATCTAGAGAGGGCTCTCTCTTTATAATTTATCTTTGTTCTTAGAAGGTTTTAGGCTAGTTATAGATCCAAGAGTTTGTTTGGAAAAATGGTGGAATCCACAAACTAAGGGCAAGGTTGAAAGTTTTCAGTCCATTGGGCTATGGAGTCAAAGGATGGCTTTACTGGATTTCTATTCTACACACAAGATGGCTTTACAGGGCAAGATAGCTAGACAAAGAACAATCCTTAAAATTTAAAGTGGATGGGATGATCTTGAAGGGATGAAAGGCAGCTAAGAATCTTTCACCATGTTCAAAAGAAATAAATGAGATGACTACAAACAAAGAGCAATGAAGAATTCTTTATTATAGTAATCAACAATGTTTAAATTAGCAAAGAAGGAGCATTTAAGAATTCATGCTTATAACTAATTTAGAAGAAAACATTAAGAATAATCACATTTGAAAACAGAGTACAATTAAAAAAATTCTGTTTCAATCCTTTATGTAAATTATTCATAAATGGACATGATGATATTATAAACTAATATAAAATTTCAGACAAAAGGGTAGAAAAACTTATTGAACTGTAGTCCAACACATGAATCCTGCAACAAGTCCAGTGCTTTAAATCGTCATCCAGTAAGCCACGAATAAATTTCTCCAAAATGATTTTATTCTGAAAATCTCAATGTTACAACAGAGTAATAGAATCCACCCCAAATGTTTCCAAGAGTGGAGTATTTATACAAATTCTAAACTAAAATATCTTGAAACAAATATCAAAATTGGTTCACAAATCTCTCCAACTATTTACATAAATAGAACTTAATTAAAGGACACTCAAACTAATGCATCTATTTGGCACTATTTTGTATGGATAGGTGATGGCAAAGAGGAGAATTCGAATTTGATCCAACTCTTAGTTGATGATGAGGCATCCAAGTCACTAACTGCTTCCTTTCTTTGTGCAATCTGCTCCAACAATTCTGCAAACTTGGGGTCCAATGATATCTTTTTATTTCTCAATCCGTAATAGATATGTAAAAAGTGAAAGAGGTTATTATAGATAAATATGTTTTACATAAACTTTTAAGTTACCCAATTTGAATTCCAAATACATAATAGTCTCTGTAAAAAATATGTGTAAAACAGAGTTTTACAGAGTCTGAAAAAATGGCCTGTAAAGATGCGCATTTATCTCTCATTATAAAACCAATGTGAAAAACTGAGATAGGTGTTTGTATATGGTTATCTTAGGAACAAAAACCTCCTTCAGTTTTGTATGAAGTATTTTTTATTGGCCACAATCCTCTCTGCAAAATGATGACTTAAACTGGAATTTTCTGCAAAAAGTGTTTTCCAACATTGTTTAATATTTCCAAAACCATAATGGCTGTTAGAAAAGTGAGAGAGGTTTTTGTATATGGACCTCTTCAGAACATAAACCTCCTTCAGTTTTGCAAAATTCATCTTGTATTGGTCACAATAGTTTTTGCAAAACAATGACTAAAACATGCAATTTCTGCAAAAATGTTCCTTCTTGTTATGTTTTTTCATCTTTTTACTTTCTTTCTCTTTTGACTGTTTTACTTTCACTTTAGACAAACCTCACTATTGGTGAAAGTATTCTCATCTCTTTTTACCATTTTACTGCCTTCTGTATTTACTTTTACTGTTTACCTTTGACTGCTCTGTAACTTCATTTTAACTGTCACTGACTTTTACCTGATACACTTTAACCATTGATACTCTTTAGTTGTTATGCTTTCTAACCTCTGTTTGAATAGATTTGATAACAATATTGGAGTAAACAAATCTTATGACTAGTATTAAGATTGTTTATCCAAGGATGTGATCTTCTGGTCACCTCTTCAGGGGACAACTGAGTAGATTTTTCAAGCAATTTCTCAATGGACAAGGGAGTGAGGTTTTAACCAGGTTCAAAATGGAGCATCATTCAAGGCTACAGGAACTCCCATTTTGGTTCTTGTGTGTTAAAAATGGCACTGGTTTCCTAGACAAAGAATGTCGTGATTTCCTACTCCTACTCGGAAATTGGCACAATTTGTGTCTGGGAACAATTGACAACTTTAAAAAAACCAGGGAATGATCTTAGCAATATGATTTAAACAATCGATTAGCTTAAAAACAAAAAGAAAACAGAGTTTTACTTGAAGTTCGGGGTTTAAATAGGATAAATTGCTCTTGAAGGAAAAACTGACTTAACATGTATCAGCGTATGGCAGATAAATCTTACACAAAGTAAATAATCTTGGAGGAAATTAGATAGCATGTGATTTCAAATGAAATTTGAAAATCGTAGTAAAAGCTTAGCCAAGCTTTCAATAACGAAATAACGGTAAAAACACGTAAAAATTCACTTTATTTGGCGTTAAAAGGGTTTTTTTAGTTTTTCGAGGAGTGACGTCACTTTAGTACGGGCTGACGTGGGGCAGGGGGGCCGGGCGGTAAGCGGTTAGTCCCCGCACCGCTTATGGACAAAGGTGGTATTAGTCGGGAGGGCAGTGATTCCATTGGATTATTGACACGTGGATGTGGAACTATTCAAATACCACCAATCCCCCGCGCGTTAAAGCTCTGACAAAGGATGGGTAGCGGAATTGACGTGGAGCGTCGGTCTGCGGAGGGACGATCCAACGGTGGAAAGGACACGGAGTAAGAGAAGGTTTAAGGTGCGGGCCCGTCGGGTTTTTGAAACAGTTAATGTTTAATTTAATCACCCCGGGAGGCTTTTAATTGGTGAATGGAAGGTTATTAATTAGTTCGTAAAAGAGGTTAACTCATAATATAGCTGGTGAATCCCACCATGCATGGGTTATAATTTTGTGGCTGAAACGCACTGCCAAACTTCATGGATGGGCCATGGTGGCATAGGGGTTCTTTCCAGAAAAACAAAACTTTCAAGTAATTTTTTGTGTTAAACATATAGAATTATGTTTAAATGCTATTTGATATTTCTATTTATATGGTATTGTATAAATATTATTTAATTACCAGAAATGGACTAGAGAGATAATGATATATTTAACCAAGGAAGTTGAAGTTTGTCACGAATATTTGCCAAAGAATACTTTGGTTAAAACATAATAGAGGGTTTTTTTTTTGGGATATTAATTTAAAAGGAGTTAAATACTTAGGATAAGGCATTTTCACTAGGGATTTAATAACTAGGGTTTAAACATTAATATGAAAAAAGGACAAGGAAACTCAAAATACTTTGCACATCTAAGAAAGTGACAATTTGTGAAGTAAATTGCAATATATCATCTTCAACACTTAAACTTAGAATAGTAAGTTATTTTGAGGGATTTTATGGAAGTTTTGCATGATTTTCCTAAGCAAAATGGGATTTTACTTAGGAAAAGGTTAAAGGTGAATGATTATAATGATGAATTATCTCAAGTACTTAGGTCTTTTGATCATTAGGCCGAGGGTCCGGTCCCTCCAAAAGTCAAGGAAATGCCTTGAGCCCCTTTGATCTCCAAGTACCTTAGTATTTTGAGGGAGATTAGTAAAACTTTAAGGAGAAAGTGATGAGGGAAGTTAATGATATTGACTTTGCTTGCTGTGATTTTCCAGTGTATTTCCTGCTTCAATATTTGTGATGAAGGTAAAAGATTAAACATATTCAGCACCATCATTCATCACATAAAACTTTGTAACACCATCTACCTACCCTATCTACTACTACCATTTTCTCTTCTTTATTAGGGTGCATTTGGACTTGCAAACCCTCATCAGTCTTTTCCTTTTACATGAAAAATCTATCTAATTCTACTCTTATTACATCCAAGGGCTCAGATTAAACTGTTGAGCACCTTTTATTAACTCTACCTATCTACTTATCTGCCAAGATTAAACTATTTGGTCAGATATTTATTCTCTATTCTACAACATGAAATTGAAAAATGAACTAGCCAAGCTTAAACAGTTTGACTATTCATGAATTGTGGCATAAAATACAAGTTGCACACAATTTGTTTATTACATCAGAGTAAAAAGTAGTGGAATTTAGACTTGCACACTTTCCTTGGCCTTTCTTTTTGATGGGGTTCATTTCTTTTACTTTTTGGCCATTTTTATTCTTTTTACCCTTTGATTTTTCTTTTAGGGTATACCCTCTTTACATTTTTTAAATTTTTTGATTTTTTGGTTTTTCAAGAATATGGAACACCTTTGCTCAAGAAAAGGTTTGAACATATTCCATAGTTCAATCAAGACAATCATGAAAAATGACACCTATTGGTATAGGAGACTAACACTGGCTCCACTTGGGGATGGCTTTTCCTTGTGAAAAGTCAAGAACAGCAGGTCAGTTGCCTCAAATTGTCTTCAAACTAAACCATGTAATCTCCTTCTTCTGGTAGCTTTATTGTACATATGATAGTGAAACTTTTGAAGCTTAGGGCCTTCACTTCGGGCTTCAACTCCAAGAAGTCACCATCCAATCAAAACTGATGCATTAGCTGTGGCTGAAAATCTTGAATTGAATATAATCATTTTTCTGCAACCTGAAATCTAATCTTGAAACTTAAAACAACACACAAAAATTTTCAAACCAACTTAATGAAAAACTAGTTGTAAATTGAAAACTAAAAAAAATTGCTCAAAATTCTGAGCTTATTAGCACTCATCTACCTACTCAATCTACTGTTTCAACTGCTAGTTAGGTAAAATGAAATAGCCAATGCAACCATTCAAGCATTATGTACTTTGATAGATTTTGTTGCATTTTCTTGTTGATTATCAAAATTGTACTTCTGCAACCTATTAGAAACTTGTCAACAAATGAGAGGATAAGAAAACACTTGATTTCCTTTGTTGACTCTAGAAATTGTACAAAAGGATCTTCCAAAATATATACACTGATGTTTAACTGATCTGAACAACTGTACATTTGTTCTGGATGGCCTCCATACCATGAATATGAAGTGCTATTTTCATTTTTATCTCCCTGTAAACTTTCAGATAAGATTTGTGATGATATTCCTACTGATTGTAATGTCTGAGTATTGAATCCTTTATCATCTTGATTCTGAAAATCATAGTTAGTTAATAGAGGAATGCTTTGAATGCCTTCAATATTCAACATATCTGCTATTGGATCTTGAAAATTTTGGGAAAATTGTTGGAACCTATGACATATAAAATTCCATGGGACTTCATAAACTTCAACAAGTTTCCCATTCTTTTCTTTAAATATGTTATACCACATTTCCTTTAAAAGCTGAAATGGTTCAAAAAATAGTGGTATGGAACTTTCTTGAGTCATTTGATCATTTATTTCAATGGGAACTGATAACTGCAATTGTGAAACTGAAAAATCTTGATCAATAGTTTCATTATCTTCTTTGTTGTCAATCACAACTCCTAAAGATTGCTGATTATTGATGGCATGATAGTTTTCTCTAATGAACTGAAATGAAGCAAAAACAAAGAGGTAAAGAATCTTCACTTATTTCCACATTTTCTGCTCTTCCTTCCTCACTCTCATGGCTGATCTGTATTGGCTGATCACTGTCTTCAATCTGCTGAAACTGCATTTCTTCATCCTCCAAACTAGCTTCTGATATCTCTGTAAAGTTAGCTTGACTTTGGAGAACATAACTATCATCATAATGATCATACTTAGGAAAATCATCAAAATAAGGAATGTCATCAAACATACACATTAGAACAATGGATTCCTCTTCCTCATATTGATTTGTAAATTCATTTTCTGATTTATGATAATTTGAATTAAGAGGAATTTGTTCATGGCTATCAACCTCTTCTATTTCTTCATGGTGATTTTGAATAAAAAAATCTTCTTTCATAGTGATCTCCTGTGTTATTTCATCTAGTTTTCTTACCAAAAGGTTGAGTTTTACCTCTGCAATGTTTTTCCTTTCCTCTTCTTCTACTTTCAACTTTTCCTGTTTGATTTGGGGATTAACTTCCACATCAACTGCAATATTTTGCATCTGTACAAGTGTTTTTGGATCTCTTTCTCTTAACCGAAATTCTATTTCTAAATCAAAGGCACTTGGATAATGCAAGAGAGCTGAATCATGAGGAGGTCTAATATTTTCTGGCATTGAATAATAAACTTGATTAAATCTGTCAGAAAATTGTTGTATCGTTTCATTTGAATGTCTTTTTAATTGATTATATTCTTCCATGATCACAAAATGATTAACTTTGATTATCCATCTATCAAGGAAAAGTTTGATAAACTGTTGGAAATTTGAGATGCTAGCATTAGGCAAATTTTTGAACCAACTCTTTATTATATTTTGCAAAGAAAGAGCAAAAAGTCTGATTTTAACATCATCTTCATCAATCTCAAATAAATCCAAATAATTTTCAAAACCTTGAATATGTTTTTGGGCAGTGATACCATTTTCTCCATCAAATCTAGGAAGATACTTGTAGTATTTTTTAGGAAAATCATGGAGTATAGGAGGTAAAATAAGGGGCTTATATCTATCTGGAACTTTATATGGCACAGGGATATGTACAGGGATTGTGAGATCAGTCTTGATTATTTGAGGCTTCTTAATTGGAAAATGATCATCATTAGATTCATAAGAAAGCTGCTCAAAGAGATTAGGAGAATTATTACTTACAAACTTCAAAGGAAAATAACTAAAAACTAATCTAAGATCTTCTATAAAATACAATATACATTGAAAACATTTCTTAATGAGAAAGAACATAATGTCTTGGATTAAGATCCAAGTTGAAAGCCTGATCTTTCCATATTGTCCTTTGAGGTTCATTCCTCCAGTGGAGTCTTGATTCTGAAATTGATTTGGAGTCGCCAGGTGGATGATTTTAACTTTTGTGTGTCTGATCCCTGTCCACCATCATAGATCAGATCTAAACCTGTAAAACAATTTTGAAGAAAAAGTTAGTTCTTCAGGAAACCAAATTTTGAGTATTTTATGATTATTTTGTTTTTTATGAATTTTCAAAACAACTTCTATGATTTCTTTAAGAAATTTAAGATTTTTAATTAAAATTTTCTCAAAGATTTATTGAACTAGAGAGTCTGATTGAATGTTTTGAATCCAAAGTTCAATTTATAAGCTAAACCAGAGATAGACTGAAGCAGCATTTGTTTACTATGCAGTTGCAGAGCAAAAGCATTTCAAAGGCTACCTGGCTGATCTTCAGACTCTGTCTATAGCTTATAAATCAAACAATAGTATCAATAAAATGATTTAGATCCCCAGTATGGTCGCCACTATGTTATCACTCAGGTTTTCCTTGAAGTTGCGGAAGAGGAAAGTATACCCGAGGTAACCACAAACCAACCTTCAGATGCAGAATCTAGCCAATCTGCATCCAGAGAGGGCTCTCTCTTTATGATTTATCTTTGTTCTTAGAAGGTTTTAGGCTAGTTATGGATCCAAGATGTTTGTTTTGAAAAATGGTGGAATCCACAAACTAAGGGCAAGGTTGAAATTTTTCAGTCCATTGGGCTATGGAGTCAAAGGATGGCTTTACTGGATTTCTATTCTACGCACAAGATGGCTTTACAGGGCAAGATAGCTAGACATAGAACAATCCTTAAAATTTAAAGTGGATGGGATGATCTTGAAGGGATGAAAGGCAGCTAAGAATCTTTCACCATGTTCAAAAGAAAGAAATGAGATGATTACAAACAAAGAGCAATGAAGAATTCTTTATTACAGTAATCAACAATGTTTAAATTAGCAAAGCAAGAGCATTTAAGAATTCATGCTTATAACCAATTTAGAGGAAAACATTAAGAACAATCACATCTGAAATCAGAGTACAATTAAGTAAATTCCGATTCAATCCTTTATGTAAATTATTCAGAAATGGACATAATGATATTATAAACTAATATAAAACTTCAGACAAAGGGTAGAAAGACTTATTGAACTGTAGTCCAACACATGAATCCTGCAACAAGTCCAGTGCTTTAAATCGTCATCCAGTAAGCCACGAATAAATTTCCCCAAAATGCTTTTATTCCGAAAATCTCAATGTTACAGCAGAGTAATAGAATCCACCCCAAATTCTTCCAAGAGTGGAGTATTTATGCAGTGGCCACAAATGACCTTAGGATGCGAATCTGTGATGCCCCGCATCCGAAGGCACTCTCTCTTTATGATTTATCTTTGTTCTTAGAAGTTTTAGGCTAGTTATAGATCCAAGATTTTGTTTGAAAATGGTGGAATTCACAAACTAGGGGCAAGGTTGAAGATTTTCAGTCCATTGGGCTATGGAGTCAAAGGATGGCTTTACTAGACTTCTATTCTACACACAAGATGGCTTTGCAGGGCAAGATAGCCAGACAGAGAACAATCCTTAAAATTTAAAGTGGATGGGATGATCTTGAAGGGATGAAAGGCAGCTAAGAATCTTTCACCATGTTCAAAATAAAGAAATGAGATGACTACAAACAAAGAGCAATGAAGAATTCTTTATTATAGTAATCAACAATGTTTAAATTAGCAAAGCAAGAGCATTTAAGAATTCATGCTTATAACCAATTTAGAGGAAAACATTAAGAACAATCACATCTGAAATCAGAGTACAATTAAGTAAGTTCTGATTCAATCCTTTATGTAAATTATTCAGAAATGGACATAATGATATTACAAACTGATATAAAACTTAAGACAAAGGGTAGAAAGACTTATTGAACTGCAGTCCAACACATGAATCCTGCAAAAAGTCCTGAGCTTCAAATCGTCATCCAGTAAGCCACGAATAAATTTCTCCAAAATGATTTTATTCCGAAAATCTCAATTTTACAGCAAAGTAATAGAATCCACCCCAAATTCTTCCAAGAGTTGAGTATTTATACAAATTCTAAACTAAAATATCTTGAAACAAATATCAAAATTGGTTCACAAATCTCTCCAACTATTTACATAAATAGAACTTAATTAAAAGACACTCAAACTAATGCATCTATTTGGCACTATTTTGTATGGATAGGTGATGACAAAGAGAAGAATTCGAATTTGATCCAACTCTTAGTTGATGATAAGGCATCCAAGTCACTAACTGCTTCCTTTCTTTGTGCAATCTGCTCCAACAATTCTGCAAACTTGGGGTCCAATGATATCTTTTTATTTCTCAATCCGTAATAGATATATAAAAAGTGAAAGAGGTTATTGTAGATAAATATGTTGGTGAGATAAACCTCTTTCATTTTCCCAAAATTCCTCTCCAGCTATGCATAATAGTCTCTGTAACAAATATGTGTAAAACAGAGTTTTACAGAGTCTGAAAAATGGCCTGTAAAGATGCACATGTATCTCTCATTATAAAACCACTGTGAAAAAACTGAGATAGGTTTTTGTAGATGAGTCTCTTAGGAACAAAAACCTCCTTCAGTTTTGTATGAAGTATTTTGGATTGGCCACAATCCTCTCTGCAAAATGATGACTTAAACTGGAATTTTCTGCAAAAAGTGCTTTTCAACATTGTTTAATATTTCCAAAATCATAATGGCTGTTAGAAAAGTGAGAGAGGTTTTTGTAGATGGCCCTCTTAAGAACATAAACCTCCTTCAGTTTTGTAAAATTCATCTTTTATTGATCACAATAGTTTCTGCAAAACTATGACTAAAATATGCAATTTCTGCAAAAATGTTCCTTCTTGTTATGTTTTTTCATTTTTTTACTTTCTTACTCTTTTGACTGTTTTACTTTCACTTTAGACAAACCTCACTATTGGTGAAATTATTCTCATCTCTTTTTACCATTTTACTTCCTTCTGTATTTACTTTTACTGTTTACCTTTGACTGCTCTATAACTTCATTTTAACTTTCACTGACTTTTACCTGATACACTTTAACCACTGATACTCTTTAGCTGTTATGCTTTCTAACCTCTGTTTGAATAGATTTGATAACAATATTGGAGTAAACAAGTCTTATGACTAGTATTAAGACTGTTTATCCAAGGAGGTGATCTTCTGGTCACCTCTTCAGGGGACAACTGAGTATATTTTTCAAGCAATTCCCCAATGGACAAGGGAGTGAGGTTTTAACCAGGTTCAAAATGGAGCATCATTCAAGGCTACGGGAACTCCCATTTTGGTTCTTGTGTGTTCAAAATGGAAGTTTCTGGGTTTTCTTCACAGAAATGTCGTGATGTCAGTTTTAATGAGGGAAATTGGCACAATTGCAGGTTCGGGGGAACAATTGACAGTTTAAAAACCAAGGAATGATCTTAGCGATAGGATTTAATCACTAATCCAGTGGAAAACGATGAAAACAGACTTTCTTTTGAAGTTCAAAGCGTTATAGGATAAATACCTGTTCTTGGAGGCAAATTGGGTTTTAACAGGTATCAGGCGGTAGCACGAGGATGCTTGAATATAGGTCTGGCGGAATTCTAGAGCGAAATCGAATAGAACATTGGATTTCAGTGGAAATTTGAAATTCGTAGCGGAAAGAACAGTCGCGTTCAAATGGTGAAAATGACATAAAAACACGAAATTTCGTTTTATTTCCAAAGTCAAAAGAGGAGTTTTTAGTTTTTCGAGGAGTGACGTCACATTAGTATGGGCTGACGTGGGGCAGGGGGCTGGGCGGTAAGCGGTTAGTCACTTTTAAACATGGACAGAGTGGTTTTGGACGAACGGGCAGCGATTCCATTAAATAACGACACGTGGATGGGGAGACTGGTCAAAATACCACCAATCCCAGGCGGAGGAATGCGACAAAGGATGGGTGCACGTGTCGAGAGGTGATGCGTGGAAAGGCGATCTTTCGTGAGATGGAAGATGGTGGGGAGGTTATCGCGCGGGCCCGGCATATTTAACGTTTAATTAATCATCCCGGGTGGCACATGATTGGCAGAGGAAAGGTTATTAATCAGTTATGATAACTAATTAATCCCGTAATGGAAAAAGGGGTTGCGGCAGGGTTTCGTTAGGTGGGATGCCAAGTGGATGAGCCACGGTGGCATGAGGATCTTTTCAAAGTTTTGGTTTAAAAAGTAAAACTTCGGGCTTTATCCTTTATTTGTGTTAAACATACAGGATTATATGTTTAAACGTTGTTTTAATATTTATTATTATATGGTAATAAATAGACATTATTCAACTACCATAAGGAGCGGGACTATAATATAAAGATATATTTAACCAAAGGGCGTATGAAGCGGGTTTTTAATGAATATTTGGGAAGTAAATACTTTGGTTAAAACATATTAGAGGGGTTTTTGGGATATTAATTTAAAAGGAATTATATACTTAGGATAAGGCATTTTCACTAGGGATTTAGTAAATAGAGTTAAACATTAATATGACAAAGGGACAAGGGAACTCAAAATACTTTGCACATCTAAGAAAGTGATAATTTCTGAAGTAAATTGCAATATATCATCTTCAACACTTAAACTTAGAATAATAAGTTATTTTGAGGGATTTTTATGGAATTTTGCATAATTTTCCTAAGCAAAATGAGATTTTACTTAGGACAAGGTTAAAGGTGAATGATTATAATGATGAATTATTTCAAGTACTTAGGTCTTTTTGATCATTAGGCCGAGGGTCCGGTCCCTCCAAAAGTCAAGGAAATGCCTTGAGCCCTTTTGATCTCCAAGTACCCTAGTACTTTGGGGGAAATTAGTAAAACTTTAAGGGAAAAGTGATGAGGGAAGTTAATGATTTTGACTTTGCTTGCTGTGATTTTCCAGTGTATTTCCTGCTTTAGTATTTGTGATGAAAGTAAAGGATCAAAAACATTTAGCAGCATCATTCATCAGATAAAACTTTGCAACACCATCTACCTACCCTATCTACTACTACCATTTTCTCTTCTTTATTAGGGTGCATTTGGACTTGCAAATCCTCATCAGTCTTTTCCTTTTACATGAAAAATCTATCTAATTCTACTCTTATTACATCCAAGGGCTCAGATTAAACTGTTGAGCATCTTTTATTAACTCTACCTATCTACTTATCTGCCAAGATTAAACTGTTTGGTCAGATATTTATTCTCTAATCTACAACATGAAATTGAAACATGAATGAGTCAAGTTTAAACAGTTTGACTCTTCATAAATTGTGGCATAAAATACAAGTTGCACACAATTTGTTTATTACATCAGAGTAAAAAGTAGTGGCATTTAGACTTGCACACTTTCCTTGGCCTTTCTTTTTGATGGGGTTCATTTCTTTTACTTTTTTGGCCATTTTATTTTTCTTACCCTTTGATTTTTCTTTTAGGGTATACCCTCTTTACATTTTTTAAATTTTTTGATTTTTTGGTTTTTCAAGAATATGGAACACCTTTGCTCAAGAAAAAAGGTTTGAACATATTCCATAGTTCAATCAAGACAATCATGAAAAATGACACCTATTGGTATAGGAGGCTAACACATTCACGACC